>CM052315.1:7994606-8095804 GCA_028455605.1 Lasioglossum malachurum
GCGTGAACCACCCTGTATATATTTCCAAGTATTTTGCTGTAACGAATGTTGTAATTACTTTCACACAATTGCATTTACGTAAAGCAGCGAGGCGGTAAACGAGCAAAAACATGTATTTCACGTAGTTGTATATTTGATGTCATTGTTATTTTCCAGACCAGTAGCTTAATGGAGGAGAGAACGTAATTTCCACGTGACGGACATTGTTGCAAAATGAAAGATGCAAAGCACAGCGAGCAATTAGCATGTGCATCAGATAGGGCCGGCGTCTTGTCGCAATATTTTAATGAGTCCGCCTAAGAGTCGCTCGGCTCGGTTACACGTGTTTCGTGAATAGAAGGGAAAATTGAGGCGCGGTTTGGTTTAGTATCGTTCAATTCTGGCTCGGGGATGAGATAAAACGGGATAAACGTTGAATTGTGCAATGCCGCGCGCCGGTGGCTAGGAAACGTCGTTGTCCTGACGCGATGGGCCCCATCGCCCTGTGGGAATCCCCATAATGCGGTCCACCGTTCGCGTGAACCTGTTACCATTGCGTTACACGCACCAGTCGTAGATTTCTATCAGCCGCATTCAATGTTTCTTTATTAACACTAGAAGACTCCTACGTTCACTAGCAGACGGGATTCCCCGGGAGATCACCGCGCTGTGGAAACCACTTTCCAAAAGATATACTAAATTAGGCCATTTGTTGTCACAGTGCATATCCATTGTAGCAGTAGTACTGCATTGTTAGACTGCGTACCTTTTACGCAAAATAAAAATTGTCGAGGACAATTGCGAGAAACAGTTTATGAAATCTTGTAAATAATTTGTAATGAAATCCTGAGAAACAAATTGAACGAATACTGTGAACATTTTCAAAAAGAAAATTGAAATGTAGACTATAAAAAAAACAAACATCTGTATAAAATGAAGCTGTTCGTGATTCTCTCAATCCACAAAAGGATGCATCTCTTCGGGATGCTCCTCAAGTGCAGTAGCGAAGCAACATTCGTGTTTCTGAATCATAAACGTGGCTAAATGGGACGTGGAATGGCAGCAGGTTTGCTAGAAAGAGTAATTGGCAACTCTTGTTTTCATGAAAGTAAATCCTGAAGGCTGAAGAAGCTCTCGACCTCGGGGACGTTCTTGAAGATGGAGAGAGGGGTTCGGTGACAGTAAACGAAGAAGGAGGACAGGAGAGAGAGAGAGAGAGAGAGAGAGAGAGAGAGAGAGAAAGAGAGAGAGAGGAGAGTATCTGGCAGTCGTCTTCATCTTGATTAGTGGCTGTTTAAGAATAGTGAAAGTTTCTCTGGCTTGCGTCACGACGCCTTTCCCGAAGACGACACGGAAATCGACGCCTTCCTCTTACACGGACGATCGATCTTTTCCGCAGTTATCACTCACGTCTGCGCCGCCATCTTGGTTCCCATCGAGCCATAATTATATTGTATACTTACAACCATATACTTATATTCTCTTCATCCACATTTTTTCATTCTTCTCTCTTTTATTACTTTTATTTTCTGGTCCTCCGTTTTTTTAACAATCTTTTGTACGAAGTAAAGTAAAAATCTCGATTATGCTTACAAAATGGTGGTATTTTTAACTCAACGCGTGACTTTCGTTTCCTTCTTCTTGAACTTATTACAGTTAATGACACTATAATGATTAGCCAGCGGGTCTGCGCGCTCTTATGGCATCCGCAAATTAGCGAAATACAAGAACCTGTGTGTTTTAACACTTCACCCGTGTCATAACAGGCTTTTAAAAATTACAGAGCATGATTGAGGGTTTTTTAATGAATTTGTCGATAATTAAACGTTTTTTGTAGGTATCTTCTGTAACTGTTATCATTTTATTGTACTTATACACACGGCCTGTATCCTCATTAACAGAACAACTCTATTAATTACCCAGCTCAATGAATTCTTATTTATGCAGTTTCTCGTCGCACACATTTGTTATTACCATCTTTTAAGAAAGTTCCTCGTGACGTGGTCGAATCTTTTCGTGGTTCAGTGTTTCCTCAAACCGCCGGGGCAGTATGGATGACTAAAGGCTCGTAATTAATATGTCCTATATTGTTTATGGAAGAGAAAGCGTGCTCGACGATAATTCTTCGAAATCTGCGAGCTAGCATTATGATATTTAATATCACAACGTGACAGTGTAAGCAGTACCACCGAAAGGTACTTACATCTTCGAATTATACATATATAAATCCTCAAAAAACAATGTTTTCAAAATAATCCAAATTAAAACTTCTGTGAAAGCATTTAAAAAGATTCTGCCTCGGTAAATCTACCATGGACTTGAAGATTGACGCTTCCTTGATTTTTTTTCAACTTTCAATCTTCCAGATCATGGTAATTAAATTCAGTTCCCCAATTTGAGTTTTCTTCAAAGAGGACGTGCCTTCAGTTTTTTCAGACACCGTGTCGTATAAAACAATCCCGGGAGAAAATTAGTGGTGGGATATGAAAATAGAGGCTTCGAGCTTCAAAATGATCCACGGTTTGTGTCCGTATGTGATTGGTTTGAAGAAATTATAATATTCCAAACCGAAAATGAATCGCAGTGCGTATGGCTAACCGGTGTGAGGTGTTCAGGTGGACAGGTGGGACCGAAAAAGAGGGCGACGAGTCAAGGGTAGAGGAACAACGAGGCTCTGATTCGAAGGTTCACTCACCCCGAGCGTTGGAAAGCAAATATCAGAGTGTAGGGGGGATTTATGGTCGCGACCGAAATTCGTTCCGATTTTTCGAAGGAGGTCGAGGAATGACCTTTCGATCGTCGCATCATCTCCTCCTTGTACCCTTAATCCCCGTCGGTCGTTGCAGGAAGCCGAAAAATCGCTGTGAAAGTTGCCTTCTGGCAGACGTTCTCCTCGCATCTCTGCCTTTCATGCTGTCTCTCTCTCTCTTTGTGGTGTCTCTTATTCTCTCTCTTTCTCTCTCCAACTCTTCTCTCTCTCTCTCTCTCTCTCTCTCTCTTTTCGTGCTGATGCCTCTCGTTCCCTCTCTTACCTGTTAGTTTTCCAGGGTTTCTCAGGTAGGATTTCTTACGAGAGCATCTTCTCAGCTGCGTAAGAACGTGAGAGAGAGCTCGCTTTCGTTTCCTCCTTCTTCCTTTCTCGACGACGACGATGCGACGCACGCTGCTAACTCATTCCGCTTTCCCCACGATTCATGATTCGAACCGAAGAGTCATCCTTGGCCTCTTCCCTTTTCGCCCCTGTTTCTGATCTTCGTCCTTCTCTTCATTGATCCCGAAGAACGGAGGTCGTTTTAGCCTCCCGATATGATCACCCGCGGTTTTTCGGCGGTGGTTCACTGGCCGTGACAGGCCGTGCAGGATGCACCCTTGCATTGGAAATAAATTTTTACTGTAATATTCATTGAGGAAAATTAATCTTGTCTGTATCGTATCGAAGAAAATGAATTTTCGTCATGATATATTTTGGAGAAGCTGAATTTTGACTGTAATATCAAAAATCGCTTGTCTTTTATTACTAGCGGTCACCCAGCTACCAAAGTGGCTGACAGCTACACACGTAATTGATTACAATAGTTTTGTGGTGAAATGACACGGTCTAATTGTTTATAGATATAGAAATAGACAGTTGGAATGCCCATCTGATAAAAAACTTCGCCGTCCGAAGAAGAGGAACTCGCGAACTGTATATCGTCCGCAGTTCTTCAGGATCGTCTGCTCCCACCACACGCGAAATTTCGCAAAATTGTTGCAACGAGAACGTCGAGGAGAATTCTAGATCGTGATTGCTTCCACCGAGCTCTACACATTCCATGACCTCGTCTATTGCATTCATTCTCGCCTCGAAACTGGCTGGGTCACGCATTGCGATTGCAACCGACGCCATTTTGATCCTGCCGGGAGCGAAAACCATCCGATCAAATTTTTTCCCTGTTACTTCATATTGCTTTCGATTTCTTCCTACTTGGATTAGCAAATGAAGACCACTAATAAAAAGAAAATTCTTTAAATGTGCAGCCAATATTATTGGCGCTGGAACAATGGGTGATTAAAAAATGGTTTAAGCGCAGCCAGTAAGAGTAACTTCGACCATAATTCCTAATCCGACGTACCCAATTATGCCAGCGCTCGTGCAACAAAAAGAAATGGCGCGCGTGCAAGAGAATGCTCGTAAAAAGTTCAGTTGAGCAGTAAAAAAAGAGTTGCACAGCAAATCACGAGTTATATAATTTTACTGTCATAGTGTTTCGACACTCGTGATTCCGCTGATCGCATCTCTCTAACAAAAATCAATCGGAATGGATCGTCGGTCGATGGGAAAAATGCGAGCCGGCCGGAAGCGATCGATCGGGGGGGTCGCAATTAAACGTTATTCCACGTAGATGCTGACTAAGAAAAAGGAAAGTAGTGAAACGCAATTGGTATTTTGCTATTATGCAGCTTATCGGCTCGTTCGAGAACGTTTATTGGCCTTTTGACCTTAGCTTTCACTCGATTAGGTCCTTTTCTTCCTTGTTTCACTGACCGAGCGTGATCACCTACGGTGTCCAGTATACTGTTAGGCGAGCTCTCGCGTGCACGATCGGTCTTATCGATTCTAACGTGAACATTATTCCTCTTCTCGTTATTATTGCGCAACGGGCCATGATTGCGAGATCGTATTCGCTGTAGTCATGGTTCTATCGCCAATTTTTGTCATGCACTATCGTTGTCAACGCTATGTGGGAAACATTACAAGAATGACTGGCATCTGGTGACTTCAATTCACTGTACTTTACTTGAAATGCATTCTCGCAGATTATCGTAAACAAATTTATTATGAAAGCTATAATAACGTTGCAAACTTCTTTGGATCTGAAACTTACACTTTCATTCGTCATCACCAGACTGCGGATTTTATGCATCTATAACACAAATGGGTACGCATATTTTAAAGCAGTGGACATGTTAAAAATATTTAAGGACATCAATGTATTAGTTTCAACTTATAATAGGATAACTAAAAGAAGGATACAATTTTTATTTGGCTCCTGTGTCCTGCAATCGATACGAACATTTTTTATTTTGCATAAAGATCCGCAGTCGCTCATCATCACGATGAAAATGTTGCATAATTCATGTACTACTTCTATAAAAAATGTCCAAGCTTAATTAAAATAAAAAGACTTCAGAAACACACTTACTAAGTACTTAAAATTCTCTATAAATTTTTAAGAAGTTTTATAACAACATATAATATCAATATACGCATACCAATATAAATATACCAATATAAATAAAAAGAAGAATATACACACATCCCAATATAAATAAAAAAGATAGATAAATGTTCAAGGATGTTTAAGACAAATATTATAAATGAAAAGATGCAAATGTCTGATAACATATGTAACAATATAAAAGAAAACAGAAGTAGTTAAAGTTACACTGTTCCCGCACAATCGCTATCGTTATTCAATCACGAAAGGGAAGAATTAATATAGACAAGTGGATGCTCTGACAAATTAATAGTCGATAGCTTACCATTTAGGTCAGTTTCGGAGCTTGTCTTACAGAAGTCATTAATGACAGTTCTATTGCCAACGGCACTGTCTTTCGGAAGCAATTATCCTCCTCGTCAAGACCAATTATTTTCTACCGTATTTCGTTACGACAGTCAACAGGTGGTCTAGCAATACTAAATCTATAGGTACACACACCGACAGCTTCCGATTTCTACTGTTTGCGCTTCTTCTCGGTTGTTTGACCGGGTGAAAGTCAAGCGCGTAATGCGTCTCCGTTTGATGATACTACCTTAAACAAATCACGCTTCTCAAACAACTATTTTCATCCGGTCCAATTGGAAATCGCGATTCTCTCCAAGTTCTTTTAATACTACGACAGGCTAAATTTTATGTGGGCGTATTATTGCTACTATAGCGTTCTCTTTTAAATAACAATGACTACTCTGTTAATCTTATCGATTTAATTGAAAATTGTAACTTTGTACTCTAAATTCGCAGGAAATCTAGATTTACTTTGAATTGATCTATCGTTGATAATAATCTCTGCACAAAATAAATTATTCCTATTTTTGTGACGTTTTACGGATTCAATGTTTCGTGTTTAAAATCAAGGTAATGATTGACAATTAGACAATTGTTTATCAATATTTCTAAACAGATTTCCAAGGTACTTTATCTAAATTCCTTTTAATAAGTCGATCTTCTTATCAAACAGCATCCAAATTGAATTAATCTCTAAGAACTATGTAGAGAGACAATCGTATAAGCTTTCAAAGTATTGGGCCAAAATAGAACTGAGACCCACAAAAAAGTTTTCAATTATTTCCTTAACAATCTGAACAAGATGTATCCTAACAAATTAACATCCTCAAGTTTTTGTAATCTCACTACTACATCAGATCACCCCCAGTCCAATCATCATCATCATCATCATCATCCTCACCCTCGCCCCAGGATCCCAGGAGGAAATCAACAACAACAATGATTTATGTAAAAATACATAAAAAAGCTTTATTTCGCCACCGTTTTCTTGCAAAAAGTAACGTATAAAAAACTTGTAAACCTAGTCGTCGTCGTCGTCGTTTCGCTTCTAATAACCATTCGGGTCATCATCATCATCATCATTATCGTCGTCATCATCGTGAACATCATCAACATCATCGTCATCATCATCATCATCATCATCATGATCGTGGTCATCGTCGTGGTAATCATCACGGTCATCATCGCGCTGTAGATCGTTCTCGCGTAAGTCGTAATCAAAATCGCGAACATCCGGGGACCGTTCGCCGGCCGATGATCTATCGTGTCGTCGTTCGCCGTGCGATCTATAGATCGTAGTCCGCGCGATCCGTAAGTCCCCGTGCTCGTCACCACGGTCGTCCACGTGGGATCACAGTGTGCCGCGTCCGGAAGGATCGCCGTTGAGCCAGGCCCGAAGCCGTGGCCGAAGTCATTAATGCGTGCGTGGGAGTTTGTGGGCCGATTGCGGGTAGAGGAGGATGATCTGCGGGGCCAGCACAGCTGACTAGTAGGGCCCCGAGCCGCCGGGTGCCCCGTAGCTCGAGCTTGGTCCGCTGGGGCCACTGCCGCCGATTCCACCACCGATTCCACCGCCGATTCCGCCACCACCGCCGCCACCTCCGTGTCCGTCCAAACCACCACCGATTCCTCCGCCGATTCCTCCGCCGATTCCTCCGCCAATGCCTCCACCAATGCCTCCGCCAATGCCTCCGCCGATTCCTCCGCCAATGCCTCCGCCGCCACCGCCGCCGGTGACTTCCTTCTGCAATTTCAAAAACGAGATTTAGACATGGTAGCCTCGCTGCTGTTTCTTTTCAAAGTCGATAGAGGCTTTTGTGAATTTTCAGGTTATTTTGTCAGTGAGATATTTATGCCTGAGAGAAGGATATTGTGATCATTCTGGTGTTGTCTTAGGAAGTATTGCGGAGCCTTTAAAGAGGTTCTTGAGGCACAGTCGGGATTCAATGGTGAACGTATTAATAATAGACAAAAATATTTCACTGACTCCCGAAATTCTAGGTCCTCTTACTAACTTCTTCCTCACACTCCAAACTTCACAGACCCTGCCTCGAAATCCCCAACACAGTAAACTAGTAGCCATCGTCTTACCTGTGTCTTGTATTTGATGAAGTAGACCTCCGGCTTGCTGGGCTGCGTGGGTGCAATAGTTGGCAGGTTGATCTCGGGCGCCTCTTCCGGTTTCTTAACCAACACGTAGATGAGCGTCTTCTGTTCATCTTGCTGAGGCAGAGCCGGGATCACCGGAGCAGTTGGCGTCGGTGGAGTCGGCGCCTTGATGAAGATAATCTTGTAGTGTTTCTGGGCTGGTGCTGGTGCAGGCAGAGGTCTGCTGGGCCTGTCTTCAGGGGCCTCTGGTGGCGGTACGTGAACGTAGATGTGCTTCTGGATCAGAGAACCACCTCCGAAACCACCACCACCGCCGCCACCACCGCCGCCGCCTCCTCCGAGTCCACCTCCGAATCCACCACCGAATCCACCGCCGAATCCACCGCCGAATCCGCCGCCACCACCTCCGCCGAGTCCTCCACCGAGTCCTCCACCGAATCCTCCACCAAGACCTCCTCCTAGACCTCCTCCAAGGCCACCGCCAAGGCCACCTCCGTGACCTCCGCCCAAGCCTCCACCGATTCCGGTGGATCCACCCCCGCTAGGAGCTCCATAGCTAGAGCTGGGCTGCGAGTACGAGTAGCCGGCTTCTGGTCGAGCCATCGCCGATGCGGCGAGCACCACGATCTGCAATCGGAAAATGGGATTTTCTTTACCTCTGTACACCTTACGCAAGATTTTCGAAGGGGTCTAAACCTGGTTTGATCAGGGAAAGTAGCTTATCTTGGGCCTAGTGAGTGATTTGTTTAGAAAATTGTTATTATCGTATTCCTGACTTCTTTCCGAGTAAAACGAGTACCCACATGACACCATTCGGTGCAAGTATATTTATATGCAGTTTAAAGCGACTGTAGAACCTTCAGACGATTTTCGAAGCTTTACGTGAATTTATAAGAGGATTTTATAGTTATGAAAGAATAAGGTAGATATTCAGATCGAGGGAAACCGAGATTACGTAGAGCAATTTCATCGTCATCGATGACGATGACCGAGTACATTCATATCGTCTAGAATTGCATCTGCATCGTCTTCTCGGTCGTCATCGCTCCCGCTCTCTCTTTCTCTCTCTTCACTTTCTCCCGTAGCGTCTCCCTTTCTATTCTCTCCAGAGATTCTCGTTTTCCCTATGCTCTCTCGCTCCTCCTCTTTCTCTTTCGTTCCTCCCGGTCTCACGGTGCACTTTCACACGAAGACAATTATCGCCCGATCTCTTTGTCAAGTCTTGTTTTTATATCTCCAACTGTTCAACGAGAATTCCAGATTTTCAGAGCACATTTTAGATCGCTTTTATTCATACACCTATTCTTCTTCATTTGGATGGAATTTAGTTAAATTCGAAACGAAAGAATTCTCTTTTGTATCAATAAAACAAGGCAGACAAGAATGAGTAGATGACAATAACTTGTAAATATAATAAATAAAATAACACCGAACGATACAATTTACTTTTCTAGAATCCTCCGAAACCAATAAATCAAACAAAACAAAACGAAAATAATAGGAAGTCTTCTGTGGCTTCAAGTTAATATTGTCCTACGGTGTCTACAAAAATCAAATTTACTAGACTAAATTTCCAGCATTATTCATGACCGATAAATCAAATAAAATTTAAAAAGCCAATGGAAAATCTTAGGTTGCTGCTACATTTTTTGAGTCGACACCTCTCCTTCTACTAGACTATATCGCTAGCACCCTTCAAACCCAATAAAATAAAATAAAATTATCTAATAACAATAAACAAAATTCCGTTCAGCTTGTTCCTACCCCACCATCCCAACGAACATCACTTCCTCACGCACTCGATATCAAGACGAACAAGACTTGGAAGTCGGAGAAGAAGAAAACGGGTGGGAAATATGAACGAACGGCGGGAGATTCGAACGAGCGGCGCGCAATACCGAAACCGGAAGCGTCGCCGAAGAGAAAGACCGCAATCTCCGAGAGGGTAAGAAAAATGGGAACAGCTCGAAGACAACGGATAGGTGTGTTCGACTCACCATGAATGCCCTCATGGTTGCTGCTGTTCCTTAGGTTTGAGGACTGATGCTCCGTGGATGCCACGGTGCCTCTTTTATACCAGCCCTGGCCCCACTCGCATCTCGACCCATCACCTATGCTGATGAGACTCCGTCGCGAATCTCTTTCTCTCTCTCTCTTGCTCTCTTTCCCTCTTTCTCCACTGTCACCGATTCCCCGTAGCTGTTATACCCACCGACGTTTCTTTTTCGACGTTTCCTCCTTGTTTCGATCTATTCGGATTTTCACGAAGGAAACTCGCGAAGAAAATTTTCGAGAAAAACACGGGGACTCGGACGGCCCTGAACTCTGGGGACCTTCTCTTACCTGGGGGCCGACCGGAAGTACCAGAAGAAAGATTCGCGCGCTTTTTGGCAAACGCGCAACTTTCTAAACGGCGTCTAATGCTCGCGCCTTCGCGGAACGGACAGAATTTACGCGTTTGCGTAATGACACCTGTGAGACCTTGCGTGCACGCACCGGAGAAAATTGAGTATGAACGCCCGTAAACTGTGCATGATTGTCTTTCATGTATTTTTTGGAGTACATCATTTGTCGGGACTTGCTCAGGCCCTTGCACGATTTTCTTCACTGCGAAACTGTCTTCGGAGCTTCTTTGGCGTCATTTCGTACAAGATTTATCACATAAACAAATTTTTTAAAGTCTGTAGTTCATGGCTGTCTTTTATCAGATCTTCCAACTCAAGATCTTTTAACTTTTCTCGTGGTATAGTACAATTATTAAAAGTCCTATTCATAGCTTTTCGGTGGGTAAAGTGTTAATATGATTAATAGGTGGAAAATAATATAACAGTATTTTGAAATTTTTATGTCTTTGCTGCTTTAAATTGCATAATTTTTGTCATAAGAAGTGTGCAGAAGAATTTTTATATCAATGAGGAAATTCATTGCTGTGATGTGATATGCAGATTTTCAGAAATGGACATAGTATATATAGCTATAGTGTGCAGGAAGAACGAAAATAAAATAAAAGAAAATACACAAAAATAGCTTGAAGAAAGAGAAAGTCATAGAAAACGTAATCCAAAATGTATTAGAATAACTCGTCGTGGATGTCTGTTGCGCATAGCGAAGACAGTAGAAAGATGAATTATGGCCGGAGATAAACCTGCGTTCTTCGAAAATGGTGATGGCATCTCCTTGTTTTACATTTTTCATCTTGGGAGCGTGTAATCTCTTTTCTACAGAATTAACAAATATACTCAAAGATTAAAATATGATATTTCTTTATAATTATTAAATTCAAACAATTATATTTCCAAGATGGAAAGTGTATAAAAAATGATCAGACCTTTTTGACAGGTTCTTTGCAATCAGCAAAACAGTTTATTGTTGCAAAAGACTAATTCTTTCAAATCCATCACCGAACATATATTCTGCTGCGATATTGTAAAATTAAGCAGGTAGAAAATGATTGAAAAATTTAGAAGGTACTATAAAGCATTGACAATTGAACAGAAGAACAAGACCAGCATGATCGGCCAGCGGAGAAGGGTATCGCGCGCATCTCCTGGTTGCGAAACCGAAAGTCTTCCACTTCCTGCGAGGAAGTCTCGTCCTCCAACCGGAGAAAGGGAACCTCGAAAACCAATTTGACCCAAATCATTTTTTTCGTGGGTACGCTACGCACGACTTTCCATTTTTTTCCTTCTTCTTTCGGACAATAACGCCCACGCACGCCGTTGTGGCGGGACCTTCAAATTGACGATCGCTGATTGCGTGGCCCACATCTACTATCTACTGTTCTATTTCTCAAAAATTTGATAAACATTCATTGAAAAATTTAGCTTTACGTTTTACTCGAAATTTAATGGTAGCAGACACTGATAAACAATAATGTTGTAACGTATACGATATAATCAAACGTATTAGTTTCTTGCGAAATTTAATTGTTTTGTCTGTCGAGATGACAACGACGAAATTTTTATAGAATTAATTTGCTAATTAATATAATATGTTGATTACCAAAGCTTGCACTTTGTTCAAAAAATTATAGACTACATTTTGGATATTCATCCCCTAAACATGAAAAACTCATAAGCTATATAATGTCCCAAATGATTCATATCTGATAATAATTTAATATAATATGCGTTGATTACCACAAGCTTGTATTTTGTTTAAAAATGTACACGAGATTGAATATATTGACTATTCATGCTCCAAACAGAAAAAGTTTGTAAATAATTGAACGCTATAGTAAACTATGTTAATGTCCCATCTGAAACTTGAAAGTAGCATAATTTCTGTTCTTAGAAGTTGGGACATCAATTCCACTAAAATGGAAAGGGAAGTTTCAAACTGAAAGCATTTAATACGCGGTGAAAGGGTTAAGTCATAAGATCGATAAAAACAAAAAGAAAAGAAGAAGGTGATGCAAGTGCATTTTTTTTCGTAGAAACTAGAAACACACAGAAGAGTTACAGGAAATTGTAACACACGTTAGCAATCCTACAGAAATGTACCGGAAACTATAACAGTTTTGTGGTTCATTTTCTGAAAGTATTCTCTGTCTAATGCTTAATTGAACCTGTGATTTCCGCGGATTGAACGATTATGGTCGCCTCGAAATAATGAAAGTGATATTGGAGATATTGAACCACGTCTATCACGTATCTACGTATAATATATTTTATAAAGCAATCATTCGAATAAATATATCGGATATTAATGCTTGGTATGTGTTTAGAATTTTATAAATCATTTATTGAAGAAAATCTGCAAAAAAACTTTGCTCGTTTGCGGAACGATAAATCAACGCGAAGAGATCAAAATGGTGGAGAGAAATATAATAAATGGCTAATTGGATGGTCATTTGAACTGTTTCCCACACAGTAGCTAAATAAATAAATAAAAGAAAGGTTAACCGTGGTTAATGTAGCATCACCGCCGAGCAAGAACGGTTTTTGCTGCGGTAAGTAAGTGGAGTATCTCATAAATGGGGAATCCCCGACTGCTAGGACCATTAAAGGGCAAATAGATCTCCTGCTGATTGCTTCAGAGACCTCGGGTAGCGTTTACTATTGCGTCGCCACAATCGCCGCCCAAGATGCAATACAATTTTCTCGCCGGGGAATGATACAATTCGTTTAATCCTCTCGGCGTTTCCTTTTTTCCACCGTTTAATCGTTTCCCTAATGAAATCGTCCAACGCTTCGCGACGTCCTCTTCTAATAGAGAACCGGTGTCGCAACGATCACACGGGAATCACTATACAGGGTGAGTCGCCTAACACTTCAGCCTGCAATGTCTCTATTTGTATCGGTACTTTTAATTACAGAGGAAAATGTCTGGGACAAATGTTTGAGGATAAAAATGCTTCTGCCTCTTCCATCTCCAGAGAAAAGAAATTATTCTTATGCAGAAGATCATTACTTCAAGGTCGTATTTCTTAATACTCCAGGGTCATTAGTGTTCTCTGAAATTGAAGAATGGTCGAGGAATCGTTAGATATGAGTGATGTTTAAACAGAATTACGTCATCGCTCATTTGTCATTTTATTTGAGAAAGAGTGAGAGACGATCGAAGGTTACTCGAAGGTCATTTGAAGGGCAATATTTTTACACACGGTTGAATTTGTATTTTCGTTAATTACAATGTTATGCTAATGCGTTGCATTAGCAATTGCAATGTTGGAGCACAACATATTATACACAGTTTTTAATAATCCCGAAGATAAGAACATAAATTCAACCACATGTCTAACATGTTGCCCGTCAAATGACGTTCAAATGATTTTCGACATCTTTGTTGAAGGTCTTTGGTAGAATCGATAGAAGCAGTCAGAGAAAATAAAATAGAAGTACACACCCGTACAGGTAGTAGAATGAAAATTATTCGACCAATCAAGGAATAAACAATGGTAGCACAAGTGGGATAGTAGAATGCAATTCGAAATTTTGTCGATACAGGTGAAAGCTATTAGAAAAACGAGGAAAAAAGCAAGAAAACAATCGCGATCGAAAGCCCCGAGAGCGTAATTGCGAGGCGAAAGGGGGCTAATTAAATTTCTTGAAAATTTCCTATTTGCTAATAAGACCGTACTTGATCGCGCCAGGCTAATGAGACCGAAGGTTACGAAATCGCAGTAACGATGAGACTTTTAAAACTCGCAATAAATCGGGCACGTCATCGTAACCGCGTTCTATACCACTTGCGAAACCCTTGCCGAATTCGATTGATAAAACGCTGACTCGACTGATTACAATTGTTCCCTAGCGTTCCAAGTTTCGACATCCAATAGACAATTTGTACAAGATCAAAAAAATTCTAGAATACAACGTGGAATGTAAATATAAAATAGAAGTAAAAGAAATAGTAATACGATATAAAATAAATACAATGCACGAATTAAAAGTATAAAACAATACAAAATAAATGCAATTATGAGCACAATATCAAAATAATTATAAGGTAGGGATGATACAGAGCAAACGTAAAAATGAAAGGAACGATAGAATATAAACTAAATAAAGTGGGGATTAAAAAAGGCGATAAACGTAATTCCACAGCCAGCAACAAAATGCACGCGAGGTGGGCAATTAAAAGTAGGAAAGGAGCGGTGTTGAGGGAAACAACGGCGTCTCGTTAATTAATTTTCTTTTATTCACTCGGAACCGTGAATTATTATGAATGAGCAATTATTTTCGGAGCGGTATTAATTCGCGAGATTATTAAGAGGCAGTTTGTCGTGTGTTTGCGACGCGTCTCTAACTGCACGTATGCATGTATGTATCCTCGTTCTGCAGAGCTCTGGTTCCACAAAGGTGTTCCTTTCCATCGTTCCATACGTTGTACACGAGAAGCGTTCTTTTGTAAGGCTCTTCCCGCTTTTATGAGACTGTGCTCGCCGGTTTTCCCATGACCGTTTCACATACAGATCCGACTGATAAAATACAAAAAAAAAGAGCATCGAGAACGAACGCGCCATCATAATTCCACGTACGTAGGTGTACAGTCTTCTCCTCGGCCGTGTTTCTAATACGAAGTCCTATTTCAGACGATTTGAAGCGCGCGGTTTCTACACTGCCCTGAATCCAACAGAATTCATATTTCTCCGCAGCCTGTTACGGCGCGGATTCACAGGGCTGTTCTTGTTCCGATAGTTATTCAACCATTCGCTGGATAGTTTATAATTGGTTTTTAACGTCGATAACTCGCCGATGATGGTGTCGCAAGGAGGCGTTGCGAATGCCTATGTTTGAAGGAGCGCATTGTTTAAAAGTACGAATATTTCAGCACCTGCTGGCATTTTTAAATAATGTACGAGTTACAGCGAATCTTATAGAAGCCGTCTTCTGAAGGGCACAACAAGGTGAGAATGGATTTCATAAATTTTTAACAAGTTGCTCGTTTAAAAGTACGTAAATTTTGAACGTAGTAATTACTTGGAAATGTGTGTTTTGAATGAATGTATGAGCTAGAAAATTGTTGTAAATGTGCTGGTAACAAAGACAGAGTATCCGAGATTGCTATAGTCCATGCGAAGAGGACGGGAGGCCCGATTCGAGCAGGAACAATGGCCAGGTGTCACTGGCTCGGGTCCGCTCGGCCAGAGTTCGTCGAATTCGTGCAAAAATTCCCTTTCTAATACGCGACCGTTGCTCCGATACGTATATGTAGACAGATAGGCTACTCTCTTTGGGATTCTACGCCATGTTCCCATGGCCGTTCCGCATTTCGGTCGGTCGAAAGAATCCGCCAACCTTTCTACCTCGGAGCGGTCGAGTCCGTTCTCCTAGTGGGACGTCCGGCTGTTGAGTGATACAGACACAGAAACAGAGAAACCAACTAACACAGAACACACATAACACACACACACAGAGAGAGAGAGAGAGAGAGAGAGAGAGAGAGAGAGAGAGAGAGAGAGAAAGAGAGGAAAAGAGAAAGAGAGAACCCATACCTAGACAGACACGTAGGAGAGACACCAGGGAGACCGAAACTTCTACTTTTCCCATTCACCAGGACTTACGCGGCTGGTTACGTGCTTGCTCGTTGTTACTCCTCTCGCGGCATCTGTTCGTGATGTCCCATCCTAGCGTCGCGATTAAATCGTCCACTCTTGCGATTCCTCGTTGCCAGTGGCTCCCAACCACCTCATAATAGTCAAAATTAATCAGTCTTCCACCTGGACTAAACCTCATCATCGTAAGCCCTTCACCCTTTGTCCTACGAATTTATTTTGTGATCACAGTCCTCCTCCTGCTTTCCAAAAGACTCCGCACGGCGAGGGTGAGCCAGTCTCTTTTTAAAGGAGAGCATTGCTTAAAAGTATGTATATTTTAGCATCCGTAAGAATTTTTTGATCGGGAAATTTTGAAAAATCTACGAGTTACAGTGGATCTTTCAGAAGCTGTCTTCTAAAGGACACTGCAATATGAGAATGATTCTCACGATTTTTTTCTGAGAAAATTAATCGATTCGGTTTCCAAACAAGCACTTCGTTTAAAAGTACGCGTGTTTTACCGTGCGCAGGAATTTTTTGGTTTAGAAATTTTCAAAAATGTATGACCGACAATGAACAATTTTTAGAAATTTCGATTATTAAATTAAATTCCGTATCTCCTTCTGTACATTTCCAAGATCCAACCGTTTCTCACTTTTCAACACTTTTACCATTTAGAGCCCCTCTCGGCCAAACAATTTTGCGTTCGTAATAAAATTAGCAAGACCCTGCCACGAAAATTGGCTTTTAAAATAGCTATTTGTGCAGTAAAAGACTCACACGTGGTGCATAGAGTCTGTTTGGTTATGAAACCTAAACGGCTCCCAGGCTACCGAACCTATAGTGGACGACGATGCGAAAAAAAACGCTGCGAGCATTATTTTAGCACGTATCCTATTCATCATTTTTATTTTTGACTTTCGTCATGTCGCCGATACCAGATAGCGTTTGAAACGGACTTTCGCTGAAAAATGAATAGGTCGAGGAGATTCTCGGCCGTGTTCGTCCTCGTGACCCAAATCCTGCGGGCTCCTTTTTCTGTTGGGCCCACTCGACCACGTCGACGCACATTTATTTTTAAAATAGACTGACCGCGCTCCCCGCACAATTCGATTTGTAAGGCGCAACATTCCGAGCATGCCAAAAATAACAGGATCAAAATTGTCTAAAATAGCCAAACTGCTTCAGAACGCTCATAAAAAATATTCTGCAATCATTCTTGCATTTTGCATACTAAATCTCGGGTGGCCAATATTTGTTCAAACGTATAATGGAAAAATAAATTTTTTTTAAATGTTCAACTGCTTCAGAACGCTTATAAACAATATTCTGCGATCAATCTTACATTTTGCACACTAAATCTCGAGTGATCAATATTTGTTCAAATGTATAATGGAGAAATAAATTTTTTTAAAATGTTCAACTGCTTCAGCACGTTCCCAAAAATAATTCTACAATGATCCTCATCGGAAGATTTGAACGTTTCATCGAGACGATTTTTTCGAGGATTGTCGGGCAAAAGCGTTCCCCGAGACAGTGGGTTTAGGTAAAGATTTTGTGGAGGTTGAAAGGAGAAAATTTGTGGAATGCCATAAATACTCTCATGCTCGGTGTAATACAGAGTTCAGCGGCCGTTTAACGCGTCTCGAGGCATTTTTACACAATTAAGAAGTTGTCCGGCAATTATTTGAAGGCGAATGTGACGCGACAGGTATAAAAGAAACACGGAAAGCGCCGCGTCGTGCGGTTTAAGTTTAAACTGCTCCTCCATTAACCCGGCTTACCTGTTTGGTTATTAGGAGCACGCGCACCTGCGACGCAAAAAAGCCTGTCTCCACGGGATCCTCTTTTTTTTTGTTTAATGAATCGCTGCAATAATAAAATTACGCAAGTAGTTATGACGATTCGTCGCAATATGTTATGCTCGACGTCGCGCGGACACCTCCGAGAGCAATTTGTGAATCAATTTTCGCGAACTAATCACTCACCGTGTGCTACTAAGCTTGATGGATTTGTTATGGATCGATGCGAGTAATCATTCTTCTATTGATTATTTACTGTTTTTTTTTTTTTGTAAGAATGAACGCACGAGATATTTGAAGTAACAGTTTATATGTAAGGTCTATTTTCGCAGATTAATTTGCTTATCGTGGACTACTAAATTAGAGGAAATTTTTCTGAATCCTCGCGGGGAGAATTGTTCTTATCTAAATTAATATAGAAAACAAATGAATTTTTCTTCGACTCTTGTATATTATGAGAAATTGATTTCATTTTAAATTGTACGATTGAAATTAATTTTATTTTCAGCTGTTTGAAATTGTTATTTTGAAAGTAGTATTAAGAACATTTCTAGTATTGTAGTAGTAGTATTAATAAAGTGCAGGTCAAGTTAATCATCAGATTGTTTTTATTAAATCGTAAAGCGAGAAGCTCCGGGATTGATGGTCCGCCATGTTGACCGAGCATCTTCATCTAAACACTCGCATTAATAATGAACCAACTGAATGAATTGTAGCAAGATTTTAAAGGTACAATCTTTGTCGATGTCGTCAGGAAAATTGTACACGATTTTGGTAATAAACAAGCATCATGTATTCGATATGTTTACCATAATTTAAATAGAAAGTAGCTATCAGACATGGCGGGCTATTAACGCGGCGGAGCTTTCTAGTAAACACCATTAGATGATAATTGACATAAATCATACTCGCCAGATACCAACTATAAAACGTACAAAGATAAGAACTTGGTTCATAGAGAAATCTGAATTTCAAAATACTCTCAGGCTAATGCCCACACTCACTTTAATACATAATAGCCATTAAGTGACTACAGTTTCTTCTACACGAGATAACCATAACTAATAATTATTACTCGTAGCAACAAATATATTCACAATTTCTCGTTAGAAATTAGTCAAACGTTCGAAGAATATTGTGTAATATCGAAAACGCAATTTTGATTACAAAAAAAGACAAACCCTGAGGAAGGAAATGCAATTACTAAACATTATATGTATTCCATTGATCATTTAATTTTACTTCTAAAATTAACTCTTCTAAAAATGTTTGTAAACGTTAAAAATTTGTTCGGTATTATGATAATTATTTTAGATGATATTCTTCATTAATTTCGTTCAGAATTGGATTTCTAATGTCTCGCGAAGATGTTTTTAAATTCCCCAGAGACTGTTGCAGTTCATTTCTCCTAATTATTTTTTATCTATTCCATTACAGCATCTCCTACAGGTTACTTTATATCTGTTACTAATTATTAACGGTGGTAATTAACTAACGGCATGTTCTTAGCAACTTGAGCAATCGACGAGATCGCTTTTTAGCCGCACGCTACAAACAAGAAGTATTCGAACATGAAAAGTACTCTTATCCTCATAATCTCCATATCATATCTAGCAATTAAAGCCACGAGCCGCATAGAAACGTAATAGGCAAATAGTCAACGTTAAATAAAAGTACTAATGATTATTAATGTAGACACGTAGACGATTAAAATGAATTACTCAAACTTTTTAAAAAATCCATAATTATTCGTGGTAATTCTTATAATATTTTATTATCACAATGCCTAACTCAGGCAACAATTATATTAATGTTGTAATAAAATAGATTTCTGTTTAAATCAAAAAGCCACACAGGTGTGTGCATTGCAGTGCCATCTGTCAAATGAATGTTTTACTACGAGTCATGAGTACCGCAATCACCGACGAGACTGCCAGCCTCACGGGAGTTGGTGTTGGTGTCACCCGCATATTTCGGTGTCCTCTTACACCCTCTTAGATGTATCCTGGCTGGAGTAAGAAACAGAAGGCCACCGACGTGATCTCGTCGGTGCAGAAGACCACTGAGAAGATTCTCGTCGGTGAGAAGGCAAATCGTCACGGAACCAGATATGTGTCCTCTCTACTCGTCATTCTACCCGAGTTCACCTCAACGCTTTGCGTTGCTTGCTGACAGGTAATTGGTGGAGAAATGGGATATCGTTTGAACACTTTTCATGGGCATTTCTCTTGGTGAGGACACGTCGGGTATCGGCTCTGGCCGGAGTTGGGAGATCGGAGACTTCTTCTCCGATTCACACCTTTTGCTCCGCGATAATTATTCGACATACTTGCGTAATTTAGTATAAGTCCGTCGTTGTAAAAAAGGGAGCCAGAAGGAATATTGCATTCGTTCTGACTCCCTTTCGGGTCTCTTGTGCAGCAACCTCCTCGTGGTGAGACCTGGGCAATCGGTATTATCCTCTATTTGTAAGAACTACTAGTGTCTTATGAATAGAGGATAATATCGAGCTAATAGCTGCATATTTAATAAATATGTTGATTTTCAATAAATTCTATTCCTGTACCTATTGTCTTCCATAACATTTTGCAATTTCACCTTCCTTCAGAACAAAATGTATGTATTATTCAAGCTGGTTCACCCCGGGCGTGAACACTGTCATATATTCTCTGGTTATATTTAGGTAAAGAGTGCGGAACCACCGACACCAACGAAGTAGTATCTCGTTGGCGATAGTGTTATAAGGCAATTACAGAATGGGTAATGTCAGCATTCTACTATATCATTCTTCTTCTACTTGACGACAAGTATCTGGTCGGTGGTGGAACTTTTAGCGGTGTGGTATATCAGATCACTGTAAGTTCCACGTTATCCCCGCGCCCAGTCGCGCCCGATTACTGGTCTCGCTGAATAGCACAGGGGCTGGCAGTCTAATAGTATCTCGTCGGTGCTGGCAGTCTTTAATAGTATCTCGTCGGTGACATAAATAAGGTGACTGACCACTAACCGATACGGTAGAATGTGACACTGTGACACAGAAATTGCTAAAGCCCCGCGGACGCCAGACAAAAATGTATGTACATATGTACTTTGGATGATTGTTGTACCGGCAACTTATTAGTTGTTGATTCGAAAAATGAAATGAACAATCGGTTGTACAGAAGCGAATATATAAATAGTTGACTAACAATGTACAATTTAGTTAGGTTATGCTCAATTACGAGACACATAGGTTCTCGCCGCGTGCATTCATTGAAGTATGTACTGGACTCCGAAAATCGACAATATTATCAAGATATCTTTCCTTATATTTACGAGTAAGTTAATTAAGAAATTTGATTAATGTCCTTAAAGTCCGTCCATATAAAATTACAGAAGAGAGACTCTCATTTTATTTCATTATTCTACAATATTAAGAAAGTACTGTTTCTCTTTGTCATTTCTGTATATTACATATATTTTAGTCTCATTATGAACCGAAACTGATTTTTAATTAGAATCTTGTATCGTAACTACTTTTCAGAGACCAAATAAGGAAATTATGGCACAAACCGCCCCAATGTGTCTACGCAGGATTCGATCCAACTGCGGAAAGTTTGCACATAGGCAATTTACTGATTCTAATGAATCTTTTGCACTGGCAACGCAGCGGCCATCAAGTAATCGCTGTATTGGGAGGTGCGACTGGTATGATAGGTGATCCAAGCTATAGAACTTCTGAACGGGTTGAGATAGAGGAAATTGTGCTTCAGGAAAACCTAAAGTCTATCAAAAAAGACATATTGAACATATTTGAAAATCACAAAAAATACTTCTATAAGAAAGGGTGCCACGATTTGCGTCCTGTGAAAATACTAAACAACTTGGAATGGTACAACAATAAGAATATAGTCACATTCATTAAAGAGATTGGCAAATATTTTCGAATGGGCACGATGCTAGGTCGCAGTTCTGTACAAAGTAGATTGCAATCAGATACTGGAATGAGCTTTACAGAGTTCAGCTATCCTGTATTCCAAGGATATGATTGGCTGCACTTATACAAAACATATAAATGCAAGTTCCAAGTTGGAGGCCATGATCAGATGGGGAATATGATGTCTGGTTATGATTTAGTAACTAAGTATCTCCATAAAGAAGTCTACGGTTTGACATTACCACTTATCACAGCCGAAGGTGGAAAGAAATTTGGGAAGTCCACGGGCAATGCAGTGTTCCTTTCTCCTTCGAGATCCTCTAGTTTTCAACTGTACCAGTTTTTTATTAGGGCAGAGGATGCTGATGTAGATAAACTTCTTCGTTTCTTCACATTCCTACCTTTGAAGTATATTAAAGAACTTGTTGAAGATCACTTCAAAGCACCGGAGCTTAGAAAAGCACAGAAAGTTCTTGCGGATCAAGTTACGTTACTGGTCCATGGAGGTGAGTAGATAATACATAATGGAAATAACTCGATGACCAAGAAACTTATTAAATCACTGTAAAAAACTACTTGCAGAGGAAGGCTTGCAAGCAGCAAAAAGAGCATCGAATATCCTTTACGACACCTCAATTGAGTCTTTGTCCAAAGTAAGCGCAGATGAACTGGCACAGTTGCTAGAAGGAGCGACAGTAGTGAATATATTGGCTGAGCCTGGTCTTACTATTTTTGAATTGGCAATGAAGGCAAACTGTTTCCAAAAAGAGCATGATGCAAAAAGAATTATTGCCGCTGGTGGCTTTTATGTTAACTACCAGAGAACCACAAATAAAGACGAAGTCATTGTACCCGGAATACATATACTACAAAACAATGTTACACTAGTCAGAGTTGGGAAGAAAACTTACTATGTTATAAGATGGACCTAATGAAGTAGAAAATTTTTATAATTTGAAGATTGTTTTCTATGTATATATACAAGATAATTTTTAGTAGACAGTCTAACAGTATCGTCGGAATTATTTTCCCTATTTCATTTTGTAAATATTTGTGTTCGGAAATGTGAAATGAAGAATTGTTTAATCATAAAATGCAAAATATTTTTCGACATGAAAATAGACAATATATTTAGTATTCTAAAACTTAAATGGTACAAAGGAATATTTTTACAGTTAAATTAATGTATCTTCTGATCGAATATATTCACCTATGTCAGCTTGATGGAAACATACTGTTGCCATTGGATCCGCATATTTGCAATCCATTGTACTTTTTGCTGCGACACCGAAACCCTGTGAAAGATAATATACGTTTAATTGGAATCAACGCGGTGCTAATAAAATTATACTTTGATAGTTTTCTTACCAGTGGAACATCATTCATTGAAAATATAACCACTCCTTGATATTGAGGAGTATTTTCTGTAATCCTACTTAAGCCAGATTTAGAAACGTGATGTCCATATAAAAATTGTTGTTCTGCAGAAGGTTTCAGCCATATTTTATGCTAACAAACATTACGTGATTAATTTAACAGCACTAATAACTCAATAGACTAATTTACTTACTTGCGCATACGGGGCCAAATGATACAGTGCAGTTATGTGTAGCCTAAATTTTCCTGATTTTGTAAATTTTCCAAAACATGTACCGAAACTTGCTAATCTGTCTGGATTCACCATGTTAGCCAATGGTAGAATTTTTTCAGAAACATAGTACACTCTGCCTTTCCTTTCCCGAAAGCAATAAACACCATCTGGTCGGTCAATTAATACTTTCACGTTGTCTCCAATACTAAAAAATAAATTTTATATGAAAAATTATAATTATATAATATATTATTATAATTCCATAATAATATAATGCATAAATCTACTTACTACTTCGTTAATTTTTCTAAAACTAGTTTTGTTTTCTCTTCGGTTAAACGTCTCATTTTTCAATCGTCTTTTTACTGTCTATATGTAACAAATTTTTACACGTCCAATACAAGAAGTTACATTTACATATACAGAATATACAATTTATGTCAGTTTGATTTAATTACAAGCGACACCATATTATATTTTTAAATTATTGTACCACAACACACGTTACAAAAGGTTAGGGTACAGAACATGTGTTTTTAGTACATTATCCAGTGTTGATGCAGTTAATAGAATGAAACCTTATTCAATTTTTTAGAAACACACTACTCTGTTTTACCACAGAGAGTATCCCCTCTGTTGGCGTGGTTGACATACATTGGCGTACATAAAAGTTGATAAAAGTTGATAAAAGTCAATAAAAGTGTAGCGTCAGAGAGGATATGAGAGTGCTCCACTGATATAATATCAGTGGAGTGTTCACGCCCGGGTTTTCGATGCTTCCGAATCCTAGCCTGGATCAGATTCTAGACCGACGGGAGAGCGGTTTCCCCTGGTTCCCCCTCCACTCTTAGCCAGGAACAGATCCTAGTCCCAAGGTAGATCGGACGCTTAGCCTGGTTCTGTCTCATTCTAAAACATGCTGCTGCATGGTGTAGTTTCTGTTTCGTGGTAAAAGAGGGCTCTATCCTCTATCCTTGGTATAGGAGCTGTTCCGTGCTAAGCGTGCGCGTGCCAAAAAGCGGTGGCAAGTTAGACCCGGGCCGGGCGTGAGCAGTAGTGAGCACTCTCATATCCTCTCTGGTAGCGTGATCCGTTGATCACGCGAACATAGCTACGATAGCACTACCGCGCTAACGCTGAGGGGGAAATTTGAATATGAAGCGTAACGTTTAGATCGGAGCCGTGTATTTCATATACATATATTTTATTCGGGCACGATAGCTCAGGCTTAGAATATGCCCAGTCAACCAGGTCTGCCATGAGCAGAGCCTGCCTAGGGCGGAGAACGGGCAGAACACTATCGAGGCTACCTGGCTAACTGGCTACGCTTCGACCTGCTCAAGGCACGAAAAATTTCATTTCTGACGAGCGTCTGTGCGCGCAGTTGTAACATGTTCTGCTGGCTGCTGGAATCTGAATCTGCCTTTGTTTAAGAGGGCAGCACTGATGTGGCGGACGCTGTTTCCCTCGTTTTCTCTCCTTGCATGTGCACAAAATAAAATTCTGCATTCAAAAATCGGTATTTCAATTGTCAGTAAAAAGAACGATTGTTGTATATTTGGTTCAATAGAAATTTACTTCGCTGACATCTGCCACATTAGTGCAACCTACCTTCACCGACGGTGCTGCCCTGTAAAACGACATTCGCCACATCAGTGCGACCGTGCTGCCCTCTTAAACAAAGGCAGATTCAGGGTCCAGCCGCCAGCATGCTGGCTTCGTTCTGCTCATGTCCAATGCCCTGTGCATACAGACAGCAGAACATGTTACATCTGCGCGTACAGACGCTCGTCAGAAATGAAATTTTTGGTTGGCTGGGTGTAGGGAAACAACGGGAGGTTTCGTCTCTCGCTCGGTCCCACGACCCTTGTTTCGACGGGCTTTCACCCTCGCGTGTACCCTATTCTTGTGCGCGCGCTATTGAGACACCTCTACCTCCACCACCAATCACTATCGAGCTGCAACCGAAGACGAGCCACCCGACGAATCAACGTCCAGCTGGAAGATTCGAATTTTCCTATTGGCTAAGGAAAATGAAGTTCCAACGGAGCTCCAATGAAGGGTCAACTATACGAGAACACGATTGAATAAAATCTATTTTCGTTACATGTTCTTGTGTGAAAACCTTCCACGAGCGGAGCGCTTCAGAGTTCCTCGGGCACCCGAACCCCATAAATTCCCTAATCCTGCCTAATCCCACCACACTGCAACCAGAGAGTATATGAGAGTGCTCACGCTCGGGTTTTGCCCATGCCACTTTTGGCTGCCATCATATCATCTCTTAGCATGGACAAGAACCTACATCATCTCTCAGGTTGGACAAGAACCTACATCATCTCCAATCATCTCTTACTCTGGACAAGATCCTACATCATTTTTGGTCTTGATCAGAACAAAAAGTTTATATTGTTTCATATAAAATATGTAACTATGTAGGATCTTGTCCAGAGTAAGAGATGATTGGAGATGATGTAGGTTCTTGTCCAACCTGAGAGATGATGTAGGTTTTTGTCCATGTTAAGAGATGATGGCAGCCAAAAGTGGCACGGACAAAACCCGAGCGTGAGCACTTTCATATACTCTCTGTTGCAACGTAACATTACATATTATACATTACATACAGTGAAATGACTTTCTACGCTTTTACAGTTTCAGGATTGGTCCGCGCGGGGGCGTCGCGCGTGCGCAGCTACGTGCAATCTAACTAAAAATGGCGCCCTGCGGTGTTCTACCATTTGCATTTTGCTGGGCCGGCGGCGTGCGTGAAAGCCATTACCACTGAGAGTCAGCCTTGTTCTGTCGTGTTCAACGAATATGCCTACTTAAAGCTGGCAGCCGCGACTGCCCACATGTTAGTGCGAGTCTTTCTCTTTCCGTGTGCACAAACCAAGTAAAACAACGGTCCTCTGTGATCCACCTGGTGTCTTCATTTTCTCCGACCGAGACTTACTTCGGAACCAGCAGTTTCTCGGCCCACCTTACTGGTACGTATCTACGGAATTCGGACACCTCATGCAACATTATCACCATCTCTTTAAACATTTCTCACATTTACGCGAAATTTCAGTCATTTCCGCGCTGTTCTGCAGACGACATTTCCCACACCGCGATTTAATCATCCGCAAACATTCTATCAACCGAATCTCGCACGAGGTGTATCCACCAATATATCGTGTCGCCGCAAAAACAAATTCGTTTCGCGTTGTGATTCGTTGTTATTCCACACCGTTCAACTGCTTTCTTCAATACGATGACAACTTTCACACGTCTAATATTTTCTCACCTTAGGGCCCGATTCTCTTTCGTTATAACCTTACACCGTCGCAATTAAGCGGTTGCCACCTTGTTGTGCGCTAATTCGAACGAGACCACCACGACTTCCGATCACGCCACCGGAACCACCATGCCTTCAACTGATTTTTTTTTTGTACGCGTCGGTATCGTAATCGACGACATTTCTCTGTCGCTTAAACGTCGTTTTAACTACACCGTACGCACAGAATCGAAACGTGTTGTTTATTCCTTTCGCATGACTCGTTCTATTTCTGTTTTCTTATATCGTTTGAATGAAACTTTTCGAAATTCAATTAACCATTCGTTCTTGTCAGACTACGCGATATAACGCGACGATTCGATAGCACGGCATTCACATGGATGACAATGTGCAACCGTGAGCAATTTTAACGCACCGGTTAGTTTCCCTGTAAATTGGAGAATGCGAATTATACATGGAATTACAATTTCGGGTCGTTCCACGCAATGATTGTTGACGCCATACAAATATTATTTTTCTGTTTATCTCCCGGCGTTACTGAATTCCTCGTGCCGTATGCAATTAAGCGAATATTGCAAGGCACAACGGTTAAGTTTAGAATTAATTCAAAGGCGCGTATAAATATTTAATCTCACCTCGCGATTCGGATTTTATCGCGCCCATTTCCTCTATCTGTTCATTTAAAAGTTTTTATCGGTATTACATGACGCTCTCCCACGTATCAGGAATACATGTGTGTGGAGATTAAGTGATCCAACTGGCCGAATGCGTGCGGACATTATCAAAGTTTGACAATAAATCCCCGAATTTCCGAGTGACAGTGTGTTGTAAATTTCCGTGCGCGAATGGCGGATTTGAAATTCCCGCTTCGATAGATCGCCGTATAACGCCATAAAAAAAATTGTTATATCACTGTGATTATACTGTGTTCACAGTAAATATTATTAGAATAGTTATTTCATAGAGTTTTGCAGATGCAGAGACGCAATCTTTGCTGTTTGTTTTGTAATTTTTTGAATTCAAATTACCCGCGCGACCGTCCCCGTTCTTCGCCTCGTGCGTAGGAGAATAAAATCTCAGGACAGTGTTCTCAATTTGATTATCACTTCTACGAGTTCTCTTTACTTTTGTCTTGAATAAGAAAAAAAAGACACAGCCCTCGTGTCGACATATCGTACAAAAAGGGCGGTACGAAAGGATTGCTGGGCATACTAAACGGAATTATCTAAAATAAACAGATTTAGGGGGTTCCGGGCTGCCGACGGTGTCATGTTACACCCTTCTCACGTAAAACACTCGCATGCGTGTCGTTTTTTCGACGTTGAGACGTCGCACAAAGAAAAAAGGGTATTATATGATCTAGTCATTTGTCCAGTTATTCTTTCCGTGTTTAGTTTTTATAATGATCATTACCCGCGCGTTCTGCTTGCACAGACAAAAAGACCAAGGTCGAGATCAAGGAAATCATATCAACTGTTTGACCCGCGGAATTCAGTGTCGTATAAAATTTGTCTATCTATTTGTGTCTCGCCTTCATTATTCAGATAATTCCCGCGATATGTTAATGATCAATTACATATTACGATACGGTCAACTGTTTTTGTGGACGTCCGAATCTTGCGGACTTTTTCGAATTTTGGGCCGCGCAACCTTTTGACACGAATTTCACGTGCCCGGAACTTTTTTTGAAAAAAGAAAAAAAATGATTTGCATATTCGGATAAAACCTTCGAGTGCGTCAGACATACGTGTTAAAAATAACCGGACCATGCTGACATGGGTACCTGGACATAAAGGAATCAGTGGAAACGAAAAGGCTGATAGATTAGCTAACCTATAGGATCGGATCTTAAGTCGAAATTATTTTGCGTTTCACGATCTTTGCGATGTTTGAACGGGCAAGGAGCAATTCGATCCAATTCCGCTCCCATGATCCTGGATATGTTAGAATTGTACTAGAATATTTTATAGTATGCTGGAATTATTTTAACATGTAAATTTCAACCTTTAGACTTCAGAATTGCTTTTATCGGATTACTAGAATTATCTACTAGAAATTAGCATTGGCATTGAATAGGGTCTCCTCACATGGGAGCCAAAGACATTGATCATTCTGATGCGAAATGATTTCGATTCACTATAGAAAATTGCCAGTCGGCTCTCATTCCGGATAACATCCGACTGTCTGCTTTGCTAAGGACACGTAATATGTACTCTAACAAGATTGTCTATCGTTTCCACGAAATAATGATGATCACCCCATATCTATGAGCACGTTGACTGGCCGCGTCGTCATACATACACAATATATGCGATGACACAAGACGTACTATTTGTGCAAATTTAAAAATGAATTTTTACGTTCGGTGTATAAATTGTATCGAACGTTAAACTTCAAAATGCAACAAGGTTGATAGAGTAATATCGTGTGTCCTCGTTTCAGCAGTACTGCCAATTATCTGATAAAATGTAAAAGTAAGGCAAAAATGTTTAAATGGAAGGTATGTGAGGCGAGAGGCACATCTGGTAGTGAACCTGTTAAATAATAATTCATGCAACAATTCATAAACAAATTATATTATCAATTTCGGAGAATAGATTATTACTACTACGAGTGCTTTCAAGGATTGTTAGTTAAAAAGGGGGGGGGCAATATATTCTTTTGCCAAGGATAGAAAAATCAGATAATAGAAAGAATTGTTTAACTGGTATTTTACAAATGGTACGTACGAAACAGTCGCTAGTAGAAAGTTAACGACTTTAGTAGATCGTTGCTTAAAATTTAGTAAATATACTCTAAAGAAGAACAGTAAAGATTTAGTCTAACGTGTTGGGTATCATTTTAATCAGAATAAACATCAGGAATATGTTGGTAAAGTTTCATGATAAACCATTTAAAAACAACAAAGAGTTATAGCACCGAATTAGTATAGTCTCACCGAAATGCTGGCTATCAATCTTCTGTTTACTCGTTGTCCTTTTCTACGTTCGACGTCGTTGACAAGAATTCGAGGAATAGAGTTTGTACACATTACGTTTGACCTTCTAGTCCCCACGTTTTCAAGCCATCTATATAATCAGATTTCTAAGAACTCTTTAAAATTTCTCAAGAATTTCAAGGAGATTCAGCTAAACCAAAGAAGACATAAGAAATGTGTCTTGAAAAATGTGAAAGATATTTTAGGCTCGACAGATAAGGGGCCATGATTGCAACCGTGTCGTATACTTTTCAATGGCCGATTAATGCAATTGATTAAATGGCGTGGTGAAGTAAGAAAGACATTCGATGTGTACAAAGTCCGATTATACCGTTCCCAAGCGCTCTCAAAGCGTAATCTGATAAACGAACTTCCGTAAATGGCGTGAGCCAGTACGCCTGCCTTGGTCGATTATGTAAACAAATGTCGGCTGATCTAAATATTTAGTTTATTTTTTAGCTCGGATAATTATCTCCCAATCGCCGATTGTCAATTGGCGAGTCGATTTCTGCGCGCGTCATCTTCACCTTCTTTCCTCTTGAGTATGGCGTGATGCTGCCAATCCCGGCACGCATACACATGATCTCTGTCCCGAAATTACGTAATTTGTTGCCAGCTGACAATCGCGTTTTTGTCGTGCCGCGTGCTTCATTTTACAATTAGGAAAATTCCAAAAATATTTTTATCGGGAATTATTTAATGTTCTGCAATGAAATCGCGCAGGATCCGAGTAACACTAATTTTGTCATTTTTATGAAATGAGGAAATTTTGCACAAGTCGAATAACTTGGATTTTAGCTTTTGTTCTTCTACGGTGCGTTACAAGTGTTACGACATATTGTTAAAGATACGGAGAACGCGGTGGAGCTACACAATTAACGTATTCTTATCTAGTATAATAACACAGTATGCTGCTATAAACACTATATGTATAAACTAGTATATTTCTTTGGATAATTTAAATATTGTACACACGGTTTCGGAGGGAACCTTGGGTGTTCGGTTTGAAAAGCACTGACGTAGACAACGATGCAAAGCGTCAGATTAGAATATTTGATAAGTGTATGATTTATAGATACGACACGGCGTTTGGTCGATTTCGACCATGGCAATATTTTTGGGCATTGGGGTCGTAGTTCGAGTGTCTTATTTGGCTGATAAACGGAATCTACTGATGCTGAAAAGGTTTAAGCTGCGATTGTGTCGAACATTTTGAGAAATTAAACTACTAGTAACACTGTTCCAAATATCGGTCAGATTTTTACAAATTTAAAAAAAATACAATTGCATAGTCAAAGAGTTCACAAAAGAGGGATCCTGAAAAAAATTATATTTTTCGAAAAACGATCATTTAGCGTTGCAAATTTTTATATACACTGTTCAAGGTATTATTTAATTTAAATAACTATAAAATACCATTGCGGTCGTACTAAGACGTTGGCGTCTACTTACTTGTGTAAGCGTTTACTTAATTTTAACGTTTAATTTTAATATTACTTGTGTAACGTTTTAGTACGACCGCAATGTGTATTTTAGAGTTATTTAAATTGAAATATCTCCTGAACTACTAACTTTTCGACATACATAGGTTAGTACTTTTTTATAACGAATGTCCAGCTGCATCGATTGATGTATTAAAAAATACCTCATTCCATTTAAAAAACTGAAGGTGACCTTCATATTTCTAAAAAAAATTACATAAGAACAAAAATTTTTTTGGTATCGTACGAGTCCCATTTTACCATTCAACTTTGTCCTTCAGACATTTGACGTATCTTTAAAAACAACAAAGATATTCAAGGTGGTCAAATTAGCTGGGACACCCGCTATGGTAAAAATTTCGTGAATTTACATTTAGCGGTGTGATCACAATAAATTCCCGAAGAGGGATGACTTCTATGCGCCCAACCGGTCAGTTGACAAAATGTGGTCGCAAGAAATTGTCTCACTTAAAACTAAATTTTTTACTTTGAGCATTTTTGCATATTTTTTTTTTATTTACTTTACGTCGTTTTTGTAACTGCTGTGGTTATTTCGCGACAGGACCTACAGTTTTTATAAGGTGAGTTCCGAACCACCTTGGGCACCACATTTTTGCATAGGTCCTCAATCAGTCAATTTATATTTAGCCGATTGGTCACAATAAATTCCAAAAAAGTAGTAGTAGTTCCCATGTCTAAACCGGTTGTTTCAAGTTTACATTTTCAATTTGTTTTTTTAATTCGCATCCGAATGGCAGGAATAACAAAGCATGTACAGTGTCCGAGTGGACCAAGATGACGGTGTCCGACTGCGGATAATGTTTCCTCAGTGCGTCACAAGTCAGTTTCGTGCGTGCTTTCAGAAATCGCGGACCCGCTAATTACTGGGCAAACAGTTTTCCCCGCGACTTTTCCCGTGAAACCGTGCGCGACACCTGTAATTTGCATGGCGCACAACCAATGACGTGCCGGTGCGCTGTTCTTTCAAACAAATCCGAGGTCAGCTCCTGCTCTATGCTTCTTGCTCCTTAACATGTCTGTTTTCCACCGTACAAAACGGGACACAGGTTTCATAAGTAAAAACGTCTTTAGTTATTACTTCATTTGAATTGCAGAAATCTGAATCGTTATAGCTTTTTGAAATAATAATTTTGTGTATTCATTCGATTGTTAAATATTCTACTTAATATTTGCTAGTAATATTTTCGTGTAAAGGATGGTCATAAGACCATCCAAGAGCCAAATTGCAAAAAAGGGCTCTGTACGGGACCCCGCAATAATGCAAAGAATATTTCAACACAAAGAGCATAAAAAAATATTGCTTCTTCGCTAAATGCAGCTCGACCGGGTGACCTGACAATCAAGCTGTTACATATTCTCTGTCAGTGTGTTTCGTGCGAGAAACATATCTGCTTCTCTGTCGCCGATTAGCGAGCGAAAATAGTGATATTTCCGCTCCGACGCACCCTTAAAATTCAAATTTGTGTAGGAATGAGTAAGTGTGAATTTAAATATTTAGCATTCCATCGATTATATATTAAAATAGGGACCTCGGTATCGGAAGCACGGATGTCAACGCACCTACAAGTTGCACCTGTTCTTCTGAAAGTAACAGTAGCAATCATTCTCGCACAGATTCCTCGGGTAATTCTCTATGGAAATTACTCCACGATGACGAAGAATGAAGCCGCTCACGCACGGTCCAACAGGTGTCATCACAGATAAGGTTTAGGTTAGAAAGTAGCTGAGCCTGGGATCTCGGAGTTGTCAGGGATATTGCATAGAAGAGACTTTCACTCGTTAGAGGAATAAAACTCAGCTAGGGGTACAGCCTAGGCTGGAACTGCCTCCGTACTGACTGCAGTACTCATAGTCCTCTGGCTAGATTACTATACCCTATTTTTCAAACGAAACTGTCTGCAACTGCTGTCTGTCTATTAGAACCACGTACGGACAGTTATTCTAATTATTCCTATCGCTATACATGTTTGTCTTAATATTTCATCTTATTAGAATTTTTAGAAAGATTCAAAAATGGATTGAATTGATTAGCTCCTTGTCTTATGGTTATGATTAGACTAGATTAGCTATTAGAAGATTGCTTAGGTCTAGTTGTCTGGTATTAATTTTCCTAAGTAAGTCGGTGACTCTGAAGGGATAATGTTTTATGATCAATGTGAATAATCAATCATCTTTACGACCAAAGGGGTCAAGACGCTCTTGTATCTCTAAATCTTGATTCTGCAACCGCTGATGGCTGCAATCTCCAACTGAGGTCACTCGTCAGATAAATTCCAACATCCAGGTGTAGGCGGCAGTAGTCTAATGACTCGCTGAGGCCCCAGTTTACTGTCACAAGATGTGTACACATACGTCATACTCATTAAGGAAAAAATTCTCTAGGATATGTCCATGAAAAAGGTCTCCCGTTCTTGAAACCCCGATTTTGTTGGAGCTGGTAGCCACTTTCAGTGATAAATCGCACGTGACGTCCGGCGATACAGGTGAAAGCCTTTCCTCAGTGAACGGCCTCGGATTCTATTGGTCAATCAGACTGTGGCATGTTTTTTGGGAGACTCGATGGTGGCCATAATCTCTCTCTGTCAAGGATCATAGCTTGTGCGACAATACCAATTTGGTGACGAAACTTTGTTGTTTTTAATTATCTTTTTTTAACGTGACGTTCTTCTGATTAAAATGAATCTAAACGCGATACAATTTGAATTCAGTTTAGTAGAACCTCGATTATCCGAAGAGTATTTATTGTGCTTGGACTCGTTTGAATCAGGAATACGTTGGTAACGGTTTCGCAAAAGAAAACAAACCATTGAAAAAATGTTTTGTTTACTGTTTTACAACTATTGTGCGGATATCTTTCATACGTATCGAGAGATTAAACTTCGAATGGAAGCTTTCACAATATTATGACTCTTTCTTCGAAGAATAGCTGCAAGTTTTATCCGTTGATGAGTTTCATAGAGAGTTCGAATAATGCGCGCAGTTAAAAGACTATTAAAGAAGACTCGATATCGAGGAAATGAAATCAGTATAATCGAATCGGGCAATTAATAGGCGACGACAGTATGGTTTACAGACCGCACGTATCCGTCTGACCGAAGGTTATGCGAATGAATTGTCTAGATTATCTAGATTATGTATGACGGACACTCTTTTTGCTTCGGGAGCAATGCGTCGAACGACGCCAGAGGATAATGAGGTCCTTCATCTTGACTATCCGTTGCTCACTCGGCGAGTTGTTCTTGATTAATGTGACGCTCATTCTATTTCGAACCGTGCAATACCGATGCAGGTTCTAAAGTTCACGTTAAAGCGGTAGACTCGTTTCTAGAAATGGAAGGATGCGTGTTCTCATTGCTCGATAATAAAAAGATGGGATTTTTCCGTAGTCAAAAGCGCTAGATGAAAGATCAATCTACGCAGCGATCGCCCTCGAAAGTCCTGTTTTTATTACCACGCTTATATTAGCTTGCCTAGTTGTTGTTGTATGCGTCAAATCTTGAAATCGAATTTTAAACCACTTCCCGATGAGCTAGAGGACTTTGCCAGGACTCTGACCAGGACTTTGACATAGCTCAGAACTGGATTGCAATGGAATATTAAAAAACAAAGTAAAAAAAACTGTACGTCTAGGAAACAAAGGAAATTTAAATATTAACCGTCACACTTCGCCCCGCGACGCTCGGTAGTACGTCATTACGTCCAGCGATCCCCACTTCGCGCGCCAACGCTTATCTACTTCACTGGCCCACTTCGCACGAAGGATGTCGATTTTTAATCGATTATTTTCATAAAATAAATCGATTTTTCGAATCGATTCTTCAATATCCGATTTTTACAAATAATCCCTACTTTGCACCGAAGGAGCTCACAATCAGTGTGGTTGTGGTTGTGATGTTCCGTTTATTCAGCAGTATCGCCAGATGAGGGGAATCACGGTGAGATTATGTACCCTCTCCCTGATGACCAGAAAGGGGGTACTTGTATTCCCCTCTGGGGCCAGTTTCGGCACTTTCTGGTTATTCAGTTCCATTTCGGACTCCATCAAGAGACGTCGTCTCTCGGAGTCATTCCCTCATTCTATCTCGCGTATTTCCATATCTGGCGTTTCTTTATATCTTACTATTTCATACCAGTATATAAAAATTAGAAAATAAAAAAATATATAAAAAAACTTTCTAAAAACCCCACGCTTATATTAAAATGCACTAAAAAGGAGAAAATAATTTTTTTAGACATTAGTGACTAAAAATAAAAGCGTGGAGCGCCCACGAAGATTACGTCAATATGCTTATATTTGTAGTCACTAATGTCTGAAAAAATTATTTTCTCCTTTTTAGTGCATTTTAATATAAGCATGGTTTTTAAAAAGTTTTTTTTATATATTTTTTTATTACGCCTCGTAAACGAAAAAATATGACTTTTGAGGGCGATAGCGGCCTAAATCGATCTTTTATCTAGCGTTTTTGACTACTGGAAAATCCCATCATTGTATTATCGAGAAATGAGAACGCGCATCCCGCACCCTTGCATTCCTGGAAAAAGGAGTCTACTCTCTTAACACGCTTTGAAAGTCACAGAACGTTAACGCATAACAATTCCTTATATTGGGTTTTTGCAGTTACGCAACGCATTATTGTGGCACGTTTGACGAGCTTACGTTTTATTTATCTGCATATTACGTACCCCGCGACTGTCTTGCAAATTACCATTATGTCTTGGCATTGTAATTAACATACATTAGATACTAAAACTTCTATAGAGCGTAGTTTTTTTCCCACATAACCAGAATAGGAAATAAGTTGGAATAATATCCCTTTGCACTTTGCACTTGGCCTTCGCACTTGGTCTTTGTTCGAGCATCTCGACCCTTCTCAAGTTGTCTAAAACTTCGGATCGCACGTGTATGATCGCCGAAAAACAGATACAGATATCTCAGAAGACGCGTGTATGAATCGACCTTCACTCACCGCTCTCAACGGAGAGAAGAGGGGGTATAGGGCACAATCTCGGCTGCGACACGAGAACGTGTAACGTTTTATACTTACTCTGCGTAGTCGGTAAGAGAATGGGGAGAGTATTGTACGTATAAAATATATTCCCCCACTTCTATTATTATTGACCGTTACGCTTTTTCGTGTTGCGAAATTCCGTGGCGCGAATTAGGCTTACACTCTGCGAAAAGAAGTTTCCCTTCAATAAAAACAATTAAACGCAGAAATGTCTGAACATTGGATGTAAACTATTCCGACAGATTTTCTTCTTTCGCTTAATAACTCCCACAATTTTGATAGCGTGACTGTATAGAAATTCATAAATAGGTTTGTGCAAACGAGCTGGTAAAATTTTGTAAAAATATCTCGAGTGGTTTGGACAGAAATAGAGGTAATGTGCGTCCTTAAAGTAGTTCACAGTTTGTGTGTTTGTTTGGCGATTTTATATTTGCCGGACACTTGTATGTATTCGGTTTTTCAATGTACCGTATTACATATACACTTATGGTAATGCAAATGTCATACAGATAAGTTGCACCAGAATGCATATGTGTCGCAACGAAATGTATTCGGTTCGAATACAATTAGGCAAAATGAAGACATCGCGAGCATGCTACGCCTGTCAACTGACTCGGCTATTTGGGACATTTAATGGCCGTTCGCTGTCGTACTGAATGGATTAATTATATCGCACAAAGAAAAGCGAAGTGTGGCTTCAAGAACTTCTTGACGCACCATTATGAATCAATGAAACATAATCTAGCTGATGCAAGTTTTGCTTGGGAAATCTCAGAAAAAATGCCTTGAACTACTCGATCCAGCTTGACTTTCCGACTTTATCAACTTTACTGCAGAACTTCATACCATAAATATTTAAATGTGATTGTAATCGTTTCATTGAACTTTCTCATGAACTCTACATAGCAATGATTACAATTACAAATTGTGGTATGAAAACAATTTTCAAGTGCAGGGGAATGTACATACATAACGAAGAACAAAAATGAACAGTATTTTTACAAAAATCAGCAAAATTCAACAAAATATGAACAGTATGTTCATATACTATATATATGTCTATCATATATAAATGTTTCACTTGCACCAGAAGAAATGACCCATTTTTATTCCGGCAAAGTGGCCAATAAAATTAAGTTGCATAAAGATCCAGGGTCTAATTACGCGAGCATTTTCCGACGTGAAATGAACGGTCATTTCAAAGTGTTCATAATGATCGTGCATAGACGTTGAGGGCGTGACGAATCAGGCAGAGACACGGAGGCCTGTGTACCCGGCTTTTCTTTTCGACCTATTTTGTCGTGGGACTCGTAGCATGCAAATTTCTTCCGTTTAGTCTTGTTTCGTCAGGAGCGAGCTGGTGTCAGTGTAACGAGGTCGTTGATTGTATAAGGAGGTCGCAGTTCAGCTGTTTCGACTTCCGTTTGGTTTGCGTCGGAGCTAGTGAGGTATGGGGATATCAATTAAAGCTGGACGTCCATCATAAACGAAAGTCCCAGTTACGCAACATCGCCGATCGCCGTCGATTTCTTTCAATATATTTTCTACTGTAATCCCCGTCGAGTTTCAATTGCATAATAGATCCCTCGTTTGTCGTTTGGGACCTTTGAGTGGCCCAATGTCGTCCTTCAGGCGACGTTCGACGAAGAAATATTTCATAGCCTTTGGGCGACGCCAAACTGACCTGAATAATCCTTCCAAAATGCTCGAGCATCGTATGACATGTAGTCTTCAATGATTTGGAGATGTTGCAACGTCGTAGAAGGTGTTTCAAGGTGTTTTGGAGGTCAGTCAGGTCGTAGAGAATTTTTGAGCATTGCAGAAGATATTGAAACATTGTAGAAAGTCTTGGAAAATATTTTGGAGATGTTGGGGCGTCGTAGAATGTGTTTGAAGGTGTTTTGGAGGTCGGTCAGATTGTAGAGAATTTAGAAAATATTTCAGAGGTGTTCAAGCCTCATTAAAAAATGTTGCAATGTTTTGAAGTTGTTTAAACGTACAAAACAAATCTTGAAAAATTGGGTCTTAAAATTGAGGCGGGCAGTTAAGAAATAGTGGTCTCGATGCTATTTAGAAATGCGACACAAGTTATGTTCAACGTACACAGAAAAGGATAACGAGTGAATGAGAAAAAGATATCCGAGAGAAAAATCGATCGAGAAAACTACATAGGTGATGCAACACAAATTCAACTATGAAACTTTTTTATTTTTCATTTCTGTCAAGTGAAACCGGTAGCAAAGCAATTGCCAGACTTTCCTGATGAAAATGAGCCCAAACATGATATAACTTGAAGCATATTTACTTACGCAACAAGTATTGATAATAATTAAACATAATTATATAATAAATAAATGTTATTTGAATTGTATCGTGTTCGGACTCATCTGAATCAAACAAATTTGAAGATTATGATAAGTTATCATTGATAACAAAAGTGCAATTCTTGAGTAATAACGAATAAGGGAGTTTCATTTCTGAGTTAGTCGAGCTTATTGTTGCGACTGTAGGACTACCGAGCGTTTAGGTCTTATCCAGGTGTAGAATACAGTTCAAAATATTTCTGAGGTAGTTTCACATTATGAACATGTTTTCTTCCACTATAAGTCAATCATTTTTCTTATATGGAAAGAAACCTACACACATTACTTAGCAATCTTCTTCTTACTCGGCAAAAATATTGGTTTCTGGTTCTAAAAAGTTCTCTAGTCTTGCCTCAGAACGGGAGCGTTAAATTATGGAGTCCTGTTAATGCAACCGGCTTTTAAATCAAGTTTTTTGGACACGTCTAAAGCACCACCTCGAAGCACTTTTATTAATCATGCAAATTCACAAATATTTACATAAATTACAAATATGTTCGATATTATCCTCTTCGCAACGACAGACTATAAAAAATGGTACTTATGTCTAACTACGCCGGAAAACTAACTAACTAACTAACTAAAGCGGAAATCAATCGTTAACGACAGGCTGTTCATACAGTAGACAGGAATATGATTTTGTAATAATGTCCACTTCGTTTTTCTTCTTTTCCATGTTTCTTTTCCGATTCCTAACCTAATCTCACCTAACCTCTGTTACTTATTTAGTTTTGTTATAGCTACGGCTTATTATATTGTATAACGACACATATTTTTTATAGGATTTCCCTATGGTACTGCAGAAGTTTTGTTATTGTTGCCAGAGCACTTCATTTATTATCTTTAAATATTTAAAATTGTATTAGCGTTCGTAGACTTTTGCAGCTGACTGTATGTAGATTTTTGTGGCCGCCCATATTTGCAATATGGTTTTGTGTCCGGGATTTCTCTTCGCAACTGCATTCCATTTCGACATAATTATTCTGCCGACATTTCCATGTGTAGTCCTCGGATACCGTTTCGATTCCATTCAACAATTGTACGAGAACCCGTTAATTACAATCCATTATTCGTGTCAGTCGTCTCAAAAACATTGTGAAATGTTGCCGAAATATTTTTGAAATAAAACTGTTACCACATAATCTTGTCGTTCATAATGTACAAAGTACATCATGTTTAACATCACAACATATAGAAAAGGAATCCACCGAACATGATTTTGTTGAAGATCGTTTAAGATCTTTCATTAAAACATTTTTTTTTTTGCCGAATATTTCGCTCCGCCGCGCCATCGAACGCGGGTTCACTGATGTACGATCTCGTGACCTTGAGCGGCAGAAAATCTTTTCTGTCCAGTGCCGATGTGTGTCGTTTATAGTGAAATCACTACAACGTCGGATGATCTGTTGGAATGCTGTTGAAATCGTTCTAACTTTCGATATTGACGGGGTATGACGATAAGGATCGCGATAACGTCTTGATTAGACACATTAAATTCTCGGTAACCACATAACAATTTCTATGAAGAAAAAAGCAAACTATAACTTAGCTTCAAATAAGATATGTTATAGCACTCGAAAAAGTCTGGGATCAAAGAGGACAAATACTATCTCATTACTAGGCCACGAATCTATTGTACGCAAAATAAAAACTTTCCATGACAACTGTAAGGGACAGAAGTGAAATACAGTCTTTTAACATTGCAAATAAAGTATTGAAAAATTAATATTAATTTATGTGATAGTTAACTTGATTAATATTACATGGTTATTATGAACTGCAGCTTACGAAACATATATTGGGTATTAATAGTAGAACGAGCGACAAAAAAAAATTTTAATTATTCGTCGTATAGTAATTTTTCATGTTATGCGTAAAAAACACGTTAGTGTGACGTCTGGAATATAATTCATAAATTATTTCGTCAAAGTTCGCAATATAAAGCATTAAAAATGTTGCAATGTATTCAGAATTTTAAATTCCAAATCGCAGAAATTGTTTACCGTTAAAGTTAATCGCGAAATAATCAACAAATTACGAAAAGTAGTACATAGTAGTTCAACAGCATACATAAACTGAATAAATTTCAACTCGTAGAATATGACACGTCGCAGTTTCAGCACTATGGTTTTGGATATAAAACGACACGCAGCGTTTTGTGGTCGCCGAAGAATGTGTTGCGCGAAGCACAAAAACGGAAATAAATAATATTATTATTTTAACATCATTTCATTTTCTGATTACAGTTGGAAGGTGAGCCGTAAACAAGCTGTTTCTTAACATTTGCTGAGAGAAGTGTCCGAGAACACACTATCAAGATGAACAAAGTGGATTACATGGAGGTCACTGTGCCCAACTATTCATATGTCTTCAATTTTGAAGAAACCTTCCGTCACTTAGACACCAAAATATGGATGACGAATAACTGGACGAACGGTTTCTACTATTGTGGAATTTACATGATTTTAATATTTGGTGGACAGCATTATATGTCGACCAGGCCAAAGTTTGATCTAAGAGGCGTACTTTCACTGTGGAACACGCTGCTTGCAACATTCTCCATTATTGGATTTACTAGAACAGCACCAGAATTGATCCATGTACTCAGGAATTATGGGTTTTACCATAGTATTTGTATACCTAGGTAATTTAACTATGTTACATGATTCTCACTAAATAAATATCGATTTATTAATATCGAAATTAATCAGATTATAAGGTAAAGGTAAGGTAAAGTAGTTGACCAGTTGAGAGAAGTTTTCCACGCGAACAATAGTAACCACTTGCTCTGTCATCAAATAGCGAGAGTCGATGCTTGAAGACACTCTTTAAGTCTTCTAGATTATGTACCAAGGCCACTTTTTAAAAAAAGTTTACTTATACAAATTTAAAAAACATATTTGAAAATTCAGTAATTGCTTCAGAAGTTGACCACTCTTGAAAATTAAAAATCTAGTAATTGACCTTCTGTTCGTGTTAGTAGTTGACCACTTATATACTAGAAAGAGGGTTAAAGCAATAATGTTAGAATAACAAAAACAATGCATTTAACACTTATAAAACTTTGTGAGAATTTAAAAAGCAAATAATTCAGTCGCGAAAAGTTTACGACGTGTGGATTTTTTTACCTGAACCGTACAGTTGTTCTTAACAGAAACGTTAAGGAAATAGAAAAATATCGGCATATTACTAACCTTGATGAATTCAGACGCCTGTTATTACTATGGATAATTCACTTCGCATGTAATTGTTTTGAAATTTAACCAACAGACGGCAAGGCATCCGAGATTCACTTTCATAAAAAATCCACAGCTTATACAAAACTTGTTTTTTATGGTTTTCTATACGATGGTCAACTACTGGTACATGGTCAACTACTGCTGCCTTAGTGCGAGGTAATAACTTTATCATCAAATAACTAACAATTGTTATTAGTAACGTTGAACGTTTCTATGACTGAAATAGTTGAAACATCCGACACTCTTTTGGCGTTCCATAAATGTTGTACTTCCTTGAAACGATGTGATTCCTGAAGTCATTTGACTTCCTTTTTACTTTTAAAAAGTTGTTAACAAAAAATCACGGACCAATCAGAGCGTAACCTGTCGCCGAGCCGGAATCCGTCTGCCGTAGCCGTACTCTGAGTGGTCCGTGTTTTTCGGTAATAACTTCCTAATAAAGCCGGGGAGAACTGTTTTAAATTGCACCCACGTATTTCTCCCATAAATGCATAAAATCCGCAATCTAGTTCTAATGCTACGCAATGATTGATCGTACCACAACTAACAACGAATGTATTTTTCAGCTTCATCGAGCAAGACTGCGTGTCAGGGTTCTGGACATGGATGTTCGTGCTGTCGAAGCTTCCAGAGCTGGGCGACACAATCTTTATAGTGCTACGGAAGCAACCGCTGATCTTCCTACATTGGTACCACCACATAACAGTGCTACTATACTCCTGGTTCTCGTACAAGGAGTACACAGCGTCGGCTAGGTGGTTCGTCGTAATGAACTACTTCGTTCACTCGATAATGTACTCGTACTACGCGTTGAAAGCGATGCGCTACAGACCGCCTAAGGGGATCGCGATGGTGATCACTACGCTGCAGTTAGCACAAATGATAATCGGCTGCGTGATCAATATTACGGCTTATCAGTACCTGGAGAGCGGACTGATCGAGTGCGGCATCACCCAGGTCAACGTTAAGTTCAGCCTGGCCATGTACTTCAGCTATTTCGTGCTATTCGCTAAATTCTTCCACAAAGCCTACCTGGGCGGCAACAGTCGCAGGGCCAAAGCGGTGAAGAAGGACGGCTATGCCAACGGATCTACGGAATATGAGAAGCTCAAGGCTAATTAAGCGACTCTAATCAACATCCTACACACACTCTCCGAACACAGAACATACACATACACACACCAGACAAATAAACAAAAGGCAGACAAGTAAAAAAAGAGACATTTTTGGAAACATTTTCTAGAAACGGTTTTCCGTTTCCGAGAGAGAAAAAGAAGTCTCCGTCTCTCTCTCTCTTGTGGACACAGTAGTAGCGAGGTGGGTGGGTGAAGGTAAACAATGGAGGAGAGACGACAATGCGTTACTCGATGAAATATAGCACACTGAATTTTATGATAATGTTAAATGTTGCACACTGAATTTAGTAATGAATTTAAACGATGGTAGCGTTGAACGCGTTATCGAGCCAGTAACGAGCTTCTTAGAGGCTCTCCTCGGGGGACGAGAGGAAGAGGAAGAAGAAGAAGAAACTATATTTTCGTTTTAGAAACGACAGGGCAACAACGTTGAATTGTAAGCGGTTTCTTTTCGTTGGTAGAACGAGGACAGAGAGAGCGGAAGAGAATTGATTATTAATTGTAACGATAATAGCGCGTTAGAGCGACGCATTGTTTTGGACGTTGTGTGGATTTCACGATTAACAACAAAAATGTATTTTCTATCAAACTCGGAAATATGTTTGACATGCAACGTCTGTCGAACATCAGGACTAGAGACAGTTTAGCACCGACCAGGAACGACACAAGTGTTCTTTCTAATTGCTTCTTACATGGGCTAGTATAAAATTTATACTAGAAGTATTTTGTAACAAGATTTAATGAATGAAGCCTCGTTCTAGCCGGATATAAACAATTGCGAATAAACATATGTCCACCGAACATTTCATTAGGGTTTACCTCCGGAAACGAGCTAAGAAATATTCTTCGTAGAAAATAGTAAAGATGAAGAAGAGAGAAAGAAGAAGAGAAATGTCGAAGAATAACATTATAATCCTGAATTGTTGAGTTTTTGGGGGACGATTGAGTAACGAAACGGAGAAGTATTTATATTTACTATTTTCTATCACGACTATTTTGTGGCGCTAATGCATAAAGAGAAAAAAAAATGATGACAACGACGACGACGATGATGATGATGAGGAATATGGGCTGCTCACTGACACCTTTTCGTCACTGACCCGCTCAGTCAGGGTGCAGCCAGCTTCGCAGGGACACGTTTATTCTGTTTGCAACTTTTTATATCGCATAATTTGTTCCGAGGAAAAACGTCGTTCTTTTGTACAAATTATGTTATTTATTTATACATTTATTTAACTCATCAAGGTGTGTACAATATACTAAACTTGCTGGGTAGGTTTCTTTACGTATCGTTTAAATAAAAATAAGGAAAAGGAAAACGATGAAACGATGTTTACGTTGATGTAAAGCCAGAAAAATTGAAAAAAAAGAAAGAAAGAAATATCTCATAAGTTTGGCTCTCTTTCTTTTTGTAATCTGAATTTGTCGAGATCTTTGTGGGGCTGGTCGCCATTTGAGGATGCTATAGAAGTGGAATGAATAATAAACCTGACCGATAATTCTAGTCGCATGGTCAGAGAACAACGGAGAGCATTTGTTAGCTGAAACAGGAGCATAATGATTATTGTAAAGAAAAAATGTAATGAGACAAGATGAAAAAAATAACGTTTGTCCACGCCGCTGATCGACGCGCACTTCCATGCCGGAGAAAATGATTTTATCTTCCTCTGAAACGTGTTTCGGAAAACACACAGACACACTCACACATACACACAGAGACGCATTTACTCTCGCGAAAATTGCCGATCGCCTCCTGATTCGCACAAATCTTTTAACAATGAAAACGTTCCGCGAAGCCAGCCTGTACACGTGCTTGTATTTATAATTTAAAACACTGTTTATACATAGTTCTATCAATTATTTAAGTTAGAGAGTCGGTTTGCGAGTAACCGGAAACGATTAACGGACTGGGGACCTTTATGCATTCATAAAAGAAAACCGAAAACTGGAAAATGTACAACTTCGTTCGAAATGTGTGCAAAGCATGGAAACTTGAGAATCAATTTGATGAGTAGTACTTCGATGTCATTACATTATAGAGTTAACACATTAGCTACCGGATATTTAATAGATTTCATGTAACTGTTTATAGTTCATTAAATACGTATGGTGTATTATTATTATTGTATATCATATAGTAACTATTTAATGTCTGTGATTCGCAGCTAGGGATTTCTTAACACACTACCTACTGGAGTTATCTCGGACAGTTTTTACAACTCTGTAACCTGCAGATAGGAATTTTTTAATCAACTTTTCAATAGTAATAGCGTAGACAATGTAATCTAACAATCTTTTGAGAACTACTACTTACAAAAAGATTTTTGTACTCCTTTTTTTATATAGTCATTGAAAATCTTATTGATACGCTTCCGATAGGTGCCCTAATTTTTCAATAGCTATAACGATTGCAGTCTTCACTTCCGGTATCATGATAATTTTAAGCTCCCTTTTGATACATTAAAACTCCCATTAACGAACATCTGGTAGGTACAGTGTCAATAAATCTTTCAATAATGGTACCGATTTCTCGCAAGAAGCCACTTCCAATACCATGATTCACAATATTTCTAAGCTCTTTTTTTATACAGTTGCTAAGAATCTCATGTAGACCATATAGAATATACCGGTAGAGGAAGTGTTAAATATTTCCTTGAGCACGTTGAAATAATTTACGAAAAGAATAAGTAAATATAATTTTACTTCGCCAAAGAAATTTTATCTCGCATGAAGGTCCTCCAGTTAATTACTCGCTGCATTTGCAAATACGTGCAGCGTTATCTCCGTAGCGTCGCGCGAGCTTGATAATAGGCGGGGCTTATCCCGCGAATCCGATTGGCCAGCGACGCGACGCAGGCTCGCAATTGGTCGCTTGCAAGCTGGTGGGGATAAAAGGGGCGGCGCTACGAGAGAAAAGTTGTAAAATTGATTTCTACGGGAATCGTCTCAACCGGATATCATGTGCTCTTTTGTTTATACTTACGCGAGACCGTCGCGTAGCTATACCGAGGCGGACAGAATCAGTCCAACGAACGACGAATGAAACTGATCGGGGAACGTTCTTTGTTCCCTGACACGTTCAACCCTGTAGACTGTAACTAATAGTCAAACTTGTCTATTTATTTATAATTGTATAACAATAATTGCCGATCACTGTGCGCAGCCGCGTGTTTCGTTCGGCGAATTGGGATGCGCGTTTGTCAATGAGCGAAACACGCGCGATTTTTTATTATTATCCACGGAAGAGATGAAGAACGTTCGAATAATTACTGAGGGACCTGGGATTTTCTATAGGGAACCCTTCTAGGCCGGTCAATTTCGAATTATCGTTGTGAATTTGTTGTACGACAAGGGGCCGACGGTAAACAAAAATGATACGGGGTAAATAAAGGTAATGTAGTATTTGCAATAAATAACGATGGTCTTTTTTTTGTAATTGCCGCGATGGGATATATTCGTACTTTTATTTGGTATTGAAGAATATGCACTGATTAATATTAAATTAATAAAAGTATACCATACAAATCTGAACTTTATCAATAAATTAAAAATGAAATGAACAAAGTTCTATTGAAACTTCAATTTTATTTTTATTTAAAACTTTCATACGTGCCACATAATTACATACAAATCCCAACTACTACGTTTACCTCTGTCATTGAAAAAACTGATTTAAAAAATTGATTACTCTGGTTTGTCGCCCCCACCGGAATTATAAATCTTGAGACGCAGGGCCGTACGATGAGTTCCGAGCGCCCTGGGACTATTGCAAATACTTTATTCGTTATTATAGATCTCGTGACGACTTTCCTAAGTCTCCGCCGATCTATGGATCGGTCGATCAACTGCCTTCTATGCCGATAAACCGCTAATTGCCATAACGGAGCCATTGAGAAACGGAAATTCATTTTGCGATTGATGCTTCTTTGAAAGAAATCGAGAAAAATTCGATTCTGCGAATCGTATGCATTCCGGGGACGGAGAACAGTTATGCGAACAGTTCAAGATTATAAAATTCTTTTTTGGACGGACACAACTAGTTTTCTAGGCCGCCATTGTTCACGGTGATTTAGTTGATAAAAAAAAATAGGAGAAAACAATGAAAAAATGGAAATTAACGATTCAGTTGTATTGAAATAGCGGAGAAGCTCCGAGTAACACAACGAAATACGATGCAGAGACCGAACTGCCTAAATTCTAGCGAGAAAAAAAACTTAACATTCGCGATTTTAGAGGTGCACGAGACCCGCGCAGATTTAAATTTAAAAAAAAGTAACAAATAAATAAAACAGGGGATAAGGTTCGATTCACTTTTTTTTTTTTGGTGGGTATTGCGAATTCCTTTACGGTGATTACGTGATCATGAATTACTATATGAATTACGCGTTTAGACACCGGTGAACGTAACCAAAGCGAGACCAGGAAAATGATAACACTAATGCTGTGTATGTATAGTTTTTTCGCGTGCGTGTGAGAGGAACGTTGATATGGACGAGAGAACAAATGTATGATTTGTTAGCATGATTTTCCCGTGTGCTGTTTACCTGCAACGTTGTCACAGTTTCTTTGCTACACACGAATATTGTATGTTGATAGTGCGTAATAATAATATTTATAAACCGAGGCAACGCGGGAAACGTATTTTATCTTATTTTGGGTAGATTGGAGAGGGAAGTAACTATTTTGTTTTGGATCACTATCTCGCAGAAATTATGACGGTATTAATCATACAAAATGGGCAATAATTTCAAACAGTATACAATGAATTAAAAAATATCAACACATTGTTTGCAACTTTATAACGTCTCTAAACAGAGAAATAAATTTCTGTTTGGTGTTTCTACGTCTTTAAATAATAGAAATAATTTTCATTTTGTATGCAGATGTACAGTATAATTGTGGCAAACGTATAGACAATTATTTAGTGCGTTCAAAACAGTTTTTTTTATAGTTGCAGCTCCGGCCTCCCCTAAATTATATAATTGTCAACATCGTTTACCCGCTTCTCTCGGTTTCAGACCGTTTTTCAATATTTTCGTTTCCATTTTCTTGTCGGGGCTCTTTACAATATATATTAATATATAATAATTGAACGCCGTGTTTGAATGGTTCGAGAGATACCAAAACTGATTTTTGGTATTTTCGAACGATTACTATTATAGACTGCGGTCGTATATGCTATTTTGCAACTCTGTTTTCTGATCTGCAAAATATTTATATAATTCGAGAAATTCAATTTTTTTCTTTTCTTATCGCTTTTATAGTGTTCCCAGTAGCGACACTTTAAAAATTAATTTCACGATTTTAAGTGAAATTTCTTGTTTTAAACAAGATCGAGCATATATATATGTTTGTTGAGGATTTGACTTGATTGTGAGAACTCTCAAAATCCCGCAGTCTATTATACAAATTATAAATTATCCCCGGGTTATTCAGCACTTTTGGTGATCTGTGGGAATTACACTTCACTGGATATTGTTTTTTCGTTCAGAAATTTGTAACTGAAATTGTCGTAAATCGTGTAAATTTTGGACTAATAAAATACAATTTGAAAAAACGAGACAGAATGAGAACACTTCCCTAAATATAATTAATGTAACTCGTTCTGTTGTTTAGAATTGTTTCGTTTGTACAAACTTTTTTTGTTGACTTCTATTTTCTCCTTCGTGAGCTGTCGTGATCGTTTTTCCGAAACTTTTCTATTTTTTACATTGTCCATTTGTATCTAATATATCTATTTGCATCAGGGGTTGAAAACAGTGATGATATCGATTCCGGTTCTTGAAACAGTTATGAGAACTGATATTATAACAGTTCTAAAACTGTTATTTTTCGGTTCAGGTTCTTCTCTCAAACTTCAGAACCTATAATATGTCCCGTATCGGTCTCATATCGCTTTTGCAGTTCTGCAACTGATATTTTTTGGTTCTGTAGTGGCTATAGTTCGGTTCTATGTATGGCATATGTATAATAAGTAATACGTATTGGTGGCTTACCGCATAAATGTGGTAAATGTGGTCCTCATTTAGCTTATAGTTCAGACACGGCGGAAATCGTGCGTTTCCGACCACGCGATTTTTGTTTTTTAGCCCTAGTTCAAACACGGCGGAAATCGCGCGTTTCCGACCACGCGATTTTTTTTTTTTAGCTCTAGTTCAGACACGGCGGAAATCGCCTGTTCTCAAACACAATCAAGACGAGGCATTATCCATTGTAGAATTGAAAATGAACTGGAAGATTTTTGGTAATTATGCAGAAAAGGTCCCACCTCACCGATTTTGATAAAATTTGAATATGTTGTAAAACTTAAAATTCTGAACAACTTTTCCCTATACATGTAACCGCCGCTCAGCCTTAGGTTTTGAGGTATTTTTGCGAAAGACTGCAGCTACTACTACATTGAATTTTGCCTATACGTGCACGCCCGTTCTGTGCGTATGGGTCAGCATGATGCGACGCTCAAAAGTTTCTACAGATACATATATCACTACGACCGACGACCACCGACGACTATCGAACGATCTATATACCGCGTGGACTTTTTAAATCATATGATGATGAAGAATGAGTACATATTATATTACGACGACACCACACACACCCACGCAGTGTTTCTGAGCGAATAGCCCGAAAAATCTATTATCTGTTTCTTTTTTTTGTAAACACGTTTTGGGTTCTATCTCTCTGCAAGTACCTTCCCAGGCTGCTTTCCCTTCCCAGGCTCCTCCTAGGACCTGATTTGGACATGCAAGATGTTCTATGGATGTCCGGAATATCCGAAACGGACGTTCTCTGGACGTACATAGGATAGCCCTGTGCTGATTGGGCAGTTTTAGAACCGTTATAATATCGGTTCTCAGGAACCGTAACCGTAACCGCGTAACCGATATAAGCCAGAACCGATATTCTCATAACTGTTATAACATTTTTGCGGTTCTTCATAACTGTTTCAGTCAGAACCGATATATAAATAATATAATATAACTGTTTCAAAAACAGTTATTTTCAGAACCGTTTCAATCAAACCGTCTCCAAGAATCATACGAAAATAACTTATTTCAATACCTCCTATACTTATTGCACCTATTCCCCGGGAAAATCAGTTCTTATTTTTAAATTTCTAGTATGTAATATAATTATTTTGAGATTACAATTCATCTATCATAAAGTGCATTCTTCCAGCTTCAATTTAAACTATTGGAAAGTATTAAATTTTATTTTTTTGTTTAAGCAAATGATTCTTGCCGCTTTTCCCATAAGACTCGGTGCTAATTCCGGCAAGAATCATCTGCTCCGGTAAAATGTTTGTACAGCGCCAATTCATGCAGCGGCAAAACGCTCAAACTTGTCGCCAAATGTTACCGACATAGCAACCGAGGCGTTGACACTAGCGATCCTGGCGGATCTTGGCGGTAGTAATTGCCAACAAGCTTCGATACTTCGCCGCTAGGATCGCTAGTGTCACGACCTCGGTTGCTATGTCGGTAACATTTGGCGACAAGTTTGAGCGTTTTGCCGCTGCATGAATTGGCGCTGTACAAACAATTTACCGGAGCAGATGATTCTTGCCGGAATTAGCACTTGATCTTATGGAAAAAGCGGCAAGAATCATTTGCTTAAACAAAAAAATAAAATTTAATACTTTCCGTTGAAATTTTTTAATGTTTAATAGCTTAAATTGACGCTGGAAGAATGCACTTTATGATAGACGAATTGAAATTTTTAAATAATAACGTACTGGAAGATAAATTTTAGAATTGATCGTTCTGGGGAACAGAACGATTTTGTTTATACTTTCCCGTAGAGAGTTATCAACTTTTGATATTATCTATTGCTGTTATCACTGTTTTAAGCGATACAAGATATTGTTTTCAGTGGTAACAATTACATTAAATATAAATGAAAATATTGAAAGTGGTTAAATGGACATTAAATATAGAAATGTACATCTAATTTATTATGTAGTTTTATCATGACAATTCATACCAGCTATTTACATAATCACATAAATAATTTTAAATAAGCTTTAGTACATTGCTTCATTTGAACACATTTGAATTGCACACAAGAAGCACATGCATTTATAATATTTTACACAAATACAATAACGCGATCGTTGAATTCACAAATTTAATTTCTACAAAAATACAGATTCTCCCACTGTGTTAACTCTGTACAATATATAAAGTGTGTTCATATTATAATTGGCTAGTATACATATAGAACAAGCGGCATTATAAATTCTAACTATAATGCAATGTAACTAACGTTTTCAGTTAAAATCATGAGAAGAAATGTAGTTAACCAAAAACATAGTTAATATATGTACAGATTTCATATACTTGGCAGTACTTTTTTCTTATATTGATAATCTAAAAATAATTCTATTGAGCAAAATATGACCATGGTAATCTCTGAAGTGAACATGGTCAATTTGATATAGTTCATTGAACATTATAATTACAAAAAAACACAATGTTTGATGTGTATAAAAATTTCAATATCGTCTGCTCCTTTCTGTAATACTTTAGTAAATAGAAAGAATGTTGCAGTGACTATTTTTTCTCTTTTTATTTTGTTTTACGTATAAGATCATTTTTCTTTGCCCCATTCTTCAGAAACATATCTAAGCAGATCGGTAAGATTCTCGAAGTCTGTTCTACTCTGTGGAGGATTATTCTTCGGTATGCGAGGTAAGAGTGATCCAGCTTTCATTCGAAATTCTTCTGCATTAGTAGCACCGGAGAGTTTCCAAATTCCATAAAAGAGAATTCCACAGCCTCCGATTGCCCACACAGAGCCCCAAAGAAGCGCTCTCATAGCAAGATGGGCCCCAGACTCTGGTAATCCTTTTCCTCCCATGACTCCCATATCGAATGCTTTTGTATCATGTTTCTTAGTCGACGCTAGTGCACTAGAGAAGCCAATCAGAGCAGAAATTCCTGCTACACTGCCTAAGAAGACCGTAGCTGCAATGTAAAATGAAATTGCTGTAAAACACTGCCACTAAAATTGTAATCAAATTCATCCACTAAAAATCATTTTGTCAGTAACATACAAACAATCTATGGTACACCAATGGTAATAAATAGACTTTAATAGGCGGATTATATGCAATTACGACAAAAATGAGTAGGTGTAATTTAAAACAACAAAAATATTAGGAGAATTTTTAAATACTGGATTTTATTTAGCATAAAGATTCACTGTCTAGTAATAAATAATTTTATTTGGCAGCAATTTTGAAGGCATTATATAAATTCGTGGGTAATCATCGTTTTGTAAACATTCCCATATACTTGAGATACATTGTGCGTTTCTTTCGACATAACATAATCAAGTACAGTGTTTTCATGACAGAAAATTGTTCCGTTTTATTGTGTTTTGTATAAATATCATTTGTTACGTATCAATTAATACGGTAATTAGATTTAATTTAACAAATTGTTTTTCCAACATGCACCTACCATAGAGATTCTCTTTCTCTTTGTCAGTCTTTTTGTCAGACATTCTTGTTGCTTTCTATTACAACATTGAGCGTATTATTAAAATATATCTACCAGCAGCGATAACAATTACGAATTTTGGGAAATCTTCGAAGAAACTTCGAAGAAAATTGGTTGGATTTTGGATTACAGAATTGTAGCCATGCTTAGCGGTTCCATGCGAGGCATACACTTCTCGTTCATAGATGTGCAAAAATAAGGTAACCTAAAGAAGTAACTATATATATATATTATAAATAGATGATTATATATAGATAAAAAAATTCAAAACTCGATTTATTTGGAAAAATTACAGTATTATTCATTGTAAGATTCGAATGCAATACTGGAATAACATTTATTCCAATTTATTCACAGCAATGCAAAATTTTCACGATTTCGAACAATTATTTAAATGAAGAAATGTTACACAAGTATCTGAGCAGACTATGTATATAAAATTAAGACATTTATTATGCATTTAAAAAGATATTGTAATTATTTGTACTAATTAATTAATATTTTTTTTAGCAATATTGAGTACTATTGGCTCACCATTGTATATAATATTGACTTTCTCGTCTAATGATTTACTGTCTATGGCAGATCGTTCATAGATGTTGTTCAGTATTAAATAAATTTTGTTACAATTGATTTTGAAAGAAATTAATTTCCTTAACATTTGGAACTGAGAAAAGGAAGAATGGAAGGTAAGCGGAATGTTTGTAATTATGTTTCGAACAAAGATTACGATCTATTTAATCTAATTGTCAGCACAAAGTACTCGATGTCAAAATATCTAATGACAGATCATCCATTTTCTCTTACGCAGATTTGTTTAAAAAATAAATTCTTCGGAAAATAATGCAGACTTTTATAAGAAGAATCGCCATAATACCAAGTTTTAAACAACCTTTCGTTTCAGGTGAATTGAAGCACAATATTGCAAAATTATTGGAAGAATTACGATTTGTTGTAAAATCGGAGAAAGAGATTGAGGATATTATTCAGGTGTTAGATTCTATTGTCAATGTTAGCAAAACGTCCATCGGAGGTATTTATTCATGTTAAATAATTCATTGTATACTCCCAGCAAATAATATTTTCTTTCAAGAGATTAGCAATAAATGTTTAATTTAATTCCATAATTTTCATAATTCTAACTGAACGCATTTTTCAGAGTCTACTGAGTTCACAGTGGATGATGTTTTCTTAACGTTGTTGCATCACGAGTCCAAAGAAATCATTGCGAAGACTGCAAAGGCAATCGCGGAGATTGCCAAAAGCGAAAGAGGAAGAGAGAAATGCACTACCACAGATATAGTGAACGCGCTGATCAATTTGTTGAAAGATGATCGCGTTGACGTGTTGACACAGACTTCCAGAGCTTTGGGGAATATTTGTTACGAGAATGGTAGGGATCTTTAATCCCTAATGACCCAAATTTTATTCATGTATGTAGCTGCTGTTAAAGTCATCATTATTATAAATACAATATTCTTGGACACATCTTCTTATCAGTCAAATTTCAATACATTTTTATAAGTTTGATATTCCCAGATCTGTGAGATTTCCTTATTTATTTTAATTATCTTAAAAAATTGTTCTAGAAAATGGGAAAAAGTTTATTGAAAATCAAAATGGGTTGAAATCAATCCTGGCAGTGTTGGAGAAAAGTGTTACATTGAATAATGTAGAAGGTGCACCGTTTCTTCGTAAGGTTGCAGTAGGTCTTCTTTTGAACTTTCTTATTGTCCGATCGTCCGTCAACACAGAGGTAACAAGTTCTTAGATTTTCGCTGTTTGTAATATGACTTGTTAATGATTAAATTATCACAGATATCCTAGTATGTTGTTGTAAGAGAATGGCGTTATACACTACTAATGTGTTAGTATGTATTAAACATTTATTACTTTGATAGAAGAAAATTTGAAATTCCATTGCAAAATTGATGAACACATACTAATGCATTCTGTATTATGCGCTTAATGTAATTAGCTCAAATAACATACTAGTGCATTCGTGGTAATTAATATGTTAATCTGTAGGAAAACTTTCTTAGGCATTGCAACAGGAAATTGTACCTATTATATGCAGTGTTTTGGAGATCGATGGTACCGAAGGTGGAGAATCTGCAACGCATGCGCTATTAATATTAGACATATTGAACGATGCTAATATAGAGTACCTGGACGAAAGACTTGCAAAAATTTTGGTAGACATTTTGGCCAGTGATACGTCGTCAGAACTTTCTGAGATGTGTTTAGAACTCCTTCATGGTCAAGCAGAAAGTGGTACGCATTCTTTATTATTTAACAGTGATTTAAATCAGCTGACAACAATTACATTTTTAGAGAATTCCAAGCTGTTGCTTACGAAAGCAGGTGTCTGTGAATTGCTAATAAAGCTTCTGGAGAAACATAGTCCATATTGCACAGACGAAGAGGCTAGGTCAGTGCTCAAAATTGCTTGTAGCCTAATCGTGCTCGTGCTAACCGGAGGTACATTAATCGCAAAATTTCTGAAATTAGTTTATCAGTAGCAGTATGTAATTAGAGCGTAATTAAAATGCTTCTTTTTTTGGATTAGATCAAAGTATGAACATTTTGTATGATAACAGTAACGGTGTTGTATATAAAAAATTAGTCGGATGGCTCGAAAGTAGAGACAAAGATTTGCAGATCACAGCAGTATTGGCAATGGGCAACTTCGCTCGCACTGACGTCCATTGCAAGCTTATGGTTGCGCAAGATGTTCACAGGAGTCTTCTTAAACTTCTACAGGATAATAACACGGATACAGCTGATATTCGATTTCAGCATGCACTGCTCAGTGCCCTGCGAAATCTTGTTATTCCTGCAGATAATAAGCCTGTGATATTGCAAGATGGTTTGATAGACGTTTTGTACTCGATGTTGCATATTCCATCTTACCCGGTGGTCTTTAAGTTGTTGGGAACATTGAGGATCATCATTGATGGTCAATGTAAGATTTTCTGCCACATTTTTGTATCTTTATCGAGTCAGACTCCATTTCAAGTATGTAATTTTTCAAATTACAGGTGAAGCTGCTGAAGAATTAGGGAAGAAAACAGATTTATTAAAGAAAACGATTGAATGGTGTGAAGTGGAGGAGCACCCTGGTGTCCAAAGTGAAGCAAATAGGCTAATAGCTTGGCTAATTAATAACAGCAGGTTGTTTGATTTTTGTAAGAACGTGCGTAGTTGAAGTACACAATTTTACCATAATTGATTTATAAAATTTGTAATTCAGGGATAAAGAAATTGCAATGTTGATGGTAGAACACGGAGCGCTACCACATTTAGTTAAGATGTTAGCGTCGCAGCACGTCCTAATGCAAAACGAAGCTCTAATTTGTTTAATGGTGCTGACGACGATTTGTTTATCGCGATGCGAGAAGCTTCTGTTGGAGTCTGATATAGCAGGAAAGCTTTCTAGATTTCTTGAAGTTGCGAGCAGCCTGGAGAAACCGATTGTGCACAATGCTGTGTCCCTATTGGACAAACTTGTAAACTCAGGTATTTTTTTATTTTTAACACTAGGTTTACGGAGCACACATTGTTTATCCAAATGTTTAGCTATTTCTTAAATAAGCTATACTCAAAGAAATATTGAAATTTCTTGAATAATTTTTACAATCTCAATAACCGTAAATTAAAAATATTAGATCGCGTCATTCCGTAAACCTACTGTTATACATGTGAAATGTCAAAATGAAATTTGGTATTAAAATTTGATTAACATTTTAGAGACGTTAAGAGAACATGTTAGACAAAGTAATTTAAAATCGTTGTGTCAAAGTATGCTCGATAGTGATGGAGAATCGACGATTGGGAATAAATTGAAAAGAATTTGCGAGAAGCTTAATTGAGTAAATATTACTATACTTTGAAGAGGTACAAGTATTAAATCTTTCTTCCTGGTTGAAAATGAGTCTTCGTACTTCAATGTGACAAACATATAACAGTCTCATATCAGAAGCAATATTTTTGTAAAATCCTGAGCAACAACCACAAACAGAGTGACGACGACGTTACTCAAGCATTTTCTCAATTGAATTCAGTTTTCATTCGTTTCTGTTCGACCGTTTTCATCGTTGTAAAAAAGACTGCGGATGTTTATGCATGTCTACAGAAAGTATGCAGCAAATACGCACCTTGCGTATCGTATTTATGCAAAATAAAATATACGTCACGAGAATCCTCAAGAGATAAAAACGAATTTTTTTATCCAAGTCCTGTTTTCGCGACTATATTCTATATAAAAATATACATTCGCATAAACATCCGCTGTCTCGTCGTAAGCATTTAGTTATCGAATCATCATATGGATATGTATGTAATTATATATGTACTAGATGGGTGAATTTTCCACGATTTAACATAAACGAAATTCGTCAATTGATTATGGAAAAAAAAGGTACTAAACATTTGTGAGCTAAGTAAGTTCTTAAAAAGTAAAAGAAAAGCAGAAAAAATATGTGTGTATACTTTTAGGGAACCGACCAAATTGTAATATTCGTGCGACCAACTATGAGATTAATATTATAATATATCTATACACAACTTCGAACGAACAAATTTTCTTTACTGGTTTCGATGAGTTGGATTGTTTTGTAGAATTTTGATAGACGTATCTTTGGAGTTACTTTCAATCGTTCTGTTTAATTTAGTCATTGATAAATCGATCCAAAAATATAGCTTTATGAACCGAACTGCACAAAATGTAACTTTTAATAACAATGACAATTTGATTTGCGTATTCGATGTTTAAGAAATTTAAGAAAATATTTTTCTCAATTTATGTACTTTCGATGTAACAATTATATATAGACTGCGGATTTTATGGATCTACGACAAAAATGGATCAGTCCAATAAAAAACTGTAAAGACATTAAAAGAATTACATGATGTTATTTGAATCATTTCAATTAGCTTATGTTTTTTACAATCGATTTGGACAATTTTCATTTTGCATAAAGATCCGCAGTTTAATTACAAATTATATGAACACAAAATACAAGAGAGGATGAGTATCTCGTGTTCTTAAGTTGTTTCCCCTTTCGTCTTTTCGACAATTTGTAAAATTAGTAAATTTCAGTAAAACGTTGTAATATGTTTTACATTGATAACATATTTTTTAAAAATTATCGAAAATTATCGAATTATCCAAATTCAATTGGTTAATGATTGAGATCAAAAATAATTGATCGCGCGATTAATGATATTAGTAGTCGATTAGTAATTATAGATACGAATCGTTGATCATCAATCGCTGATGAAAAGATTGCGAAGACTGATCGAATATTTCAATTGTTATTCATTGCGTTGAGAATCATTTAAATTCGGTTTAGAATAAACTCTAAATATTGAGTACGAAACAATAGTGTGCATAGATATCTTAAAATCGTAGATTTGAATAGTTTGATAGACCAGGCAAATATTATACGAATTTTTCTAGATTGCGTTATCAGATGGACGTGTACAATAGCATGGGCGATAACGATGCAAATATTGTTTAATTTGACGTGGAGGCGATTTAGGCATTTAATGATTCGAAGCGTGTGGTTCGGGACCAGCCCGCGAAAGAGAAAATGGCGCCTCGATCGGCTGGGCTGCCACGTAATGTTGTGTGTCCCCTCGACGAGGTACATCTCTCCGACAATTAACGGCGAATTACACCGTAAAAAGTGCAATGCACGTCACTTGGTGCAGTGAGATCTAAACTTGTGTTTCTTCTTGCCGTGATAACCTCGTCGAGAAGGTAAGAAACGTGTTTATTCACGGCAAAAACCTGACGGCAAAACTCGCCCCGCAGAGCACCCTAACATCGACATGACGTTTTAACCTTTCGTTCATTTCTCCCCGTCTTAATCTTTGGAAAATTCTCCTCTTGTCTCTCCTCTCTCCTCTCTACAGTGAATTCCGGAATCTGATTTGCAGATTTTTTTTCATTTCCATCTCCGACGAATTCCAGGCTAACGAGCAATTATCATTTCGCTGTACGGATCTCCGTGATCCTGCTTCATGTCATCGTTATTTTATTCGATTATATTTAATGGTTCGGTTACTTTGTTTTTCTCATTTCTGCTCGCATTGTCTTGTTGTTGCTCGTAATCAAGCTTACTTTCGTGCTGTTATTTTTCTCGGTTTAATCGTACTCGACTTTTTTGCGAAATTTCGCTCGAGACTTGTCGAACCTTTGCCATTCGTGTTAATTTATTTTGAAACACTCGGTTACAATGAATTAACATATTTATATTGTTGATTAAATTTTTTTACCGTCTGGCGACTGTTTTTTTTTTTCATTATTTCGCGATCCCTTATTCCTATCTTGTGACATCCTAATTTCTTCTATTTATTTCGGTTTATTTTCAATTTCATTTATATCATTATTGTATATTGCAAACACTTTCGATGTTCGTTAACAGTTTATTCGCGCAAATTGTTCCCGTGCGAATTGTGATAAAATTTTATTTGACACTGATTAACGTTTACTGTGTTACCTAATTATACGTGAATAGTAAATAATGTACTATTTATGTATGCACATTTTTGATTTATGGATTGTCCACAGGGGTATGATGTCGAATATTCTAACATTTATTCATTGCAAATAATTAATCAAGTTATGCATGTAATTATGTTATATCAAGTTACATATATAATTTATACGTAAATTTTTACTTATTTTGTAGAATTTAATAAAAATATGTTAACATTGAAATATACGTTACTAAGAAAATATACACTTGCCCCAGAAAGTTTTATTTTTGAAATATTAGAACAGTTTAATTATACCTCCTTCGAATAGTAAATTAATATCGTTTTTCTAATATGCTTAGCGACGTTTGGAAATCAGCAACATGTCTCAGCCAACGGACTACCAATATCGTACATATGCTAATGACAGTAGCATGAAAAGTGGTCCCCCACAGATGGTAAATGGCCAGGCAAGCGCAACACACCATAATGGCATGCAGTCTACAAATTACAATTTCACAGGTAGGTTCTAGAATATATAATCCACGACTAACTACATCTTATTAGTTTCCAACATATGCGATCTAGAACTCTTCTGTCAAATTATGCTTGTAAATACGTTTCCTGTAATATTTTAAATCTCACAAAGCATGCAGCTACTACGATAGTACCCTATAGACTCAACATGAATATGCTGTACTCTCCGTGCCTCAGAAAAAGTCTCCCAGCAGGAATTCGAAAGGAATTCCTTTGCCCCTGTGCCGTCTTGAGGGACTTCTTGCGAGGCACGGAGAGTGTTGACTCTGAGAAATATTTCAATCTAACAAAGCGTTAAAACAGACATTTTGTTTCCAGGTGTTATGTCTTCACAATCATCACGAGATCCATCTCCAACTCCGTACCTCTACAATCAATACAGATCACCGTTACCTCGTCCACCAATGTCCCCACTAATCAATGGCCAACAAAACTCTATGAATTCTGTAATGCCACCGCCAGCAAGGTTACCACAGAGTCAGCAACAACCACCAATGTATAATGTTCAGAATCAATTTCAAGTGCCTGCGACGCAGCATCCGCCGCCTCCAAGAAATGACTTAGCGAATCCACCAATGGAACCACCGAAACCACCAACAACTGGATTCGATCAGAATTTACCTCCGAATCCGGCGTCGGAAGCGAAACCCTACAAAGTTGACAGCCAGGATAACACGGTGCAAGGAACACAGTTGTATTCGCAGGAGCAAAACAAGTTTCCGAATCCTATGCAACCACCCAGAGGGCAGCTACCTTATCAACAAAACTTTGGAGGACAGAGAATGTATGCGAAGAATGCACACGTTATGCAGCATGCTGCCACTGTACCAAATACGATGTCTTACGGACCAGTTGGGAGTGGTCCTCAGATGCAAGCAAAGCTTCCTCCTCCTCCTCCTCCTCCTCCAACTGCGGCAGCTGAATATCCTGCACAGAGAACGGTATGACTTCTTATTTAGAATAGAATCACAGTATCAGATTTAATTTTTTTTAAAAATGCTGAGCAAGTTGTGTAGAAATTATGAATGAGGACACTCTTGTGTTAATGAGAGATACATTGTATGAGTCATAAACAACTGTTGTCGTTTATCAGATACTTGGTAAATGCATTTTTACAGTTGATTTCCAGATAAAGATACAATTTATGATTTAATCTGATATATTATTAAATGAATTACTTAGGCTCTGTTCAGATTGAACATTCGAAACTTTTATTCCAGTATCCGATTCAACAACAGAATCCAATGAACAAGCAGCTTGATCCAATGGCTAAACATTACCAGCAACAATATCCTGATCAGATGAATCAGTTGAATAACCAAATGAATATGATGAATGTGACACAGGCTGGTTATAATAAACTATGGGTATGTAGATTTCGATATATATTAGATTAGATTTCCAGATGAGGGTTACAGAGTTTGTTTAATAATATTTGTGTTGATTGTTTTTTAGGGAATGGAGAGCATCGATCTTCTGCAATGTAGAAATGTGTTGCCCTCTGAGAAAGTAGAACCACCAAAAATCAAGCTTCACCAGGAGTATCTAGAGAGCATTAACTGTAGTCCAGAGTGAGTAACTTTCTCTAGGATTGTGTGCATCATGTGAAAGTAGTCCATAAAAACCGAAGTATACGAATAGTAAATTATCGAGCAAACATAGTACATATCTACATTATTATGTTTTATTTTTCAGTATTTTTCGCTGTACACTCACCAAGATTCCAGAATCCAACGCGTTGCTACAGAAATCTAGGTTGCCACTGGGGGTTTTAATCCATCCATTCAAAGATTTAAACGTATGTACACGTTTTGCGTTTGTAAAATTTCTATACATTCACAGATTGGAATTAATGGACTATTTTTTTCAGCATTTACCAGTAATACAGTGCAGCACGATCGTGCGATGTCGTGCTTGCAGAACCTATATCAATCCGTTTGTATACTTCAGCGACTCGAAGAGATGGAAATGCTGTCTCTGTTTCAGAATAAACGAATGTAACTAGAGATTCATGAAATGCTAATATGTAAATTACAATGTTTTTTTAGTCGGTTCAGTTGTATATGAATCGTGCTTTCAGTGCCAGAAGAGTTTCAATTCGATCCTGTAACGAATACGTATGGTGATCCGTCGAGACGGCCAGAAGTGAAAACGAGCACAATCGAATTTATTGCACCTAGCGAGTACATGGTAGGACATATTTTCAATTTGTGTGAACTAAGCAGTTGTTCTGTAGGTTCACCTATAATGGTTGATGCTAAGGGGACGGAATAATTAAAATAATAAATATGTTATAGCTCCGCCCACCTCAGCCAGCTGTATATCTGTTTGTTTTGGACGTGTCGAGGTTGGCAGTGGAAAGTGGTTACTTGAATATAGTGTGCAACGCGATATCGCAGGAATTGTCAAGGCTGCCAGGAGATAGTAGAACGCAGATCGGATTTTTGGCAGTGGACTCCGCGATTCACTTCTTCAGCATACCTGACAACGTGTCCCAGCCTCAGGAAATGATTATACTTGATATAGATGGTAAAAAGACAAAACATACGTAATGCATTTCAATTCATTGGACCATACTGTCTGTTTCAAGATGTAGTATCCTCATTTTCAATTTAACAACAAGGAATCTTTTTTTGTAGATGTTTTCCTGCCGTGTCCCGATAATCTAATAGTCAATTTAAAGGAACGCGAGGAATTAGTCAGGGACTTGTTGACTCAGTTACCCACCAAATTCCAAGGAACGCACGATACTAACAGTGCTTTGGGCGCTGCACTGCAAGCTGCGTATAAACTTATGGTAATTTTTATTTCTTAACAAATTATTTTGTAATATCTCTTCGTAAATTTCACGAATTTCGAAATAAACTTTCAGGAAAGTGTAGTCTAAATGTTTCACAATCGAATAAAAATATTTTTAAGAATATTGTTTTTCGTTTCAGTCATCGACCGGTGGACGCGTGACCGTCTTCCAAACCTGTTTACCAAACATAGGTCCCGGACTGTTACAAGCCAGAGAGGATCCTAATAGCAGAGCGAGCAAGGACGTACCACATTTGAACCCAGCTACGGACTTCTACAAGAGATTAGCACTGGATTGCAGTGGACAGCAGATTGCAGTCGATCTATTCCTATTAAATAGCCAATATTGTGATTTAGCCACACTTTGTATGCAATTTTAACATTCTATTCACACGTTACTCTTAATTAAACTCCGGATTTTTATGTGTTAGATATTAAACACAAATATATTTGTTCTATTTAGTTTTGTCATAAATGCATAAAGATCCGCAGTCGAATACGTGTATGAATAATTTTTATTTTTATCAAAAGAGATCTTCTAGTTGCACAACAATTTTCTTATTCTTTCCGGTATCTTTGTCTGTTCCAGCTGGTATGTGTAAATTCTCCGGTGGTTGCATATACCACCTCCCGTTGTTCCGAGGATCGAAACCGCAGAACGCAGAAACCCTCGACAGAATACTCAGACGTTATCTCACTAGAAAGATCGGTTTCGAGGCGGTGATGAGAATACGATGCACGCGGGGCTTGAGTATTCACACTTTCCACGGGAACTTCTTTGTGAGATCCACGGATCTCCTCAGTTTGCCTAATGTCAATCCGGACGCCGGTTTTGGAATGCAGATCTCCATCGAGGAGAACCTCTCGGATGTCCAGAACGTGTGTTTCCAGGCAGCTTTGCTTTACACGTCGAGTAAAGGTATTTACAAATTCTCGAATTTATGGGTTTGACCACGGTATGAATAATGATTCGAATCTGTTCCAGGCGAGAGAAAAATCAGGGTACACACGCTGAGTTTGCCAGTTGCTAATAGTTTATCAGACATTCTCCATTCTGCTGATCAACAATGCATAGTAGGCCTACTTTCGAAAATGGGTAAGATCGTTTCTCCAGAGCGGAAAGTAATCCATTAGTCTCTCTCGACTCACATTTATAATGTATTTGGTACACATTCGAGAGTTAACAGTTAACTGGGATTGTTATGAATATTTTCGCAGCTGTGGATAGGTCTCAGCAGTCCTCCTTATCCGACGCGAGGGATGCTTTGATAAACGTGGGCATAGATGTGGTGTCAGCTTACAAGTTGTCTCAGTCAGCCATGACTGGCGGTCTAATGGTTCCAGGAAGCTTGAAACTACTGCCTCTTTATATTATTTCTCTGCTCAAATGTGTAAGTGTTCCTTAACACGCGATAATGTTGAGATGTTATCGATTCAACAATTATGATATCTGGTTTTCTGTTTTGTAGATTGCCTTCAGGTCGGGAATGAGTACGCGACTTGACGACCGTGTGTTCGCAATGTGCCAGTTGAAAACTCTACCGTTGTTCCAACTGATCCAGATGATCTATCCGGATCTGTATGCGGTGCACGCGCTCGAGGACCGAAACGCGAAAGACGTTGATGGTAAACGTTGCCCACAACCAGCCAGGCTGCATCTCTCTGCTGAAAAGATATACTCAAGAGGCGCGTTCCTCATGGACGCCGGTGACCGGATATTCATACTGATCGGCAAGAATATTCATCCTACGTTCTGCTGCAATGTACTTGGGGTCACTGCTTTTGCTTCGATACCGGAAGAACTTGTAAGTGATCAACAAACTGTGTCACTATGTCTCGGAACAGGGAGTTCCAACTTGTTCCTCTCCGAGGATCGCAAGGTCCCCACCACGGGAACAGGGACGAAGTTCTATGGCAACGATGAAGTGTAAAAGTGGGGGAAGAATCTAAGCGGGGAATGCGTATAAATCGCGAGCTACAAGTTGGAACTTCCTGTCTCGACTTAAAACAGGAGAACCGATCTTTGGATACATTTTCACGGAAATATATTTGTTTTCAGTATGAGTTACCAGAGATTGACACACCGGAAAGCGAGATGCTGCGTAATTTTGTATTTAGCTTGCAAGAGGAGAAACCTTACACTGTTTCTGTACAAATTATTCGGTAAGTCCACGTGTGAAGGGTACAGCTGGATACAGGTGGTCAAAAATGTGCTCCCAAAAAAAATATTTTTGGGATTTTGTTATTTTATGGCTGGTAACATGATCTTGTTTTTTCAGAGACGATAGCCACTTCCGGACGCTCTTTATTGAACGATTAGTCGAGGACCGTTTCGAGTCCGCCTTGAGTTATCACGAGTTTGTGCAACATCTCAAGACTCAAGTGAAATAATGATAAATGAGCTCGGATATTGAATTGAGAAACAGAGAAATGGAAACATTAACATGTAAAAGCCATTGTTGATTACAGTGAAAGTGTTTAGCGATCGTGAACTGTGTCAAAGAATCTGAACTTCATGAAATGATTGTTTAATCGGTTGATTAGAATGGAACACTTGGGATTATAAAGCTCATATATATATATATGTATATACGTGTGTGTATATACATATACATATACATACAGGTACTGGGGTTCCTATTTTGATCTTTCCATGCGACTATCTGCCGAATTACACGTTATTCGATGAAATCTCTCGAATGGAACTTACTGGGAGGCATCTAGTATCATTCCAAGGTGACCTTTATCTTTTTTACGTATTCTTGTTTAGTTAGACGTGTAGTCCATTCCGAGATGAAGTCATTGACCTGCGGCACGTGGATCTTCCAAGGTCATTCAAGGTCGTTTACTATTATTTAAGTTAACCTTTCGCGTCTACAAGCAATTTACGAGCGTAAGTTCTATTTGAAGGATTCTTCTCCGATAATAAACGATTCAGACGATAATTGCGTAGAAAGATTGAGATGGGATGCTCTGTATAAAATAGTATACACACATTTATATGTATATGTACATATACATGTATGTATACTGATGGATATATACATGTATACATTTATGTACGTATACGTATGTAGGAATGAATGTTATTATTGTTTTAAGAAAGGTGTTGAAGCATTTAAATATAATTCAATTGTAATTATTATTATTTTACCGTCACAATGATTATTATAACGATTATTGTTACCTTGATTAGTTGCAGTACTTTTTCTAGACATTTCGGTCACTTTTTTTCTGTAAATGCTTTTTTACATCTCTACATATTCAGTTTGCAATCGAATTTTTCTACGGCATGGCGCAAGTTTCTCGTGGTAATAGTGTTTCGTAAATTCGAAGATTTTTCTCGCTCTGAGCATTTTATGAAACTATTTTAAAAGGTGCCGTCTTTCTTCTTTTTCTAAAAATTAATTATTTTATTTATAATTTTTAAGTGTATTATACATTTTTTCGAGATACACAACTGGGTAGCCAAATTTGGTTTTCTTTCGACTTTCGAGAAAATACTTTTGTAAATAATTCATTCTATTTTCCTGTGTCTGGGACAAAAACGATTTTACAATAAATTTGAAAACTTTGACGTATCGGCCTGATAATATGAAGCAATATATATATATACATACAGAGTATTTCATCAGATATGATGTAACCAAGAAAACAAGAAATTCCAACACCCAAAATAAGATGAGTCTTGATGATGTTCTTGAAACGATTTTCATTCATTCACACGAGCAGTTAATATCAGCAAATCGATGCAATAGGCACAGTGATAAGATAAAAATGTTAGCGTTAATTGACTTAAAAATGAAGAAATGTCAAACATCATCTTATTTTCTCGCAAAAATTTAACATTCTTGAAATAGACGTCCCTCTCATTAAATATTCTGTGTTATATGCAGAATGCCCCTGTCCTCCCCCCCCCCAACTAAGTATGGTATGGAAGTATAATTATTTTCTAAATACCCGTACAAAGAAATTACTTACTGATGGAATAATCCCTGTATTGTCACTTGTCACTAACATTTAGTATAATTAGTATCTTACATTAATATACAGGGTGCCTTTTAGAATATAGAATGAAATTCACAGACATTAATGGAGGATTGTTCTCAATTTCATTGAATTCTAATGTTTCAATTCGACGATTATGCATTGCTTTTAAATAGAACTTTGCTGGTTGTTCACGAAAACATCAGTAAGTTTTTTTTAAGGAAACTATTGATACGCAGAACAGTTATACTTGCTTATCATTTTTTTTTGTAAAACACGCTGTGTATGTATGTATGTATGTATGTAGGTACGTACGTACGTATGTATACATGTGTGTACATTGTTGATGTATATATGTATATGTATAGACTGGTCTCGAATTAACAAAACAATCAAGATATATTTACAAAGAATAATTTTTTTTTATGAATACGATTTGTAGAAATGTACAAACATAAGAATTTTACTTGAACATATACAAAGCACACGACAACAAATCGAAAAAGAAATTGTATACGTAATTTTGCATCAGGAAACAACATCATGGGGCACGCGAATATACTTTGAATGTACACTTCTTTTAAATTAATATTGTTTGAACTTTCACGCATTATTTCAATCTGAATGTGCGTATTTTAATTAACTTATATACAAAATTTTTTAGGGCATGCAAGATACAGTGCAACAATGTCTAGCGTCAAGAAAAAATATATTTTGCCTATGTAGATTGTAGGTTCCACAGAAATAAACAGAGCAACCAATTTAAAGGTTACCTGTGAAGAATATTATGTAGTGTGTACAAGATTCAGAATTCAGGAATCTTTAGGGTTTCCAACTCCAAATTTTTTATTCATATTATGCATCACTTTTCTAGGGGTTTTAAACCGTTCATTATGTTTTCACGTGCGCATACAGAACACAATAAACCATATAAACATAAACACGCTTAAAAGTAAAAATCGTGTACGACCACAAAATAGTGTCTTCAAAGACAAAACTCTATAATCTAAATACATACGTTGTTATATACATATGTATGTGCATATAAATGAATATGTTACACCTCGTTAATTCGAGATAAGTCTATGCACACAAAAATCGAGGATTTATAAAACTCCATGTCTCGTACCACCAATGCTGCCAAAACGAAGAGGCACTCGAAGCAGATGACAGTTTTTCGTAGATGTGAACAAAAATCATCACGAAAGGAGAACAGGGATAGAAATGGGTGATGTAAATCGTTCACCACTTTGAAGTGCACTATAAACGGTGCAGAAATAAAACACTTAATGCCGAAACAATGTCTTTCTCAATTTTCTTCTTTCTGACGTAACAGATTTATTTTTGAAATTTTCCTAGGCTGTAAAGAACTACATAGCGACTAATTAGAGCAATTTACTTAAGCATACTTACACTAGTAAACAATCCACCATATCTTATTCTTCTAATAAACTGAAGCAATACTTCTGACAATGATTTGAATTTAAACTGTTTTCCCGCCCGATCTGTTTTCCAAAATGGCGCAGGGTAGTGTAACCGCAAACATGTAAATAGTGGATTATTTATTTATATATGTGATAGTACAAGTGATTCAATTAAATAACATCTATAGAATTGAATGAGTAATTGTAAAAAAGAACAACTTGAATCGATTTATTTGTTACGAAAATTTGTGTACAGAATGTTCCGGAGAAGCTACAGGACCTATTGCGTCTTGATTATTGAGGTGATTTGAAGAAACTTTTTTCCTTAGCGAAGATGTATGTTGCGATTTTGTTAACGAATTATCAGCGAAAACTATTTGTTAATAAAGGGAAAAAATTGCTGTAAATTATATTAGGAATAAGGAGGTTCCCAATTTTTCGGAACACCTTGGATATTACAGAAATTTGCAAATCGTGCCCTCTGTCGATAAAAGAGATAAAGGCAGAGTTTTCATCAATCCCCAGCAAGATGGCGATCCACGTCTATGTTCCCAGGTGAATCGTCGTACGGCGCATGTGCGCGGCCCATCGCCTCGCTTGTCGCTTGAGCCACGCTCGGCCGTTGGCGTCAGTAGTGGTGCGGCGCCTCTGGTGAGGGTTGGTGTTTTTCATCGCAGCCGAGACAACAGACCGGTGAGCGCCTTTTCATCCTTTCAATCCTCGACACTGTGCATTTTTTATTAATCGCTCCCTCTTTTATACCGGCGTAACCTGAAACTCGCCGGTAAATAACAATTTCATTACCCTCTGGTTTCGTTATACCGGTGTCACGGTTATTTCGAGAAATTCAGGATTGCCTGCGTGCGTGTATATACGTCGATGCGTATGTGTATGTGAGTTTTTTTCATAGTCCCTTAGCTCGATAAACATATATCCCCCTACCCCCTGAGAGCCCTCGCCATTTTGACTCGTCCTTACCGATCGATAGGAAGAAGATAATTGGAAATATTACCGACGCGGCCGATTGTTTCACGAGCTCCGATAAATTAAAAAAAGAACTAATTATTATCGCTTATCGATGGACAGGTGGCGCTTCCCTCCCTCTCCAGGGAGTGCTCTTTCTCTCTCTCTCTCTCTCTATATATATATATATATGTTGTCCCTGTTTCTTTTTCATCCTCTTCTTCTTTTCTTTTGTGTGTCTTCTCGCCCGCTTGTTCGCCTTATCTCTATTTACATTTTAAATACGACTACCGTCTCAATCGAGTCCCTTTGTTTCCACGCTTGTTTGCGCGGGATCAATTGACTAGTTAAACTCGCATGAATAATATTTGAAATTAGAAGAGCCGACTCGTCTAATTGTAAGATGATTTTCGAATCTGCCATTTTTTGGAAACGGCGATAACGAGGTGGACTCGCGATCAACATTCCTTAAACAATATTTAATAAATATTCTAGTAGTCTTTTCTCAAAAAAATTCGACTTTGTTACATCTACTGCTTCATTAAGTTCGCAATAAATTTCATGCTCGTTTCTTACACATACGTTTCAACACATATATACAATACTTTAGATGCAAATATTTTTAGTCGATACGTAAGGTGTTTTATTTAACAAGATCATGTATTTACATTTCTGTTCGTCATTCTCTACATGTTTGCTTACAGAAAAAAAATTTTAATGATTATGAAAATCTTTATATGATATTTTATTATACTGTAAATAACAATGTAAATTTGTCGAATATACTTTCATGAGTACCAAAGAGAATGGTTTCTATTTGCATAAATTAGCATGATATTAACGCGCAGAAACTAGTTGCGTGATGTTAGCATGAGGAACCACACGCAAACGAAGAAATGTTGGGAAGGGGTTGCCATAGGTGTTAAGTTTCCGACATGTTCCACTAGAGAGCAATTGACATAAAACGTAAACCCGCTGATATTATTTACATGGGATCCCTACATATAGGGTTCACTTGCGGCTGTGATAGAATTTCCCGATCCGTGAGCAAATCTCCGATGAAATGACACTTTTTGCCGCGGAACGTTTCCGATATTTCCATAGTCAATCCTCCAGCATTATGTTCGCGTTTCCGTGTTACCCCTTTTGGCACGTGGAAAGAGCAATATTCAGAATGCAAAAACTGGTTTCATTGCTGTTCCCCACTGTTAGTATTTCTTTATTGCAAACATCCAACAAAAATATTTTGCAATTTCTAAAATTCATAGGAAATGTTCTACGATAATTAACGTCTTCTTCTAGTCTATAAAATAATTAATTTCAGAAGCATGTAACACACATACACAATTATTTAGTCTATAAAATAATTAATTTCGGAAGTATATAATACATATACAATTATTTAGTCTATAAAATAATTAATTTCAAAAGACATAAAATTATTTAATTGTATATATTTATAAATACGATCAATATTTATTATATATTGTCACATATTCATAATTGAACTGATTAAAATTCTAATGTAGAAAGAAAATGTACTAAGGAACGATTATATATAAACAGAGAGAGAGAGAGAGAGAGAGAGGGGGGGGGGGAGAGAGAGAGAGAGAGTTCAGTGTACAATATAAAGTAGGAAGTACAATTTAACAGTTTTTTTTTTAAAGTAACATAGAGCTTAATTATGTAATATCATGAAAGTAGTTTATCGCGAAGTAGGTCGTACTAAAATTGGTTAGCAATTAGCTACTCCGTCACAATTTTGAAAAAAAATGCGAATTGCCGCTCTTGGTGCGTTAAATATTTCCCGGAGGTGTACTTTAACATTTTTTCCTCGTGTTACACCTTTTAATTTGGTTTCCGTTGCTATCTCTCTGCTTACGTTTCCATGCGATTTGTTTACGGCGTTACTAGATACGTAGAGTTTCAGGTTTCACTAGCTGCGTTCACCGAGTATTTTTACGGTGGGCTTTATAACACGCTATGCAATTCTTTCCGCTTATCTCTACCGTTTAAATTCAGGGCTACCATCACTTCGAAAATTGCAAATAATTCGATACGATCGTATAATAGTTATTTGTTAGAAACGTGAATGAACATTGGATCAGCGAGTACATGAACTAAGTTTTGTATAAGAAATTGTACAAGAAATACACAATGATTTATTTATTTAATATATATTTATTTGTTATTCAACACTTGTTTAATGTGTTTATTTGCCCAATGTTTATTCATGTATCTAACAGTTTTGTTAATATTGTATATTCATATATACATATTAGATGATTTATTCATGTATTCATTTGGTTCTCGAAGCAGTGGAAGAGCAAATCAAAATAAAGTGAAATAGAATTAACACTTTCCACGATGGAAAATACGTTTTTTTCCGAGGAACGGAAACGGCAAAATAAGGAAATCTCTTTTTTTCTCTTTCGCATTTGATCACTTTATCCTCCGTCTAACGTAGCAGTATGTACTACTTTACGGGTCGCTTGATCTAGTGCCACGTGTTTTAATGATGGCCATTGTTTCCCTTTGCTTGATTCGTGTCTTTTGTCCCTTACGAGTTCTTAGTTTCTTTTGCATACATACTACGCCGAGCAGAGAGAGAGAGAGAGAGAATGACATACATGAAACGATCCGTGCAGTTCATTTTCTAATATGTATCTGCAAATTAAAAGAATGTTCTGCGCACACTTTTTATTTAAACAATTTGCGAAACCTTCGTTAACATGTACATGGATTTTTAGAATGACTCTTGTTAATTATTGCGGGTGTTTTTGTATTTTCTAATTTGTTCCGATTGGTAGAGACAGAATAGATTTTTGCGCAACTCTTGCCGTTCGAAATTTATTAATGAAAACACAAAGTTGGGGCATGAAGATCAGCAGTTAAGTGCTCCAACATGTCAGTCCATAAAACCTGCACATTTATTTGCGGAGCATACGGTTTCTAAGTACACAAGCCGGTTTATTTGCCATTAGTCAAACAAATAAACATTGGAGAGCTGGATCATTGTTTACGTTCGAAAGACAAGCAGCGCGGCGTCTTTTCCGGTGTTAACATTATGCCTTGCGTAAAGCTTTTACGTGAAACTAGCCAAATCCGATCAACAAAATCGCTAAAAAATTTTCAACATATTTTAATAAGTAGAACTGTAGAAATATTTATAACGATCGACAGGATGTAGGATAACCTAAAAATAATAACGCTGATAACAATAACAGCCGGGGCGGAGTTAAAAATAGCTGTGATATTGTGCGGATTAACATTGATAAGAGGACAACTATGGAGGTGGATATCGAGGAAGTATACTAAACGTAGAACGGGATCTATTTAAAAAGCACACGTGCGCGTGAGACGCCGAAGTTAAAACAAAACTGGAACGTCCATCAATTAATTAGTCCGATGATCATTCGTAAAGTAAATGTGAAAAACCGAATGAATCACAAAAATCGATACGTGAGAAACAAATGATGAAAATTACTAAATGAAAAATAAATTAAAAATTGATACGTAAGAAATAAATGACACAAAAATTGTTAGATAAAAAATAAATTGAAAAATTGTTAAATAATAAATAGTTGACAAAGCTTGTGTAAAAATTGTTGAACAAATGAATTTTTGGGAATGGACCGATTCGTCCCGCAGCAGAGCATCCCTAAAAAACCGGGAGATTGAGTGCGTGATCGTTAGCGGGAAAAATGGTGAAAAGAATAGCCATTACGAGGAAAATGGGTTCCCGATGGAAATTGGGTAGTTATCAGCGATCCAATCGTTTCCCGTTGTTCAAGCATTGTTCGATCTACGAATTGGTCGATTAGGCGTGTTCGTCTGACGGTCTGGGGGCGGTCGTTTATTCGTTTCAAGATACTAATTGGTACGGCATGGTTGCACTCTCAAGATCAGTCGATTCCGAGGTTTCAGCGTTACGTGTTGCTTACGTACAGAGTATACGTAGGTACACTGTGTATGCACACTATATGAATGCACAGTATGTATGTTTCTCGCCCAGGGTGGCCGGGTCAAAAGTTCAGGGGTTCACCAGGGGCTGAGACTTGGCAGTGACTCGACAAGTTTCTTCTTCCACACTTTCCACCCACGTAATGATTTAGTCACCGCTTTTATCGAATCGATTAACACGGTTCTCTGGTTTTCAACCTCGAAAGAATAATTTTTATACATTTTTTTAAAAGTTGTTTATTTGTTTTTGATGGTTTATTTATGGAACTACGATCAACATATTCGTGACATTTTTCTGATTAAAATAAATCCAAACACGGTACCACTTGGATCGTATTTACTCGTTTAATCCACGATATAATGGAACCTCGATTATGCGAACTAATCGGTGGAATATGAGAATCGTGGATTAAACGAGTAAATGTGGTCCAAAGTGTATCGTGTTTAGACTCATTTTAATCAGAAAAATGTCATGAATGTGTTGGTAAAAGTTTGGCCAAAAAAAATGGAAAACGAAAAAGTTATTGAATTTGCAAATATCGTGCACACATCTATTTCGCTTATCTCGAGACATTACTCTATTTCCATACTTGAATACAAGAATTTAATTTTATTTAATTTAATCTCCCCGCAATTAGTTCATAAAATACGAGTCTGCATAATTGTTGACAATTTGCAGTCTAACATGACGTTTCTAAATTAATTTGAAACTGTCTCCCCCGCGTCAAACAGCCTCCAGTCGCACTGAGAAAAGTTTCAGATGGGGAGGGTCGCTTAATGAGTACCGGTCACCTAAATCATGCTTAATTGTGATATTATAATTGTGTCACGGGTCGTACAATTACGCTTAATTGCTATATCGAAATTTCTATAGCGGCGCGGAGATTCGTTCACAAAGAGGCTAGCAAATTCATCTGAAACTATGCGAAACGTCAAAAGAATCGCCTACCGCAATTGGAAACAGAAATTACAAACAGATAGCAAAGTTAATTACATGGTGAAAAGTCAGATTCGAATAAATGGTAAAAGCTTTACGAGATAAAAACTTTTCGAACAAGTGAAAAACAAAACGACGCACACAGCCAGAGAGCATGAAATTTCCACTGAGTAGTTCGGATAGTAGAGGTTCTACTAAATCGTGGATTAAACGAGTAAATACGATCCAAACTGCATCGTGTTGGGTATCGTTTTAATTGGAAAAGTTCGGCGAATATGCTGATTAGCGTTTCACATGAAAATCATTCTAAACAAAAAAGTTATATAACAATTTCTAAACGAAAGATCAGGGAGTACTGTCTCTACGATATAAAATCGACACTTTCACATATATAGAGACATTATTAAACATTAACACAACCTACACAATTGTTGATTCATTGTTAATTCCGCATAAATAACTAATCAAGGTTCTCCGTGATGAATAATAAGTGTACATCGATTTATTCACTGTTCTCGATGAAATAACATTTTCTTCGGACAATACCGACCACTGGAACTACAATGGTCATTACAGCGACAGTTAATTGTCACGGTCGAGTCCCTTATCGTCGCGGAATCGTCCGTTCGCAGGAGTTGCTCGCATATCGATGAAACTTTCTTCATCGCGGCAACTTTGCCTATTGAAACGGCGTCGCTGTAAGAGTGTATAACACTGTAACCCGGTTATCGGCGGAATTTTCTGACGAAGAAAAATTTCCTTTTCAAATCCCGCGTCCGGGAAACGTTCTGCCATCCTCCCCGGTATTTTATCTGCACGGGATGTTACAACTTTTCGGGCGCATTTGCATGAAGATTCTTGGGCGTGGTGTTTTAGCCCCGGATCAATGGAAAACGTCCCCTTTTCTTTCAGTTTCTGGTTTCGAGACCGTGCCTGGGCGCGACTGCTGTGCTAAAATGTAATCGGACTCTTCGTAACAATTCTATTATATTAACGAAACTTCTTATTTAACACTAGAACACTAGAGGTTAAGACGAAGCTAGTTCTATCAAAACCAGTCGAAATGACTGGTCTTTAAAAAATATGTAATAATAGAATATTTTTATATGTATTGTGTGTGTGCGATTTATTACTATCTTACAAAAGGAATATAGGAATTCCAGCTTTAGACCCTCCTTTTATTTTTCCCGACTGGATCTTGTATACTTTCATTTTCGTCTTCAGAACTTGAAGGCACACAAACACATCTTTTACGTAAATTCAAAATATTTTTTAATTCACTTTCCGTGGACTCTCTCTCCTGAACATTTCCTTTGTCTCTATAATCTCATTATTACTATCTAACCTTTTATTACTACATAACCTCCCCTAAACTTAACATTTATCCTCTATTCATTACTATTATCACTGTAAAGTTCAATTTCATTTTCTTCTGATTTACTTTTTTCATGCTCATACAACTCCCCATCCTCGATATCGGAGCATTCCATTGGTATATTGTTCACTTTTTGGAACAATTCAGAGATTTTCAATCGTTTTGCCATTTTTAGTGCTAGCAAAATATTGTTATACAAAAAAGAATTAGGTCCCCCCTCCCCTATTCCAACGGCTATGGTATACAAAACGACCGCGTGAAACAACATCGATAACTATGTTACGTTACATTGCAGCTATATTTATGTTTATGTTGTGGCGCCAAAATAGGACGTTGCGCAAAACATCAATAAATCTATCTAAATATCTAATAAACGACTTTGGGTTCGGTAAACAAATTATTGAATACTTTTCTACTTGAAGAATTGGTATAAGTAGCCCCATGATACAAAATTATTTTGATCCCGAATATATATAAATTAAACAAAAATAAAATTCATTATAGTACTCCTTTAGTTATATCGCTGTAAAATTAATTACATCATTGCGGGAAAAAAATGTAACATGAGGTAGGAATTTTAAAATGAAATTGTAAAACCAGTCGTTTTGACTGGTCTGGTAGTTCTAAGTAAAAAAGAATTGGGTGAAAACACAGATGAAGCCTGACGTAATTTTTTCGCATGTTCACGGTGCAAAGTTCTGTAAGAATTTAGTAAAAGACTATCCAGTATGTAGTTGAATAAAGTTGCATATTTACTACCATTGGTGGAGGCCCATTATTTTTATAAAAGTGAATAACATTTGTCAGATTGATCGGCCCATTCGATGGAAATTTTTGAAAAGTGCTCGTCCTCGCGAATCCCAAATGAAAAATGGCGGCTATTGAAGCCGTTTTTACAACGGTTACTCGCGGACCGTTCAATCATCGTTTCCTCTCAGCTATCGTTGCGCAAGCAATCCAATTATTCCAATTATTGAAATCGAGAATGTATTCCCCGTTGCCGATTGAACTTGTTAGCGGAATCAGTTGATGTCCCAGTAACATCGGCTGACATTCAATTAACTAGTGAACGGGATCGATTCGCCATCTTTATTTATACTCTGCTCTCGTTGCTGGTCCGCGAGATTCTCCAATGAGATATCTCGTTTTTTCTTTCACAGAACCGAGAATAATAAATACCAATAAATTAACAATGAACAAAGATACTGAACTAAACTTACAATCCCGACGACAAATTTAAGTACGTACCCTTCAACTACACGCTTGAAAGTATTTCACTGAATTCTTATAGAATTTTATGACGCATGCTAAATATGTGTAAATTACGTCATAACACAGAAGAAGCCGTGGAACGTACCACAGTCGAAGAAGACTGCATTCCGAATGTTCATTTCTGCATTCGTTTAATTTCCTTCGAACATTTAAAGTATGCAGCCTTGAACTACATACTCGGAGGTATTTTTCGAAATTTTTTCAAAAATTTCCCACCCACTCTAACCACACAGAGACCGCCATCAAACCTCAAGAATCCGAGGTAGCAGCTTGCTCTTCTCAAAATCAATTTTCCAGAGGATTAAACCGCAACTGAAAACACAAAGCGGCCGCAAACAACCGGGAAAGAACATCTTTCCTTTCGTAATCCAGGAACAATGCCCACGTAGAGAAAGCAAAAAGGCGGAGAGAGTAATACAACGTTGAAGCAAATGGAGCGGATACGTCCTCGAGGAACGCGGCGCTCAGCAATTATCGAGACCCCCGGATAAGTGTCTGTAAACAGACCGACGAGCGTTCATCGAAACTGGACTGGCTCTCCGTGGCAGTAGTGCAGAATTGCATGGAGAGTGGAGGACAGGAGAGAAGTACAGTGCACTCGTTGTCAGTGTCAGCGACGTGAAAGCGTCGTTAGGCGACATCCATTTTAACCGGATCCTCGGGAAATTTTCACGGAGCCGGGGATCCATTAAAACGAAAGTGGATAAAACGGAAACGGCGGGTTCACCTAAAAGAACTGGACCGAGGCAAGATGAAGCACGTGGTGGAAAAAAAGAAGGGGATCCTCGAATCGATCGTAAGCGACGATTCCTCGAGAGGCTCGCGGTGAATCCAATTAGAATGAACGAGATTCCTTCTACCGTGCTTAGGGAGTCCCTCGTTTTATCTACCTTCCTCGAAAATTGTTTATTGGGCGGCCTGATTTTTATGCAGAAATTCGACTTCGATCATTTCGTCGCGTTTAATTACCTCGACTGGCTGGGAGTTTTACTTAATAAATATCATATATGTATTACCAAATAAGTTTAATAGAAAATTTAATAATGCAGGCACAAAATTACCAGAAACTTAAGCACCAACTTTAAAATGCAATATGAATGTAAAAATAAAAAATTGTCGTTAACAACATTCCGCGCTGACGATTGCGAGATAGCCGGTACTGGAATTACTGTTCTGTAACATAGTGATTTCGGTGAACGCTGCGCGAACGCTTTGAACGGAGCTGATTGTTCAGAACAAAGGGTTAATTTTGAGGGCGAAATCGATATCGCGAGAAATTCGTTCGCCGGACCACTCGGAGTGCATTTTCTGCAACCGGGTTGCATCAAGGTTGCATAATGCATTTCACGTCAATAAAGCGGCCCTGACACTATACACATGGCGCGAACACTCAACTACAATTTCTATTCAGAGACCAAAAGCATTCAGTGGCTCTTCCGGTATCCCTCTGCAAAAATCAATTTCATACAAATAAATAAAACCGGATCTCGCCTTTGAAATGTTAATCGAACTCTACCACTCTCGTTTATAATATACATTTCCTTCTTCATTCCTTTGTGTCATGAAATTATTAGCTATTTTATTTCAAACAATCTCGCGTTTTTTAATAATTGTGATATATTTTCTAAATTTTTGTAACGAAACTCTTTTGCGAACATATTCGTGACATTTCTCTGATTCAAACGAGCCCAAACACGATAATCCACGATACGAGTAGAAGCATGATTCAGATATGATCGGTTCGGATAAGCGAGGCTCTACAAAGTCGTGGATTAAACAGGGACAAATATAAATAATTTAAAAAGGCATGTGTATCATACTTTTACGTACATCTAGACGTTGCTATATCGATTCTGACTTACTAAACGCTGATTTATGACCACCGCGCAATATCTTGGCAAAAAAACCTGTTTCCCTAATGAACATTCGCACCTTTCTGTTACAGATTCACCGGGATATTAATAAAAATGGGCACAACCTAGTTCGGAGTCTAAGGAAGATTCACGGAAAAGAAGATGAGTTACGTTATTTGACCCAGCACCATCGATCAGCAATATAAATTCAGTACAAAAAGGAACGATTAACAAATTAGCGAGAAATAAACTATGAGATAAAAAAAAAAGAAAAAACCAACGAAACAACAATAAGATAAAAATTACAAACAAAAGAAAGAGAGAATAGATTATCTCGAATATACAAAAATCGAGAAAGAGAGAGAGAGTAGATTTTCTCGAATATACAAAAATCGAGAAAGAGAGAAAGAAAAAGAGAGAATAAACAGAAACTAGGAGACCGGAAGCGAGGACAATCTTCACCAAAGTTACCTAATTAATTAATAACATTACTTAATCGACGGGATCGATCGTTGATCGAGGAATTCGATTTTTATGAGATCTCTATTCGTTTGTAAATGTATTGAAAGTTAATATACCAGAGGTTGTTTATCATGATTGTCATTCGTCACGATTAATTATTGTTAATGTTAAGAGATATTTGCTGTTTAAGAGATAGCCTGATGACGAATGAGAACGAAATATTTTGATTGTTATTTAACAGAGGAGGAGACACAATCAATACTTGACACAAACGAGAATTCGGGAGAGCAAGCTTAGAGGTTTAAGAAAACTATATGTAGGTGTTGAAAATTGTGCGATTATTATATATGAGAAATTATTATATACTATAACGAGAGAGAAAGACAGAGAACTATATAAAACAGTTTGTGTCCATGGGGTCCACGTTTTAAGAGATTATCCAGAGAAAATAAAGTCGATTTTTATTGTTGCTACTTGTAGTGAGGGAGATCATTATCAAGAGAGAGAAAGAGAAGACGGAGGAAATCGAGGAAGAATTAATTAATACAAGGTGATCAGTTTATTTGGTGTTAAATAATAGCCTTGTTTCATTGATAAGTTAATCAGATATTTACGTACTAAGAATCTCCTAAAATTAAATTGAATTGACAGTATAAATTTCAGATAATTTATCACTTCTTATTTACATTTATACGTTCAAAGATTTGGTTATATTAATAAAATTATTCATTGACAATACATAATATATGTATTGCTTTTATTTATATTGGAGCATAAGGCTGTGTAATTATTTTATGATTTGTTTATTTTTTGTTGATCAGATATAAGTTTACCGACGTGATATTATTTTTAATAAAATGTATTTTTAAATAATTTGCTATATGTTTGTTTTATTCAACCCTACAGTGTTTGCATATAACATGCAACTGATAATATAAATTAGCATTTATTATTACTATCATAGCCTTCTTTATAGAACTTGCATTGTTCTGATTAAAACGAGTCCAAGCACGATACACTTCGAATCATATTTACTCATTTAACATTTCCACCGTTGGTTCGGATAATCGAGGTTACACTAACTCGTGGATCAAACGGGTGAATGTGCATCGAATTATGTCGTGTTTGGACTCGTTTTAAACAGAAAAATGTCACGAGCACGACAGGAAAGATTTCATAATTGAAATCGAAGGAATCATAGTGCGACGTGTACAATCTAGTTTCATTCTCATCGATCGTTACTCTCGCGTCGCGATTAAAACAACTTTGCAAAGTGAAAACGCTTGTTCGGGGAGTTTTGGTCCTACCGGAGTAGAGTCTACAGTGTATAAAAAAATTTTTAATAAATTCTGGGAAATATTGGTTTAATGAAAAAACAGGGGAGAGGAAGCAGCGACTCGGATCTGATACAATTTCATTCTCTGTTGGCTCACTCAGAGAGCGGACTGCAGAATATTTTCGTGATTCGGGAGAAATGTTGCATTGAGATCGAGAGGGATTAAGGGATCGCCAGCATGAATCTGGAAGTGGAGCTGATCGCGGGGGTGATTAAGGGCGGACCACCCCCTAAAAACTTGCCAGCGCCCAGGCTGATTAAAATTTTCATCGCTGGAGAATGGAATGGTCTTATCCTCTAATCCTTCTTTTATCTTGTGGCATCCGGGCCGGCGGATGTTTATGCAGATTCGTTTATTTCGGTTAATTGGCCTGAAAACGAAAACTTTTCAGTCTCTCTTTGGACTTATTGTCGGACGCGAGGAGCTCTTGTCGTCGCGACAAGAACAAACAGAAAGTCCATTAAAATTCTGGCCTTCCAAAGCTTTTAATTAACGGCATAGCATCCGCCTGTACGGTTGTTATTAATACTCTTAGCTGTATACGTGTACGTGTGCGTTTGGTAGATGTGGACGACACATTCTGCATATACACTGTCGCTTTCTCAAACGATCCGTTCGATGTGTATATGTATTGATGAATGTTTTCCTTTTTGGTTCATTCGTTTCGTAATGTTCAGCTACCTTCACGATTTTTCATTATTGTTTTTGTTCTTCTGTGGAGAGACACACCTGCTTCATTTATAATATTACATGAAGAGAAACGTTTTTACGTTTATATTAAACGTTAAATATTCTTGTCAATGTTTTGCGAGTGTCGAGCACCGAAATAGTTTGAATAATTATTTTTTCAATGTTGTGGAGGGAGAACGCGTTTTAAGAAATATAAAAATTGACTCGATTATTGGAGGAATATTTTGAAAACCAGTTTAATTATTGAAATTTTTAGCATATCCAATATACATATGATAAAAATTACGAATTCAATGTTTCCTCTCCACAGAAAATACGAAGAATAATTTTTTGAACTGTTTAAATCGTTCTCTCTTTTACATGATAAATTAATATACTGTTCGTGCACTGGAATTGTAAATTAATATTTGTTTACGTGTTCACCTACGTGCCTGTGTAGCCATGTGTTCGTCGATTCTTTCGTATATGTCTATAGACGTCCATTTTTGCTATTGCTTGGACTATTTGTCGGAGTGTATGTGTGAATGGCATGATTCTAGATATGGTTGTATGAAAAAGTTTTCCTAATTTAACGGAGTTGAAATATTCATTCTTTTAAATACACATTAATTTTTTTATCTACTAAATAGCAAATTTTGCAAATTTTTAATGGTGTTTAAAAATTTCCAAATATCTGTTTTTCAGGCTTCATTTCGAAATAAGAAAAATTTTTCGACCATTGAGCTAGGAAAACTTTTTAAGTAGGCATGCGACAATAAATTAAATTAATTATCAAAGAAAAAGCGATGTTACTAACAACGATAAAATTAAGAACAATAACGAACGCGTTTGTTCAATGATCGAAACAGTTGTCAGTCGTTTAATAAACTAATTTGTTCATTGTTTACGAAGATTCTTGATCGTTCATTCATTGTTCCACCTGTCTAAACATTTCTGATTTACGATATTGATTTCCTTGTTTGTAATTATTAGATGTGTATGCTTACATTTATTCTTATACATTACATTCGGATTGTGAATTGCAGGATTTTTTAATGTTTTTATAGGTAAATGGCGAAAATATTATTTTTACATGTTCTGTTGTTCTCTTACATGTTCTCTGTTGAATTTTTAAAATTATTGGAAAAATAGACGTGCAATTTCACGTTCGATGTTTAATGTGTGAAAGATTTTTTTATCGTAGTAGTAAGTCGTGTGTTCGTTTATTTCAATTTCATGTGCCTGGAGGCGGGAAATTTAATTCCCACGTAACAGAGTTCCAATAAATGGGCCCTCGAGGAGCTTTCCTCGATGATTACTCACATGAAACATCGGCTTTAATAAGAACGTTCAATTTTTATGCCAGTCAACATGGTCGATCCGGCGCCCATATCAAGGACCCGTGTATTGTGCATTTTGTAACACTGCAATATTGTTCACCAACTTTTCACATAAAGTAGTCTCTTATTTTCATTCAATAGACTTTAAGTATCATTTTTGGTGCACAAAAGATCTGAATTTAATGTAATATCGCAATTCAAATTCAGTCTGGAGTTATAATTTTGTGAAAAATATTCGCAGAATTCGTGAAGGAAAGGCAACAATTTTTGGAACTCGTCGGGCCAGAGCTGCAATCGATGTATGACGACATGGGTATCGAGGTAGGAGAACATAACATTTTTATGAAGAATCGCAAATTATCGTACGATATCGAATTTCAATTTTTATTTATGTTTTACATGTACGCGCTAACGATTATCGAACGATAAATGCTGGCAGAAACTCGTGTAAAATGATAACAGTGGTTTTGATCATATTATAATTTCATTCCACAATCATTCATTTAATTTTCACAATTTTATCTTGCACTCTGCTTTATTTTACGATCTCGTTTCACCATTATTCACTTCACCGTACAGTTTCGTTTTATAATTCTTTCTTTACAATTTCATAATTTGTGACCGACTGTGTATGTTTTATGCATTCTGCAAGCTTTTAACCAACGAAACATTACGCAGGTGTTATTAGTGGACATGCAATATGCAACGAACGCGAATCCTGATCGAAATCCGTTTCTAGCCGAGCAGTTTCTCGATGAAATACGTGCTGCTCATCAACATTCGAGAGGTTGCTTCTTTTTGGTAAGTTCACTGCTCATAAATATGTAAACGTCATCATAAATTATTTAATGCGACGCGTCGTTCCGTGTACGACGACATAATAATTTCATTTACTACACGGCGACGTGCATTACTTAGTTACAATTTTGCCCTACAACTTTGACTGCATAATTTCACACAATTATTTAGAGTCCTATTTTACAATTTTCTCATCGTTACTTTACGAGGTCTTTTGCTACCTTATTCGACAATTTATAAAACAGTGTAATTTATATAATCTTACAATGTTATTTAAAAATTGTATGTATACCATGTTATTTTACAATTCTATTCGACGACATAATTTTCAAGCATTATTTACAATCTCATTTTACAATATTATTCTTCAATGTCATTTTATAGCGTTGTTTAGAATCTTTATAGTTCCCACAACACCATAATACAATTTTTTACTGCACACGTAAAATATTATGTGCTCCACGCGCAAAGGGTGTGGAATGACTTTGAACTGCACTCCGAAAGATCAGCAACGGTCAATAGGATTTTCACAAAGCCGAAATCGATTTTTGTTGTTGAAGTTGTTGGTCGGCGACGAGTACAATGCCGGATGGGTGCCGACAAAGCTGACCGAAGACACATACGAGATTCTTTCGAGCCAGTGCTCAATGATGGAGGAGTATTACGAACGCGACAGTAATTGCTACGCGCTGAAAGCTGGCAGGTAGTTACGTTTTATTGTCGCGTTGTTACCCAGCGGAATGGAAATTGTGTGGGTGTGAGTGAGTAGTAAAAAAAAAAAGGAAAAAACGCTGGAAAATTCCGATTTCATTACTGTAATCTGTAAAATCCGGAATTTTTTACGAGCCACGCTTCCTGCTCCATTTCCCGTTCGTTCGTTCGCCACTTTTCATAGTCATTCCGCTTTTTTATTAATATCTTTTATCCACTTTATCCAGTCTGCGCTTTAGTCAAATATGTGCTACATTATGATCGTGGGATAAACGAATAAACAAAAGAAAGTATTAAATACAGTTTTCATGACTCTTGACCATATTCAGATTTTGTTAAATATTGATTTGATTAAAAACCGATTGTAATTGTATTGCTCATGATTTTCTCACTGGCCATTGACAGATACGGTACAATGGCCGACAGTTGGCAGAACAATGAACCAACAATGAGAGAGGCCTTAAAGAAAGCAGCGGAAGCCATTGTTTCAGAAAAACGTGACAACGAGGAGATCCGAAATATATTGAAGAGCACTGCGGAAAGACAACTGGAGTACGCCTTGAGTGAGTAACAAAAGATAGTGTACTAACATCGTCATTTTTAATTGTTTATTTACGAAACTTTAACCAACGAAAGCCTGATCGAAAGTGTATCATGTTGGTACTCATATTAATCAGAACAATTCCGCGAACAAGCTGGCAAAGGTTCCACAGAAAAATAATTCGAAACAACAAAATTACGTGAATAAATTAGTATTGTCTAATATTGGTAGCAAGTCGGACGAACGCTGCTGATTCGAGAGTTAAAATCTGCGATGTTTGGAACTTTTTGATAGTGTTAGACGAGTCTCGGGATGGTATAGTATCCGTGGTGCGATCGTGGAAGGGAAAGAAGAGCGCGAGGGCGGTGGCGTCATTGAAAACCCTCGTGGCGGATAATCTACCATCGGGAAACATAATAAACGTGGAAGTAGAACAGGAGCCAGGCGGAATTAATCCAAACCACAGGTCGCACAAGGTCTACCTCTCTCATGTGTGCCGTTTGCTGGTGAACCGGGTGCAGACTCTGGTTAACGCGTCGATCGAGGCCGATCCCGAGATAAAAAGCAAGAAGAAAATGGTGCAGGAGGTGTACGCCGAGAGCCTGATGCATCTCGCGCTTCTCAGGAACGTGAAACCTTACGAGGAGAGTAACGAACACATCCAACGGATAAAGGAGCTTTTAATATCCGGTAAGAATGCCTCTCGACAATATATTTTCTTGGTTACCCGACTCCATTTATATTTTTACTTCACTTTTATGACACCATAGGCAACTTTATTATTTCACTTGCATGATCATAGACCATTTTATTATTTCACTTTTCTGACTATAAACAATTTTATAATTTCCCTTTTCTGATCATAGACAATCTTATTGTTTCCCTTATCTGACTATAGACAGTTTTATTATTTCACTTGTCTGACCATAGACAATTTTTTATTTTTACTTTTCTGATCATAAACAATTTTATGTTTTAACAGTTTTATTTCGTTTGTTCGATTAGCAATGAGTAAATGTTGATCCAATTATTCGAATAAACCTGTTTCAATTGATGTGTCTGGCCACACATAAAGTTTCCTTCCACTTGGTCAATGAAAGAGAGACATGTTTATACTACTGTTTTAAAAAGACAGTAAAAGCAGTTGTCTGGGTAGAAATACGCTTTCTAGCGTACCTTCTATTTCACTTACCTCGCCAAATACCTTTCATTCCACTTGTTCGACTAAATGCCGCTGATTCCACCTGTTTGATCAAATACCTTTAATTCCACTTGCCTGATCGAATACCTTCGATTCCACTTGTTTGATTGAATAGCTTTAATTCCATTTGTCGGGCCTAATGGACTTTGTTCCTAGTGTCGCACCGAGTAGATCTTATTATGTCACATCAAATAGTGTCTATTCCATTAGCCTGACCAAATAGATTTTACTCCACTAATTCTGTTCACTTCATGCTACTTGTCTGACTAAAGTGGCTTTATTCTACTAGTCTGCCTAAAGAGACTTTATTCTACTAGTCTGACAAAATATATTTTATTCTACTAGTCTGACCAAATATGAATTATTTCACTTGTTGTACCAATCAGATATTGCTTCACTTGTCCGCAAATAAACGAGGCTATACTACTCGTCTGATGTAAAACACAATTGTTCAGTTAATTATGACAAAGTTGTTTCTTATTCAATCAATAAAAAATGGATAAAATTAATAAAATCGTTATTTACTGAACCAATAAAATAGTCGTTCATTGAATTGCCAAATAAAATTGACGAAGCAAAAATGATTTCTAATTCGAGCGAACAGAACATTTGTATACATGCATAATCCGTTACATACATATAGGTAAAAGCCAGAAACACGGTCCGATACTGATAAAGGGCGGCAAGTATTCCGGGAAATCCTCGTTGCTCTCGAGGATCTACACGGACGCAAGTTGCTGGCTGGATTGCGCAACTTTCCCGGTGGTTCGGCTGTGCTCTTCGACCCCCCGGTCCGCGTACAGCCTCGAGCTGCTTCGAGTACTATGCCAACATATCGGATTCCTCTCTGGGCAATTGGACGGGAACCTGCCGAAAGATGCCTCGTTCGACCCACTGTATTTGAATAACTGGTTCGGACTAATCATGAGAAGGATCGAAGAGGAGCCGCTCAAGGAACAGCTGTTGATCCTGATCGATGACCTACATCGGCTACATCCCCTCGAATGCGACATCATCGCTGCGCTGTCGTGGCTTCCTTTAAATCTGCCTGCAGGTCAGACCCAATTCTTTATTGTTGCATTGCATTATCCATATTTTACATTTATGATTATATTTATTTTAGGGGTGCATTTCATAGTGACAACGGCAATTCCACCAGAAATGCTGCGTTTGACGCCAATGCAAAAGGAACGGCTGAGAAGTTCCCAGATTTTAATTGAACTTCAAGACCCAGCACCAAATCCGCAGGAAACAGAAAGCGTGTTTGATAAATTAGAGAAATTGGTCGGCCAGTGTGCTGCAGACAGGCTCGGCGCCATTTTGGCTTCCACAGAGTATGGCCTTTCTGAGACAGAAGTCCTAGAAGTGATCATGCCAACAGTCGAAGATGGCCCCTTGTTCCTCAAAGATGGAAAATATAACTTCTCGACCTGGACGTTGGTTAGAAGAACGTTCGACGATTATCTAAAGGTATTGTTTAAAAAAAATTTCGAAAGATTTATGAACTCAATTTGATTGAACTCCAAGGTTCGCGTGATGAGCGGAAGGCTGCTATTCTCCTGGCGCTACCCGATCCGAGACCTGGCCAGAAAACGGTACTTCCCCAACCAAGAGATCCTGAAGACCTATCACGGCGAGTTAGCAAACCTCTTCTTCTCAGAAGTGTTCGAGGAGAAAGACGACAAGTCCTCACCGGAAGAGGAAACACCTAAAAAGACACCATTCCAGAGCAGGCCAAGGTCCAATGATACTACTTACAATTTGAGGCACGTTGAGGAGGCTTGGTTACATCTCCTAAGGGCTGGAGACGTCGAGAAATTGAAGAAGTTGGCTGTCTGCGCCTTTGATTTCCTCCTTGCTGCAGTGCAGATGGTCTCAGTTAGCTACTTGAGATGCGTCCTGGAGCATTCGAGGAGGTACTTGCTGGAGAGGGATTTGGAACTGGTTTATTACACTGTAAGGAAGTGCAGTGATATTCTGACGAGGGATCCTCTGCAATTAGGAGCACAACTCATTTGTTGGCTGAGACCTGTTGCTGAAGATGGTGGAGACTTGGTGAGAAGAGTTAACCTTTTTTATGGAAATACAGCTAATTCCATTTTTCTGCCTGTAACACATGTTTCTAATTGAAGGTGAGCAGAATGGTTACGGCAGCAATGGCATGGTGCGACGGCTACACCGCGCCATTGTTAGTGCCATTGAACGGATGGCTGCAGCCACCCTTGCCGCTTCAGATTCGCATACTGTCTTGTCCGCAAGGGGTGAAATTGGTCGAGGCTGCTCCCTCTGGGCAACACGTTATCGTTGTGCCCTTTCAAGGCGATGCTCAACTCTGGCACGTTATGTCTGCCCAGTTGGTTCACACGTTCAAAGGTAAATAGATCACGTTCATGCTGACTTGCAGTCTGACAATGAATAACAAATGCAACCACCAAACTAGCATCTCATGTAATCTTCTGTTATTGCACCGCTCTGCGTTGTAACCATAAAATTATTTTAGGCCACTCGAGCCCAATATCATGCTTAGCCGTGACACAACACTCGCAATACTTGCTGACAGGCTCCGAGGACACTTCCATCATCGTTTGGGACATGAAAGAACTCAGTTTAAAGCTAAGAATCCGAGAACATATCGCCCCTGTTCTGTGCTTGACCACTGCGCTCAAGAATACTGTGATTGTCAGGTTTACAATTTGATATTCAGTTACTTGTTAGTCATTTCGAGCTTGCGTGGCTGGACGTCATTGCTAGACTGTGGATTTCATGCGCGAGTCACTAATTCTGTCGACATTAATTCTAAAGGAATTAATTAATCTTATATTAATGTTTGCTGATTTGCTTCGGAAAAGGTTTACGTAGAAAAATCTGCAGTTTGGTCGTTACACATTCTGCTTGGAATCGTCTATTTCATATTTGTACACAAGTGATATAAAACAACACATTTTTGTGATTGACAAAGTTCGAAAAAGTACAAGGTGTTGGATTTAACACGGTATAAGTTCCTACAAGTCAATCTCTTCTAGTTTTGAAGACAATCCTGATCAACGTTTCGTCTAATTTTCTATCACAGTGGAGGCGAGGACTCAAGGATCATAATCACGAGCCTGTTAACCGGCTACGTCCTCATCAAGGTCGACCACCATAGAGGTCCCGTGAATTCTGTTCGCGTCAACTCCGCTGGCGAGATCCTGGTTTCCGGTTCCTCGGACTGCACCGTGTGCCTCTGGTGTCTGGAGAGGTTCACGTTGCTGAAGAGCATAACTTTGCCCACAGCAGTGATGATGCTGGACGTATCTGCGGATTCATTGTTCCTGTTGGCTGCCTGCGAGGACCAGAAGCTGTACCTGAGGTCTCTAGCTACCGGCACAGAGATTCACACTTTGAGGGGCCATCAAGGTGACGTGAAGAGCATTTGTTTGGCCAAGGACTGCAGAAGAGCTGTCGTAGGCGGGGTCAAGGGCAAGGTGTCTGTTTTCGACATGCACAGCGGCAGACTGACTAGAACGTTACCTCCCAATCCATCGGCTGATGTATCTGCTGTCAAGGTTGCGTTGGAGCCCTATTTTTCGAATAACTGGATACGAACTAGCTTTTCAAATTTGTAATCTAGAACAGAGACGTTATTTAAGATTATAATTTGGATGATCTTAAACAGGTGACGGAGAAGGATGACTTCCTGATCACAGCAGCGGGGGATAGAGTTACTTATTGGAGCTTCCGTGGCGAAGAGGCCTTCTTGAAGACTCTGAAGTCTGGAAAGCAGGAATCTCTACACCCACACACCGCTTCCATCTCTTGTTTGGACATCTCCAGAGATGGAGCGATGGCGGTCACCGGCGGTGTTGACTCTCTAGTGAATCTGTGGCAGCTGAACACTCATGAGCTGCTTTCCACGTTCGAGGGACACATTGCCAGTGTGACTTGCATCGCTTTCTCTGCTTCTGGGCTGTTCGTTGCTTCCGGTGAGTGCATTGCTTGCCAACAAAAGCATTTGTGGAATGTTAATTCAAATTTTCGATGTTTTAATTGTTTGTACCGATCTCAGGCTCGGAGGATAAGACCGTTCGAGTTTGGGGGCTAACGTTGGGCCTGATGGTAGCAACGTTTAGGCATCAGGCGCCTGTTACGTCAGTGACAGCTATGTTTGACGGTCGAAGAATTGTCAGTTCGGATAGGGGAGGTGCGATCCGAGTTTGGGCAGCTGATTCTGGCACTCTGATTCAATCTGTTTGCGGACGTGGTCGGTGTATCACGGTGTCCACTGATATGAAGTGTGTAGCCATGTTATTCCACATAATCATCTTGTTTCATACATACTTTCTCTTAGATGATTCTTATTAACCGGTGATAATAAAAACTTTTGAGGTTTGCGATATGCGACACAGGAGATAATCAAGTACGAATAGTAAGCTTGGGGACCGGTCCAGAAGAAAAGTACCAGGTGTCACACTCCCAGGACATTACCTGCCTCGTAGTCACCCCAGACTCTCAGTCCCTGATCACAGGTTCTATGGACATGAGCCTGAAGGTCTGGCAGCTCGCTGGAGGCAAATTGTCGCAGGTCAAAAAAATAAATTTAAGAAACTTAAATAAAATCTTTCGTAAACTTGAATATTGGGTTGACAATAACATTAAGACATCGCATTGAAACACAGGTTCTGGTGGGTCACACAGACCACGTAACCTGTGTCGCGGTTTCTGTCCTGGACAAGTCCATCGTCGTGTCCGGGTCCAGGGATGCGAATCTAATCGTCTGGGACATCAACACCGGTGCTGATCTGCACACTCTAAAGGGGCACCTAGGCTTCATAACTTGTGTAAGACTGTCTGGCGATGGAACTCTAGCAGCCTCCGGTAGCGAGGACAAGAGTTTAATCGTTTGGGACACGAAGAAGGGCTGTTCTCTGAGTAGCATCATGCTGCACGTGCCTGTGGTGGGTCTGGAAGTGGCCATGGACATGTCCAGGCTTGCTCTGCACCTGCTCGAGCATAAATGCATGCCTATACTCTGTCTACACAATACTCCAGCGCAGTATGTCAAGTTGCCCGACTATGTTGCACCATGGTGTGATGTTAGAGATATGAGACCTTCAGGCCCGAAGCGGCCCAACAAAAGGTTGCTGAAAAAGGAAGTTTCCTTGGACAGCGACACCTGGCGCAGGAAGTACGGGCACCTTACTTCAGGTGGGTGCTTCGATGATATTTTGCTTTGTACTGTACAATATGATTAGTAGACTGCGGATTTTATGCATTTATGACTTATGACAAAAATGGGTAGATCGAAAGAAAGTGTATATTTTTCAGGAATATCAGCGTCGTCGGTGGAGAACCTCCAGCGTCGTTTCAGCGTTAGCGCATCCATGGATGAGATCAGCAAAGTGGGATTAACAACTAGTCCTTCAGGACTGGGTCCGGAACAAGCTGCACTCGCTCAGTCACAGCATTTCGACCAATTAGAAGCACTTTGGAATAAACAGTCACCGCCATCAAGGTCAAGATCACACGGGAGAACCCTGGCCAAGCAGAGTTCTCTGCAGGCCACTCTGATTTCTGATTCTGAGGAAGAGGAGGGTTAGGCCCTTTACCTCATACAGAGTCGACGAAACGTCAAAAAAGGTCTGCAACATTTGCATCTATTTATGTCTTTCTTAGAATGCTAAGCTTTAATTTCGATAATTTTTGAATTTATAGTCGGGAGGCTATTAATAAATTTGTCAACTTTTTGTTTCAAGTCTACCGGCTTAAATCACCGTCTTAGAAGCCAAATCCCGAGTCTAATCTCCGGAGAATCCTAATCGTTGTACCTTCTTCTCCCCTCGGTCCCCAGAGGAACGATGGAGAAACAAATAATGAAACAAATAGGAAAAGAGAAAAAAAAAGCAAACGTCCCCCGCAGCGAAAGCTCTAAGTTACGAAATATTCTCGAGTCCGATGCAATAAACGTGTGTATATGAAACACGCATATACATATGTAATATCGATATTTAGAGAGGTATAAATTGAAGAGGTGTTTGTTTTCATCGTCCATCGCCCACGTCCTAATACAATCTATTTGTTAATGTTAAATGATTACAAATTCTGTTGAATTGCAATGAATTTTCTGGCAAATTTATTCTGAAGAAATAACATGTATATATTATATTTATTCTTATTCATGTATATTAACCGTTATTAACACTTTATTTACCTGTTAATGGATTTTTTAATGACTGTGCTGTGTTTGAGAAAACAATTATTATTTTCTTCTGGATAACAATTTTAAATGATATTATTATATATTGCAATAATAATTGAAATAATTTATTGTTTTAGAAATGAAGTTGCTATCGCTATGTATTAATGAAAAAAATTGCTAATCTTTGATTTTTCGGAGCACGGTAAATGAAGTGTTAATTAACGTGCAAGATGCAAATATTTTATGGTAACAATTTTTATGTGCGTTTACCAGACTGCGGATTTTATGCATATATATGTTTAATATTTAAAAATACTGCATAGACAAATAATTAAATATGTTGATTAAGATTTATTGTTACTTTTATAGGAATGTAATAAAATCTCTATGCTGAAGATACTTTCTCGATTTCTGTTTATGTGAATTGGTTTATAAATATTTATAATTCAATAATTGCATAAAGAGCCGCAGTCTAGCGTTTAGACACCACTTTTCTGTTTATTCGCATAATAATCCGCCATTACTCGCCAGGCCCTCGGCGCCATGAACCCTTCTGGCGGATATTCCCCGGTTTTCGCGAAATCTGCAATAAAAAATATAGATTTGTTAAGTTTTTGTCTGGAAACGGTGATTCCTAAGTAAGTGTTTTAATATTTATTGATTTATTTGCTCGTCAAATAATTTTTAAAGCAGAGGGAATTATTTTATACATATATATGTTGATTATAACTCAATTAGCAATTCTGTAATTAATTGATTCAATATTGAGTTATAATTTTTGTTTTCTACATTGATACGAATTATTAGCATTAATTGCCTATTTATACCGAATTCCCACTATTTATTGTTAATATATATAATATTATTAACGCATATTTTGTTGATCGATATATTTAGTATTAACATCAATGTTACATCATAAGATTATTAAGAATTTTTACGATATCGATTTTGTACATTTGTATTTTTTCATTTTCAATGTCTGTATGAATGGTGTATACTAATTTTCTGATTCAGCGGTCATTATTGGAAGATTGAGTTTAATCATTAATGTTAACGTGTACCATAAATACGTATTTTCATCGTTGATATTTAATATTGATATTAATTTCGTATTTTTACGATCTGTGTAAACATTAATTAACAACATTGATTGATTCTTCCGGCGACCATGTTGGAACCCAGCTAATTTGAGATAATCTTTAATTTCCGACGTTAATCTGTACTGTTAATGCACATGTTGTCCATCAATGTTTAATATTAATCTTGAATTTAAACATCCGATACAAATATCAATTTTGTACATTTATATTAAATTGAAAGTTTCATTTCCGATATTAAGATGAACATCGAGTATTCATTCACCTTGCGGCGGCCATATTGGATTCCTCAGGTTAAATCCTTCAGACTCCACGTTGTAAGATGAATTATGCGTTGATATCTATTTTTAAAATTTGATTTACCTCGCATTTTAGTTCCTGAGATAAAAATGAAGTCCTGAGATCGTTCTGGCTCGAAATACGCCATCTTTTTTGCCATTTTATCGTACGCTGCCACTTTGAATGGAATTATCTGCAGATTTTGGAGACCTGGCGCCATTGACAGTACTCTGGATCCATGTGTAACGTCGTATAAATTACCTGATGTTGTAAAAAGGATTTATTTATTTTAGAAAACCTTGTTGTACTGAGGTAAGTGAAATAAAATGTGTCATAAAATAATAATAAATAGATCGCAAATTTAAAAACATATTTATATAATATTATAAATGTGTGTGGAGTAATCAATTTTTTATTTATTTTGTCTAGAATTTTGAATTAAATTGATGAAATTTTTGACATTATAGATTTACCATCAGGTGTTTTTGATTTGTCGGGATGAGGTAATCCTGCAGGATCACGACCAACAATATAAAAATCAGCTCCAGCCACCATTCTTGCCTTCGCATGCCACTGCACCTGTGAAAAATTGTTATTAATCATGATATTGTTATCAATATGATAGATCGAAGAAAAGTGAAGGACAAAAATTGAAAAGTTTAAGTTCTTTTATATTTAATGTTCAAATCGAAGAAAAATAAAGGCGATAAATTGAAAAATCGATTAATACCTCCGTAGGTCCAGCGTACAACATCGGACTGGGAAAAATGGCGAGAATCGTGTCCTGGTGTAATACTCCTTCTTCCAGAACACATTGGTGTTGTTTTATCCTTATTGGCAATGGTACATCGTCCTCTTTTGTCCAACCTCCCAATGGATGCAATAAAAGAACTGGTTTCTTGAATCCCCGTTCCTCCACAAGGTATTTCCTCGTATCCTAATCATTATTTTTAACCAATGAAATTTAATCGACTGGAAACCAGCTGCTTAAAAATCTACCTGCATTAAAAGTGCATGGCCGTTATGCACCGGGTTCCTCAATTGAAACGCGAAAACGACGTCAGCACCCATTTCTTGACACGATTTCCTTATCTCATTCGGTGTTAGTCTGTAAACATCGAGGCCATCGTTCCACCTAATTTTTTCGAATACCTCGAGTTCCCCACCAACCAGCCAATCACCCGAATTTTGAATCATTCTAACGTGTGGGTGGTCGGGATCATTAGTTCCGAATTCCCTGGAACACCTGCGATTAAAATTCGCTATTTAATTTACTCCGGTTAATGATTGTTCATAATATTTTCATAATTATATTATTATTATTTTTATATTCTGTTAAATGCAAAACCTTTCTTCTTTCCGGTGCGCGAAAAATTCAGGATTTCGCAGAATTGCAATAGGACGACCTTGATGCTTCAAGGTCAACGCAGGTGCATCTCTGCATCGTTCTTTTTCGGCCGTGGTGACCGGAAGTACGATAGGTATCGATTGATTAACGACAGTACCATTTTGTTGCAGGGTCTTGAAGTGTTGGCACTGGAAAATTCGATTTTTCGTTTGTATTTCTGATTTTCCACGTTTTAAATAATCTTCTCTTACCTGCAAGTACTCGTTCTCTCGCATGAAGCCTCTTAGGGGACTTGCCCAGCCTTCAGCCAGCACTTGAACCCATTGCAAATCGACATCGTTAATTTCGGTGCCTGCAAATGTTTCAAATTATTCCACTAATCATTATGCTTTTTCAATCATATAAACTAATATAAAATACATTGGTAAATCTGTAACAAGCAGCATATACAAACATACTCAGCAGACTCTCAGCCTCTAATTTGACGGCATCAACCCTCTCACTGGCAACAAAGAGCTCTTGTACTCCCCTGGGAATCCTTGGAATGACACCTTCCCTCTCCAACAAGTCAATCACCATGTCGGTCGACTTCTCCACACTGTGAGCTTCCGTGTTCACTATCAAATCCGGCTGCCTGGGCACTTCATACTGTTGTCCAACGCCAGTGAAGCTTTGAATCACTCCTTTTCTCGCCTTTTTGTACAATCCTTTAACATCTCTTGCTTCGCAGATCGCCAATGAAGCTTCCACATATACTTCGAGGAATTTTAGATCATGCTCCTCGATGATCTTCCTGGCCAACCTTCTGTCATCCTCGAAGGGGGAGACAAAGCTGCAAATCGCTACCACGCCGCAGTCTGAAAACAATTTTGCCACCTCTGCTGCTCTGCGAACATTTTCCTCGCGATCCTCTTTCGTGAAACCTAAATTCCGGTTCAAGCCTCGACGGATGTTGTCGCCGTCAAGGCTGTAGGCTGGTATCCCCTGCAATTATGAAGCTATTTAGGTGAAATCTGATTGATCATCTATGGCATTGTTGCATTGGTGTTAATTACGACGTAGCTTCTGAAACGTTTAATTTTACGAGAAAAACACGAAGTTTTAGCTTTCGAAATTTTTGCGCTTAGACCATAAGTGGTACGAAGATGTTTCTTGTATAGAATGACTTTTTAGAATCTACAGGATACTATGGTGTGTTTTCTTGTACGATTAACGATGTTTAAGCATTTTAAAAAATGTTTGAAGCTCCCAAGGTGATGTAAGAATTGTAAATCTACAATTTCTGTGAAAAAGCAAACTTTCAGAAATGTTTTTCAGAAAAGTCTTTAACGTCTAACACAAGAAATTGAAATCGCCTTTTAGAATGAAAAATGAAACAGCTGTTGAGAGTTTCTTTCGACTAAGTGGCTGTCCATCGGCCCCGTTAATCCCAGTCATTAACTCACCTGAGAAATGAGGTAGTTCTCGAGTTGAAAAGAGATCGACGTCTTCCCAGCACCGGAAAGTCCCGTTAGCCATACGGTGCAGCCACGGAACCCCTTGAACCTCCCATAAGACTCTCCTCGTTTCTCTCGCGACACATGATGAATCTGTTGTGTCACGTTCGACGCGACGAACTGCGATCAGATGACGCGAATGTTCACATTTTTCAATATTCGTTTTCCTCATACTTACAATAATTTTTAATTCAAAGATATCACACAGTTCATTAGAAGTTATTCCTGTTATAAGAAATGAGCACAGTGGCCTGCATTTTACAAATTTTTAAAGAACTTACAACAGTATCAGTTAGTTATGTAATTTCTGGGAGTTCTAATGTCAAACATGGACCGTCCATAGTAATTATTATAAACTTTATGGAACCATATTATCATAATCTCGTTATCATAATCTAATACCTTATCGCTTTTCCTGCGTGTAGATCGCTCCTCCACGAACGAGTTCAAGTACATGCCCATTGCGAAACCAACTATTTAAGGTCTTAGTTATAATTATAATCTTTCAATTTAGTTATAATTGTTTCATCGAATTTTCACACACAATTATAATTTTACAATTCAATCTCTATGCAATGTTTCACACCTCCAACGTTGTAAACTAATCTTCACTCAAAGATACACAATTGTAATCGTTCTGGTTCAATTTTCAGCGCGACCCTACACAATTAAACTGTCTTAATTCAATCTATACAACGCCTTGAACATATACAAATAAATCCTCAATAAAAAATAGAACGGTTCCTTCCAAAATAAAATGTAAAAACAATTTAGAGTATCCCAGAATTTGTTATTAATACTTCACTATGCAGGGAAACCAAAAATTCGAAAAATAAAAATCTTGTAATCAAGTGCAGTATAATTGTGTAGTGATAAACATAATAATGTACGTAGGAGTTCAATTATAAGATCAACATCCTTCGGATGATTTTCAATGACACACTCGATGATCACGACAAAGAAAGTATACTCGGACACATGACTCGGACTGAACTGGTGAAGATCCCAGCGCAGTCGAGCGAGAAAGTTAAACGAAAGTAACCGAACCCGGCAGTGGGAACGAAAAATTCCACGAGATACCTCGAATACCGCGAATAAGGAAATCGTGGGATGATGAATGTGATATGGAAAGTCGTGGAAACGGTGCTGGAACGACCATACTGTATAGCAAACACTGGTCGAAAGCGCTAAACTGTTTACTGCACGATATCTGTGAAAAATTAATCTGCGCTATCGGTGAGACAATACTAATTCCGTTACATAACTTGTTTTTCAATCATTTCTTTATGAAACACAGTAATTATATTCGTCAAATTTTCCCGATTAAAATGAGCACAAACACGATCCAGTTTGGCGCATCGCTGCTTGTTCAATTCACGATTAAGTAGAGCCTCGATTATCCGAACCGAACCATTGATTAGTTCAAATAATCGTACTTCTACTATATCGTGGATTAAACAAGTAAACATATGATCCAAAGTATATCGTATTTGTAATCATTTCTATCGGTAGAATGTCACCAATAGTTTGGATATAACGATTTATGAATTCAATTCTAATTATAGTTTGGCATTTTTATTACATTTATAATTATTTATCTGAACGCAGGACAATATAACGACGCCTGATGGTACACAACCCAGTGTACAGACGTGCATCTTTGACTGTCAGCCATTTTGTAAGTATTTATTACATTAAATAAAAATGTCTTCACAAAACAGTAAATATTTCGGAAATCATTTTCTGTAGATTTTCTCGGAGAAAATATTTCGGAATTGTGCAATCCAATTAATAAGTTTGCATGCATTGCACTTTTAGGTTTTTCTTGTTCGTTAAACGAGAGAAAAAAATTAGAACACGGTAAACTAACAATAAAATCCGTGATCTAGTTTCGCGAGAGCGCAACTAGCGTATTTTTGCGAAGAAAGTCGGCCAAGAATCGACTGTGCTTAAACTATAACTATGAAACATGTGTGTTTCGACTGAATTTCAGTTTTTTTAATGGAGCACTACTGTTTTGGTTGATTAGTAGAATTTGTCATGAAAACTATTCTGCTGGTAGTTTTATATAAGTTGAAATAGTTATAAAGAAAAGCTAAAAATGGTTTTCTTTAGAAAATTAATAAAATATGAATAAGGTTACCCTGTGTAAAACAATATTCTACAATTGTATATATGTTATCTATAATATTCTATCATCGTAATATGATGGTATCTAATCAATTATAGTACACATTTAAGTATTATGTGTGGTATTATATCAATTTCATATCCATAAAATGAAAAAAATCATACACAATAGAATTATATTGTAGGTCGAAAGAAATGTTTAATTTTCGAGTTAAAATAACTTCGCCCGCAAAGGGTTAAACTATTAAACATTTTTTTTCTATTTTGCTGCATGATCAAACGATTATTGTTCTTGTGAAACAATGTTTAATACGTTAAAAATAGTAAATTTATAGTTGACATTTAAATATAAAATCGTGAAGTATTTCAGGCTACGAAGATTAAATTATATTTTCTCGGTTTTGTCGCTTGACAATATTTAAAAAATTGATAAAAATTGAAACAATTATAGGAAACTCACATGATTAGTTTCTCTATCAGACAGTTCGCCGGCATTTTGACAACTCATTGCTTTTCTCTGTCAGCTATATTTCAGCGAGAAACGTATAAACAATAATGATCTCCGTGGAAAGACTGAATGACTGGTGACACGTGTTCTTTCATATATCGCCGCGAAGGGTGACAAATACGTCTATTTCCATCAGGAGGGGAGAAATTGCACACTTTCTCTCTCTTTCTCCCTCTCTTTCCTTTTATCTCTCTCTCCCTCCCTCTTTTTCTTGAATGCGACCCTGGACGAAGGAAAAACCGAACGTCGGTGAAAAACTCGAGGACACCTAACAGTGAAATTTGCAATTTAGTGCAGTAACTTTTGCTACGTTGACCTATTTAAATGTTCGCGGAACGACCGGAAATCGGTTCGCCAATTTTCCATGTTTACTATTTATTTTATAACGTAAATGGTTCACGGTTGATTTTGATAAATTTCGAATTCGTTATCGTTTTATTTGTTAACAATTTTTATATATAATACTTGGATGAAATTGATTAATTATTTTAATCTTACGATAGAAAATTAAATTATAATGTAAAGTTTGAAATTTATTGTTAGACTTCCAACGATTATTTAATTATCAATTGTTGCAACATTCCATTTTTGTGATGACACCGTTATTATTGAAGTCACAATGCTTTCTGTTAATTAGCTATTGTTATCTATTATCACTGGATAGTTATGCTAGCGGATGTTGATAATGATGAAGGTTCTCGTAATGCAGGCAAAAGTAGAGACCGCGTTTATAAAAATTTACAGAAAATATAACAATTTTTATATTCACATGTTCAGTTATTAAATTAATAGAATTTATATATAATAATCCTTTATTTATATTTTTATATGTAGGGGCTTGTGTGTCTACACAAGCATTTATGGCAAGGAAGATTTGCAGGTTGCATATCGTTAGGGGTAATACTTGGCGGGTAATGAGATGGCGCCATCAATCTCAATCAGGTTTAGCATGAAACAGAACTTATATAATTTTTTACTGATATGTTATTGAAACTTACATAGTATTGAGTCTAAAAGATACTCTTTTTATTGATATAAATGTATAGAATTCTTATACAATAATGTTCACAGTAAATACAATAACAAAATTATTTCCTCTTGATTTTTTGAATTTGAATATCGTTCATTTGAAGTGTCTGATTTCAGACAGCGCCAACTTCAGACCACTCGGAACAGTTTTCATGGTAAGACGGAGTCTGGTGCCTCTTGAACGAAAAAAAAACAGTTTTCCAGCAAAATAGTACAAGTTCTTGTTAGTGTTATAGAAATATATTTAAATAAACAATGTCGACAAAATCCTCCGTCGATTTACGGGCGGAACTTGCGGAATTAGTGAAACGAAAAGCAGAAATAGCCGTGAGTATTGCCAAACTGTCAAATTGCTCTGTTTTTTTTAATTCTTCTGGTTTCAAGTAAATTATATCTGCGTTTCAATAAATATTCTCGTAACTCTCACGGGGAGCTAACAATTATTCCCGATTATTAATTGTTCGAACAACAAATTCAAAATTCTCTACGCACTTTCTATCGTCCTAGAACGTTTGAGGTTATATTAACATAACCTTCTAGCAATGTTTTTCTTATTAGTCTGTTTTTAATATTGACCTAAATTCTTTAACCTGTTACTTATTACGTCAGTGGAAATAAAAGATTTTCAAATTCGAATGCGGAATATCTTTATAAACGTCCACTAATATAATTCTGGATGTTTCATAACCTTGTTGGTTTATTTTGATCTTGGATATTGGTCCAGAAAATTCAGTGAACTTTTACATTTGAAAATGATAAATAGACTGCGGATCTTTATGCAAAATAAAAGTATTCTGCATTGATTGTGGGAAACAGGATTAAAATGGCTTTGTTACGTTAAAAACAACGTTACAATTACAATATTACTGTTTTATATATCATCCAACTAATTTCTTCATAAATGCATAAAGATCCACACAGTCTAATGATAAATTATACTAAATGCTGTATAACTGCAAAATTTAATTTTACAGGATACTCTTGCCAACTTAGAACGTCAAATCTATGCATTCGAGGGTAGCTATTTGGAAGACACGCAACTATACGGTAACATTATACGTGGTTGGGACAGATATCTAGCCAGCAATAAGAACACTAATAGTAAGGCAGACAAGCGTAACAGGAAGTTCAAAGAAGCCGAAAGGCTTTTCTCAAAATCTTCTATCACCTCCATGGCTGTGAGTATTAATGTTCTATTTTGGAATGTTCTTTAATCGAATAAACATTCCAATATTTTAAATGCCTTATAAAAGATTCGTAAAACAATGAAGAATATTAACAATCATGATAAGTACATGGATTAAAATATTAAAACATAATATTGCAGGAACTATTAGATTGAATTTACAGACCTTTTTACTTAAATAATATTCAATACTACCACCTACGACAAGTTTTATACTGTTATAATAAATATTTTTTTATAATTTTGTTATAGGAATGTAATATTAGCTCTAGAAACATAGTGAAAAATAATATCTTTTGTAGATAAATTGCATGAGGCTAATTAATATACTTTATTGCATGTTTGCATGTTCGGAAAACGAAAAACAGAGCAAAAAATGTTAAAAACATTGAAAATATAGAAAATACAATTATACTTTCGAACTAAATTAATATATATATAAATATTTGAAATGATAGTGCATTTTATTTTTTTAATGGAGCGCTATTCTGTAAATAGTGAAAGTAGACACAATTTATATAAATCATGAAGATTGTATTTTTGCAGGCGGTTAGCGGACTCGTGGAAAATACCCAGGAAAAAAGTAAGGACCTCAATGGATATTCCTGAGATAGTTAAATTTTTCATGCAACACAAAAGAGTACAACTATATTTTTCATCCTACCATCCCTCCCAACTTTTCTTTTTATCCTCTCCTTGAAATCGGTTCTTTTTAGTTGTTAAGTTTATCCTTGATTGTACTTCTTTTTCTTTTTAATGTATCAACTATACTGTCTTCCATAAACAAGAGAATAGTAATAAAATTGGATTGTAATGCAACTTAGATAGGTACAATCAATGAATGAATGTTTGACGAATTGTTTCGTACCTTTACTTGGAATTTGACTATGCAACTTTTATTTTCTTCTGTATTTAAGTTACAAATAAATTTTTATTTATTCCCTATCTATTTTTTTTTTCAATCGATCTGATTCATTCACGTCTTTTCTTTTGTAGCCTTCAGGTAGAAATTTTACATATCGATTTTCCTTTACAATTGATTTCTTTTATCTTGTTTTCTGTATCCTAATTAGAAATAAATTTTAAATCCATTTCTTATCTTTTTCGTAGTTCTATCACATATCATTCTTCAGTTTAAAATTCTCTTCTGTATTGCTTTGCTGTATGTCAGTAGAGATCAATTTGCTTCTCCTGTATACGTTGGAGAGGATTAGGTGATCAATATATTTATCTATAGTGACTTTGAACTTTAAATCAATTTACATTCTCAATGGTTCTCTTATTTAAAGAATGTTTAGTTGCAGTACTGATATATAACCCTTAGCACTCCGATCGTTTATTAAAGTGCTGTCACTTGTCTCCACA
>CM052315.1:8095904-8112239 GCA_028455605.1 Lasioglossum malachurum
AATGCACTTTATGATAGACAAATTTCAATCTCCAAATTATTCCTAAAGGCATTGCTTCTACGTGATGTATACATCCACTCTATTAAGTCAGAGATGAACAAACAACGTATGGAAAAGCAAAATGAAATATTATTCCAATGTTCTATAATGTTTTAAAAAAATGTTTCACACAAATTACCGTGTGCTCAGCTTCTTTTTCAGTTTTCGTGTCCCTCGCGACGACTGCGGAATCTGTTTTAAAGATAGCAGGTGCGATGTAGACCAACGATGACGTTTTTGGTAATAGCCTGTATGAAATTGGTGTGGCTACTTTTACGTATGTTGGTAATGGAGCCTTGTTTCCAGTTTGAAGAGTGCAGGCTACAGGAACTGCAGCTCCTTCTACCGGAAGTGCATCGATTGGAGCGCAGGGAAACCTGCTGGAGTTAAAATATATGGATAATTAAAGGAAGTAAATATAGTTGAATCGGCAATCTTACTTTTGGAGAACTCCAGCGATGCTAGCATCCACGAAGCAACAAAGAATAACCATCTGCAAATAGAATTAAAATAATAATATTACTCGCAGCTCATAATTAAACTGAAACAGTCAAAATTATTATAGAACATTCAAGATCTTTTTAGAAATCTTGATTTTGAATAATTGTGGTTTCGAATGAAAAATTTCAGACAGGAGGATCTTCAACTTAAAGATCTATCGCGCATGTGTACACCAGATTGTCATTGCACAATATGTGCTGCAGCTCGAGCTGCAAGGGAGTGCCAGTGTAAATTCTTCACTAACACACGTGCACTTGCAGGCAGTCAGCGGTTCTCCAGCACCTGGTAGTTCGTAATTATTTTTATTTGTTACATAAAAAAAAAGGCGATTGAAATACAAGATTTAATTTTCTTATAATATTTCTTGTATTTCACTTTTTGAGAGATTTATTTCAGACTTTTTGCGTGTCATTACTGATTCCAGTAAGAAATGAGGCAATCCTAATGCGCGCGATGCACTCCCGTTCGCATCAGTGGAGAACGAATGAAGCAATTAGAAAAATTGCGGTCTACACGGAGACAGATGTTTACGTTTTCTACTTTAATTGCAAACCACTATATTAGGCAATCGTACTTTCAACGAGCGATCTCAAATGGCCACACGATATAAAAAGTGATCGGTGCATTTAAAGACGGATTGGATAGTTCGTTTTGCAATTGTAATACCTAAAAGTAATTTTTATACTTGTATCACATCTTCAATTCTTTATTAATAATGTTACATATTCGAATATAAAATCTCGCTAACAAACAACACTCGAAAGATAATAATATTTATAATGTGTGTCTTATCTAATAATATTTATATTTTCTTAATAATTCTTTCACAATTTTTTAAAATATTTTGTTCTGTATATATTTAGGTGAAAAACTGATGTGACGTAATTATTAAAAAGAAATTTTTTACTTTATTCAATAAATGAAATCTATAAACAAATAATTAAACGACAATTCATATGTTTTGAATAAAATTAAAAGACAAACAGGATATAGATATAATTAATCTTAAATTTAAATATTGCAACAGAGAATATGTGAGAGAATGAGAATGTACGGTAGAAGATGTAAAAATCAGTAAAAGTGCAGGTGATGTAATTAATATATATAATACTAACCTTCTTAACAAAATGTTTAAAAAGGCCTGGCTTCATTTTACAGCAATAATTAAAGATCACAATTGATTTAAGACGACCAGAGATCCTTCAGAGTCACCTTTGAATAATAGTTATTCGAAACCAATCACATTTTATTGTCGTATGAGATTGTATTTTATTAAATTGTTTAGTGGTTTGTTATTTAATTCACTGAGCAGACACGTGCACACTAAAATTTGAAGGGTATCGAACGAAACCTTCACGGCTGCCTTCCGAAGAATAGGACATCAGCATCCAGCTCATCTTTATATACGACTTATACAGGGTGCTCTCAACTGCATCTCAAAATGATTGCTCGATAAAATTAAAATAACAATCACCACTATCATATTTAAGTTGAACTGAAGTCACAAGTAGTAGCAGTATTGTTAATAACGATAATTTTTAAGAATATCTGGTACGAGTTAGTACTGGAATTATTAATTAACTCCGAGTTCTGTGTCTGCATAAAATTGTTAGACACTGTTGCATACATATTAAAAATGTGAAACTATTTTTAATAATTCCGGAGAAGTTTAATATTAATTTCAATAAGTGGAATTTTTGCGAAGAAACTATTTTTCAATCATCTTTTTGTTATAGAAATAATAATTTCTCGACAGCCATTTTATTAAAGCGATAAAGTATTTGGTTCAAAATTGATAATAATTTCTTTTATTCATTTATAGGACACGCAAGAGCCTCAGGTCTTTCGGATGTCCTCTGTGCAGACGAATCACCCGGTATAGTACGTTCACTTGCATTTTTTGGGCCATTCTTGTGTATATACAACGCGGGATGCGCAACGTGCAGTCGTGGGAACGTCATCGCTAGCTGCAACTGATTTACTTAACAGTTCTGATAATGAGTCATTAAATATAATTACAACATTTCAACGAGTATCAAATTTCTTTTTAGTCAAATGAAATATATATGTATAATATATTTCTTCATGTTGACATTTCTAGTAATTGTTTAAATATTCTATGCTGTAGTCATCCTCATTGCTTAATATTTTCATATATGTATTTTTAAAAATATCATAAAACTCCAAATAAGAAAATTCTATTTTTTACGAGATTCTTTTAATTCTTCTAATAAAAAAAATATAATAAATACACTGATGAAAAAAAATATAATAAATACACTGATTCGTTAAGTTGTATGACTAAATGCTGATTATAATTTATTTACAAGATCCCCAGAATTATTATGACAGAAATATGAATGAAATACGAAAAATGATAGTTAAATATAGTCTATTAGACGCAAACAAGCAGCGTTTAGAGCTCCATTCATTTCTTCCGTTGCGCAACAACTGTTTAAAGAAGAATTCGAGGATCTAAATGCTATTGCACAATCTAGGCAGACATTTGTCTGCGCCGACGACCATAATCGAGACTTTCTCAAATTGTCAAAGGGAATCCAGCAACCGTGTACTACTGAAAATTCAATTTTCATATAGAAGCAGTAGGATTTACAATATATCAGCGTTGATGATTGAACTTGTACCACCTACTTTTCTACGACACTTCGAATCCCCTGATATATACTACCAGCACGTATTAGGAACGCATAACTAGCATGGAGGTATCCGACAAAGACAGACATATGAAATTGTATTAGAAAGACAGAGACAAATTAACAACATTAACAATTTTAATATAGATGCTATTATTATTGACCTTCAAATAACCTTGAAAACGCCACCCAAATAAAAAACTGATACTGCCTCCCTCTTTCCCCCTCGAAATCCTTGGACACGTGTTTTACCCTTTTTTAATATCTTTCATACTTTTCGAGATGGGGATTGAGGAAAGTTTTGAAATGAACACCCTGTATAAGAAGAATGTAAGAGATGGATAAAGTAATGAAAGTATGTATTTATTCATAAATTCATATTGTGTAATTACATTATGTAATTAAATTACGTAATTCAATTAGAATGTATTTATCGTAATAATTATGTTTTATTGGTGCGGTTTACACGACGAGGATCAATCAAAATGAGAGAACGACAGAAGAATTAAGAAATCCCCGGTTATTATAACAATGTTGATTCAATGGTCTAAACGTTCAGGGGATTAGAGAGAGATTTATCTAATATGAATTGCGGCGTCTTCATGGCCGATCTCGTGTTTGATGACGACGTCCACCAGCTTGAAATTATCCTGGCTAAATTTCAGTTCGTCGATCGGCTTGTCCAGAGGGAAGCCGAGCGGGGTTTTGTCGAATACGGCATCGCCGAATAAACTGGAATGGTGCGTGACTTCTTCCGCCAACGGTTTGATGTACACGAACAGTTGGAACAGTTGTCCTTCCGCGCTACCCTTCGGCAACAGCAATCTCTGGGGGAAACCAGCGATCTGCTTCAGCAACTGACTATCGGTATTTAAGTCCTCTAAGAATTTCGTGGTCGACAGGTAGTCAGGGATGGTGAAGAGGGCTTCTTGGCTGCTGCGCGAGACCACGTTCTCTCCTGCGTTCACTGTTAAAGACACGTTATTAACGAATTAATTTACAATGAAAATTCTTCGAGAATAGAAGAATTAGGCTCGAAGACTTGTCCAAATAAAATTCTGCGGTTGTCAGGAAGAACGCTGCGTGTCACATGCTTTCACTTACGAGATGTTGCCGATTAAAGTTTTTATCACTAATGCTTTGACATAAATAGAACATCGGTTAAATTGCATTATTGGTTTGAGAGCCTCTCGAAATTATTTTCATGACTTTCTTTCTGGTAAAGACGCAAATCCTATACTATGAAGCTCAATGACACGCGGCGTTTTTCCTGGCAGCCACAGAATTTCGCCGAATGCTGATTTCCAAGATATGTACTCACAAGTGACCAGCCAGGAGTCGAGTACGTAGAAGCGGTGGTAGCCCTGTGGAAGCTCGATGAGCTTGTGGTTCACGTCGTATTTCGGTCCGAGGAAGATCTTGACGGATGCCTTTTGCTGTATGGTGGAGTCAACGGTGATGTTGTACGTGAAGTTGTTGTGGTTCAGACGCAACTGTTTCACATAGATCGCTTCTGTTGTAGCCTCCTCTGTATTCTGGATCAACAAACCGTGGCTGATGTCCGTCGTGAAGTAGTCGAAGAACGTCACCAAGTTGTCGATGGCCACGGACTTGATCTTCAGGCTCTTGAAGATCACATCCTCAACGGCGTACGGCTTCTGGTTGAGCTTGTATCTGAAACGATTCCCAGTCACAGTGACACTGTAACGTGTGACACCAGTTGCAATTTCAGAGTTCAGCTTACTTTTCGTAGAGACCGACGATCCTGTTGTAGATGCTGAAGAAGGCAGGGTCTCTCAAAGCGGCGGTCGATGTCTGCAACACGCTGGGGATGATGTTGTGCTCGTTAACATCATCCGCGCCGTAGCCTAAGATGTGTCTGGCGAGTGTGTCGATGCTACCGTAGAAATGCTTGTTGACGGATTCCTCGTTACCTTGTATCAGGTTTCCAAGGATGTTCAGACCACTCGGATTGTTGATGTTGATCCATTTGTTCTCGCTGGTGAGGACATTGCCGGAGTCGATGGCAGCCGCGATTCTCGCTTCGAAGTTTAGGATGCTCTGCAACAAATGGGTACATTCAAACAGCGAACCCTTCACTCGTTTCCAGGATTGCAAGGGCACATAGTAACGCTGCTCGTCCGTGGTAGCGAAGCGGTTAATCACCGATCACTGAGGTAGTTGTGCTATTTGCGATTGAATTGTATTGAATAGAAATATTTTTAGCCTTCCAGCCATAAAAAGGGACTCGGTTTACGTTTCCTACTAACTCTCACCTTGCTCTGACCCCCTCTCACTCAATATTTTCTCTATGAACATAGAGGAACCCTTTCGAGTTCCTTACATTTTCTTATCATATGTAATTGAATTATATTGTATTTTTAAGATACTATAGCTCTCACAAGTCTGAGATTGCTATCGTTTCTACACTCACCCTGATGTTATGGTAGGCGGTCGTGGGGTGCGGAGCCAAGGCTTGCCTGTGGGGCACTGGAAGTCCATTGTGGTAAATCAGGTTTGGTTCGTAGCTAATGGGGAACGGCGTGGTCCATGCGAAGTCCTCGACAAACGGCAGTCCGTTGGACAGCTTCTCGAGATTGTATCTGTTCAAGAGATGTTTGTGCGTGTACAGGTATTCCTCTCCGCGGATTGTTGACTGGCTCTTCTTCAGCCAGAATGGGCTGTTAAGATTCACGTAGGTGTAGTACAGGTTCAGACCGATATCTTCGACGAAGTAGTTCACTTTGTTCAACACGTTTATCTCATGGTTCACGTTCCAGCCGGAGTAGTTGGCCTGGAACACCTTATGCGGAAGTGTATGCAGCCTGCCTGGAACAATTCAAAGTTGGAACGATATGAAAATTCCGTAAAACTTTCGTCATTGAGACTATGTGATTCCACAGCAACTACTGAAGTGAAAGAGTTATGTGTTCGCAGAGCCGGCCATCTGGGGGGTGCGGCGGATGCTATGCACCGGGGCCCCGTGATTCAGGGGGCCCCAACATGATCAAGAACTAAAATAATGTACTCTTGCACACGAAAGCTTGACAATATTCCTATCGTTGTCAGTATGACGAAAAGTACACTTTATCGTAAACATTATTATTGTAGATCTCTGAATTTCGACAATCTTCAAACTAGTTCTTGATGATCCGAGTTGTTAGTTTTTGTTATTTGATTCGGGGAACTCCCGAGGATCCCCACCTAAACTGGACTTTATAGAAAAAATCTCAATACCATATAGCCCGCGTTAAGAAATGAAAATAATACATATTCCTCGTGTTTTTCTCTGGATGTTTTCAAGTGCTAATATTTAGTAATTGCCAAGTGTTCGTAACCGCTCCCAAAAATTTTAAGATAAATTGGGCCAGACAGATCTACCTTTAACGGAAACTGTTAAGTGCCAACTGTGTCAAGTCCTTTTTTGGGTCACGGGCGGATTAGAAATTATCTTCGGTCGAGCATGTGTGCAGAACGGTTAAATGCACTTGCTATATTAAGCATCGAAAAAGAAATTGCAAAAAATTGTAATTTTTCTGGAGTAATTAATGTCTTAGCAAAAACAAAATCACGCATTAAATAAACATGCATTAGTAATATATGTTCGTGTTTGTAATTTCTTTTCCTTTACAAGAAATGTAGGGCCCCAAATGGTTTCTTGCATCCAGGCCCCTTTATAGAGAAGGCCGGCCCTGTGTGTTCTCGATATATTAGAAGAACCCCAACTAAATAAAGAAAACAATTACCAGTTATTTTAGTGGCACTCTTGTAGTCGATGGCAGCCTTGACGACCTCGGCATTGAAGTACAGATAGGGGTACAGCTCGTACAATTGTTGCAGTCTGAGCTCGTTTGTATCCGTCCTGGTCAACAGGGCGGCGTACAAAGCATAAACGAACTTGCCCTCATTTTCGTACACTTTCGCCCATGTAGCAACGTCGTAGAAATTTGAGTAGTCCTTCGCGTTGATGAACAGCTCGTACAAAGCTTTCAATTCTTCAATATGCTCCGGATGATAGTTAGAGAATATTTCGCCGCGTTGGAGGTTTGATATGTTCCGGAGGTATAGGTAGTGGTCCACGACACTCTGCAAATTGTGTTTACATACATATAATACTTGCCCTGGTGACAACGACGTAACCCATACCATATACGTAGGACGAGTCTTGTAACATAACGACTGCAATATCTCGACACAAAAAAAAAAGCAAAGTAACACGAAGCAGATTACTCCACTGTTGTCCCTTGGAAACTATGCAATGCTTGTTTGAAAAATGTTATCATACAACTCACGAGTTATTTGAAATCGTCACGCTACGAGTCTCACCCTGTGCAGTTGTATCTCCAGGAAGAAAGAGAAAAGACATTTACCTCATCCTTGAAATAGTCTCTGTTTTTATTGAGGTCCCAATTCCTGGCCTTGTTGTAAAGATCTGGAGTTGCGATATCGGGTTGGCCAAGATGGTTTAAAAGATGAAAGATTTGCTTCTGTTTGACCACGAATTCGGCAGTCGGGCGGAAGCCTACGTTGCTGTCGTCAAAGAAGGGTAAAATTATATTTTAAACAGTAAATAGTAAACAATCCTATTTATTTTAAAGTATGCGTACAACTTGAAAAATACGATAATTTATTTGATGCGGTATTTTCGGGAAATAGAAACATTAAAAAATATTAAATCACCCATGAGTAACGGGGTTTCTCAGAGTATCATAACGACACGCAAAAAGTAAAATATTTTATTTCGTGTTTCAGATTGTTAAAATAGAAATATATTATTTTCGAAATTGTGTACGTTAAGCAAAAGAAAATCCGAAATATTAAATCGTATTTGAAATATTTATTTCGCCAAATAATGCCCACCTGTGGTAGGCATTAGCCCCCACGAAGAAACCCGCCAACAATCCCAGCAACCACAATCGCAACATGCTTGTAAGAACTCCACAAGTACAAACTCGTTGATCTGTTCGGTTACCGCGGTTTTTATACTCCATCCGTCGTGGACCATGCCCACTTTGATCGCTGATTATCGTTCAACCAAAAAAAAAATTCATAGTAATCGAGTAATCGCCCCCTCGACGATTTTTCGTTTTGCATTACAGGATGCGTTGGTAGACGCTGTTTGTTTTTAGGTGATCAAGACACCTAGAGACTTCGTAGCGATTTTTTGGACATTTTCTGGAGATTAATATAATAATGGTATAATCGTTATGTAAATTTTATGTAGGACCACCTTGAATATCTTTGTTATTTTTAAAGATACGTCAAATATCTGAAGGACAAAGTTGAATAGTAAAATGGGGCTTATACGATACCAAAGAATTTTTGTTTTTAAGTAATTTTTTTTTTAAATATGAAGGTCACCTTCATTTTTTAAAATGGAATGAGGTATTTTTTAATACATCAATCGATGCAGATTACTGGCAATTACTGCCGTACTAAGACGTTACGCAAGTAAGTAAACGCAACGTCTTATTGGTAGTACGACCGCAATGGTATTTTAGAGTTATTTAAATTAAAATATCTCCTGAACTACTAACTTTTCGACATACATATAGGTTAATACTTTTTTATAACGCATGTCCAGCTGCATCGATTGATGTATTAAAAAATACCTCATTCCATTTAAAAAATGAAGGTGACCTTCATATCTCTAAAAAAAATTACATAAAAATAAAAATATTTTTTGTATCGTATGTGAGCCCCATTTTAAAAACAACAAAGATATTCAAGGTGGTCAAGTTAGGTGAAATACCCTGTATATTATAATTAAATTGCAGATTTTTATGCAACATAAAAATTTGCTACATCAATTACAGAAAATAGGAGTTGAAACGAAATGTGTTTTTGTTGTTAATGATTTCCACAAGTTAAATTTAACTAATAAATTAAATGGAATTGATAGAAATGATTGCTAAGTGAATTTTTTTATTCTTCAAAATGTCGAATATCAACATTTGAAAAAGGAAGTTCACTGCATTACGTAACGGAGGTTTTTTTATCGTGAAACCAAGATCACCGTAAATAAGTGGTTTATCGAAATCCGTTTGACATTTTGACATCGATTGACATCATGGTCGAAAGAAATGAGGTTTATAAGTTGTTATTTATAATAATCTCGAATATGTACATCTAAAGTTATGTTTTCACATGATAATAAAAGCGCAATTCATTACACAATTATAATCTAATCTTCGAAATATATAACATATAAAAGTACAGTTAGTATTAAATTCGTTATAAATTGTAAATTATTTTTCCAAAATCATCGAACCCACAGAACAATGTTCGTATAAATGATTTCTCTATCGCGAAATGATTATTCAAAGTCGCAGTTTTTTAATGAACGCTATTCGAACGAAATATCCAGCCATAATCGCAAAACGATTAAAAAAATTTAATCTGTCTACAAGCCACTATATAAAAGCATGATTGGTATGCATAAACGTCGATATAATTGTAATCGAAATTAATCAGGAACGGTTGAAATAAGAGCGAAATAATTACATGAAAACATTGTATCAAGGCGCAGATAAATATCTTTTTATTTTTTGGAGCAAGTGCTCCTATTCCTATCTTTGTTTCGTATGCTTATAGTTCGTTAATTATGCTTGATAATTTCAGAATTTATATTGGAAAAATTCCCCTCTGCTTGGTGAACCGTTCATTATTATTGAATGGTTTCGATATCATCCAATTAACTAACTATAATGATCCTTTACAACATTGTGTCTCGCCGCAATTATTGTTACGATATCTTTGCGCAGCGTGTATTAATAAATATAACATAACTTAACTAACTTATCTAACACGACTTAACAAATCGTTATGGGAAATTAAATGGGGAATTAAATATTTATTTTCTTTCAAAATATGTTTGATAGATTGATAACAATATATCTCGAAACACAGAAGACATGGAGCTTAGCCGTTAGCCCAAGGGGGTGCATGAATACGTTTTTAAGAAATCCTTCGGGATTAATTGCTGAAATTAAATTAGTGTTATTCCTCTGGCCTCTGTAATGGTCAAAAAATCTCGAAACACAGACAACATAGTAGGTACACAGGTAGCCGTTAGCCCAAAGGGGAGCACGAATGTTTTTATCCTGGAAATCCTACAGGATTAAGTGCTAATAATAAATTAGCGGCATACCTCCAGAAATAAGGCAGCCGTTGACTTTTCAGCGGGAATTACGCTAGTTTTTAAATTCTTCTAATGTTTTTACTATTTTAATTTACACCTACTCATTTTTGTCATGAGTGCATAAAATCTCACTACTCAGGCATATACCCTAAAAGAAGTGAAATATTCAAGAACACTTAAATTAGGGTCGATTCATATCTCAGCGGAACGATTATCCGATCGGTCTTGCGTGTTCATAGTTTATCGTTCCGATTCTACGGCAACCTGAGAAAGGCTCGAGATGCTCGAACAAAGGCCAAGTGCCGAAAATCGTGTCATTTGCTACCCTAACCCCACGGGTTCCTAGAACCTCTCCGACTCGAAGAAAAGTATCGTAGCCGAATAGTCGTTACCACTCAGATATGAACTGTTTCACTTAAAACCTGGGTAAGTATCTCGGTCAGTTTATCGTTACTGGTGAGATATGAATCGACCCTATTAATCGTCAGTTTGGACAATCGAGGTTCCACTAAATCGTGCATTAAACCAGCAACTATGCTTCCAACTATGTCGCGTTTGGGCTCATTGTAAGAGAAAGATGTCTGGCATTAGGATCTCCTAACCAAAACCAAAGGAATCATAGTACAACGTGTAAAATTCAGATTCTTTATTCGACGATCTTTATTCTCGCGTCACAGATAAAACAAGTCGGCAATGTGAAAACGCTTGTTCCGGGGGTTCTGTTCCCACCGACATCTACTTCGGGGTGTTGTAGATGATCACGTCCTTGAAGAACATGTTCGGGATGTTGTAGTTCCAGCCGTAAAGCGGTCTGTCCAACGGGAAGCCAGGAGCTTTGCCGTCGTTCAGGAACTTGCCGAAGAAGGGCAGCTCATAGTAAGAGGCGTTGTTCTGCTCGTAAGGGCTGATAAAGAAGAACATCTTGTACTTGATGCCCTGGGGGCTGCCCTTCGGCAGAGTGAATCTCGAGCTGAAACCGAACTGTCTCTCGGAGTACTTGAACGGCTCGTTGCCGCTGATAGCTTTGTTCAATTTGTCCATGAACTGGTCCATTGGCATCATGTCCGGCATTGTCATCATCGAGTCGGAGCTCTTTCTGATTATGTTGTTGGCTCCGGCGGACACTGGAAGAAAAGCCGAATTTTTAACCACGAAGCAAGTCAACTCGTGAACGGATTTTATGGATTCATAACAAAAATGAGTGGAGTTTAGACGAAAATAGAGCAACTTACGATCAACTTCGAATCTGTCCATCTCGAAGAAGTATTTGTAGTACTTCTGCAAGTAGTAGAAGTCCTGGCTCTCCTCCTCGAAGTAGGGGCCAAGGAAGATCTTGATAATGGCCTTGGACTCTTTGTCGGAGTTTATGTTGAACTTGTAAGAGAACGGTTGGTAGTTCAGGCAGAAATGACGAGCCTTCATCGTCAGAGATTGTCCTTGTTTGAAGTTCTCCACAAAGACAGCGTTGTTGACGATAGTGTCGCAGTTGTCGAAGTAGGTGCTCAATTTGTCGATGTCCACCGAATCGATCTTGATTCCTTGGAATTGCAGCTCGGCCTGCGAGTACATCGGCTGGTACTTCTTGTATCTGCAGAAATCATTGGAATTTTGTGATTGGAGTTCATACTCAAATTTCAGGAATGAGGACTGTATGGACATGAATATGGACCAGAAGGACCTGAAGATAATCTTGGAGAGGAACTTGTCAAGAGAGTTATACACAGTATCGTATAATCATAAATAATGAATTGGAAGAACATGTTTGGCAGAACTGCCATACCTGAGGAAGTAGCTCATGATCTTCTTGTAAAGCGAGTAGAATGCGCGATCTCGCATGCTGGTCGAGTAGCATTGAAGAGAACTGGGGATCATCTGATTCCTGTTCTGATATTTGAAACTGAATCCAAGGATGTCACGAGCAAGAGCATCGTACATGCCATAGAATTTCTTGTTGCACGAGTCAGCGTTGCCTTCGATCACGTTCGCCAACAAGTATAAACCTTCAGGCGAGTAGATGTTCACCTTCTTTCCTTCGGCGTCCACCAGGTAGCCCGAATCGATCGCTTCCGATATGCGGTACTCGAACTCGGTGAGGATCTGCAAAAATTCAACTCGAGTGGTGACTCTGAGGCGCCACTAAACATTGCCGTACCATTATTGAAAATATTGTATATATTACTAGCTGCCCTCGCAACCAGTCCCTCCGGGCAACTTTTCCAATTTTTCTTTCCCTAAAACCCTTATTCGGACTATTACGAACATTTTCTTTTTTACTTAGCCAAATCGGTCCAGCCGTTTTCAAGTGATGCCCTTATACCAACGAACAGCATTTAATTTTTATATATATAGATTAGATACGTTGGTATCTAATCGATTATATTAAACATTCAACTATCCATCAAATTTACAAAATCATTGAGGATGGAAATATTCCAGGTCGGAAGAAATGTTTAATTTTCGAGTTGAAATAGCTCCGAGCGAAAAGGGTTAACTTCGTCTAATTTTTTTGGTCAGAACTTTGTTGTTTCGAATTACTTCTTAGTTATACTATCGTCTCACCGATACCGAGTATACTTTCCGATACGTACGTTCAGATACTTGCTCTTGTAGAACGGAATAGGGGAATACTGGTTCCTCTGTGGTACAGCAATACCGTTCGAGTACATCATATTGGAGAAGTATCCTGGACTGATGGGTTTGTACCAGTCGAGGTCCTCGATCTCACCGAGGCCGTTCGACATACGTTCCAAGTAGTATTTGGCCATCAACTGTTGGTGATTATAGTAGTACAGTTTCCCCCGGAGTTCCTTGGACATGCCAACGTAATCGCTGGGCAACCAGAAGGAGAATATTTGTCGGAAATAATAATAGTAGGCGTTTAAGCTCGGGTCCTCCATAAAGTAATCCATCCTGGACTCTTCGTCAGCGAAGGGGATGTAGGCGTTGGTGTAGTTCGCATAAATTATGTACTTCTCTTTGTTTTCGTACCCAAAGTTTGCGCCACAACCTGAAGAAAAATCATTCTTTAATCCTGGATATCGAAAGAAGTTTTTTAATCTTGTAACAGCTACTTCAACCTGAAGACACGTGACTTTTTTCAGTCAAAATTCATAAATTCTCTACGATAATAATTATTTCTGAGAAAGCTGACCTTTGGACATCTTCAGGTTCTGCGCCTCCTGGATCACGTTCAGACTGTAGTACAGATTAGGGTAGATTTCGTACATGGCCGGCAGCCTCATGTACTTGCAGTCGTTCCTGTAGAACACCGCGACAGTGAAAGCAGCCACGAACACGCCATCGTTCAAATTGACACGAGCCCAGCATGCTGTTTTGTAGAACGTTTGGAAATCCTTCGCAGAGTAGAACATTTCGAACAACTGTTTCATCTCGTACAGATTTTCGGGATTGTACAAGGAGAACAGAGCCTTGCTGTTTAGCAAGGACCCTTGCTTGTACCACCAGAGAAACTGTTGCACTGAATCCTGAAAAAAAATTACAAAATTTTGTTCTGTATTCACCAAAGAATAGGTCTTTAAATCATGATCTTGAAAACTAGACGTTAGATCTAAAAATCCTCCCTGTAGATTTTCCAAAAGGAAAAATCACCTTATTGTTGTACAAGTCGATGTTGCTCTCCGGATTATAGTTCTTTCCGATGTCGTAGAACTCAGCATCGGTCAGGTCATTCTGTCTGACGAATAATAGAAGCTCGAATATTTTCTTCTGTCGATGAAGGAACTCCATATCAGCGGTACGGGTCCCATCTTTTTCAAATTGTACGCCCTGCGCGGCGCATATGGCGCCGAGCGCCAACACCAATACAAACTTCAGCATCCCCCTTAATTATCAATATGACTGCTTTATTGAATTCCCTCGATGAGCGACCGGTAGACCACGTTGCAACGAAACGTTATACACCGGTTACACTGGGATCAGCTGCTTTTATACTTATTTCTAATAATGCAATCGCTTCAGACCTCTGACCTGCCTCGTGTATTGACAATTTACCACCCCGACGGATCTTTATTGTGCTTGCTTGATTATATTATTGCTATTTTGTTGCCTGACAAGTCGCTGAAAAATACAGTGGGTCAAGACATTGCATTGCCACATTGACAATCCCTCCGTGATAATTCGACGGAGATACAGTCGCAGAATTTCGCGATGAATTCTGCATTTTCTGTTCAACGAAAAAATTGGAAATTTTCAGTTTGTAATTGATATCTGACAAAAACCAATAGTAAAAGCGAAGATTGACTGGTTGATATTTATTGGGTTGGCAAGAAAGTAATTTCGGTATTTTAATTAGGTGAAATAAAACCGAATTTCTTTATTCATATTTATATTCTTTTTGGCAAAAGATCATCGAACAAAAGAGAAAATATCTTATTCATTAAAGTTCATTGCTTGGATAACAAAATTGGGCTCTATTTCACCTTACAATACCGAAATTACTTTTTTGCCAACCCAATATAATACGGATTGTACCGTCTAATTTTGTAATGAGAATTATTTTGGATATTTGTTTATAAGGAAATACTAAGGAATTTGGATTGTACTATATGTTTTACGAATGCTATCGCGTAATATATCAAAGTATACGCGCCTATAAAATCCGTGAGGTCTTGTGTTCATGTTTCGCCATCGCGTTAGATACTTGATGCAATCTGCACTGATTAGCATATTTTCGTCATTCTTCTCGGTTCGTCCACTTTCTTCGGTAAACAATCGAAATAGTAATTACTCGGTGGTCGAAGCAGCGTCAACAGCACAGTGGAATTTGCCGACAGATATTATAACCAATGTATATTTTCTAAGAATTTCTTATAAAAATTCACATAATGGCACATTTGTTCTAGAAATATCGACTTCGATGCTTATTATAAGAATTTCTTATAAATATTTCTTCGAAACCATGTAAAATCAATACTTTCAATATAGCTTCGTTTACACGAAATTAGGAAAATATATTGTTATAAAGATATCCTTTATTTTCGAGGTAAATAATTTTCGGAAGTATATAATATTAATAATAGTATAATCGTTTATAAATGGGAACGTGTATTTTTCTGACCGGATCGAACGGTATCGTGATGAAATATTTTGGATCAATAAATTATAATTAATATTTGTGTATAAGGATGACTGAAACGTATTATCGCGTTGATAGCAGCTCGCGTGAGACTTTTATAATGAAGACGTACACTCGTATATCTCTGATGATGTTTGCACAAACGGGGTGGATAGTTTCCAGCGTTCCAGACGATTCGTAAATTTCCACATCCGTGGACGACTAAATTCGGTTCGAATAAATTCTAATCGGCTTCCTGATAGGAGGTATAGTACTTGGGGTCGGTGGCCGCGGTCAATTTCATTCTAATCACTATGCAACCGTCATCTTTTGCTAATATGTATCTTGCATGCAGAACAGACATGACGTGTCAATTAATTGACACAGAACTGCAAAACGTATTTTTTAAATTTTCAATATAGGCCCACATGAAAAGTTGTAAAATGCAACTTTTAGTATTCTTTCTACGATTCCAATCAATTTCAATTTTTGAAAAAATTTCTTTTCACATCCTGTAGTAAACTAAAAAAGTTCAAATCGTATAGTACAATATTAAAAAAGTTATCGCCTTTTTTAGAGCGTCCGAATATTAATTCGGGTAATTGTGTATAGTCAAAAGGTTATATTTATGAGTTCGAGAAAAAATACATTTTATGTCTCAATAATTGATACCAATTCAATTAAATAATAGGTATACCAATCGGATATTTATCTTATTATACTCATTGAACGGAATACAAAAAGTGTAGGCGTGATAGTATGTATATTGTATATCCGTGAATGAATCATTAGTTTAATAATCGAACGTAATTGTGCATCATTAGTGGGATCATTGGTAATATAATGTTATTTTTTTAATTCCGTTTCAAGTGGGCTGTATCAATTCCATAATATTCTGACGGTTACGACTTTCATGTAGAAAACTT
>CM052315.1:8112339-8230627 GCA_028455605.1 Lasioglossum malachurum
AAGTTTTCTACATGAAAGTCGTAACCGTCAGAATATTATGGAATTGACACAGTCTCTTGAAACGGAATTACAAAAATAACATTATATTACCAATAATTCCACTAATGATGCATTAGTTCGATTATTAAACTAATGCTTCATGCACGGATATACATATACTATCATGCCTACTTTTTGTATTCTGTTCAATGTGTAATAAGATAAATATCCGATTGCTAAACCTATTATTTAATTACATTGATATCAATTATTGAGACCTGAAATGTATTTTTCTCTCGGACTCATAAATGTAACCTTTAGGCTATATACAGTTACTCTAATTAATATTCGGACGCTCTAAAAAAATTAACGAACGATGTCATTATACAGCTTTATTACTTTTCTATAATAGCTTAACTTAATAATAATCTTACAGTAATAATTTAAATATTTATAAGGATAAACACAAGTGAGAGAAAATAACTGCGTGAACCCTTTTTTGAATTTTTATTATCCTTACAATAATATTAAAATTTTTGTTAATATAATTAAACTCTTATTTAAACGATAAAATAAATTCAAAAATTTGTATTGCAATTGAGCACGTATTTAGTCGATGAAATAATTACAGTTTTCGAAAGGTTTGTGATTAAGCAGTATGTACCTAATTTCTGTAGTCGAACGGATAACTAATAAGAAATCGGAAAATTTTCTACATGAAAGTCGTAACCGTCGGAATATTATGGAATTGATACAGTCACTTGAAACGGAATTACAAAAATAACATTATATTACCAATAAATCTAAAAAATAACAGAATCTGATAATATTATTATACAATATTAATTCTAGGAAAATGATTACTCGTTCTTGACAAAACAGTTCTAAACATTCTACAAATTTATAAATTCAATATTTTTAAAAGGCTGTCCCAAAGTGTGATACACAATGTATTTCTTCTTTTTATATCAATCTTTGAATAAGCATAACGCTACCTATACTTTGTACGCTTTTGTACACTGGCTCTAAGACATTCAATACTCCACTGAAACATTCATCTACCCTTTGATTTTCAGTGAACAAATGTCCTCATGTTTCATTTTTTATTTTTTCATGGGGGGAGGGGGAATAAATATTTATATAGAATTCGGTCGTCATGAGAAAATAAGTTTTTAAGACAACAAAGTTCGGGTCAAACCATTGGTCAATGATGGAGTCCTCCAACTTTTAGCTTTTTCGATGAACGCACAGTTCTGCTCGTTTCACTGTCCGAAGACTCAGATTCTGAATCATTATACCCTGACATTGGTACCTCAGACTTTGTAACTTCGCAGGTTTCGGCTGCGAAGTTCCCTGTTATTTTTGCTTTCTCCAGAGCTCGAACTGCAAACAATCCAGTGGATACGAATGTTCAATAGGTTTTATGTTCGATGTTATCCTATAAATTTCAATGATAAAAATGTAATATTTACTTTGAGACTCTAGGAGACTGTTTTGTCGCTTCAAGTCATCGATGTCTTGCTGATGAGAGGAGTTCTTGCGGCGCATAAACTGTATATATTCTGCAGCCTTTTTTAGTATTTGTGCTCTACTTACAACCTTTTCGCTCTGCAATGCAGGTACAGAATCTCGCAGGCTGGAGAAACTATCCTTAATATGATCTCTACGCTTACGTTCTAATGCATTGTGATGTGCTCGCTTTTCTGCCTAAAAGTAGAAATCAAATTTCACAAAAACCATTACATCAAAGTGTAATTATATCTCAATTGTTGATTGACATTCCGTTTACCACAGTAAGCATTGAACTTCGATAGCATTCTACAAAGTTTAACCTTTTTGCTTTATATGAGAACAAAAATAAATTAGTAGGATAGAAATTAAACAGATCGAAGTTTTATAGACGCTGTGTGAAAAAAAAAACAATACAACCCAAGCAGTCAACTCGAGGACAGTCCTCTCAGTTTCGTTTTTAAATCCTCAGTTTGTTTACAAACAACTGTACGTAAATACGGCCAGCTTTCAGAACAACACGGAGATCGCATATTTAAATTAATAACAATCAGATCATATTCTTAGATTACGCTTGATTAATCATTAAACGAATGGATTCTAATTTTTTTCCATGGTCTACGATTGTTTAGATGCGAAATGTCGAACTAACCTCAAAAGTGTTCAGTTCTGACACTCAACGGATCGATTATGCTCGTGTTACTGATAGATTGATATGTGGAAATACGAAATAAGGAAGATGTAATTAAGTTCAAGATAATTGAGGGTCTTACTTGAGAATAATATTGGGTGTTATTCGAGTGCCTCTGTCTAGAGTCGGAGTCGTCACCTTCCTGAAAAAGGATATCTTTAATAAGACTCGTCGAAGGGCACTTTTAAGGACTTACATCGCTCTCAATGTCGATGTCTCGATCATCGTCACTCATTATAATTTCCTTCGGTTGCCGGAGTAATTGGTAAACAAAAGCCTTTATCGAGTATTTGAGTAATACGTACACATGCACATATGTAGACTGTACAGTGAGTACAATCTATATTGTGCAAACAAAAACGTATACGATTCGACAGGAAAACATGGGTCGTCGAAATTTCCTCGAAACACTTTTCTACAAGCCCGCTTCACGTATTTCCCTATAATTTCCTTACAACGTCGATAAAACTCAATATTACGCGTACGATATTAAAACAACATAAATAAAGATCTAACCTAATCTATCGAGAACAAATTTACAAACACGTCTGTGACGTCATCTACCATAGAACAGCGGAGCTGCTAATACTGTATTGCTAACCAGTTGGCGCTATGATGCATTTTTATTAAAAATGTTATGAAATTTATAATGTAATTTAAAAAATCTTCTGAAGACATCTGAAGAGCACGCAATGATTTTTAATATCTAACTTACGCATCATCCGTATCGATATGAAACTTTCCTACTAAATTATAATTCTTGGTAAATTATTTAATCAAAAAATAATATGACATTATTATTTATTTTAATATATCGATATAAAAAACAGAGTGCCTATAAAGGCTAAAGCATAATTTTGTAAAGACCAGTATAAAGACCGAATACGATTGTGCAAGCCACGTGACTTTGAATTGGAATTGAAGTTGCGCACTCTATCAATTACAAATATTAATCGCTGACAACTTCACAATGTTCACAGTTCAAGCATGGCGGCCGCTGTTAATTGTTCCGCTTTTTCTCCCGACGGTGAATACTTTACTAATTGCGGAAACGATGGAAAGTTAAAAATATGGGACACCTCCACCAGTCGTTTAAAACAGGAATACATTTCTAATTTCCACCTGTCCTCTCCGTGTTGTGTTTTGACCTGGCTTTATGTCAACTCTTCGTCAACAAATACCACGGTGAGCCATGTGCTTTTTTATTTCGTGTTCAATTAAAGTGTCAGCTCATTGTCTTTTTTATTCGCGCTCTATACCGGTGTACATATACGATAAATCTTTACGATTTCGGTTACAATGATCCGCGTGTTCTTCTCCGTTTATTAATTAAAGGCTCTTCATAAACAGAATCGTAGGTTATCTCGTCAATGCGGTTCGTAATATATCGTAAATATCTAAAAAATTAAAATTTCAAATCATATTCTCGTAAACATATTTGAAAGATCATTAACATGTCTATTATTTCCATTATTTCTTGTTATTGTTGTAGTTGAAATTATTTTGAAATAACGCTCGGTCATTATAGAAGTTCAGTAGACTCACTATTTCATTTTCGTATATTTCAATGAAACTTTAATTTCGTATTTTCCAGCCCTCACCATGGAAGAAGCGCAGAAAGAAGTCGATTTCGGAGGAGTCAGCCCCAAAAGGCATTGTTGCCATGGGATCCACAAATGGAAAAATTACTCTTTACGATACCGCCACATCGTTAGTCACTAATCAATTGGAAGGTCACAATGGTACAGTTACAGCTGTGACCTGGTCAGAGAGTGTTGGTTTGTTTAGCGCGGCAGATGATCATCATATTATTCATTGGAACCTTAAAGAAAATGGAGTAAAATGCAAATGGAAATCTGGAAAGGGAAAGACAACATCCCTGGCTGTCTCAGAGGATGGAAAAAGCTTATTATCGGGAGAAAGAGTTGTTAAATGGTGGGATCTATCTACGAAACAGTTAATCAAAACGTTTACAGGTCATGCTAATCAAGTGACATGTCTTTCTACTGTAAAAATACCATCCGGAAGTAATTATGTAGTTAGCGGTGCTAGCGGCGACGGTTGCCTCAGTGTTTGGGCTTTGGACGAGGTAAAATATACATTTTTTATCTACCGATTCGCTGAAACGATTTCGATAAATGCAATAAATAAAATGACACTTGCAGAACAAAACTGATAGAGCAGCTGTGGCGAGTTTAGCTCTGCAAGACGATGCAGTAAGTGTCTCTGTAAACGTGTCCAAGGAGTCTCAGGTGGTTGTGCTAGTAGTAACTAGATCAGGTCAAGCACACTTCTTCCAATGCCAGCAAAACGGTCGTGCAAAGCCTCTGAAGCCTAGCTTGAGCATCGCAGTGGCTTCCGACATAAGTCAAAAGGATAGTATCCAACAAATTCCTATCTTAGATGCGAAATTAACAGAGGACCAGAAACTGCTCTTAGCGTACGGTGCATATCTTAATCCCACGTTTGAAAGGGTGATTCCAGATTTCTCTGAGAAAGTACAATGTTTGGTGCGCTCTGAGAACAGAAAGACTAAAGAGAAAAAGGAAGAGATTTCCAAAGTGAAGGCTACTATAATTGAGGATAACGTAGAATATCTTGCACCAGGTGAATATCTATGTCTTTTGGCAGCAATTCAAATTGCTTTCTTCTCTTTTCTGGTGTAATAATTTAATTTTTCATACATAGGATTAATAGAAAGTGCTCCGAAAAGAAATAGAAGCAACTCTGGATCACAGTTGTTGTTGAAAGACAGATTGGAAAACCTAAGTCTGAACGCTGAAACCAGTCCTGTAGGCAAGAGTACTAGTTCAGGTAGTAATAGGGCACAACTTTTGCTTCAAGGCTTGAATAGTAAAGATAAGACAATTTTGAACAACGTGTTCGTTACAAGAAGCGAATCTATCATTAAGAACACTATAGCCAAACTACCAGTACAGGCAATTGGACCACTAATTAAAGAACTGACCATCTTGATCCAGGGTAAAACATTCGCGTAAGATTCTCAAACGTTGATTAGTTCTTTTTATTACCACTAAACTAATTCTTATTGTCTAATTTTACCATTCTCTGCACTATATGGTAATATATGTATTGCAAATTAAGTAATTTTGTAAACGTTTTTATCGGTCTATTGTAGAAGTAAAATGGCTGTGAGGTGGTTGGAGGCATTATTGATAGCACATGCAGGCCATTTATTATCGCAAGCAGACCTCATGCAATCGTTTGGTCCAATTTTGAGCTTAATCGATGCCAAACTAGCTCTCCTGTCAGAAATTTCAAAGCTAAAGGGTCGTGTTTCCCTTATCACTGGCCAAATTTCACAAACAGTCGAAGAACAACATAAAGAAGTTTCAGAAAACTGTTTTGTTTACCAAGATTCAGGTTTGCTAGAAAAATTCTTCCCCAAAATGAAGTTTTGAAATCTAATACTCCTAAGATATTTCATTAAATGCGAATAGATTCCTCAGAAGAAGACGGTGGAATCGAGGATGAGGATTTAGAAAGCGAATCCGATGAAAATTGGGAAGAAATGTCGAACCAGGATGACCAGGATGAACAAGATGAACAAAATGATGAAGATATAAGAAGCACAAACTCTGATGAAGAAGATGAAAATGACAATCAGGACGATAACAAGTCTATATCCAGCTAAATATTAATTTAGGTACAGCTTTTATATTAAACGATTTAAGTGTATCAAATTCTGTTAGAATAAATCGGTTATTAATTAATAAAAAGCTTATGATCAACATTATTTTAGTGTGAAACGTTTTAGTAATCCGATTATTGAAATATGTTTTTTTTTTAATTTTTTTCCAGCAGATATTCAAGTTTCTGGGTATAATATATATGTGGAAAAGAAACGAAGAACACGAAATTTTAAATAAATGACGTTTTTCTACACCAATTAATTAGTTTTATTTATTGTGTTTATAGATTCATTCTGATTTTAATCTCATATCAGAATCACGATTGAGCGGTAAAATTTTTATTTTCGGGTAAAATGGTTTTATTGAAAACTCGGCTGAAAATAGAAACGGAGACAATAAAGTGTTTATAGTTTCTGTCATTTTACAAACGCTTGCGCCTTCTGCCACCTGTCACAAGGGGTGTTAACCTAGGACATGATTAAAGTTTTAAGGTTAGATAAGCATTGATCATTTAAATATATGTTGCTTGAAAATTTATGTAGAAAACTCGAGGAGTATAAACGATTTTGCACATTTTTTTAATGTATCTGTGTTGGTAAAATATAGTGACCTGGCATTTTTTAAAATCTTTATAATATGGTAAGTAAAATAACGATTTAAAAAAATAACTGTGTAGTATAGGTTATTATTTAGCATAGGTTATAAATCCGTCTTTTTACATAGTATAGCACAAAAATAAAAGTTTCTTAGTTTGCAGAGCTCGTTTTTTAAAAATATACTGCCATTATACTATTTATAATTCGAATAACCAACATGTTGTACTGACTTCTTTCGAAATATGAATGTTATTTTAGTTTAACAGGATGGTTAACACTTGCGATTTTAATATAATGATATATTTCATCACAAGTGTTAAAACGATTTACAGGATTAAGTACTGAAATTCAATCATGCGTGTAATTTTTTTTCTAGCCAATGTTAAAACATGACATTGAACTTCCATCACCAGTTCCTGATTTGCTATTGGAAAAACACGCAAATTTTTTACTTTCGTATGGCACAGATAAAGATGAATATGTAAGTAGTTCTTATAATTATTCTACTATGTAATTGTAAACGCCGTAAAAGACGAAGAAATTACAAGTTACATAGTCTAAATGTTTCAAAGTGATAGTAGAGTTGCTATTCTAGTTTTACTAATTACATGGTATTACATGTAAATAATTTTATAGTAGTTATACAAAAATATGTAATCGTTCCAGATGTATTGCACAACGGAACACATTCGAATGTCCGGCATGTACTGGGGCCTAACGGCTTTGGATCTTATGGGTAAACTGGAGCAAATCAATCGGAACGAGGTTTTTGAATTCATAGCACAATGTCAGGCAGAAAGTGGAGGCATAGCAGCAACTCTGCAACATGATCCACACATTCTTCACACTTTGAGCGCAGTACAAATACTTTGCATCTACGATGCCCTCGATGTTATCGATGTGGAGAAAGTTGTGAAATATGTAAAAGAGAGGCAACAGCCGGATGGAAGTTTCACAGGCGATATCTGGGGGGATGTCGATATCAGATTTTCTTTCTGTGCTGTAGCAACTTTGGCGCTTCTGGTTAGTATTACACCAAACCAACAGCAACGCGTTTAAATTATTTATACGTAGTTTAAGTGTGATGACGTTGATGCTGGTGTGGTGTCAATCATGCACAATGCTGTAAAGTGAGCAGCAGTGTTTTAATTTGATTATATAAACGAAAATGAGATGAACTGGAAGAATATTATTCCAGAACCAATTGGATGCTATCGATGTTGACAAGGCTGTTGAATACGTGATGAAGTCTATGAACTTCGATGGGGGCTTTGGGTCGAAGCCTGGAGGTGAAAGTCATGCTGGCATGATTTACTGTAGTGTGGGTCTACTGTCAATAACTGGTAATTCGTCTCATTGCCTGTTCCAAAGATTTATTTATTTTTAAAACAAATTCTATGCCTACTATACTATCGATACAACTTTTGCAGGTTGCCTTAATTTAGTAGATGCAGATCAATTAAGTTGGTGGCTATGTGAAAGACAGCTTCCTTCCGGAGGATTAAATGGTAGACCAGAAAAATTACCTGATGTTTGTTATTCTTGGTGGGTTCTATCTTCGCTCACAATTCTTGGACGACTTCATTGGGTCAATAAGGAACAATTGGTACGAGCACCAATATGGTAACCATTGCAACCTGCAAGCAGATTTGTTATTAATTGTTTAATGTTGGTTTACAGGTAAAGTTTATACTAGCATGTCAAGACACAGAATCAGGAGGTTTTAGTGATCGTCCAGGAGACGTAGCCGATCCTTTCCACACTTTGTTCGGATTAACTGCGCTCTCTCTTCTAAACGCTGATTATCCTCTGAAAAGGATCAATCCAACCTTCTGTATGCCAGAATATGTTATACAAAGGTTACAACTGAAACCTTCCAGGCTAGACCAAAGCGATTGATATTTTATTCCAAATAACGAAACTTTTACGAACCAATAAGAAACGCGAGAATACAACGTAAATCTTTTGCACGAATTATTTCCACTTCTTTATTTAAACACTCGAAATTGTTCGTTTCTACAGTGTATACCGAATGTATTATAATATATTACTGAAAAAAAAGAATATGTGCTCAATGCAAGTTACTGCAAAACAAGATAATTAAATGGGATAAGCACGACACTACTGATAGGATGTTAGTATAAAGCATATATGTTCAATGAAATGATCCGCAGAATGGTAAAAATAATTACTTCTTGTATCCTTATTAAGTAACTATTATTATTTATTGTATTATGGTAATTATATTACATTGTAATTGTTGTTATCGCTTCTGACAAATTCTTAGTATTTTAACAGGTGCGTCCGTTGCTTGTATAAGTATCGTTTGTTTCGGTGTATTGCATTCTTCGTAAAAGAGACCATGAATTTCTAAAGAGAAAAGACAGAAACGTTAATGTTGCGATGTATTATCATAATATCTCTAGTTCTCATTGGATGAAAATGAAGTACCTAGGGTATGCAAAAACTGTGAAAATGTGTCCGCATTACGAATTGTTCCTGCAATAATGGCATATCTATTGTTAAAGGATAGAAAAGCCTTTAATGCCAACACTAAAGCATTAAAAGAATACGGTTCATATAAAATGTCAGCACCAATTATTACATCTGGTACAATCCTGTGTTCATCCAAATATTGTTTTATATCTTCCCAATTTAATTTCATTACTTCTACATTTGTATTATTGTATTCTGTTTGAAATCTTAATCTATCCTTTTCCGAGGGCCATTTAACTTCTGCAGTCTCTCGGTCGTTTAATAAATTAAGCTTCACATTTTCACAGACCATTTCTAAAACTGATTTGTGGCAATCTGTGAAAATATATCGATTCGGAGAACATTTTTTAATAATATGTAGCCCCGTCAATCCAACTCCACAACCAAGTTCTAAAATAAGTTTGTTGTGAAATTCAGATTTGTTTTTCACACACCATTTACTAAGTTCGAGTGCTCCCTACGAATAGTAAATATTATTACAATGAATACTGCAATTTTATAACAAGAAAGTATTTTGCTTTATAGAAATAAGGTACCTGCCAACAACATAATCCTGTTGTACCTTCTGATATAATATTTGTACTCTCTTGTATAGTTATATGATCAGATACATCGTCAGATTTTATTAAAAAGTGTCGATAATGAATTAATTCGCTTGGCGAAGTAGATATTAAATCGCAATACGCAGTATATAAGTTATCGTGAACTCTAGCACCCTCTTGTTCAATCTAATTGAAGAACAGTAACAATAAAAAATTGCATGCGTGAACAGTTTTCGCATAATTTATGTTTTTATACCTTGTTCATAAGTAATTTTAGAAATGCTCGTTGATACGAACGTTTTATAGGATATCTTTTTATTAAATCATTATTTATTGTCTTGCTCAATATTTCCTTCTGTATTCTACTAATAGGAAAAGGATCAATGTTTTGTTGAGAATCCTAAAATTTATTCATAAATGAATAATAAACCAAATTTATTTGAAACAATAAATGGGAATTTACATACAAATATGTCAATTTTGTTCAGTGGCGTACAACAGAGAAATTTGATCATTACAGTGGTTGTATAAAACAACTTCTTGTTGTTTTTGTTTCCTGGACAGTCTTTATTAAATAAATTGTCATTCTCATCCATTTTATTAAAATATTCATACATACAAGTCCTTTTTGAGCCACGTGCACTCATGTCACGTCATGTCATGCATGCCAGTCATGCACAGAATCCAAAATATGTCATGGTACATATATACCGGGTGGACTGAAGTTGATATGTTATTCAAACAAATGAAATGTACTATGTACTCAAAATTCATCATAGAGCATGTAAATGTGTTGTAGTAAATTTTTTAGTTTAAATAACATTATTAAATGCATTTTTAAGAAAATCTGTGATATTACTACGTATTTGTAGCCCACCCTGTATGTACAATACGTGTTTTTCAATAAACAGGAATTCTTTGTGTACTTATAAATGTTGATAATATTTGTATATTCTTGCTATAATTGCTTTCATCAAAATTAATAATGAAGGAACAAGTTAGATATCAAGTTGTCCAGAATAAACCAATTAAATACATAGAATGTAAAGCAATAGATCTTCATTATAGAGAAGAAACATTAGTATTTTTATCGATAACTAATTTCCACTGCGCATGCGTCCACAAATAGAACCTTTGCAACATAACCTGAAACCTCCGTATTCAAGTACGCATGCGTACAACATGAATATATTTAGCTTTTGAACTACATATTTGACATAATAATATTCAGTTACATATCTAACACGACGAAAATAACATTTTGTAATATTCAGTTCATGAAATTGTGTATATTATCAGAGAGGATGGATATTATAAAACACCGTTTTCTTTCTGGTTAGCATCGCTCGCCAAAATGGCAACGCTGTTCGTATGTGTCATAGACTTATAAGTCTATGGTATTTGTAGGTATTTGTGTCTAACATTTCGAGATCACGAACATCAAAGATTTTGACAGGAGTTTCGTCTTTGTAACAATGCGTTATGGTTTCGTTAGAATATAAAGATATATACACCGAGTTTTCGTTCTACAACACAAATGAGAAAAGACTGAACGAGATTTGACAGCTGACAAGTCTTCTCTTGCATGTGTGAAGCAGTGAAGTGCAGCTAATCAGTTATGTACATACATAGATATTTCGCGTAGTTTACCGATTCACAAGGGATTTCATTAATTACGATACATCGTAACGCGATTGATTGATTGGTACACCATAATAAAATGTAATTTTTTTCTTTAAGTAACGTTGCATTGATTTAGTAATCAAACAACGGCAGCGTAATGGAAAGCTCGAACACTTTCGTTTTTAATATATTTTAATTCTGTTACCTTATTAAGGTAAGTTCGATTAGCATTTCATTAGAATGCTCGTGATAATTTCTCGAAAATTTCTTAGTTACATGTGACTGTCTAATTCAGGTAATTAGCGAATTTATGATATTTCACGTAATGGCCTCTGCCATGGAGCAACAACAGCAACAGCAGCAGCAACAACAACAACAACAACAGCAGACCACCCTGGAATTCTACCAGGCAATGGCTGATTTTAAAAACATGTTCCCACAAATGGATGACGATGTGATAGAGGTAAAATTCATTCAACAAAACATTCTGTAAAGCGAATAATTCTATAAACATTTTATGTTCAAATAATTCAATCTTCAGGCTGTATTGAGATCTAATCAAGGTGCTGTGGATACCACTATCGACCAACTGCTCAGCATGAGCACAGACAACGAAAACGAAAAGATTAGAAGCGAATTAGAACAAAACGAAAAATCACCGAGCACCTCTAAGTCTCCGAAAGCTGATTCGAGAGTGACCTTAAAAAGTATACGTAAATGGCAGCCAGCTTTACTAGGACCACTACCAGAAACATTTCTTAGACTCACACAAGTTCCAGAAGACAATCATGATTTGTCGTCGAAAGAGAGTTCCATGTTAGAGGATGAAAGAATCTTTATGTTTCTTCAGAATGAAGAATTCATGGCCGAACTACGTTGGAACGAAGATTTCCTGTCAACATTAGAAAGTGGTACGCGATACTTTGCTATAATTATAAAAATTCGAAAGAAAGAATATTTCATGCTACTTTTTCTATTTTACTTTAGACTCGAAAATACCAGGTACGAATCTCGAAAAGTATGGCCAAGGCGGCCACGATGATGAAGATCTGTTCAAAGAAAGATTAAAACATATGGGGAAAGGTAAAATAATTTATTATTGAATGGAAGCATAGTTGCTAATACAATTACTAGCATTTACGTAATTTTAATGTTATTTTTGCAGTGTCTCGACGTAAGTTCGCGCAACTTACCAAAGTATTTACACGCAGTAAAAGACGTGGAGGTAGGCAATTACTAACACCAACAGCTTCTTGTGATGACTTACTGAATCCTGAGGAGTCCTCTAGATCTCAATCTTAGGAAACTTACCGATATTCCTTACTTTATTTAAATGAAAAGACAACACTTCAGCAACTCATACCTATAGTCATATGTCGTCCAAAACTTTGGAACAAAGCATATCTATATTAACGCACTTAAACGAGAAACTACAAGGCAGACTTACATAGACGTCGATTTGCTTTTAAAAATTGTACAAATTAGAGATGAGTTAAAATTTTGTGTTTGGTTGTGAGATCACATGCAGTAATTAATGTATTATTATCATTTTTATTTATTTCGTTAATAGGATATGGTTTCAACCACAAACTCAGAAAGATCAAAATGCAAATTATACAAGTAATATCTATAAACACTATAAAGAAATTCAAACCCGCAGAATATTTCGTATTTTAATAACTTAGTACAGATAAGTATACAGTCTATATAGTAACAGTACAATAATTACTGCCATTATACTGTTAATCTAAGAATTTGTAAAACTCTTTTTTGAAGAATTATCATTTACCAGTACAACAATGAATTTTACTTCCTTTTTATAAATGGGATATTACTTTTTGAAAAAGAATGATTTTAATGTTGATAATATTTCTAAAGTTTTACGACTGTTTTTTTTTTATATAGGCTTTAAGTAATTTATTTTCGTTTAGGGCATTACCGTTTATAGCAATTAGCAAATGTTGTTAATATATAAGGCAAATAATGTTCATCAATAGTGAATGAACGTAGTCAAAAAATATAGTGCAAATATTTAAAAGAAAAACAACAGCATCAAATTTGTGATTTTATGTTCCGTCTATTGGCTATGTAAAACTTGCTTATTTGTGATATGAGTGAGTTACGAACGAATGTTTTACAATAATTCGCCAAAGCTAGAAAAGAAATTCCTTTCCGTAATATTTTACGCACTAATAATAATTTTAAATGCGCGAGTGAATATTATTTCAAACACTTAGTTGCATCGCAGCTCTAATTGTAAGTGTAATACATTCTAGTTCGTGCGTCTAGCCATATTTATTTAACGATAAGTATCGAACATCGCAATATTGTTGGTCTAGGAAACATTTATATAATAATTGAGCATAGGTAGAATATTTACAAATATACTGGTATATGCCACTGACGTGAACATAAACTAAAGATATTGAGCTCAAATATACTGATACAAAAAGCAAAACTGCATTGTTTTCAATGATCTTTCGGATCCTTTAGAATCCTTTGCAAATCAAATCTGCTTGGTTCATTGACTTGTACTTTTTATTTACTCATTACCATGTAATGCTTAATACAAGTTACAAAAGGATTATAAAAATAAAATAAAATTTCTGGCGTACAAAATGTTTTAAAGCATACAATTATATTATATATATATTGCACAATTTTATGTTTTCTAAACAGTAGTAATGTACAATGTGGAATTAAATTCAATCGGTAATTAAAGTATCGGACTGTTTAAAAAATACTCTGGCCCCAGATAAACTGTAATAGAGTAACTGAAACTCAGCGTTTCTCTCCTTCAAACGTTTCAACGTTAGTGCCCTGGTTTGTTGCAACTTTTCGTCTCCATGATCGTTCTTATTTGCCGCTCCGTGCTTCTCCGTGCTTAAATGCTCTTCAACCGTTTTGAACCAATGCAAACTGTCTAATTCCGCAGACTGATTCAAGAGAGCATTTATATATGCGATTCCCATCGCGAAACCGTCGTCAGTGAATGCTGCACCTGTTTGATTCTTTTTAAACATTTTCTCCTTGTTCGATATCGAATTGTCCACAAAGCTTAACGTTAACGGAGGAACAATTGCGTAAAATTGTTGCAAGTGGTGCGACTTTGTATCCCTGAACGCAGACGCAAACACATCAACAAGGAGTTTGAAATATTGTATACCCTTCGTAAAGTTTTGCACCAAACTTGCAATATCGTTTTCCAAGCAGCTAGCCGCAGCTTGCGTTATAGTACTATAGTTCAAGTCTTTGCATATCAGTTCGAAAGACACGGATGAATTAATGTCCGGCAGGAAGGATATAGCATTCGAACTCGCATGCAATCCGCCGGATCTGATTAGTCTTACGTATCCCAGAGCGTTTCCAATTTGAGTTATCAATTGCCGGAACTGATCCAGGTAACTTAAACCGTCAGACGTCATACCTAACTTTCTGATTCCTTTCTGGAACTTTTCTGCTCTTTCGTACGTGTAAGGTGTCGCGCCGCTTTCTCTTTGAGCCTTGATAAACCTTATGTCCCGCATTAGTCTCGACTTGATGTGCTCGTCAAATAGAAATTGTGAAAACGTGTGCAGCTTCACGCGAAGAAACTGATACACGAAGTTGACTGTCGTGCTCATGATACCGGTACCATGAGTTCTAATGGAATTGGCTATGTGACGAATTCCAAAGGTGTTCAAATGCTTATTGTTGCTAGTATGTTCAATGAACGTTTGGGTATTTAAATTATATAAATACTTCGAAACAAACACATGAATGTTTCGCATAATCTCTAACGCGTCCAAACCTTGCTCCAAGGTTTGCGTAGGCAGGTGATTCTGTACAGTATTAAGACTCAGTTTATAGTGAGCAAGAGCATGCATCATCCTGTATGTTCTCCAATCATGCAGGGCCACTGTAGTGAGATTGTAAAACATGTTATCGAGGTAATGCTCGATAAACCTTTTGGCATAGATCATACTGTTCGCCAAAGGTAGTGGCAGGGATTGTACTACTCTTCCGCCGTCTTTTGCTCCAATGTTGAATGGATTAGTGGAATCCAACTTTAGGTGCGCATGAACGTGAAGCCTCAGATTCGTTTCAATCTCGTGGCAAACAGGTTCTAGAATATTCTTAGTTAACATCTCTTTTAACTGCAGAATCCTCTTCGTTTTCAAATCCGACCCTTCTTGTTCATTAATGGTACTGTTAAATGCTCCGAATAAATGTATGACATGGCTTATGTTCAAATTACTGTCTGCTACAAAAGAGAAGTAAGCAGGAATTATATTCTGATGATGCAGCAATATAGAATAATCGCAAATTTCATTGATAACATTGTACAATTCTGCTATGGTATCATAATTGTCTAATAAAATCCTTAGTTTCACCATGTCTTCATCTTTGAACGTGTCTGTTAACTGACTACCACACGCTAACGCGCATCTTACTATTAATCTTCTGTCTGCACTCGCCGGCCCATTCAATAGTTTCATGCTCAAAGTTATGAGCGACAGAGTGTCCAATCTTTCTTTGCTGTAACCTTTGTCTTTCTGAATTAAACTTTTCCGTGTATTCTCTAGCATGGCTAAAATGTAGTAACTTAGATACTGTAATACCTGATTCTGTGATTGCACTATGACTGGTCCCAGTATATAAAACATGTTCTGTAGAGACTTTTGTACTTCTATTAGTCGACAAATCAACTGAACAGTATTACGATTCATTGGCTTAATTAGAGCCGCATGCATGTTCATTACGAATGATACAGTCTCCTTAATTTCGGATAACAAAACAATTAAATCTATCAACAGAGACTTCTTTTGCCAGATGTCCGATGCTTGCAACGTATTCTTCATCGAAACAGCCTGTACTTCTGTAGACCACGTGACAGCTTTATGAGTCAAATTGTTCACACTCTGAGACAATTTCTGTGTTCTGGAGGACAACAGCTTCTCTCCGATCTGTGGGCTAACAGCATTGCCAGTTTCCTTTGGCAAAAACTCACTTAAAAATTTACTTGGTATCCATATAACATTCCCGATCAGAGTAACAGCATAAAATTTCTTATTATTCTCAAGTACTCGTTTAATTAATTTCTTATCACAGGTGCCGTACAATTTGGTCACCACAACAAGACCGATATTTACTCTGGTCCAGTTCTTGCTCAATGTAATGCTGTTGCTAGACTTGTTCTCGATATCCGACATTAAATTTTTTAAATAACTAGTGATCTGTTCGTTCATCATAGGACCTTTACTCACATCCATAGCTCGTTCGATTGTTTTCGGGAAAATTACCCTCTTCAATAAACAGTCCTGCAAGTCTTTTAGCAACTTATTGAACGCGTGGAGCTTTGATTCCATTATACCAAACTGCGATGGATCGTGGATGATAGAGCGCACATGCATTCTGTATTTCTTCCATTGCTCTAACAACGACGGTTGAGATTCGATGATTTCGTCTAATGTTAGAACAATTACAAATAGATCAATAAAGTGTTCTATCAGCACAGGTAAATAAACCTCGTTAGCGTTACCAGACAAGCTGGACAGTTGCTCTGTCGTCAAATGCACAACGGTCCATACCCTGTTCACAAAGACGAACAGATCTTGCAAGTCGGAGAGCAGGGACGTGATGCTCTTCTGATTGTTATCAGCATCTCTTTCTCCGTGCGTAAACAATTTCTTGTAGAAGGATTTCGCTTCTGTCTCGAGGAGCCTGATCTCTCTGCAAGTGGCAGCGACGGCAGCTAGCAACTTGGTCAAAAATTTATTCTCCATTTCTATTAAAAATATAAGACTGACATCTTCGACGGGTTTGTATACCAGCCGCAACGGGCCTTCCATAAAATATTCTAAGGTGGAGTCCGCGTTCCATGTTTTCTCCGCGAGCTCTTTAAAAAACTGACTATACTTTCGCAAATGTATCGAACCTGCCGCTTTGTATATTGTTTCGTCCTTTTTCGCGTTCCATGCTGTTGATTCTATCATTGCTACGTCGATTGTTTTTTTTTCCGGTACACCGACACCGACGAACAGTGATCATCCGCTGCACCACAGTTGCATGTAGGGCGCGTTACTGCGTTCCGATTTCTGATTAGCAAAGCGCAACGATCATATTTTATCAGTCATCATCAGTCGATAATAGTTCAACCAAACCGATAGATAATAATTACGTTCGTCAGTGCATGATCTGGGCGTGAATAAAACATAAATAAATTAACTTCACATGTTGACAGGTAAATGTGTATAAGTATATATATTTACATAGATCAACTGGTAGCAAGACTTACCGCGAACGCGAACACATAACCAGACATAACCACACAAGGCTGATATAACATTGTTGCAAATCCGGCAATGAATCACACTCGCAATACAACCTGAAAACATTGAATATTATAACATTTAAGGCAATATGTCTGCTGTACAGTTGTATTGATAAATATTATAATTAATTACTTCTTTCTCCTTAAATTACTAATTTAAATCAACCGCTATAACCTAAACAACTCAGTGACCTCTGCAAGTATAATGTGGTATAATCACGGTATAATGTGACAGATTGACAGCCAGTGACAGCTGTCAGCGATGTCACGTGATGTAACCACGATGTAACCAATTAGTATCCCCACTTCAACACCCTCTTCTCCCATAATCCATAGCCCGCCAAAATTTAAATTTGAATTTTCGAATTCGGTGCAGGTTCGCGCCATCTGTACGAGGACAAGGATTAATTGATCTTTCTTTTCGTATAATGTATTTTTATATACAACATATGCAACGAAATAAATATATAAATCAGTAAATTCTGTGATTATTGTAAGTTTCACATGGAAGGGGGAAGATATGGGTGTAGATGAAAAGAATGATTTTTCCTATGGCTTTTTGTCTAAAACTAACTTTCTTTATTCCTTTCATCATTAAATCTCTCATCATTGTATTCAATGTGATTAAATTTTTTTCACTTCATCCATATCTCTTTGTGTTATCTAACTATATATATATATATACTAAAAAGACACCATACATGACTATAACAATAAGAAACAATGAAAAACAATGATTATTAACGAATAATTTACATTCATTTGAATAAACCATTTACACTTTTCTTGTACACATACATGAATTATTAGTATTAGAGTAAAATAAAATTACACGATTCTCGATCGCTCTTCTCTTCTAATTTAGCGGCGGGGTATATAAGAAAAAGATAGTCCGATTATATAACGAAAAAGAAAGAAACATCGTAAAAATGTACTTTACACATAAGTAGAATACTTATTATCCAACTTTTAAACTATATAGTTACAATATTTGGAATACAATATTCTCAGAACTATAATTTTACATATAAAAAGTCTCCTTAATAGTATGTATTACAACCTTAACTGGGCAAGAATTAGATAATTAGCAACATTTTAAATTTTTTTAATGCTTTCTGCTAAAGACTAGACAAACTGTCTTCAAAGATTTTTCTTTTTCCTAAAACTGTGTATCCAATCATTAAAACCTGAGATCTTTATATTAAATTTCAGTACGTAATACTTTCACTATTTCCGTTCAAAGTAAATTATGAATTATGAAAATTATGTTTTGTATGTTATACTCTTTCATTTTTTTCCAAAGCAAATAAAAAATTTGCCTAGAAATGTTTGCACATGAGTAATGAAACATTCGTTTCTCTGTGCGCGTTGATTTCTGTATTTTTTTTATTCGTATTTTCATCTCACTTACAATTGTAATCGATTCTAATCGTGATTAGCGCTGTCAAGTAAAATTAGAGTTAATACTAATATTGTTTTCCAAACGAAAGGAATGATAATCGTGACTATAATATTATTGTAACGATTTTTCGATAATTTTACCATTATTAACTGTTAAAAGTTATATGCATTTTTATTTCTCTATCTGCAATGTATATCAATATAAATATTCCATCAATGTAGCTTACGTTGCAATTTTTATTATCAATCTGCGCTTTTTGGCGTAACTTCCTGTTTCATTCTCTATTCTGAAACGCCATCGTTCAAATGGCATTATGAAATATCATGATGATTCGCGCGATAATTCCCTCAAAACCATTTGAAGATAGTTTTGATAATGGAAACGACCAGTTGCCGACGGGAACTGTCGACAAATTAATAACTTCATCCAATTTAAAAAAATAAACAAAATTAAGTATCCAACACGTAATAGAATCGTAACATTTATTTCAAAGTTAATTATTTGACAAAAAATTCCATTTTAACACTAAGTTTATATGGGATGCGCCAAAATGACGCGTTCTAATAATATTTTTAATTTATGATTATTGATATTGTAAAGATGCACCCATGAGGAATTATTCAACAAATTTATTCTTTTTGATATGCATTATAAAAAAATGGCTAAAAATTTGGATAGACACATTCTGCATATACAAATCGAACATTAGATAAATTCTTAATCAGATTAACGTGATTATGTTTTCTAGGTGTATATTTTCCGACAATTATACCATTGGTAGCAATAATATTCAACTGCAGATGAATATTATTCCCGTCTTCCCTTCTGAAACAAAGACCAGTTTAAATGGTCCCATTCTAGGCTATACGAAGAAAATCATCATTTATAGTTTATTCTTTCGCATATAGACAATTAGTCACGAAAAGCTACACAGACTTAATAAATTTCAAATACTTCAAGCCAAGTAACAAACATTTTGTATATTTTATGGGCATTCATTGAAATCAGATAGAAATATAAAATGGAAACAGAAAAAATTTATAGAGAATTAATATTAATTTGTGTATTACTGAATTTCGATGGACTAGTCCTGATATATACAGTACAATACATATTCATAATTTTGTAAAGTGCATGATCGTTTTGAAATATTTGGATTTTATCAGATGTATGAAGATTTTTGTGACCAATTGTGGAGACAGTATAGTACGGTTACCGTCGGCAACTTTCTTAAACGATACTGAATGAACATGTAAATTAGTAATATTGTATATATAATTTCCTTAAAAAATGAATAAATGAAATGCAAGTAAAAAGGCACTATATCTGGGTGTGGGAAACAATCAGGTATTTAGGCCTCCCAATTTGTTTGTTTCATTTTTTTTTTTGTTTTCTATACCATATACTTCCAGTAAATCACAGATCTTTCAGTAAAGAAGTTACGCCGTTGCGATCGAACAACTTCAATTCTATTACACGTATAAAGTCTTATTTCGTTTGGTACTAAACATACGTATATCAAGAGGAAAAATTAGTGTAAATTAGAAACAGCCGCTCCTTAAAACAATTTTGGTGGTACTCGACAATACATTTGGAAGCATAAAGTAATATTATTTGTTTTCTTCTCGTTCCTTTTTTATCGTAGTACGTCGTTTTTTTATAAACTAGGATGGAACCATTATGTTCTAGAAATGATGAAATGCTCTTGTTTTCCTTTCCATTATTAATAATACTTGACTAGTTGTGGGGAGAAATTATTGATTGGCAAGAGAATGTTGAATTGTTCCACGCATAGCATACCATGCCATGTTTTTTGTTTGTCAATGATGTCGAATACATTTCATCGTTATGTAAAAAGACCGATGTTGCTTTTGTTTTATATTGACTGTCGAGGATGACACTCATCTAACAATCATTATCATTAAACAGGAGTTTCATGATCAGTCTCTTCAATTCTTCCCAATCTCCATGCATTTGGATCTCCAGCTGCTGCAATGTAACAATGCAAACGATCGTTCAGTTATTCGATTCAGCAGATGTCGCGGGATTTTAAATAACAATATGTCTGTCACACGTGAACTGTGTTTATGTACAAACAATAGCAAAGTCTTTTCTATCTCCACGATATACAGGGTGTTCACGCAATCGCTAATCAGGGTTTTTCTTGCAAATAATAAATTTCATTTTTACTTTTTTTCAATGTTCATTATTTTCAAGAAAAACGCCTGGCTGGCGATAGCGAGAAGACCCTGTACACATTTCTCAAATGTGATACACTTAAAGCGACTCGTACGAACCAGAGAAAAACCAATAATAAATCTTTTAAAAAACAGCAATTAGGAAAGAGAGCGGATAAACGAAAATATACACGTGTATAATATACGTTGCTGTTGTATTTCGATTTACAGAGAATGAGTTTATAAAATATTTCGATCGAATTGCAAAACCTGGGAAGTTAATTGTGAACAAAATATAAAAGAAAAATTACATAAGCACAAGGACGACTCACCTGAATACAATAACCAGAAGAAAATAACAAATGAAGTTACCCGACGATATTTTGTATAACATATGGGGATATCCATTGTAGAAACATAATACATATACATCACGTACAAATTTGTGCTAGGGTAATTGCACAGCCTGTGTCACAGGGATATTACAAGGAAGTCTGAACATTATTGTGTTGCACAGGATCTAAGGGAGGTGTACGTAGGTGATTGATATGATGCAAAGTGTTGTTCAGCACTTCTTGAGTCGTGTACAGCAGCGGCATTCTCTCTTCTATCCAAAGCAAAATCAAAATTGATGCACAATTATAAAGAGTGTAGTAACAAATATATAAATATATGTTATTAGTGTTGTCATTACTAAATTGCAAACACATGCAGAATTTGCCATGCAACCAACAATTCTCAACTATACTTTTTAAATTACAATTGCACTTGTGGTGAAATTATCATTATACATATAGGCTCAGTTTATAATTAAATAATATAACATTTTAACTTATCAAAACTTAATCAATAGATTATTTGACGATCATTAATCAGTCTTTTAAAATTCATTTTCATTTTTATATATTTTTATATAAATCTTGAGATGAATTCTGTTGAACATCTAATAAATTGTATTAATTATTATAGATTAATAATCTATAAATACATAAATTTATGTTTAGTACAGGTATATGAAACAATTTAATAAAGAATTGTATCTAATTTAGCCCCGGAGTATGTTTTTTAAAATAAAAACCCAAAAACAGCTTGCTTCTCGTGCATAGAATGGAGCATGTGCAAATATAGCTGCGCAGAAAAAAGTATAGTACTATTTATATCACTAAAATTGAACTTAAAACATCTTAGAAGTTACAAGATATAAAAAAACATCAATAGTTTATTGCACGTTGTAGCTTCAAAAATTTTTAGACTTTCTAACCAGTTCATAGTGTTGTATGTACAACTTACAAAAATTTAATTATGAAACATTTATCAACGAGCAATAAACTGTTGCAAACAATTATAAAATCATGAACCTTTAAGAGAGGTTCAGGAAAATACATGCCCATGCATAAATTTAAAGTAGATAATTTAATAGGTAAGAGTCCTTACAAAATTCAAAGCATATTTTATTTAAACGAAATTTCAATTTTCCTGTTTGTATTCTTTACAAACGATAAAAGAACTTTGAATTGTTACAATGACTTTATGACTGTTACAAAGTTTAGAGAACAACTATATATTGGTTGACCTAATTTTCCCCACACAGAATACCAAGAACTTACCTTCAATCTCAACCGATGTTCAAAGTTCCTCCCCCTTTCTGTATTCGTACATCCAAATAACTTCCCGCATAAAACACAAGGAAAATAAGAATACTAAAAACATACTAATGTACTGCAATACAAAAATGTAAATACATAAGAAACAACAAACAAACGTGGTACAAGACTATTGTGAAACAAAACTGCATCATCCATTTTACGATAATCATGTTCCTATGTTTGGTTTTTCCTATATGTTTGTTTCGTGTATGTACTATTCTCTTTTCTGTGGAAAATTATGTGAACATCTGTGAATAAAAGAAGGAGAGGAATTTTGAATACCAGTTGTAAGCAGAAGATAAGCTTTTGGTATCATTTTTGTCAGAGTACTTGTATTTCGTAAGAAATTAGACTGCCTAATAAAAAAATCATATAATTGAAAAGTTGTGAAGTAAATTCTTTTCATAAACATACATAGATACTGTCAACCGTTGTGCATAACATATGTATATAAAATAATACAAGTAACTGAAAAATTGATTAGTATAGTTACACCTTTAGTACGTTCCATTGTACATATATTACAATGTTATTTTGTTATTTGATCAAATATCAATATCAACTACGAAAACTACCAAGACACGTAGATAATTATACAAATAAAAAAAGAAAGAGTAAAAGGCACCAGTTTCTATATAAAATAATGCATTAAGAATTTCGTTTTCATGTAGATATCGTAACGAAATCGTTTAGATAGAATAATTAGTAACAAATATGTAACGCTTCTTCCGCAATCCTACCATCATAAAAATGGTTGATCGGTACTTACCTTGAAGTTGACGACTGATGAGAGCAGTAATACCTTGACTGTCGCCAGTCTTTTTCACAACGAAAAGTTTGGTGTCAGGATCGTTTTCTAAGGCTCCGATACCACTTAAACCAATTACTTGGCCATTTTGTTGTTGGTGACTACTAGCAGCCATTGTTTCACTGACCTACAATCGTAATATTTACACGAATGCATACGACTTAAACAGACATAACATCTTGTTGAATAAATCGATAGATTATCGTTGTAATTGAAATTCATATACCTGCATCAATTTTTTTACTACATCCCTTCCCAATATATGATCAAACACTGCCTGCAGAAATTGATCACTAATTATGCTTAACTTTAACTTGTCTCTATGCCATAATAATATTCTTGATTCTACCATAGCTGTTATTGATACCTACAGACAAAATTTCATAAGGTATTTCAACCATGTTTTTTCCAATGGACATACAAACTTCAGAATCACACGAACCTGAAAGTAATCGTCCGTGGAGACACCAAACCATTCTGGAGAATCCAGGAACTGATGTGGGAAGACAATGTGTAATGCTCTTCCATTTTGTGATACTACTAATCTGAAAAGATTTGTATAGTACATTCACACGATTTACATTTTTTAAATGTCTAGTCAATACAGGTGATTGAGAGCCCGAAAATGTTGGGTCGAGAATTGTATTTGGAATTCCGACGGGTTTTCGAAAATTTTGAGATTCCCGACATTTTCAGGATCTCGTTCACCTCTACTATTCAAGTATCGCTGAAACTATGTATCATACACTTACTTTCCAGAAAGTACCAAAGATAAAGAATCAACTTTTGTCACTTTTTCTTGGGCATAAACTTCTTGATATTTCAACTGTCGTATAACCTTCATACAATTTAATACTTTTTTAAACTGCTGACGTGATACCCTTAATGGCTGGAACACTGCAATATATACCTGTACGAAGAAGAACAAAAATAATATATAAAATTTACATGGTACTAGATCGGTTAAGTTATTAGTGTAGAAATAGTACTCTTCGTGAATGTTTTGCATATTACTTATGCCAAAATGATCGTTTGTCATTCGTACTGGAGTAACTGATACGAAAATAAAACCATTTTATTTTGTGATATTCTTCGGTCATCGAATATTCAGTCTTTTACTAATTAAAAATAATCATCTTAGTACAGAAAGCATACTCTATAAAGAAATTGCTCGTGTTACATGTATGAAGATGCAAATGAGGGATAGTATATATAAAAAATTCCAGCATAATGCAGATGCAATAGCCAAACGTACAAGCAATTTACAATGATAGCTATTTCTAATATATCTCTATCTAGAAGATCTAAGACAATAATATTATACTACCTAAGATACACAATGTTAAGCTACAAAATAATATTGAAAAATATGACAATAAAGTATAATCTTCTGCAAGGTACATATATCAAATATTACTTTAAAGATAGATAGACAACTTAATACCTGGAATTACACATTTCTATTTCGTAATGATATTCATTACATTGACTATCACGGTGTCTATTTCATACATTTTTTTAGCCCTTGAAATATTTTTTATATTAAGAAATTCTATGTTTTACGAACAAAAAGCGATAAATTACGTATTCATTAAAATTCTTGTCTATGTCCAAACATAGATAGTCATTACCTCAAAGGATGCAATATACAAGTAACTATTTTTCTACGATTTCAATCGAAACAACTTCTATGATTATTAGAAAATAAGAAAAATATTTCAGCTCAATGAATAGGTACACATTATGTCCATGTCTATTGCTTCATTGTAGATCTTGGAAGGACCGTATTATTTATGAGAAAAATCGAATGTATGTATATCATCTAATACCGAAACACGGTGCGCGTTAACGCCTAAATCAACTGTTACAATTACATACACACAATATAGAAAAGTAAGAACGTTCTGTGATACCAAGTCAGAGAATCTTTCTTTTATTCTTCTCTCGGCTTACCTCTTCAACTTCCCTTGGAAACTTGATAGGCCTGAGCTTGTAAAGAAGCGTGCATACATGGACGAAGTTGATGGCAACAAACAGAACATTCCAGAGAGCAGCGTCCAGCCAGCAAGCTATTGTCCAGCCCCACAAAGCAAGAAAGGCACAGCCCACGAGTAGAGTGCACCTTAAATAGAGTACACCGTGTATGCCACTTGGTGCGAGGTGTGACAATAGAAAGAAGGCATTTGCTAGTTGAAAGTAGATGTGGTTCACAGAAATTCCTTGATAAGGTTGGCAGGTAAGAACTCCGTACAGAAAAGCTGGAGGCACTATCGGCGAATGTGGAGAACCAGATCCATGACTGACCACTGACAGACCAATAGCTGCAAAATATTTTTATACCGTTTAAAAGGGTAGTCTTCTTTCCAGGATGCAAGGGTGTGAGATGCGCCTTCTCATTTCTCGATAATGTATGCGATAGGAGATTTTCAGTAGTCAAAAGCGCTAGATAAAAGATCAATCTAGAAATCTTAACACGCATCCCGCACCCTTGCAATCCTGGAAACGTGTACTTATAATGTATGTCTACATACCCGCTCTATTATCAGTGGTCACATTCCTACATTCGTCGTTTTCATGATGTGTTGAAATTGGTAGTGATACTTCTGACGTGACAGTATTGTGAGGAACATTAGACGCAGCCGCATTCGTTAAGCTGGCATCGACACCAAAATATGTCCCAGAGAAGAATACAAGAAATAAAATAGAAACACGCCAGCCTTCTCGGCTTCCTATAGGATCAAAACAGATCCACATCCCAGCATCACCACCAAACTAAATCAATTTCGTCTTACTCTGCAACATCGAAATCGAATGTCTTTCAACTCTGAAAATGTAATAGACTGTATTCAACCCATTTGCATCCGTAAGCAGACTAATACGCACGCGACGACTGTTTCCTAGTCGTCGAGCAATAATTCTCGTGTTCTACTGTCATTTGACCATCTTGGACTTTTGGACTTGGTTCGCAGCCTGTTTAGAACTGCCATGCAAATGGGTTAACACATTGCAGGGTGAAATGTATATGAAATGTCCGCTGCATACTTATTCATAGAAGATATTAAATTGAATGCTATGCGCCACTTGCGAATGTCCTATCATCGTTCACATTCTACTCTCAGCTAAAATTAGAGCTTGAAGACAAATACCATCTTGTAGATTTCAAATTAGGGAAGGGTATTTGCATTACCAACAGCTGCGGGAAGACTATAGAAACATCTGCAATACAAATACACACAACATGACACATGCTCCCTTTTGTATACTTTCTTCTACTCTTCACGCTTCTCTCGTATACTATAGAAACATTTGAATCTAATATACTGAACAATATCGCCGACGTATTACATACATTGTACTTGACATTGACATGACAGTTAACCAAAGACGTCGACAAAAGAGTATGCGAATTTCAGCGTCACTTACAGATATATGAACATTTAAGGTATACAATTTAGCGATAGCAAAACAGCCGTTCGGGGATAAAAGAGGTTCAAATTTCGTTTGGTCTGGGTGCGTTAAAGCACGTTGCAAAAGTATCGTATCGAAATCAATAAATAACTTACTCATGGAAAATTTGGAAAGATGTGAGCGTACGCAAGGCATACAGATGAAAAAATCAACGGTGACGTCGAGTGATACGATTGTTGAAATAAACTGAACACCGTACGTACGCGAAACAAACTTGCTTATCTAATGAACGTCAAACTAGCAGAAAGACGTTACTCTAGCAAGGACAAGCACAGGCAACGGTGTGGAGAACTGGGAAACAGATAGGGGATAAAATAGGCCACGCGGCCCCTAATTTAAGGTTCGTTCGAAAATTGACTAGCAAAAACTAACATGACACGCGAAATATAACAGACCACATTACTCTTTACGCTGCGACAAATTAACTATAGGCTGGTGGATGTATAAACGCGGCGAATCAAATCCGACGGAACCCCCCACGCGTTTTCTTTGAAATTCAAAGTTTTTGCGAATATGAATGAGCGATCAACCTGCATCTTCATTCATGCGTAACTGTTCGTTATGCTTATCGACGATCAACGAAACCGATGTAGCACGCGTCCAACGTATCAGATTTGATTTAATTTACATTAATTGCTCACCGTGCACCACTTCCCATAAATAACGTACATGTTAATCACGCACGTCGCCTTTTCTTGCCAAATGACAAATTACTTCGAATAACGCGATCTTAATTCGCAGACCATTCCAATAAATAGGAGCTTACCTATTCGTTCTACAAATTCGTAGAATTTTCAATTCGAACAGCGTGGAAGATTTACACACAATTATTATTGTAAATTTCGAAACAGATTCGAGCTGTATGCACGTGTGTACAATGCCGGTTTAAACAAACTCGAACAATAGAAACATTTAATTAATCCAAAACCATTACTTCTTTTAGTTTCTTCCTTCTACGCATCAGTCGAGCAGAAATGGCAATGGAGAAGGATTTAATTAACGGTATTCTTTAATTGTATATGGATGGTCACTGACACGAAAAAAGAAATTTTTATGCTTCAGCAGGAGTCAAGTTATATGAAATATAGATTTATATAAATTTTTACAATGTTTTGTTTTTAGAATATCAATTAAATTACAAGTGAAATCTGCCTCATAAAGTTAATATATTTCATATAAAGACTAGAATTTACATATATTTTTTCATTTACAAATTATTTATTATCGTAGCTGTAAGGGAATCGCTCATGGATAGTGGAGAACTTTCTCGCATGAAGGCTGAAATGCGCACAAAGATCATACAGATATTAAATTCGAATAATGGAGGAAAACAAAAGTTACCAAAGCCGACTCAAGATATTGCGCTCTTGAACGAGCTTATCCGCGAGTATTTAGACTGGATGGGATTTAAATACAGCTCTACTGTTTTCATATCAGGTATTAAAACATATATTCCATATGTAATATAATGTACAATAATACAAATGATTATTTGTAAAATAAGACATCTAAAGAAACGGTATTTTTAGAATGTAACTTGTCGAAGCAGCCCCCAGACAGATTTTTACTTGCCCAGAATTTAGGAGTAACAGAAAGCGACAATAGCAAGGAGTTGCCATTGCTTTGCGGTATTCTGGATACAATAAAAACTACGAGAAACGCGTGAAGAGTATGTTCAATTATCCTCCCACAAAATCAACGAAAATTTCGATCACCTTATATTTAATTTTACACATAATAGAGATAGTTAATTGTATAATTAATTACACTTCTGGAAACAGAATTAAATGTCCGTCCTCTGTACATGCAGAATATTTTATTCAACAAGAATAAAGATAAATTAAAAGAATCTCGTCTTTTTATTTTACGACGTCTTTTACATATTGACAGTACATTACGAAAGTACAATATAATGCTGAGATATTGGAGATCTTAAATATAACTGCTGTTACTTTCTAAAGTATTGTACCGGATCTCTTAGTGATATCGTTATCTACTGAATTATAATATACATCACTTACTGTAATGAATTTACTTACATCATTTTATTCCTTTGAAATCGAAATGTAGACAATTACATGTAAAGGCCTTAATAACATTTCAAAAAAGAAAAATTAAATATAACAAATCAAACGTCATACTTCGTTTACCCATTCGTTATTTCATTAAATGTTTCATTCCCAAAAGTGTTCTCAACTATTCGCAGCAAGTAATAAATCGATAATGACTGTTTCAAATGAACTTTGAACACTGTTTTATAGCATTATAAATAGAGAATAAGTTTTACTACTTTGTTTCGCAACGGACAACCATCGTATTTTTCGGTGCACATAGAATTCTAAATAATCCTGGTAGGAGAATCCCTTATATTAAAAAGCATCCACAAAGAAAAAGTTCTTGTCAGAATTCAATTTTTTTTTTTAAAACCTCGAGGACATCTAGCGATATCATTTGTGCTTCGACTTTTTCTTCTTCTTCGACTGTTTATTCCTACTCTTTGATTTCTTCGATTTCTTTTTGTGTTTCTCCTCGTCGCTGCTCGTGTCGGACGAATCCGAGTACGTGTCCGAGTCTGAGCTGGTGTCCCTTTTCGTGGACTTCTTCTTCTTGTGCTTCTTGTGTTTCTTTTTCTTTTTCTTATGCGACTCGTCTGAACTATCTGAATCTGTACTGGACGTGTCCGAGCTGCTGGACGAGTCCTCGCTGCTCGTGGATTTTGATCGTTTCTTAAGAGACTTCAAATCCATCTCTTTCTCAATATCCGGCTCGTCAAGTTTCAGTTTCTTGGTAGGCAACATCATCTTGCCGTCTTCACCATCGGACTCTGAATCCGAAGCGCTATAGTCAGGCTCGAAACTAGCTTCGTCAAGTATACTACGTTTCCGGTCCGAAACGAGTCTGGGATTTTTCCGCTGTTTCTTCACAGTTTCCGTAACTGGCGGCTCAGGATTTTCATAACCTATCTTCGCCTCGCTGGTTTCCTGCTTCTCCTTCATGAGAAGACTATCTTTATGCTTCTTCTTCTCCAAATTCTTCTCCTTATCTTTCTTGTGCTTCTTCTCCTTTCGTTTCTTATGCTCTTTGGACTTACTTCTGCTCCGGTGCTCTTTCTTCCGTTTCTTATCCTCCTTCGACTTTTTCTCCCGCCTCCTGCTGTCCTCCTCATCCTCCTTGCCTTTGAGAAGACCTACCTTGGGCATCTCGGACCTCTTGAAGGTGCAGGTAGGTGTTTTGCCTCTTCTCTCCCTGTCCCTTTCTTTCTCTCTCTCTTTATCCATCCGATCAGTCTTGGAATCGTTTCTATTCGAGCGGAAGTCGCCTCTGGAGTCCATTCTTGGATCTCTCTCGGACCTCATGTCGTGTCGCTCGCTTCTGAAATCGTTCCTATCCTTCGAACGGTCCCCTCTGTCCTTGTTGTCCCGTTTTCTATCATCCAGGAACACCTTGCGCTCGTTACCTGGCAATGTTAACGACGAATCGACGCGTCTGTCCAGAAGAGGTGACATCCTCTTGTCTCTGTTCCTGGGAGATCGACTTCTTGACTGCGTCTCGCTGCTCTTCGTCTCCCGTCTCTCCAAGAAGCTTTTGATAGGGCTAATCTTCCTCTCCTTGTTCTCCTCCACCTTTTCCCCTAATCTCTCCTTGGCAGAGAGTCTGGTAGGCGAATAGGTTTCCGGGACAGGCTTGAACTTCGTCCTGTCCAATTTCGCTTTCTTTACCGGCTCCGTGATCTCGACGTTTCGCTCGTTGCGCCCCACATTTATGGTTACGTTCACGCTCTTCCTCGGCTCTCTGTTCGCTTCCGGCTCAAGCACTTTCGGCTCCGGGTTCTGGTACAGCACTTTCCTACTTTCGCTGATCTTCTTAATCTCAATCGGTCTAATGGCATTGATGGCTTTCTGGAAAATCGCGTTTTCCGCTCGCTTTAATACCTCCGACGTGACTACTTTAGCGGACTTCGGTTCATCCAGCTGTATTTTTTCTATAGAAGAGTCACATACCTCATCTGACTTCTCTATGGTGTCGTCTCTCTCCCATTTCGACAGCTCAGGCAGGGGAGCCAAGAATTCGTCCTTCTTTGGCGATTTGTCTTCGAGTAAAGCATTCTTATCCTCCGTTTCGTTTTCGGATAGCAGAGAATACTTCTCCGTGATGACGGTGTTTATCTCCGCGTCGTCCAACCCGCTGTAAAGACTATCTATAGGTTTAATTTCGGATTTCAATTCTGGGATTGGCTTGAAATTAGGATTGGGAGGATTCGTCCCGAATTCTGTGTGATCGATTCTCTCTGGACTAGCTTCGTTGAATTCTGGCGGCTCTGGGTTCATAGCCAACGACTTATCCTCGAACTCCTCTTTAATTGACTCCTCCATCAGAACTTCTGTAGGAATGCATTCTATTCTATTCTCAATGTTCTCGTCCTCGCTGATAGGTTTCATCGCGTCAGCTTTCACAGGCGACATTATCTCCGGTCTAGTCTCTACTATTGAGTCTTCTTGTTCGGATGATTTGATAGGCTCGTCTTTCGTTGCCTCTTTCTGTCCAGCTTTCTTCTCTTTCTTCTTTTTCTTTTTCTTTTCTTTCTCATCGTCCTTCTTCTTCTTCTTCTCTTTGATCTTCTTCTCCTTTTTCTTCTCCTCGTTCTTCTCCTCGTGATCCTTCTCCTTTTTCTTTATACGTTCGGGCGACAAGTCTTTGGCATCTGTTCTGGACTTTTGAGAATACGGCGTCGGACTTTTCTTGTTCTTCTTCCTTTCAACCGATCGCCTCTCGTAACGTTCATGTCGGTCCCTGTCTTTTTCGGATTCGTAATCTCGTTCACGTCTGTCCTTCTCGCGACTGCGATTCTTGTCGTCTTGTCTGTGACGGTCCCTTTCGTCCCTGTAACTGAACACGTTATAGAATAATATTCATTGGTTACGCGAAAATAATGTTTATTGGATACGCAAGAATAATATTCACTGAATACATTAGAGGTTCGGGGTTCTTATGGTGGATAAGAGTATCTAATAAAAATTATTTCAGTTGAAAAGTGTCCGAGTAGGTTTTATATTTCTATATACAATGTAAAGTATTATTAGAGAAAGAAATACGCACCGGTCTTTGTCATAATCTTTTTTCTCAACATGTCTATCATCATCACGACGATCACGTGTATGCCTATCGTCTCGTTCCTTTTCTTTTTCTCTCCTATCACGTTCATCTTTCTCACGTGGCCTGTCGTCATGATCTCTAGGTAATACTTGTCTGTCACGATCCTCCCTATCCCGATTCAGAACTCTACGATCTCTGTCGTCTCTCTCACGCAAACGATCATCGCGTTCACGTCCCCTGTAAAAAGCAATCGCTCATTCTACATCATGTTAACTCTATATGACACCCCTCTACACGTTACATATTAACTCTTTATATGTAACATCTCACACTAACTCCTTGCAGTACTCCAATTTAGTCCTAGCCTCATTAGTAGGAATTTCATACATTGAATAACTTTTCAAATATTGAACCATACAACTTGGATTCTTTTGAAAAATTGAAACAATTAGTTTGCTATATGATATGAAAAAATTTTGCAAAAATTGCAATTAATCGAAATTTTACAGTAGTAAAGAAAGAGAAGTTAAAGAAAATAGTTAAGAAAAGCGAATTACCTGTCCTCTCTTAATCTGTCTCGCTCTTCTGCATCATGGTCTTTGAGAGAATGCTCTCGATCCTCCTGATCTCTTATTAATCGTCGATCCCGATCATCTCGCGAGGATCTATCGGAATGCTCAACTCCAGGTGGTGAGAGATCATAGTAGCCCTCGGTTCCAGGAGGAGCAACGTCGTCGAATCTCTTGTGAGGAGCGTCCCTCAAGGGACTGCCGAAACGTTGAGTAGATGGTCCGGGATACCTGTTGACAAAAAATCCATAAAAGAACGTTTATATTAATGTTGACCCACTCTAAAAGGCATTACAGAAGTCTTTCACTATCAAAATGAACATGTTCCAAGTTCCTTAATGTAGAAAAAATACTAGAATTCAAATAAAAATAAAACTTTGTTATACAATTAGTTATACTGTGTATATCCTATAAATTTGCATTAAATTAATTCAAATTTATAATTTACGTAGAACTGTACTTTGTATTTTGCGAAAAACAATATTTATAAAAACATCTTATATTGATGTATTGTATAATTATGAATGATTGGATCAAAGTACAGCTTTTTTTTTATTAGCCTTTCTATGATTCTTTTCAACTGAACGTTGTTAAACAAAATTTATACTATTTGTTGTTTTCTTACTAAAATACTGCCATGGAAAATTGAGACCATCGCGAGAGAAAATTACACTAAAGCTGAAAAGATGAACAGATAAAATTACTTAGTACCAAATGGATTAAATGTACTGTCTATTATATATATGTGTATATATATATATATATATCATAAAAACGAAAAATAAATAAATCAACATTTATAACTTCGTTTAAATATTTTGAATACAACGAGGGAAATGCATAAATCACGCTGATTGCATTCCCATTCCAAATATTAGAAGTACATAGATTTACTCACCGAGAACATTACTAAAACCATACAAATACTATTAAACAAACAAATACAGTGTATAACGTAGTTTTAAAATTTTGATCTCTACCGGTTTGATAGTTTCTTTGGTCTGGAAAGCGTTTACGGTAAACACTTTACACACGTCAAGTACTGAAAAATAGACAAAAGAAAATGTATATTCTTTTTTTTTTATGTTACAAATGTTGATTTGGCCCTGAATTCACCTGATTCAGAAACCATGCAGATCTGTCAATCAGCTGGGTAGCTTCCAGAATCTCCGAGCAGGTCCTTGTTGTATACACTTTTCCTTGCTTCTCTCTTCTTCTCTCTCACTTTTTTCTTTTGCTTTTTTTTTTATTATTTGTATATTTCATAACGTAATATCATTATGTACATACAAATAATGTCTTATATGCATGCAAATGATAAAATTATTCACCCAACGATATTATATATATATACATAGAAATAAAACGAATTAAAAAAAAAGAAAGTGAACATAGATACTTGTGTTATTTTCCAAAAAAATATTTCCTTGTGTCGCGTACACAAAAATTACATTCTTTGTAAGCAGTACAATTACACCACTATAATGGTATTTAAAGAAAACGTAATATTATGTGATACAGTATTAAAAATACTTATGCTGCTACAAATATGTATAAGACTCAGTGTTTACATATATATCAAAGTCGAAGTGTAATCTTGAGCGTATTTAGATAAAACTGATATTCATCATAAAACGTGACGATTCGAGTTTCATTATTTGAAAAATATGTAATACGTATGTGATTCTTTCGATAGAGATATTAATATCACAGTGAATACGTGAAGTACCGGAAGGTTTCTGAGCTATGCGAGACAAAACTGTCTATTCGCATACGTTTCATTGCTACATGTCCTTTTTTTTCTTGTAGATTCGAACGAGATCGTAATTTTCAATTCTCATAAATGTATAATTTATATGGCATATAATTCTCCAAATGAACTGCTCAATCATGTAAATAAGGGTTGATAAGTTATCACAGGCAGTACAATGCTTAGTTTAATCCTAGATTGTATCAGTTTCCTAAATTACCTTAGTGCAAACCAATACATTCAACGTAGTGTAATTTCAATAACAGTGGCAGAATTTACATCGAAAAACATACAGCCAGAAAAGATCTTTGAAAATGAAGATCATGTTTTTTACTCTACTGTACCTTGAATCACTTACATGTTGAAAAATTAATTTATAATTAAACATACGTATACAATACGAGAAAAATAAATATTGTGCTAGTTATTAAATCCTTTCGAGTACATGTTTTTCAATTTACACATAAAATCTGAGTTGTTACTAAAACGGCATATATTATTTTAAGGTCAATATCACTAGCCTTGTCAATTGCAACTTCTTCGTTTATCCCTGCAAATTTTTCTTGCAATTCTTTGTATGTATGGAACATCAAAGGATTATTTATGGTGTTGGTACAATAGTACCACTCAAGAACGTTCATAGGAATTTCACTCAAGCAAAATAACTGTTTGCATAAATTATGTAAAATGCTAACGGTCCAGAAAAGTGAAGATGTTAATAAAAAATTAATATATCCCTATTTTATAATTTATGTATAGTAATATTATATCGTAATATTATGCTGTTCAAATCTCGATTATCCAAGATTTCACTTCCATCACAATTCTATTCATTTTAGAAAAACATATTTATAAATCTTTCAACTTAATCTTTAATTTATTGTTTAATTAAACATACAAAAATTATTCCTCGTCTGGATAATCAAGATTGCTAGATTATATTTCATGTAAACGTGATGAAATCCTAAGAATTGCTCAAACAAATCAAATACCATTTTCAAGGTTTATCCAAATAATTTTTTACGAAATATGTTTTCGTAATGTGCGCAGCGTCTCTGAATAAAAATACAGCAAAAGAATACAACAGAAAATACACATACTATATATGTATAAGATACACACACCCAGTTCACACACCCATGTATTAACTTGCATAAGTATGTATTGCATATCCATAAACAAGTGGAAAGATGATAACGTACGGCAATTAAAAAATATCAACGATTGTTAATACGATACTTTAGTGAGACCGTTCTGCGGTACATAAGCAGTTCATGTACCTTCAAGTCATTTAGAGAAAAGATATTTCACAAATTAGATTGTAGACAAAGTAATCACTGCTTTCTAACTATTTACCTACGAAACAGTCGTTACGTTACCTACAAGCTAATTTGCTGATCTTTCAGTTAATCGTTTGTACTTCGATTGATTCATTACAGTCATCATTATTCACCTATAATAATCTCTTGCATTAGAAATACGTAATAATATATCACTATCATTAAATAATAAAATAATTCATGAAAATCATGAAATTAGATATTCGCCTTCACTGAAGGCAAGACGAAATGTTTTTTTTTTACATTTTAATTGTGTCATATTCCGATATATGATCGGTAATTGGTAATCTCACTGCACACTACCATTAACATATCACATCGGCGATGGCACGAAACTTGCCTTATTCAAATAGTTGTATAAATCTGTTGTCTGCTATTTTCCATTCACAACTTCTGAAATATATATTTACCACGACGGCGCGGTGTTCACTTCAAGATGAACAACATATACTTCATACGATATATTATAGTCTTGAAGTTCCATAATTCGTTTGATTGTTTCATAACTACACATTACGTCCAGTACAGTAGGCGCTCGATAAGTGGCCGTTACACATACACTCGCGCACGCGAGTAAACGTTGCTTCGTATCGCTAAAAATAATGAAGATGATTACAGTGATCAGATTTAGTGTCCCACCCTGTATATGGTCACAGCGAGAAAGCAAAGACCCCGTCTGGAGCCCCTAGCGCAGCTACTTATCGAGTGCCTATTGTCAGTAAACAATTTGTCTAGTACGCACACAATAAACTGCCAGTTTATACAACTATTTCCACTGTGCGTGCATCTGTATGTGTTTGCATTATTTTCTATAAACAGATATGTATATGTATGCTCATACATATATATACATACATACGTGTGTAGGGAAACGTAAATATTTGCATACACATTTCTCTTCAAACATCATAAAATTAATCGTCTCACTCATATTACATATACATATATATGTATATATATATCTCATGATTCCGGAACGCGGTATTGGTCTTTTTTAACCGGGACATCGGCATAAGGTAACGGTAGACTGTCTGCTTAGCGTGTACATGAATTAAAGTACTATTGAGGCGGAAATACCTGTTGTAGGAATCATAATAGTCTTTCCTGTCCGTAGGCGGAGGTCCCAAAGACATAAGCGGCGGTGGGTGACCTCCAGTGACTAGATGCGGCAACAATGGTGGTATATTATGTTGTGTCGGTTGGTTCCGTATCGGATATCTCGGTACTGGCCTGTCTCTAGGAGGCAAATCACGCTCCCGATCACGGAACTGATAATCGTGCGCCGGTGAATCATTGTAGTAACTATTATAGCCTTCTCTGGGCTCGCGTGATCTCGGTCGTTCTCTGTCACGATCCCTCTCTCTTTGGAATCTGAAAGCATTGCACTCGTTTAGACATTATAACAAGGAAAAAATTCAGTTAATGTATATACAATATACACAATAACAATAATAATTACAAGTGGCAAAATTGTTTTAAATATTTTTCCTACTAACTTAAACTACGTTTTGTAGAGAAAAAGGAAGTGTCCGGATACTTTTGAGCAGTAGTGTATGTATGTACCTTGGAGGTGATCTGGCTGGTGACCGATATCTAGAAAGTACTTCTCTGTCTCGATCACGATCCCGATCACGGTCACGTTCACGGTCACGTTCACGATCACGCTCGCGATCCCGATGATCTCGATCACGATCACGATCACGTTCGCGATCCCGATGATCTCGATCACGGTCACGATCACGATCTCGGTCCCGATCCCGATCGCGCTCTCGATCTCTTTCTCTGTCCCTTTCTCTATCTCTGTCTCTGTCTCGTGACAGAGATAATCTAGGTGACTGACTACGCGAATACGATCTAGATCTGTAAAATCATATGGTTATTATACAGTGATTGAACAGGTTGACATTCATCTGAATCGTGAAGATAATATATGATCTACCTGCTAATCGAGAAACTTCCGCTTCTTGATCTACGTTTCGGAGTGCGACTTCGTGCTCGCAAAGGCAAAGGTGATCTCGAGGATCTTCTCTTCGAAGGCGGGCTTCTAGATCGGCTTAAACGAGCTGGGAATGGCGATCTCCGGCCAAACGAACGTGATCTAGATCTAGTATAACTGCGAGATCTTGATCTTGTTCTACTTCTCCTTCTATGTTTGCCAAGCCTCCTGTCCCGTTCATCTTTCTCTCTCAGCATCCGTTCGAAAGCTTCTAGAGGATCGTCGATTATACTAAAATGTAATATTAAGAACGATATAGATGATTTGTGCATTATCGAGAACATTAGATCCAGTCTAGTTACGATATTCTTTCGAAAGCCACTAACTTACCCAGGTGGATTTCCATTATGTATATTTCTACTTAAACCTGGTGGCGGGGGTTGTAATCCTCGATAACTAACTGAAAAATGTATGCGAACAATTAGAGTATCTGTATACACGTTCATGTTAGGAAGCACATAAATTAGATTGCGGATCTTTATGCAAAATAAAAATATTCTGTGCATTGATTGTGGGAAGCAGGAATAAAATACAAATTGATATCATCCCTTGATGATTTTGTCACATTAAAAACAACGTTACAGTGTTTCATATTTCACCCAATCAATTTCTTCATAAATGCATAAAGATATACAAATTGTAGTAATTCATGCAGGAAATTGAAATATCTATTAAATAATTACTCACTATGGTGCATTCCCCTAATTGGCCGTGGTGGCCCATTATAATTTCTAGGTGGCTGCGATGGCCTGTAACCCTGTTGCTGATAAGGAGGCCTTTCGTATCGAGGAGGTCCATAGTGAGATCCCTGTTGATGAGGATACATAGGTATCCGATGACTCATGTATGGATCTGGCAGCAACGGTGCATTATGTGGCTGTACATTGGGTGGAGGTTGATTATAGCTTGGTTGTGGAATACGATCTTCTCCTGGTGGGAACGGTAACAGAGGTGGTTGATTGCCAGAAGTAGGCACATGTAAGTGTGGTTCATCAACCTGTAATATTCATACGTATATCATTAATATATTATTTGAAAACAGCCAAGTTTAAATCAACTAATGTCAAATATTTTATACATACTGTCGGAGTGCCTGGACGATCTTCGGTTGATCTACGTATGGTACTGTCATAATGCATGCTAGGAGGATAATGTCCATCGTCTGGTGGTAATCCTTGATAACCTTTCGATGGAGGTGGGTTCATTAAGTGTGGTAATGGTGCTCCTTGAGAACTGTAATCACTATGTTGAGAATGCCTAGGTGACAAAGATCGTCTTCTGCTCAATGGTCGCAAATTCTCCATTCTACGACCTCGTTCTCCGCTTCTGAATCGTTGAATATAATATTATCAATACGCAAAAAGCTGATAGTGTTATTGTTTCAATCGATTCAATGGTTTTACCTGTCACGATGACCATCTCTGCTGAAACTTCGTCTTCGTTCTCTAGGTTGCCTTTCACCCAGATATTCATTCTCACGATCTTTCTTTTCCCGGCTTGGCGGATCGCTTCTTTCTCTATCTCTTTCTGGAGAACTACCAATAGCAGGTATTGGAAGCAACGGTTCTGTTCCTGGAGGTGGTGGTACCTCTGTTTCTTCGTCAGTAGTCAGCTTTGTTACAGTATCACTTTGCAAATCAGACTCTGATGTTGATTCGGGGAGAGCTATCAAATACAAATAATATTCAACATAATGTTTCGTGGTTTTTTAATGTACGTTACTGAATTAAAGAATGTTCAACGATTTCTCCCCAGAAAGTTGTAAAATTTGGTGTTTTGTCTGTATATTTGAGGTTAAGTGCAGACGATATCCGCTAGTTTATAAGTATAAACGTAATTTAAACACTATATAACAAAACAAGTTTAAGCAAAGAACTTGAACACATCGAAATGTTACAAAATAACCACAATATGCACTGCTACATAAAGAGAAAAACATTTAAACCGGATTTATCGTATATGTTCTTTAATGGCGACGTCTACCCGGCAACTTCAAAAAAAGAAAGTAATTTTATAATAAGAACTCACGTTGTGCAAAAATAATTCATTCCGATTTTTTGATCGAAACACTTTCTATCGATTTTCAAAATTATGCGAGTAAATGAAAAATTAATTACTATATTTTCGATTGTTTTTACAAGTGGAATACATGAAAAAATGAACAATTTTTTAGAAAACTTTTTCAGCTTTAGATATAATTGATCTCTCATTACTGGTATTATGATTATGAACATATATTTATAGGTAGTTTATTTTTGCCAAACATTGACCATTTATTTATCGGATAAGAGGAAAGTTATGAATATTGTATATCACTTTTATAATCATACATATCCTACATTGAGAAATTCCTTAATGAATATCTTAATTCCACATTTGATTGACAATTAAAAGATTATACATTTATTAAGAAATTTTTCAAAATTTCAAAATCAGTTATGAGAAACAACTTACTTGCTGTTTGTGGTTGTTGCGCAGTACTAGCTGGAAATTGCTGAGGGGCCGAGGACTCGAAATTTGTCGCCTGTGTTTCCGCATTTTCTTGAGGAGGCGCATTTGTTGCAGTCGGAGCTTGGGCAGGTTTGTTCTGATTCGAGGTTTGACTCGCAGTTTGTTCTGTTTTTTGTTGATCTACTTGTCTATTCGTTTGAGTAGGCGGCGGCCTATACGTTTGTCGTTTCGCATACCCAGTTTCGTTTTTAAAATTCATTACAGCAGTTCGCAAAAATCGGTTGGGTATAAGCGTTTCCGGCGAAACGTCTTTCTCATTGCAATCTGGACATTCATGTTCTTCGGACTCTAATAAGAATGTACGGATACCTATCGCACGATATACAGAGATGATAGAAACATACAGGTCATACACAGTAAATTACAATCGTTAACACGTCGACCGCCGCGCCGGTCATGTATGGGTGATACAATTCTTCATGTATCTTCAGAAATTAATTTTGTTCATGATACAGTTACTTGGACAGAACGTCATTGAGATTTGTACGATCTAAAAGAGCTTAAGACTTAATCCCAGCGATAAGCCTTAATTTTTCAATTTTGATTACGACGATTAAATCACTTCGATTTTGTAAAATTTTTGGTGGGGATGATTGTTCGGCAGTCAACGTGTTAATGATAGAAATGAACAAGAAAAAAAAATTACATTCGTCGCAAAATGAATTTCCACAGCATGGTATCATTACTGCGTCGGTCAGAAGATCTTTGCAAATGTTGCACAATAGGTCTTCTGGAATTTCAGGCTTTTCTACAGCAGGTTCTGGATCTTGTGAAAATGGTGGCCGCTCCTTTTTACCTTCTTTGTATGCTTGACTATAAAAATATAAAACATTGTAGACGATATTAGCGATATCGAAAGGAAAAGAGTTTCTTAACACCAAGTTTACGAGACCCCCGTCAAAATGACAGGTTCTAATTAAAAAAATTATTCAAGAAATTTATTTCTTAGGTATATAACTCTGTAAACCTAGTGTTAAATTACTGCCACCGATTGGTCCTGTAAGCAGGTTGTTTTCATTAAAAAATAAATTCTGTGAACTTCTATTATATGAACAATATCAAATAATATTAACTGTTTAATGCACAATCTTGCTGTTGTTTTATTGGAACTTACTGATCGATGGCTGGGACAGCATACTGGCCTGTAGGAGTCATCATAGCGCCAGGAACTCTTGGCCCTTCCACAGGAACCATAAAACTTCTTGGAATGCCTGTGCTTTTCTTAATCTCTATGGGCTCCTGATTTGTTCCTAGTGGGCAATTCTTTATCCAATGGCCAGGCTGATGGCATTTATAACAACGATAATTTGCGGGCACATCGCCAGTTTGATTAGCTCCACGTATCTTCATATAACTGTAAACATTTTTATTATATGTTAACGAACGAATACAAAGAGTTTACATTTGAGGAATTCTATTAGAAAATCATGTACTTCGATGGATCATAATCTTGGGTTGACTGAGTCATCATCGCTCGAATCTTATCCTCTTCAGATCCATCGAGTCGCGTAAGATCCACAGTCCGACCAAGATTCGATTCATCTTTTAAATTGCTAAACGAAGGAGTTTCATTTCTATCCCATGATCGTTTTTGTTGTACCGTTAACGGAACTCTGGCAACAATAAGGCTAGTATTCTTTGCGATCAAGGCATTGTCATCTGTGTAATCTAAAAAATCAATTTAATGTTATATTTCATTCGATGAAAACAAGATTAGACAAGAATAGTATATTTACCTTCTTTTGTCTGAGCATTTGTTATTTGCAAATCAAAATCCGTATTTTTTCCAATACGTTTTTGATGGAAAATAGCTTTTTTTAGATCTGCTACAGAAATATGTAATCCATCAAAGGACACAGTGTCGTAGTCCAAAGTGGACTTAAATTTATAGTGTACAGACATTTTATTTTATTTATATATTCTGTAACGTGAAATACAATACTCATAAGTCATCGAAATTAAATACTGTGTTAAGTTATTTTGCAATAAGAGTCTACGATATCGGAATACTATAATGTTCGATGTTACATAAAATTGGTTACACTGAAAATAAAAGATAATTAATATAGTTCAGCATTAAGAAGGTACGGTACATAATATTTTCATATATCCACCATGTACTATTAAGGAAAGAATGTTCATTGAAACTGCCTTAGATTTTGTACAAACATACATACACACCGCTAAATGTGTACACACTATTACATCTTTTGTATACAATAATGTTAAAATATGTTAAACGTTTACACAGGAAATTCTCCGATAAGTATTTCGGAGTAACATCAATGTACAAACTCGACGAGACGAGTATACAAAGCAAGCATATTTAGTATGTACGACTACAGCAAATGCAGGAAAGTAGTCCTCTTTTGTCATAATAGGTTAGTAGAATTAGATATACAATACTGTGAGATGTTCACCATCAACTATGTAATTAAGAATGCGTTAAAACTATGCGAAAATTTGTGGCAAGATAAATCGGAATGAATAGAAACGAGAATAGAAGTGAAGCTATTACCTATTAACAAGTACTCACTACGAAATGAGTAAATTCAAATTGTGCAAGCGACAAACGTATTTTCATGGGGAGCATACAAACATGATTCCCGACTTCTGACATGTTGCAAGATGTAATAACTTTTCTGTAATATCTCCTGGGAATCTCGAAATCATCGAATATATAACCTGTACACACACGCGAGTGTACTAATTCTGATAAAAGCGAGGCACTACGAACAAAACACTGGAATCGCAAATCTGAAAAACACCAATTGACTATATAATTCAACCGTGAGTGTAGCAGAGGCGAACAGACATTGGATTCATAGATGGCACAATCAATAGTGCATACACGAATAGACGAAATAGTTGTCCACTTTATTCCAATTTCCCCAAATACACTAACCAAAACCATAGAGCGTGTGAAACGAAGCTCCTGCTCCAGTCAGAGAATCTCCTGGTCAAGTCTTTTATATTTGCGTTCCTAAATTGGGTCTACAAATACACAGTGTTTCTGTTTCATAAATTTTGAAGTTCCATTCCTTTCGCAGGACCGAAACAAGGGCAATATTTGAAACTGAATATTGCTAAAAAAATTATTTTATCGTGTCAAATTAATAATTATAAATATTTCTTTCACAAGGTCTAATTTATGCAAGTACCTCTGAAGCTATGTTCACGATGTGTACACTTGTGCAAACATGCGCAATGCAAGCATTTTGAAAGTTCGCTCTACGTCATCCATATTGCATGATCGTACGTGGCATTATCGATAATAATTAATTCGTAATTTTGGCGCGAATTTTTTTTTAATCTCTATATTATTTATATAATTCGTTTTCTGAGAAATGATAATGTATAGATGTCGTAACGCCGATGAAAAAGGAATTCAATTATTTTATTTACGTATTACAAAATATATTATTTTTAATGTACAATTGTTTATATCCTATTATCACAGTCCATTTAATATAAAAAATTAAATATAAATTAGAGTACTTATGAAATATTAAAACTTAACTTCTGCAAGACACGGTTTACAAATACTATACATAACAAATCTCCTGTAAACCCAACTATCCTAATTAAGAATTGTTTTGAATTTTTAATAGTCTGTTTCGTAGTTTTTTCAGTGTCTCCATATCGGAGAGTGAGATTTCTTTTCTTGTCTCAAAAAATGAAATAACACAGTCCAAGCTTTCGATCGCTTTCGAAGATGGGATTTCATTTCTTATCTGTTGATCATTCTCTGCGCCCACTGTAAATAAAACAACTAAATGTATTTGCAAAATGTGTAAAAGTGTATTTTTAAAATTTCTAGTGTAAATTACGTACCAATCTCTTCATTGGTGGGATCTTCAATGGCTTCGATGATTTCTTCATCGGTAAGATTCACTTGACTATCAGCATGGATCCATTCGTCGATCTGATCCAACGTAATGGTTTCATAAAGCGGAATCTTTTTACATATCTGATGGATATATTCGGGACTGAAATGGTCATTACTATCGTCTACTTCAACTGGAAAATTTAGCAATGGTTTCCAACAATTCGAAATTGCCTTTTCTGTGATATTATCCCAAGATTCGCTGATAAAATCGATGGCGTGTTTAATATTAAATGAAGTTACCGCTGCGCTATATTCCATTCCATCGGTTTGAGCGTTTATTACATACGCCAACAATTTTGCTTTATAACTCCGTTTCATTAACTCTAATACACCTTGACTAAGAGGCTGAATAAGCGGTGTCACATTTGGTGGGAAAAATGTTGCCCTAACTCCGCCGACAGTTAAAACATTTGTTAATGAATGCGACCTGGCACTGTCCAGTAATAAAATTGCCTCTTCCGGCAAATTTTTCGACTTTAAAAACCCGCAAACACGAGGTACAAACTGCTCCTTGAACCACCTTTCGAAAATAGTAGAGCTCATACATGCATTCTTTTCGCTCGTGTAAATTACAGGCAACAATCGCGGTGCTAAATCTTTTAGTGCTCGTGGCTTGGGATAGTTTCCAATAACTAACAATGGCATTTTCAATGATCCATTTGCGTTACAGCATGTTAGTACGGTCAGTCTATCCTTGACCTTGTTATACCTTATGGGCGCGTCCTCTGTCTTGATAACTGCAGTCTTATCTGGCATCATTTTAAAATAGAGTTCAGTCACATCGGCATTAAATATTTGATACAAAGTTAATTGTTCTGCTTCGATCAACTCTGATATTCCATTCTTGAACTTGGCAGCTGCCTCCGAGTTTGTAAATAATTGTTCCTCTGGGGATGTTGTAAAACGAATACCGTTTCTTTGTTTCCAATGCCGAAACCATCCATCACTCGCTTTGAACGTCTCCATGCCACCAAATTGTATAAAATATTCTAGGGCTTTCGCTAACAAAAATATTTTATAGTTAGAGCAAAATGACTTTGTACCATAACATTTTCAAGTTATACAATAGTTTTATCAAAATCGGCTTGTGTAACTTGAATTCGTTTCCTTGTAAGATAATTATGAAGATATTACCTTTCACCTGTGAAACACTGATGGAGCTATTCCGTTTTTTCTCATCGTAAAACCACACAGTCAATGCATCGTTTACTTTTTCAACTGGAGATAGACGTACACGTTTTGAATAAGTGGAAAGACTATGCTTCTCTAATGATTCCCTGTCGTGAATCCACTTTCTCACCACACTTTCATGAACGTTATATTCAATCGCTATTGCTCTTATGGAAGCTCCTGCATCATTCTTTTTGACTGCTTCCAATTTGTCTTGCAGCGACCAATTTTTATACGTTCTTTGTTTCTTAACATTTTCGCTGCTGGTACTTGGTTTATTGGAATCCTTTCTTGGGCTCTTGCTAGTCACTGAAACAATTATTACTTTAAAGCTTAGGAAAATTATATTTTCAACTAAAAAAGTGAACAAGCCAAGTTTTTACTTGGGTTGGAATATTACTATTAGACTGCAGATGTTTATTCAATTTTCAATTTTTGTAGGCATATTTGAAGAAAGTGGAATCACAGAAAATCTTATTTTCAGTGATAGTAGTCTTTGTAGTTCTGGAGTTAATAAAAATCGTACTAATTTTCGTGAAATTTTATATTCTAGTATTTTTTGGAAATTTTTGGAACCCATAAATACATAAAGATCTACAGTCCAATTATTATATTGGGGTCCTACAAGACCCCATGCAAGCAATTTTGCACAAATCAAGGTGCAAATAACTAAAGGTTAAACATACCACTCTCATCGTTGTTAGAATCCTCTGTGGATTCACTTTCCTCATCAGTCATATTGAACTGGCTAGCAGCATGGATCCAATCGTTGATCTGATCCAACGTAATAGTCTCGTGATGATGAATTTTTGTACAGATTTCGTGAATATGTTCAAGAGTATAATCGTCACCACTATCGTCTACCTCGATCGGCATATTTAATAATGGTTTCCAACAATTGGAAACTGTTATTTGAGTGATGTCATTCCAAGATTCGTTGATCAAAGTAACAGCATTTCTGATATTAAACGAGTTAATCGAATCAATAAACTCTACTCCATCAGCTTGGGCATTTACTATATTCGTCAACAATTTCGCTTTATACCTCAGTTTCATTGCCTCGATAATACCTTGATCAAGTGGTTGAATAAGTGGTGTTACATTAGGTGGAAAAAATATTGCTTTACATCCATTAACAGTTAACGCATCTGATAACGAATGCGACCTGGTATTATCCAGCAATAGAATTGCTTTCTCTGGCAATCTTCTTGATTTCAAGAAATTGCAAACGCTAGGCACAAAATGTTCTCTAAACCATCTTTCGAAAATAGTAGTGGTCATGCAGGCAAACTGTTCACTTGTGTAAATTACAGGTAACGATTGCGGTGCCAAATTTTTCAGTGCTCGTGGCTTCTCAAACCTCCCAACAACTAATAACGGCATTCTCAATGAACTGTTAGCATTACAGCATGTCAATATAGTCAGTCTATCCTTGATTCTTTTAAATCCTGGAGACATGTATTCCATCTTGAGATCCATAGTCTCCTTGGGCATCATTTTGAAATAGAGACCGAACTCGTCGGCGTTGAATATTTGATCTAAAGTTAATTGTTCCGTTTCTATCAACTCTAGTATTTCATTCTTAAATTTATTAGCTGCTTCGGAGTTCGAAGATAATTGTTCCCCTGGCGACATTATACAGTGGATACCATTCCTCTGCTTCCAATGTCTGAACCATCCGTCGCTCGCTTTAAATGTTTCCATGCCACCAAATTCTCTAAAAAGTTCCAGAGCTTTTGCTGACAAAAATAATCGTTACGATTAACAGCAAAATTACTTTAAAAACAATTCTGTTTTTATTGTAAGTTCACTTGACATGTTAATACAATACCTTTCACTTGAATAACACTGACCGGGTTGTTCCTTTTCTTTTCATCGTAGAACCAAACAGTTAAGGCTTCGTTCACTTTCTCCACAGGAGACAAACGTACACGTTTCGAGTTGGGGGAAGTACTATGCTTCTCCAATGTTTCTCTGTTGTGGATCCACCTCCTTACAACACGCTCGTGAACGTTGTACTCACAGGCTATCGCTCTTATAGAAGCACCTGCATCCCTCTTCCTCACTGCTTCCAGTTTGTCCTGCAGTGTCCAATTTTTGTACATTTTCTGTTCCTTAATATTCGTGCTGTTTGCATTTGGTTGACTGAAGCAGTGTTCCGATTGAACCCACCGTTTTTCGCACATGCGCGGCCAGGACAGTAGCGTATCTACAATGACACAGCAGAGCGGCCAGGGCCCTGACGACTTGAGGCAGTTATATTGGCGGGAATGTACCGGTGTTATTGGCGGGACGACTGATGGACGAGAAACGTGACGCGGAACGATGTAAGTATTGTTAATATTTTATTATATGTATACACTAAAAATTTTTTAAAAGTCTGCGGGGTGCTCAAGCTACCCGATTTCATCGAAATGGTTACGTTACTGAGGCTGAAATTGTCGCGCATGCGCGAAAAACGGTGGGTTCAATCGGAACACTACACTGTAGTGTAGAGGGTAGACGTGTAGATCAGTGTAGATTGTAAATTGTAAATACTTGTTGGAGTTGGAGGTAACCTCTCCTAGAGTCCCAATATTTATTACTTATTGAGCGACTATTGTGATCTTTATGTAAAATAAAAATCTTGTTCACTAATTGCGAAAAAAAGAAAATTTATAATGATTTCTATTAGAAATTTTCTAATTTTAACAAGTTGACAATAATGATATTCTTAAATTCTTCGAATGTTTTCACTATGAATTTTTGTTATAAACGCATCAAATTCGCAATCTAATTATCACATTTGTTAGTAAAATATGCATATACAAAAATGATAATAAATTTTTTATTTTTTACTTAAATACCACTTAGTTTATACGTTTTGTTACAATCATTTGTAAAATTCATAGACAATATTTGTTATTTACATTATTTTATACATTATTAAAAAATTATATCGATATAGATTCTTAAGTAAAACATGATATTGTACCAATGATTTAAGATTTGTAATGTTTTGGTTAGAATCTAAACGGTTAAAAAGTACAAAGATGTTGGCTGAAAGATAGTAATAAACGGAGATTAACTTAAAACTTGCTTAAGAATTTATAATTCCTCAGCTTCGAATTCTTGAATAGCTCAAGAATGACAAGTACATACGATGAATGTAAGTTTGATTCTTCTAATTCAATTGTTCATCCGTTTGAGGTTCAACGGTTGATTGTCTTTCGTTTTTTCGTAAGGGAGAGAATTATAATTGTAATTCTCTTTATTTTCATTCTGCAAATCTGAAGAATACAAACACGTTTTTTGGATTGAAATACATTTGACGTTATACAGGTTTTGCATTCCAAGTTCATCATTTTGCAGATCGTATTCAGCTTGTTGCAAAAGGGTGAATTTGATTTACGAAAGAATTAATTGGGAGTGTAAAACCTGTTTTCTGTTCCAATAATCGGTAGATCATTGGATACTTACAATCATTTAGATTCTTAGGTTTAGATGAAAAATGAGATTGGACGTGTACTCCCGACATATCCAACGCTGATGTAAAAAGTTCATTGGGGTCTGTAGGTTTGCTCGAGTTGAAATCCTTCAATAACAATTCGCTGTTCATAGACGGTGTAAAAAATGTAGCATTAAGCGGTGATGACGTCACCGTAATATCGGATATAGCAGTTGAGTTTGCAATTTGTTTTAGTGTCATTTCACCACCCAGATCCGAATAATCCTATAAATATGTGTAAAAAGATAATATATTAATTTCTGACCAATTAAAATTTTTGTTTGTAAAATTTAAGGACACATAAGCTTATTTTCGCTTCTGAAAAAATGTACAGTTGTACAGAAGAAATGTAAGTGTTCACATTATTTAACAGAGCTCATTGTGATCACTTACATCGTCTTCTGATGTTTCAACTAATTTCCTAGTTTCTCTGAATCTTTGAAGAATTCGTTCATGTGGCGACGTTACAGTGAATTGTCGAGGATAAGAAAATTGTTTTCTGGCAGGTGTTGTTCCTACAAATAAAAATAAATCAATCAATTTTAATTCTCCAAGAAATTTCAGTTTTCAGCATACAATACCTGTGGGTACATCGTGCTGTACGTCATTGTCGAAGAATTGATCGATATCGCTCATAGCTTCGTGCAATTGTTCAATATTTCTGTGGCAACATTCAATTGACTCTGTGATTAGATTTTCCGATTTACTAGATATGTTTTCACACATAGTAATGAGCTCAGTTTCCTCGTCCTTCATCGCGCTCGCGTAATTTTCATTTGAGTTGTCGAGTATCTTATAAGCATTCTGTAACACATCACAGTTTTAAATGTTTCATCTGAAATATCTGCTCGTTACAATCTTTTTTTACGAACTTACATCTACTAGGATAAGCGCATTATTTTTATCGTCATCTATATTCTGACAGAGTTCCTCCACATTGCATTCTACAAGATTTGTATACTTCTTCAAGATATTAGAAGTTGCATCGATATTAGTTTTCAATTCGTGGACCAGATTCTTTCCTTCTATTACAGTTGTGTTTACTATGTTTTCATTCTGTTAACGAAACAAATTACACATGACCATTCTAAATTTTCTAACATGTAACATATCAAAATCTTTATTGAAGTTACCTTTTCCGTTTCGACAACTACATTGTTTCCAATTTCTTCCAAATGGGTTTGTATATGTTCTCGCAGAGTGTTACCCAATTTTATATTGCTGTTACAAGTATCCGTCGTGTGATCGTTGACTTGGTGACAAATGTCACAAATGTAATTACATTTATTAGTTACCATAGAAAAATGTTCGTTCTCCTTCTGCTTTAAAAGATTGAACTCGGAAGTTACATTCTCCATTATCTGAAAAATAATACATTCTGAGTATATTAGCACATTATTATAAATTTATGCGGTAAAATGGTTGTACCTTCGCAAACGAACGTTGTTTCTCCGTAAATTCTTGCCTTTTACAAATTTCGTCCAAATCTTTCTTAATAACTTCAATATTTCTATGAATACTGTTGCAAGCTCTCTTTTCCTCGTCGCAAAGAGAATTTATCATTTCATTTAGCTGAGTTACAGTCCCTATTACATTGTCCAATAAATTCTGTTTAACTAATTCCAAATTCTCGGTAATTTTAGTTTCGATTATTCTATTAATTTTTTCGGCCGAGTTCAGTGAAAATGTTCGGAAAACATCATGCTCATTTTCGATCGTGTTTGCTGCGCTTCGCATCTGATCTCTCGTCCAATTCTGATAACTTGAATACTGGAATGTATAAATTATTATCAATAAATATAACGATATATAAATAAGAAAAGATACTATACAACTCATTAATCACATACGGATTCATTTATCGTTTCCTCTAAACTATTAATCATTAAATCTTTTTTCATTGGGATACTTGAATCAGTAGCTTCGCACTTCATGATGGTTTCAGCACCTGATACAAATTATGGTAAATTTAAATCACTGTTAAAAAAATATTTTCGTCGGATAGATTTATAGTTTTACCAATATTATTTTTCACCGATATACAAAACCGCTTCAAATTTTCTCCATATTCACAGATATCACTTTGAATGCCTTCGAAACATGTGCGAACACTGTTTCTAAATTGTTCCCCAAGGGTTTCAAATTTCTGTTCTGCATATCTAAAAACATATTGCGAATTTTATGTAAGCAATGTTATGAATATATACATAGAATTTCAGTATTTTATTAACTTACTTTTTACGATCAATTTTCTCATGCAATTTTTGCGAGTCTGCGGTCACTGTGTCCGCAACATTCAACAACGATTGAGCTTGAGATAGTAAAGCTTGTTCCGTACTAACTTGTTTTTCTAATAAATATTTTTGTTCGTCTCTTTCTTGTGTTGTGAGTTTTAGTTTCTGATGCGTCGACTTCAAAGCTTCTGCTGTATTCGTTAATATGTTTTGGGTCTTCTGTAATTCTTGCAGTTGCGCGATGTTTTGCAGTTTAAGTTTGTTATATATTTCCTGAAAAGGAATAAGGAAGTTGCAATGAACGATGCAAATTAAATATTCATGAAATAATTACCTCTTTGTTTTGCATATCTTTCTCCACAGCTTTAATGTGATTAATCTTCTCTTCTATATCTTTGCTCTGTTGAGTAATCAGTGTTTTCATTTCGTTGTAATTGTCGTTCGCAAGATAAACACCGTTTCTCTCGCGTGTAGCCAATAAATCTCGTCGCAATCTTTCGATTTCTATAGTGTATTGTTTGAGAAACTCTTTCTTTGATAGTTTCTGATTTATCTCGGGACGATTGGTAATATTTTTCGCGCGGCGAGCATAATCTAATGTAGACAGAGTTTCCTCGTGATTGATACAAGCTGGGGAAATAGTCGCAATAATTGATGTCTTCGTGCGACCACCTAATGACTCTTGTAATAGTCTTGTGAGCTTGGATTCTCTGTACGAATAATGGATAAAAATGAAATAAAATATTTCTCCTTACATAAAAAGACAAAATATTTCGTTACCTGTAAGGTATGTGTGGTGCTCTTTCAACAAGAGCTGTTATGACTCTACCGAGAGTTAATAACGATTGATTAACATTACCAGCTTCTCTCGCTCTTCTGTCAATGGCCCCAGATCTGCCAACGTTCTCACTACCTGCTAGATCCACCAAATTTAGTTTACCCGTCTTTAAAACTTCTTCGCCGTCCAAGGTGTTCTCTTTCAAGTGTACCGTGACCGAGAATACTGTATGAGATCGACTGCAATCATTTTTAAAATCATTAATTGATATTGATATTGAATGTATGTAAAATAAAATACTGACCTGGACTGAGCGTTCAACAATGTTGCAGCAACCTGTCTTCTCTCTAATCCCTTCTCAAGAATCTTATAAACTTCGCTCTTATTGTGTACTGTTATTTCTTCCAATCCATGGATTATAACTGCTCCTTTCTTCGATGTGTCTTCATACAACCTAATTGAACACATATTATCCAACCTTTAATATAATGAGACTAAGAAGACGTTTACACACAGAATTTCGTATTCCATACTTTATTTTGGAGGTGTCATCAGTAGCTGACAGAAGATCGAACAAGTCCTCATTGTACAGTTCCAGAAAACTGACTCTAATAGTGAACTCCTGTGCTTCCAGCAATTGTAACTCATCGAACAGGTGGCTTAGAGACCGAGGAATCATGCCAGCAGTTGAATCCTGTACAACGGATTAATTTAAATTAATATTACATTATTAATAAGTAAACTACAGATTTTTTATGCATTTATCACTGAAATGAGTAGATTAAATTCAAACCAGTGAATTAAAATGTTCAAGAAAACAAATAAATGCATTTGTGACTCCTATATGTTATAGCAAATGCAGACAATTTTTATTTTGCGTAAAGATCCACAGTCTAGTAACGAGCAGTTTCATTTTAATCTTATCGCACGAATAACTTACACTTTGCCAATGTAAAGTTGGATCAGCATTAATTCCTTCCATCGTGAAGGTTTTCCCAGTACCGGTCTGTCCATACGCGAACACTGTACAATTGTATCCGGCCAAAACTTGCTCCAATAACGGACTGACAACAGCATTGTAGATGTCGATCTAACAATCAACAAAGCTTATAGTTAATTTAAGGTAAAGAATTTTGTGAAGAGATACAATTTAGAAGGAATTCAGCTCAAATAACAAGAACAATAACTGGAAGTTATTTGAAACTTGTTATACCTGTTTTGAAGTAGGCCCAAACACACGATCGAATATAAATTTCTTCGTAGTTTTATCCTTTGGAAATTCGTGTACTACCACTTCCCTATCATTTGGAACTTCCACTATAGTTGACGATTTGCTATTCTGTTCGGCCGCATTTACAGGCCTACAAGAAAGTATAGTTGAAACAAAAGTTGCAGTCGAGAGGTAAATAGTTTTTTACCTGACGCGGATAAAAACTTGTATATTTTGCGATTGTTCCTTCTTTCCCACCCGTACGCTGTTCATGTTTCCTTTAGTTCGACTGCACTGATTTATCACACATTAATAAAACTGTATGTTTTCACTCTTCGCATCGAAGTTTCTGTCGTTTCCTAAATACGACACATTATTCACATGCGATCAGTTGCGATTTAAACGGAAAACGAATTCAAAATTCATAGTACTCCAAGCGGCCTGCAGAGGCACTGTGTTACATTAAGCTTCGTTCACATTGTCGCCAGATCGAGGAAATCGAGGGGAATACAGTTTACCCCCTCCCTGATAACCAGACCAGTCTACGGCACGGGCACCGTGGTCTACGGTTACTGATATACAGGATGTCCCAAAACTCCTGCAGAACCCGGAAATGGGAGGTTCCTGAGGTAATTTGAAGCGACATTTTCCTCTGCAAAAATGTTGTCCGCTTCTTTATTTAGGAGTTATTAACAAAAAACACGGACCAATCAGAGCGCGACCTAGACGCGAGTTGGCACAGTCGGCCAATCGACAGTTGGCGCGCCGGGCCAATATATATATATATATATTCCCATTTTTGGGAAGCGAAGGAGTTTTGGGACACCCTGTATATCAGTATCTACGGTCTTAGGCCGCGCTCACAGTGGACTGTGGACCCATGTGGACCCGTTTCGGCTTCGGCCGACGTCTGACATTGTGTCTCGTTTTCGCACGCTTGAAAAAAGAGACAGATGCATCGAACAGCGGCCAAATCGCGCGCTGGTGTGCGCATGGTGCTGGAATGGGATAGTGGAAGGGAAAAAGGAAGAAAGGAAAGAGATATCCATTTGGATACTTCTGGCGACACTGATCACATGTCGTATACGGGATTTCCTCCACTCAATTGCTTGAAAAAGTACAATTTTAAAATCTCCCGCTCCGCAGAAGAAAAGCATCAACACATGTTTCACATGTTTCAGTTCGTTGTTTCATAAAATACCTCTACAGTGTGCAAATAATATTGTTTATTCTTAATAAATGAAGACAATGAAGTGCAACGGGACAATTATTCGAACAACTAAATTGCATCTTTTGGAAACAATTTACAAACTAGTATATAGTCGGAGAATATCGTGAAGCGTTTTTCAGGTAACAAATTTATTTCAGATCGATTTGACAAAGTTGATGTACATTGTATCTACTTGAATACAATAAGATAACATAATATATTTTAATAAATTCACGACTCTTCTATGATCTTTCCGTCCATTTTACGATTAAAACCTATTGCTATCGTCATAGTAACGTTCTTGTTTATGATTGCTATGCTTTTTACTTGACTACGTTCTACTTAAGACGATTTTTGTATAAAGGTAATGTTGATAATATATAATTTACAATTTCTCGCGAAAAGTATTGCATATCGGAATTTTACATACATGAGATGTGAAACTTTTTATTGATTTTGATCCATTAGGCTACACGTAGATAATATTCTATAGTAAATTATTTTTTAAGAAATCTAAGACGAACAAAGTTACCATTGTAATTATTTTATCAAGTATTCAAACGTAATAGAGTTTAAAAAAAAATGTTTAAAAGATTACTGTACAACTTACTGTACAACAAAGTGAATATAATTATTGCATTTACGTCTTACATATGCTTGTAGAACAATGAAGAGAAAGAAATATGGAAATGATTTTACACAAGTACCATGGGTGCCAGCGGTCAAATCAGTCGAATCTATAGATTGGTCGTCGTGTCAGCAAACCAAAGGAAAGCAGACGTTACCGGGTCATTCTTGGACAAAAATCACATCGAAGAAACATTTAAATAGGTACATCAAATTATCAGAAGATTTCGGAAGCATATTTACATCGACGGTGTACCAGCTTCATAAACAGAAGATACTGAAAGAGAAAGAAAGTTATACAGCAGGTCCTCAGGTTGTTGAACAAAAGCTTGCGTATCCTCCCTTGGAGTTTGAGAGAAAGTATAAAGGTGAGACGCAACAAGGACCTGTAAACGAATATGTGCACCTTCTACCAAATAATATTGTTAGTTTGAAAGATCTAGCTGATGGTACTTGGCTACAATCGAGCACCTTTAAAAGAGTTGGGAAGATTAAGAAGTTCAAAGATGCCAGGCAAGATGTTTTGTCAGAAATGGAGGTAAAATCTTTTTTATTTATGTGTATAAGTAGCAATTTACAAAATGTTTTTTTTTAAATTAGCAAAATCGAAGAATAGCGGAGAGTAATAAAACAAAACAATACAATTCGATCACTGACCACTTGTCGTCATAATTATTTTATAAATTGCCCATAAAGTGGAATAACAAACCTGAAAGAAAAAGTATAATAAGTACATACAAGCGACAGGTTAGGTGATTAAATCAATGGTACCGTCAGAGACCTAACTTATCGACTATACTTGATGATACATCACACTATACTATACTATACATATGCATTGTATATGTTTATGAAGGCTATATTAAACATTTATGTTTATATTAAGACTAATTATCAATGATGTAAAATACTGCATATGATATGGAACTTATACTCAACATGTTACATAATGAGTACAATGAATTTGAAGTTGAATTTTCTTTGAATTTTGTTACTATTAAACTACTATTGTTTACATAAACATACATATGTGATGTATAAAGTTTATATAAGCAAGACAAAAGCTAATAGTATATTTGGCTGTAAAAAAAAATTGATTTTATTCATAAATAACAAAAATAATTCCTCCCCGGCGGGGAATCGAACCCCGGTCTCCCGCGTGACAGGCGGGGATACTGACCACTATACTACCGAGGATAACTTGTTTCACACATCCACCTTATAGGTAGATTAATCGCATCATTTAAACTCGTATGTAATATGTACCTGGTTTGATAGATAGGGGTCTTCCCTAGCAAAAGCGTTTGGAAAAACCAGTTTACTGCTGGGAAACATGATCCTAATTATTGTAGCCACATAACACTTCATACTTGTTAGTTTATATGACTCGTAACATTAAATAAAACTTCAATTATGTTTAAAATATTCTATTTTACTATCATGTTGACTGCCACGGTGGTCACTGCTGACCAATAACGATTGTCATAAAATTAGTAGCACTGTATGTCAATTTAGCATGAAACAAATTACAGTATAGGGAACAGACTTTATTATTAAATAACTAGTAATAATTACATTAATAAATTATAGGACATCCAGTACTACGAGGCTGAAATGCCAAGATCAATAGAGGAACAAAGGGATAGTTTATTAAGAGAAATTAACGAGCAGCAGACCAGATACGCCGAAATAGAGGATAGCGAAATAATTTGTCTGAGTAGTCGTGAAACTGTGACCATAGAATTAGACACTTATGATTATAATAATCTTGAGGAAGCAAAGAAGTATATTATTGGGAAATTGCGGGAACGAGAAGAGTAAGAGCACCTAAATTATTTTTAATCCTACATGTGTTGATACTATTTTATTAATAAAGTCTTCTTTAGCTTCGACGAATTGCTAGAAGGATTGAAGCTAGAAATTATTGAAAGTTACAAACAACGTCTTCAGTATACTATTCTCGACTGTATCATCTTGGATGCCAATGAAAGAAGAAGACTACGCATAGAAACATCACCTGTTGAGTATCAACTTCTCACTATAAGAGCACCAGTTCCTTGGCATCAGCCTAAACTGATTGCCGAACATTATATACAGTACAATTTGTTTATTGGAAATGAAATACTCAGAGATATTCAAGATCTTTACTTCTCCAAGTAAGATAGGTATTTTATAGTTATTGTTCGGCAAAATAGTTTTCGTATTTTATATCTCATTGGTTTCTGATTTGTCAGGTATCAAGACTTGATGATACTGAGAATTCAAGATATAGGGGACCTCCCTATCTCAGCTTTCGAAATAGAGTCCAGAGTGAATACATTGTGCGAAGAAACAATAAATAAACTTACGAATGAATGGTTAGCTGATGTTGCTGAAATTTTCCTGGAAAAGAAGCATATTTGGTCTTGCCTAATTGAGGAGCACCGTAACGCCTCCACCATGTTGTTAAAAAATTATTTCCACAGTGTGAACACTCTTCTGTCTAAACAGCTACGAATGATAGTAATGAAAACGCTAGAACATATTAGAGACTTTTTTATAGAGTACAAAAATGGAAATTACTTCGAGGGTGACTATGAAGACCTGATGTTTTACAAGTAGGAGAACTCTCATCTTCAAGGATTGACCTCGCATGTTCTCCAAATAATATTTACCATAGGCGTATTTCAGACCTCCCTTTATAACGATAATAATTGAACCAGAACTTGGCACTCCTTATTTGCGTTGTAAGCCAAGCATCGCAGAAGTACGAACAATGATGTCACAGTGCATTGATAACATCATTAAGGTTGCAATATTTATTCCAAGGATCGAAACTATTTTATTCCCTGAACTAAAATGTCATGATTATCTGTTCTGTGTATCGAAACACGAAGAAGAGGTGAAAACAATAGTACATATATATTGTTTATTGGAAATTATAACTTCAATGGCTACAATTATTGTTTACAGGTCTTGCAAATAATTAGCGATATACTGAACGTTGTCAGCGTACACACTACGGGTCCAGGAATTTATCTGAACTACTACAACGATTTGCTGTATCTGTTAGACGGGCAAGCTAAACGAAATTTAGATAATTTCTTTAGGATCGAACCGTTTCCGTTCCTGCGCGAATTTGAGCACCGGATAAGAGGTTATGATAATCTGCGAAAAGAGATCACTCTATTTCGTTCTAAGGTAAGGTGTCTCGAAGTAGAACAGTGTTCTGTAGAGCAATCTGAGCCAGTCATGTCCTTGCGGACATCATCTTGCACACTGTATTTTTCAGATTCCCTTGAACATGATCGAGATCGACTGCTCCCTAGTCAACGAGACCCTAAGAAAAGTCCTCCACGACCTCCGCAGTCAGATCTGCGATTACTTCGCCGACGAACTCCGTGCCAACAATCGCGACCTCTGCTCCAACTTCGACACGATAGCAGAGACCATCTCAAAAATGCCTGAGAGAACTCGAGACGTAGTCGAACTGTACAGCTACTTATGCGAGAGTCGAGACTCGACCATGTTCAACTTGAAAAGACAACTGGCTCGTTCCATCGAGCTGCTGTTATTTTTATTCGACTATCAGCCTCCATCGACGGAAGACATCAACCTAAGTTCACGCGCCATCACGTGGCCAAAAGAAATGGACACTGTGATGGAACTAGCGAATACCAGGCTGAACATGAGGAAGGAGTTCCTGGAGGAAGTGTTGCGCATAAGAAAGGAGACTTTTGAGCATACGATCAGAAGCATGGAGCTGGGGATTGACCAGTTCAAACGGAAGGATCCTCCGCTATTGACTATATCCGAAATGGAAGACGCTGTTAAGGAGGTAGAACACCTCTCTTCCGGAATGGATGCGATAAAGAATGAAGCCGAGGAAATCAACGAAGAAGAATCTCTGTTGGACATAGAGTTGACCCCGTATTTAACATTACCAGGGATGGCGAGCATCGTGAACACATTGGACACGGTCTGGCACACTGCGTTGAGCTTCCACGTGAATTATGACAAGTGGTACTACGGCCCCTTTGCGGATCTAGACGCTGACGAGATCAGCGAGGCCACGGAGAGCATCTGGCGAACGTTGTATAGACTGGCCCGTGTCCTAACGGACATTCCTGGTGCTAGAAGGATCGTAGAGACTGTTCGCGGGAAGGTGGAGAAGTTTAAACAACTGATCCCTGTTTTGCAAATTATCTGCACTCCAGGCTTGGAGGCGCGTCACTGGAATCAGATTAGCAATATAGCGAATGTGGAGATCGTGCCAACGGAAACCAGCTGCCTATCAGATATGATAGACTTTGGGCTACTAGTTCACATAAGCAAGTTAGAGGAGGTCGCATCTGCTGCAGTGAAGGAGCACGGGTTGCAGCAGAACCTACAGAAGATGAAGGCCGAGTGGACCAATATATTCTTCGACTTGACCCCTTACCGTGAGACAGGTCAGAGTTGCGCATTAAAAGACTATAACTTAGGAATATAACATTTTACTCTTTATTTAGACCCACATTGACGACGTTTGGCACTTTACAACTGAGACACCCTTTATAGGTTCATTTTCATCTATAGCTTTAGTTATAAGTAGTTTGCGGATCTTTATGCAATTATGGCTTTGAAAGTTTGCAAAAAATACTAGGATATTAGATATAACAGAATTTAGTACGATTTTAATTTATTTCAGATCTAAAAGGGTTACTACCAGGGAAAATAGAATTCTATTCTATTTCACTTTGACCGAGGTTTCTAAATACATTCTTATTTGATTGAATATTTATTTAATAGTGATACACGAATTAAATTTGATTTGTCACTCTTATTCATTATCTGTTATCCGAATAAAAGTTTGCCCAATACTGAAACAGGTGTGGACATCCTGACATCCGTGGACGACATCCAAATGCAGCTGGACGATCACATCCTCAAAGCGCAGACGATGCGCAGCTCTCCTTTCGTCAAAGCGTTTGAACAAGAGATGCAAGAGTGGGAGGACAAGCTGCTTCTGATGCAGGATATCATCGACCAATGGCTGATGTGCCAGGCAACTTGGATGTACCTGGAGCCGATCTTCAGCAGCGAAGACATCATGCGGCAGATGCCTACCGAGGCGAAGAATTTCCGGCGGATGGACAAGATCTGGCGCACAATCATGAAATACGTAGCCATTAACAGACGAGTATTGGACGCGACAGACATGCCGAAGATGCTGAACGAGTTCAAGCTGTGCAACCAGTTGCTCGACGAGATACAGAAGGGCCTGAACGACTACCTCGAGAAGAAGCGTCTATTCTTCCCGAGGTTCTTCTTCCTGTCCAATGACGAGCTGCTGGAGATACTGTCTGAGACTAAGGACCCTCAACGAGTCCAGCCACACCTGAAGAAGTGCTTCGAGGGCATCAGCAAGCTGCGGTTCACTGCAGAAGAGGAGATCGTTGGGATGTTGTCGGATCAAGAGGAATACGTCCCGTTCAGTGGGAAGATATACCCTGCGGACGCAAAGGGTATGGTTGAAAAATGGCTCAGCCAAGTGGAGAAGCTTATGGTAACCTCTCTCCGCGACATTGCTGAAGAGAGCGTGATATCATACTTCACTACCCCCAGGGACGAGTGGATATTCTCTTGGCCAGGTCAGATCGTGATCTGTGCTAGCCAGGTGCACTGGACCAGCGAGGTTTGCGAGTCCTTCGAGACTCACAACATAGCAAGGTATTTAATGAAGTGTAACTATCAAATTGAGGAGGCTGTTACCTTGGTCAGGGGAAAATTAGATTCTGGAGCTAGGATAACGATGAACGCGTTGATCGTGATAGACGTCCATGCACGAGACGTAGTCAAATTGCTTGTTCAAAATCAGGTGCAGGACGTGATGGACTTTGATTGGATATCGCAGTTGAGGTACTACTGGCTGGGTAACACCATCACTGTCGCGATGATCACCACCAGTATATTATATGCCTTTGAGTATCTAGGTAACACGGCCAGATTGGTAATCACACCTTTGACTGACAGGTGTTATAGAACTCTGATGGGAGCTTTGAAATTGAATTTTGGTGGTTCGCCGGAGGGACCTGCTGGGACTGGTAAAACCGAAACAGCCAAGGACTTGGCGAAAGCTGTCGCCAAACAGTGCGTCGTGTTCAATTGCTCTGATGGCCTTGATTATAAAGCGATGGGGAAGTTCTTCAAGGGACTCGCTCAGTCTGGAGCCTGGGCCTGCTTTGACGAGTTCAATAGAATCGAGTTAGAAGTGCTTTCAGTGATAGCACAGCAAATCCTGTCCATACAAATGGCTATCAGCATGAAGATGGAGACATTCATGTTCGAGGGGACGGAGCTGAAGCTGAATCCCACGTGCTACATCATAATCACAATGAACCCTGGCTATGCTGGTCGCCAGGAGCTTCCAGATAATCTAAAAGTGCTGTTTCGCTCTGTGGCCATGATGGTACCTGACTACGCCATGATCGGAGAAATTACTTTATACTCCTTTGGCTTCATAGACGCTAAGAACTTAGCAGAGAAGATCGTTCACACGTACAAACTGTGCTCTGAGCAGCTCAGCTCGCAGAATCACTATGACTACGGCATGCGAGCTGTGAAGACTGTTCTCATTGCTGCTGGGAACCTGAAACTGAAGTATCCAATGGAAAACGAGTCCATGTTGGTTCTCAGAGCTATCATTGATGTGAATCTTCCAAAATTCTTGGCCCAGGATGTTCCTCTGTTCAATGGTATCTATACAGATTTGTTCCCTGGCGTTGAACTACCTCAGCCTGATCGAGACGAATTGATCGATTTGCTGAAGGTGATCTTGGAAAAGAGAAATCTGCAAGCTACGCCCTGGTACATGGAGAAGATAGTGCAGATTTATGAGATGATCCTAGTGCGTCATGGATTAATGATTGTTGGACGCACGCTTAGCGGGAAAACAATGGCGTACCAATGTCTAGCAGAGGCCTTAGGCGAACTGGCAGGTAAAAGACGAGCTACTATGAGGGAGTACCAAACTGTTTACAAGATCATAAACCCGAAGGCTATCACTCTGGAACAGTTGTATGGCAGCTTTGATCCAGTGTCTCATGAGTGGAGCGATGGTGTTCTAGCGAATATGTTCAGGGAGTTTGCACAGTCTTATTCTGTGGACCGCAAGTGGATAGTGTTCGATGGCCCTGTGGATGCAATCTGGATAGAAAGCATGAACACAGTGCTCGATGATAATAAGAAGCTTTGTCTGATGTCTGGGGAGATCATAACCATGTCGAATAAGATGAATATGATGTTTGAACCTGAAGACCTAGAGCATGCGTCACCAGCTACTGTCAGCAGATGTGGAATGATCTATATGGAGCCTTCTCAGCTAGGTTGGAACGCATTGTTCGAGTCGTATAAGAAGTATCTTAAAGAGAAGCTGCTGCTAGAGCAGTTCGAACTTGTCGTGGAGTTGGTTGACTGGTTAACAGTACCAATTTTCGACTTTATAAGCCGATATTGTAAGACGTTTATACCGGTATCGGAGCTTCATATGTTCTTGGTAAGTGTTATGGTTGTTAGACAGTGGATAGTTGTTGATAGCATAGTTTCGTGAAAATAATACTTGATGTTTCAGTCTTTCACAAGACTTCTCACTGCGATGTTGGATGACGAGACACAGGTTAGCACAGTCTGGTTGCAATGTATATTGTTGTTCAGCATGATTTGGGGCATGTGTTCAGTGTTGATCAGCGACAGTAGGAAGACTTTTGATGTTTATATAAGAAAAGTGTTGTTGGGTAATGATGAAGAGTGTCCCAGACCAAAATCATTTAAGTTGTCGAAGCAGCAACTATTTCCTGATAAGGGTACAGTGTACGAGTGGATATATGACAAGAGGAATAATGGCAGTTGGATATCTTGGACGGACACAACCTTGATGGTACATGCGCTTACACATATTGAAATAAAATCATTGTTTCATGACTTCCAGTTTTGTATTCCAGACTTCGCTACTCCCTGAGTCAAAATCCAATCAACTAATCGTGCCGACCACCGAGGTAGTGATCCAGAACTTCTTCCTAACAAACTTACTATATAGATCAATACCTCTTCTATTCGTTGGTCCAACCGGTACCGGCAAGTCGGTAGTCATCTTGGACTACCTAGTGTCCTTGAACCGAGACAAATACCTAGAAAACGTGATAAACTTCAGCGCGTGCACCACAGCCTATCAAACGCAAGAAATGGTGATGTCGAAGCTAGACCGTAGAAGAAAGGGTGTCTACGGTCCGCAAATGGGAAAGAAATGTATTCTGTTCGTGGACGACTTGAGCGTGCCACAGAAAGAAGTCTATGGTGCTCAGCCACCCGTCGAATTAATCCGTCAGTGGGTAGATCATGGGCATTGGTTCGACGTGAAGGATACAACGATGTTATACTTGGTGGACATGTTTCTGATCATTGCAATGCTGCCACCGGGTGGTAGCTCGAACGTGGTGACCTCTAGATTAACTCGCCACACGCACATAATCGGCATCGACGTGTTCGAGGAGACAACCATGTCTAAAATCTTCTCCACAATTCTGGACAATCATTTTTCAAAGGGGTTCCCTCAGGAAATTGCAAGATTAGGGAAGATGGTAGTCAGTGCCACTACTGACATATATTTCGCAGCGATCCAGAAGTTCTTGCCTACTCCAGCTAAGAGTCACTATACATTCAACCTGCGAGATTTCAGCAGAGTCATCAAGGGCATCCTCCTGGTCCCAGCCTCCAGATTGCAGGAACCTGACAAATTGATAAGATTATGGATCCACGAAGTATACCGGGTGTTCAATGATAGACTAGTAGATGAAAACGACCAGCAGATTCTGTTCCAAATGGTTCAGTACACCTGCTACGATCAGCTGCGTCAACCACTAGAAAAGGTGTTATCTCGGTTTCTGAAAGAGGGGGAGAAGGGGATTAGTGCTGCACACATTCGGGACCTCTTCTTCGGCAACTATATCGAGCCCGACGCCGATCCCAAGGTGTACGACGAAGTGGTGGACCTGGAGGACCTGCAGAGCAAGATGGACTACTATCTGATGGAGTACAACATGCTCTCGAAGACTCAAATGCCCCTGGTCTTGTTTAGGTACGCGATAGATCACATCTCGCGCGTCTCGCGTATACTCCTTCAAGAAAACGGTCATGCTCTTCTGGTAGGAATTGGCGGATCTGGCAGAAGCTCTTGCGCTAAACTGGCAACTAGTATGTGCGAGTATGTGATACATCAAATAGAGATGACCAGGACGTACGGATTCACGGATTGGCGGGAGGACATGAAGAACCTGCTGCTGCGCGTAGGCTGTGACGGGAAGTCCACTAGTTTCCTTTTCGGGGATCATCAGATCAAGACCGAGTCTTTTGTGGAGGACATAAACATGATCCTGAACACCGCAGACATACCGAATTTGTATAACACTGAGGAGAAGGCTGAGATCATGGACAAGATGTCGAATTTATCTCGTGACACTGGTGGGAAAAAGGGAGAGACTACACCGATGACTTTGTATGCTTTGTTCCTGGAGAGAGTTGTGAAGAATCTTCACCTGATTCTGACCATGTCGCCGATCGGAAACGCTTTCAGGAACCGCCTCAGAATGTTTCCGTCATTGATCAACTGCTGTACCATCGACTGGTACACTATTTGGCCGGAAGACGCTTTAGAGAAGGTCGCAAGGATGTCCTTGCAGAACCTGCAGATCACCGACGAACTGCGGGAGAAGTGTGTCCACATTTCTAAAGAGTTTCACACGAGCATTACTCACGCCAGCGAGGACTATTTTAAAACGCAAGGTAGGAGATTTATATATTTATTTGAGTTCAAATTTCTTCATCTGTAATTTTATCCCCTTTGTGGTTCTACCCTTAGGTAGGAGATATTATACCACTCCCACGAGCTTTCTGCAGCTGATTAAGCTTCTGGGCAAACTGTACGACCAGAAGACTCAGTCGATAGTGTTGCAGCAGAACCGCTACGTGACTGGTTTAGAAAAGCTGGATTTCGCAGCCGGCGAGATCGCGGTAATGAAGGACGAGCTGCAGGAGCTGCAGCCTAAGCTATTGAAGCAGTCCGAGTTGAGCAACAAGCTTATGATCACGATAGAACAGGACACGATCAACATAGAAGCAAGGAAGGAGGTAGTGGCTGCCGAAGAAGCGTTAGCAAATGAAGCAGCTGCAGCGTCTCAGGCGATCAAGGATGACTGCGAGAGCGACCTCGCTGAAGCCACTCCTGCTCTAGAAGCTGCACTGGCTGCGTTGGATACTCTAAAACCCGCGGATATAACCATCGTTCGATCTATGAAGAGTCCACCAGCGGGTGTGAGATTGGTAATGGAAGCTGTCTGCGTGTTAAAAGGCGTGAAGCCCGAGAAGGTGACAGACCCAGCGACAGGTCAAACGGTGGAGGACTTCTGGCCAGCCTCCATAAAGGTCCTCGGTGACATGAAGTTCCTCGAGAGCCTGAGGAATTTCGACAAGGACAACGTGCCGCCGGCGTACATGAAGAAGATCCGCGATAAGTTCATTAACGATAGGAGCTTTCAACCAGAAGCCGTTAAGAAGGTATCAACCGCTTGCGAAGGTCTTTGCAAATGGGTGAGAGCCATGGAGGTCTATGACAGGGTGATCAAGGTGGTGAAGCCAAAGCAGGAGATGCTAGCGGAAGCTGAAGCTGCTCTGGCCTCGCAGATGGAGGCTTTGAATGCGAAAAGAGCGCTCCTTCAGGATGTCAGCCAGAAACTGCAGGCTTTGAACGACGAATTCGCCGAATGCATGCGCGAGAAGAAGAAGTTGGAGGATCAGATCAACTACAGCATGAAGAAGCTGGACAGAGCTGAGAAGCTGCTGGGCGGTTTGAGCGGAGAAAAGAATAGGTGGAATGAAACTGCGATTGCGTTAGGCGATAGCCTTCATAACGTCATAGGCGATGTACTGCTCTGTTCCGGAGTGATAGCTTACCTAGGAGCCTTCACGATCGACTACAGGACTAGTCTGATTGCTCAGTGGTACTCATCCTGCCAGAAAATTAAGATCCCCTGTGGCGCGAAGTTCAGTGTGGTCGATGTTCTTGGTAAGCAGGTAGAGATCAGAGCGTGGACTATCTTTGGCCTACCTGCGGACAACTATTCCGTGGAAAATGGCATAATCGTGAGGAACGCTGACCGCTGGCCGCTCATGATTGACCCTCAGAATCAGGCGAATAAATGGGTGAAGAACATGGAGAAGGAGAACAAATTGGTCGTCATCAAGCTCTCCGACCCGAATTACGTGAAAATAGTCGAAACTTGTATACAACTTGGAACACCCATTCTGTTGGAGAACATTCTAGAGGAGATCGATGCTATACTCGAGCCGGTGCTGTTGAAGAATATCTACAAGGAGCGTGGTGTGCTGTACATGAAGTTTGGCGAGAATGTCATCGAGTACAACACCGACTTCCGATTCTATATTACGACGTGTCTGAGAAATCCTCATTATCTGCCGGAAGTGGTCGTCAAAGTGACCTTGTTAAACTTCATGATCACTCCGCAGGGTTTGCAGGATCAGTTGTTGGGTATTGTTGTTGCTAAAGACCTGCCTATTCTTGAAGAGCGTAAAAATCAGATGATAGTGGAAGGTGCTAACAACAGGAAGATCCTTGAGGAGATAGAGAACAAAATCTTGGAGGTGTTGTCTTTGTCGGAGGGCAATATATTGGAGGATGAAACCGCTATTATGATACTGTCCTCTTCAAAAGTATTGTCCGAGGACATCCAAGCGAAGCAGAAGATAGCTGCCAAAACAGCCATAGAGATCGACGACGCTCGCAACCGGTATAAACCTGTTTCAGAACACGGTTCCGTCCTCTTCTTCTGCATCTCGGAGCTGGGGAATATAGACCCTATGTACCAGTACTCCTTGGTATGGTTCATCCATTTGTATGTCATGGCAATAGCCCACAGTGAGCAGACCAAGAACCTGGAGGTCCGGATAAAGAGCATGAACCAGTACTTCACTGCGAGCATCTACAGGAACGTATGCAGGTCTGAATTGAGCAAAGGATATTTCGAATAACGATTGAATTCAGTAGGACAACAAAATACAATTCCAGTTTATAAATAATAGTTTTAGTTTACTTTATAAAATCGAAATGTTAATACGGTATATTGTTACCATTTTTCGTAACAACAAATTCAATCGATATCAATCATTTTAGTGGAATTATGGAAATTTAGAATAATTCTCAACTCTGGTGCAGGTCTCTATTCGAGAAAGACAAGCTGATATTCTCCTTCGTCCTGTGCATTGGCCTGATGCGCGCCGCTGGACAGTTGGAAGAAAATCTTTGGACGTTCTTGCTGACCGGTGGAGTAGCTTTAGACAATCCTTTCCCTAATCCTGATCCATCTTGGTTGACCGATAGGTCCTGGTCCGAAGTTGTCAGAGCTACGGATCTGCAAGGACTTGGAAACCTGAAAGAGTCCTTCCAGAAGGACGCACGTCAGTGGAAGACCTTCTACGACCTGCCCAATCCTCAGGAAAATCCTTTTCCTCCTCCGTTTGATAAAGTGACCGAGTCCTTGACGAAGCTGGTGATCCTCAGGTGTATAAGGCCGGATAAAATCGTGGCGGCCGTGAGGATCTTCATCATACACCATATGGGACAATCCTTTGTTGAACCTCCTCCATTTAACCTTCAAGATTCTTACAACGATTCCAGCAACGTGACTCCACTTCTTTTCATTTTATCCCCTGGATCTGATCCAATGGCTGGGCTGATCAGGTTCGCAGAGAACTATGGGATATCGAAGAAGAATCTCATGACCATATCTCTGGGCCAAGGTCAGGGCCCCATAGCCGCGAACATGATCAACGTGGGCATTACAACTGGAGAATGGGTGGTGCTACAGAATTGTCACTTGGCGGTCTCGTGGATGAAGGAGCTTGATAAGATCTGTAGTGAAATTATCATCCCTGAAAATACGAATTTCAAATTTAGACTATGGTTGACTAGTTATCCGTCAAAGGATTTCCCTATTTCCATTCTGCAGAACGGCGTGAAGATGACCAACGAACCCCCGAAAGGGTTGAAGAATAATTTACTCAGAAGTTACTTGAATGATCCTATATCGGACCCTAAGTTTTATGCTAGTTGCAGAAGGATAGTAGAGTGGAGGCATCTGCTATTTGCTTTGTGCTTTTTCCATGCTGTCGTCCAAGAGAGACGTAACTTTGGACCTTTGGGTTGGAATATTCCATACGAGTTCAATGAATCGGATCTGCGGATTAGTATTCTACAATTGCAGGTGAACTATCCAAGAATCCACCTTATCCTTAGCGTTCTTATCAGTTTTAGTCTGAACGTGTTAGGGTCGATTCATATTCATCCGGTTCCGAAATTCGAATCGAGTATTCTTATCCAGGTTTAAGTGAAACCGTTCGTAATCAAGCTTGTCCGTCGATATGGCCTCGCAGTTTCGAAGAAAAGTATCGGATCGGAATCGACAGACAAGCTCGGTTACGAACGGTTTTACTTAAACCTGGGTAAGAATACTCTACGTCTAGGCTTAACCAGGCTTTTAATAAATCATTGAACTGTTCCAGCTTTTCCTGAACGACTATGACAAGGTGCCTTATGCTGCGCTTCTATATCTAACAGGCGAATGTAATTATGGTGGACGCGTTACAGATGATAAGGATAGACGTCTGCTGAACTCTATACTTAAAGGATTCTACAATCCCTCAGTAGTCACTCAACAAGAGTAAGTATATTGCACATTTATAGATACTTACGTATCTACAAAATATTCGTGTCAAGTTGGTTGGTGTTCCTTGTCAGCAAGAATAAATAAATAGAAGACAATAGAGTGAAATACAGAAGCTTACTAGTCACTATCTTTTGCAGGTACTGTTTCTCAAAAAGCTGTATGTACCGCATGCCTGTCAACACTGATCAGCAGGGTTGCATAGCATACATCAGAAGTCTACCAATTAATCAGCAGCCTGAGGTCTACGGTCTACATGAGAACGCGGACATAACAAAGGACAATCAAGAATCCATGCAGCTTCTAGATGGAGCTTTGCTGACACAGCCGCAAATCAGTGGAGTTGGGGTCGAGCGAGACATGGACGCCATGGTCTTCAGCTTATGCGACGACATACAGTCCAAAATAAGACCTCCTTTCGACGTTATAGAAGTGGCTAAAAAATATCCCGTGCTTTACATGAACAGCATGAACACGGTCCTCCGCCAGGAGCTGATCAGATTCAACGACCTCATGGACGTGCTTAGAAACACTCTAGTGAACGTGCAAAAAGCCATCAAGGGTTTAGTTCTAATGTCAGCGGAACTGGAAGAAGTCTTCACGAGCATGAGCATCGGCAAAGTGCCAGCAGCTTGGAACAAGAAGTCCTATCCATCCCTAAAACCACTTGGAAGCTATGTTAATGATTTGATAGAGAGATTAGAGTTCTTTCAAAATTGGATCGATCACGATTCACCAAATGTGTTCTGGATATCCGGCTTCTTTTTCACTCAGTCGTTCCTCACGGGTGTCTTGCAGAACTTTGCTCGGAAAAACAGAATTCCAATTGACAGACTGGACTTTGAGTTTGATGTGACTAAGTTCGAGACCAATGTAAAGTCTACACCATCTTACGGTGTATACATAAAGGTGTGTGATATAAAAACAAAATAGATATCATTTTATTTCAAAGATTGAAGATTATTTACATTTCATAAAGCAGTATTACTATTTCTTCTCTCATTTTTTCTATTATTTATTATTTCCAAGATAAACTTCGCAAAATGTTTTGAGGGATTCCGTAATTTTTTAAAATTTCCTTTAGGGCTTGTTTCTAGAAGGTGCTCGGTGGAACAGAGAAATCGGAATGTTAGATGAATCGAGACCCAAAATCATGTTTGATGTTCTACCAGTAATATGGCTACAACCCGGTAGAAAGGCCGATTTTGTTCCTAAATCTGTATACCACTGTCCTGTGTACAAGACGAGCGAAAGACGAGGAGTTTTAGCTACCACTGGCCATTCGTCCAACTTTGTTTTATACATTTTGCTGTTAACACGCGTCAGTGAATCTCATTGGATTAGAAGAGGAACAGCATCTTTGTGCCAACTTGACGACTGATGGCTCTGCATTTATTTTTGAAATCGAGGAGGAATAAATTTAACTTCATCCGAACCGACAACAAAATATTAGGTCTGTATTATTTATTCGCACTTCAATCTTGCAGTGACCAACATCGTGTAGTTAAATATTGTCTCAGTAATTTCAAAATAAATTGAGAAATGTCTCAGAACACACTATGTGTGTGGTGACGTGCCGCTTTCTTTGAATATTGTTCATACATATAAGTTAACAATAAGTTTACGGGACGCGTTCTAATATCTTTAATTTACGATTATTGAGATTGTAAAGATGCGTCTATGAGGAATTATTCAACAAATTTATTCCTTTAAATAAGAATTTAAAATCTATGCAAGAGACAATATAGTTAAAGTTTGTTGAACAATGTGATCAGTTTTGCAACTCTCACACCGCTCTGTATGTGCTGAAGCTTGCAGCAGCACTTTGTTCTCAGAAGAAAAGTGATCTTTAATAGTCGTTTAATTCCACTTATCCAATTGTAGTTTAATATGTACAATTTGTTCTTCCTGTCTGATATATTTGAGTTATAAATTTTATTTTAGGCCAGTTGGATGGGATAACGTACTACTCGAAACACGTGCATATGAAAAAATTGTTTATTTAATGAAATTTCCATAAGAATAGACGATCAATGTCATGGGATCAATAGTCGTAATATTGTCGTAATAGTATCGATATTTTTGTTTTCATTTTTGTACAGTTAAATATATGTACAATACAGACTTATAACAATATATTATGATTTGTTCAACAGCTGATTTCGAGATGTTCATTCACGTATAACAAAATTTCAAGTAATGCGAATATAATTAACAATTTTCGATAACACTTTTCAAGATAGAGATATGAGATGACAAGATTGAACTTCTCGTGTTAAATTACATATAATTAGTTAGTTCGCCCATTACATTTTCATTCATTTTCCACAGTCCATCCAGGATCGTTTATTATCTTCCACACGATTGTAATAATACTGGTTGTTGCCTTGAGACTTTGTTATGTTTTGAACAATTTTAATCAAGGGAAATTTTTTCAAAAAAAATATTTAGAGACTTTCGTATAGTTTGCTTAAACATTTTTAGAGGAAATTAAGTCAGTTCCTAGATGACATACAGAAATCACAAATTTCGTACTTACCCTAAGCAATATTAAATAACGGATCGTTTCTATACTATTGAAGATTCGAGGTATATACATCACTCTTTATAATGATACAAATATATAACAATTCATGGTTTTGATAGTTACCCTATGTGAAGAAATGCTGAAAGTCCATTCAACGAGTCAGCTCAGCATACGTAAACCGAACAACAGTAACAATTGTTTACAGACTCTACTCGTTAAACGGACTGTACATGTTTCATCTTAGTCGCTGTACAGTTGCATATTAATTATAAAATCAATCATTTACATTATAAATCTCATCTCACGATTACGATCCCAGTCTTAGCATATATTTAACATACTGAACAATCTCCTTTTCTTCATTCAAATCTTTCCGCGAAGACATAGTTTCTTAAGTATAGTTTTCCCTCCGTAACGTCGCTCTTTATCCCTACGACGTCAACCAACAGTGGGAGGAGCAGCGAGTCGACAGCCAATGAGAGCGAAGACAAAATAGCTTCCACTGCTCACGAACGTCTCGCGTGACGTTACGGAAAAAGAACTGTATTATGGACAGAGTTGGGCGAAAGTTAATCGCGAATAATGAATAATATTTCATTTGTTATTCGAGTAATGTCAAACTCTAGTTGTGGAATATACGAGTCAATGCCTGGCCGTGCTCTAATATAAATCTGTTAATATAACAAACATATGTACAATAATAACAGTTCTGATATTTAAAATATGTCGACAACCTCTCCGATATAAAACAAACTACATATACTATTGAGCATTTTTCGTAAAAATTATTCGTCAGGCTCGTGTCTGTTTTTATTCGACGAGGGTACTGGTTGTCTCGGACGTGGTGTTATCAGCTTCCCTTCTCGTGGCGCGTTCGACGTAACAGAAGGCAACGGTGCCGATGACAATGCTTATCGTCAACACGAGAAGCTGTATGTAAAGACTGAGACTGCTGCTGTAAGCGAAACTGAGGGCAGCGGCGACTGACTGGCAGAATTTGAACAGTGCGAACGCTGGGGCACTCTGGTTGACAAAAAGCACGCCGATCAACGAGTACACCTGTGTATTGAAGCAAGCATCGCCAAAACCCAACGCAAGGCTTCCTACCATGGCTAAGATCGGCGAAGGATGAATGAATCCTATCTTACTGGTATCCTCGAAGGGCGAGTCGTTAGGGAGGTTTAAGAAAATGGTGATAAAGGCGAACACGTGCACGCCGAATCCCGTGAGCACTACCAACCCTCCACCACAATTGCGAGCCAGCTTCGATGCGAAAATGCCGAAGATTGCGCCGCCAGCAACTTCGCCGATTCCGATGAAGATTCCTGAGAGTCCCACCAGCCTCTTGCGCTGATCGCCGATCGCCTTGGTGAATCCAATGCTGGAGGAATAGACGCCTGAATAGAACGTCAATACGAAACCAGTGTATATAAACGTCAGTGACAGCAGAAGCATCTTTGGTGTCAGGAAAAGACTGAACGCGTCCTGGAAGGCCTTCCAAGCGGCTAGCCATGGCTTCTCTCTCGCTGGTTCTGGTATCTGAAGTTCCCTGTCAGCGCTAGAAACTCCTTCAGCTTCACCCAAGACCAATCTCTGCGACGTCCTCCTTAATGTAGCCAGCAGACAGGTGCCTGCGATGGCCAAGCCAGTCAGTACACTGAAAACCAATGTTCGGACCGGAGCGCCGATTTTCGGGTCTTGGAACATGAAGTACACGAACAGGTTGCCGGCGACATTCGACAATTGGAAAATCGCCCAGAAAACTCCACTGTTTCTGGACATGGTCTCTGAATCGCTGTTCTCAGTTAGATACTGGCCGTGTCCCGTCCATATCAATGCAGCCCCGATGCCGAGGATACCGGAGGCGGTATAGAGCATAGCGTTTTGAGGCCACAGGAATGATGCTATGAAAAGGACGTAACAGCAAGATCCGGTTAATATCGCAACCCTTGGCCCTGTCATAGAGATGTACGATGGAGCTAACCAGTTGCAGATAGCAAGGACAGCGTAGATTATCGACAAGCTGATGTAAGCATTGCCGGTGAAGCTCTTATCCTCATCATTGATACTTTGCAGCACGGTTCTCTGTAAAAGAAATTCAAGTTTAGTGTGTACTAACAGTCTGCAGCATAACTGAATATAAGAAATCCTCTGTTTCAAATCTGTTCTCATTCTGGTTAGAAAAGCTTGCTGACTGGGATATCAATAAAAGAAATTTATTTGATCATGTTTTTAGGATTTTCTAGAAGAAACCAATGTCGCAACTTAAGGGGGTAGGCTCGTTTCTAGGGTTGCAAGGGTGCGGGATGCGTCATTTCTCAATAATGCTAAGATGGGTTTTTTCAGTAATCAAAAGCGCTAGATAAAAGATCAATCTAGGCCGTAATTACCCTCAAAAGTCCTAGTTTTACGTTTACGAGGCGTAATTTGCATTATTCGGCAGCATGTACCTAGCTGTCGCAGTTTTATGAAAATAGCGAATTACGCTGCCGAACAATGCAAATTACGCCTCGTAAACGTAAAAATAGGACTTTTGAGGGCGATTGCGGCCTATATAGATTGATCTTTTCTTTAGAGTTTTTGACTACTAAAAAACCCCATCGTTGCATTATCGAGAAATGAGAAAGCGCATCCCGCACCCTTGCAATCCTGGAAACGAAAGTCTACCCCCTTAAGAAATTCGTTACGTATAATAAGGATAATAAGATCCGTATTTATTATTTACTAATGTTTTAATTCCTCTGTCTAGAATTCTGCATTGCCGACGCAGTAGCAAACGACACTCCAGCGAACTCTACCCGAATAAAACCGTCGAATCGTGAACTACGTAAGACAGCAACAGGAAAGTATGTGTGAGAGAGAGAGAGAGAGAGAGAGAGAGAATTAGTTTCTGCAGTCTGCAGTGTGTCGACTACAAAAACATTCAATTTTGTGCGACTTGATTGTTTAAAATAATTTGATGCCAACATTTACGGAGAATTTCCTCTCCAACTGGTACATGAGAAAGTATGTTACATTTGATAATATAAGTACACATAATTTAATGTATTTATGACAACATACAAAAGTGTATAAAACATATGCACTAGTCTTGTTATCTTCATGCTATTTATCAAGAATTTATCGTCTCAAATACAGCGGCCGTTTTACTTTAATTAAATATGTACTATTCCAAAGAATACATGCAATATAAGCTTAGAATTACTATTATCAATTTGACATATATATAAGCTTATCAAATGTGATTTTTACTGAAATATTGAATGTTTGCTCTGATCCGATAAGAACAGGACTTAGATCAAGCTTATAGATTTCAATGTATCATATTCCAATGAATCTCTAGAATCTAGAACACAGGTATTAATCATATCAAAGAATCTATAAAAAAATGTTCATAAATATATATTATCTAAACTCAATGATTATCAAACATATTCATAAAACAGATATTAATAAATACCACCATAAAATACTGTGTGAACTTTATGTATTTACATATATACTGTATCTTATTAGCCTAAATTAAAATTTTGAGAAATCTGCAAGGATTGCTGCATATGGTATGCTGGGAATTTAAACATACATATTAATACTTAAATTTATTCCGAGTTTATTATCTTAAAATGACGATATCTATAAGATGCCTTTAAGATTAGAAAGCTATAAATACATTCTAAAGAATGTTAACATCTTTTTAATATTATTAATTATGTCATATCAATTTAATCAATGTGTTTAATATAGATAAGAATACAGATTATATTTGTAGATAGCTTTCTTACAGATACAATAAGGTTTAAGATAAACTATTGTAGCCTTATTAAAAGCATACAGATAAAATCTATTTTGTTATCACAAGTATATCTAAAATTTTTATAAATGATTCTTCGTTATTCGCAAATTTTTTATTCTTTTTTTTTATTCTTGGCTTGTTTATTTGCTAAATGTTTTTCTAACAAAACGATGATATCATATTTGTAAACTTATTATATAAATAGTGCAATATAACACAGTGAAACTAATCAGAAGAATTTCTTTTTTATTTTGCATAAAGTTCCACTGTTTAATTATAACTATAACATACACGATACCATTTAATCAGTCAAGTAAACAATTTCAATACGTCAATTGTGTTTTGAAAGTAGTGTATATATACTGGTATATACATCGACACGGAACAGGATAATACAAACGTCATCGAAACAATGGGGGAAAAATAGAAAACAAATTACGTGTGTCAGCGTTTGAATTTCGTATACTGCGCACGTCAGGGTGTATAGTACATGGACGGACGTGGATGGAATTTTTGAAAAGTACACATATATCGCGGAAGTGACAGAAATCACGATCATCTAAATCTAAAACCGCTGACCTGGTTCGGTTGTCAAAGGCATATGTCAACGTTGCTCTCGTACTTACCTCGATGTTCCCCATCGTTTGAAATGCGGTAAATACCAACATGAAACCGCAACTCAGTATTATCACATTTACAAAATTTCTATTTATCGTCATGACGATCACGTTGAATAAAACCGGTCAAATGGAAACGGAAAAAACGACTTCGCTTGTTTGTTTTTCGCGCGCACAGTTCCTAAGTTTCGCTGCTGGAAACCGTACGTTTCTAGCAGATGGTGTCCGTATGACTATAAAAGAAAGCCACGAATGATCGCCTACGATGTGTAGTGTTGTCTCTTTCCCTCCTGTTTACACTATTTGAAGTTATCGTCGGAACATAGTAAACGCGCATTGATTATGCAACACACCATGAAACGTGGAGTGTCATTATTCCTACACTGACCATGAAAAACTACGAAAAGTCACAGAAATTGTGATTGAATATTTCTTCAGCAGCACTATATGTATATAGAGTATTTATTGCGATTATTCTCTTGATCTTAATTAATATTTAGACATTTTTCATGAGGATGTTGCAATCGACATAACCTATAACGCTATCTACGGCTGATTATCCAAGTTGGAGTTGACAATTTTGTTAATTTTCCCTAGATGACGCTATGGACCTCTTCTACAGTTTTTTTTTCCGGTACAATGCTGCCCTCTAGCCTAATTTTTAGCCTGGATCAGAACCTATATACATCAGCTATGATAAATACACTTACGCACATATATAATTGACCACACAACTTTTTTATGAATGGACCAAACGACTTCAATTTTCCTGTAAGGCTAGAAGGATTAGTATAGTAAATAACGTCTAATAAATATGTTTAAAATATGCATTTAAAATTGTGAAAAACAATAGTAAAAATTGAGTTTTACAACTTTTTTAGCTGGACCAATAAGGAAAATTCAAAAGAGGTAAAAATTGCAATTTTTCATGATTTTCGGACTACACAACTGCCATTTTTACCACTTTTGATCGTTTATAATTTGTAAACCAATCAACCAATTTTTAAATCATTAACATCTTTTAAATTTCCGTTATTGGCCCAGCTGAAAAAGTTGTGAAAATCAATTTTTACTATTGTTCTTCACAATTCCGACCAAATGCATTTTTTCAACATATTTGTTAGACATATGTCTAATGATATCATTTACTAAACTAATTCTTCTAGCCTTACAGAGAAATTGAAATCGTTTGGTCCATTCACAAAAAAGTTATTCTGAGTAATCAATTATGTGTGTAATTGCGTATATGTCGATTGTTTTTGAGCGAATAAATGGCCTAATTCGATTTGAAATTGTACCGCCATTGCGATTGAAACGTATTCAAATTTTCCCGCTACGAGGATGATTATTCGTTCTAAACTGAATCTTACATAGAGAGGAACGAAAATGGCGGACCGTTGCCAGTAAAAAGTCGTTGGCTATCCCGTTATCGGATTCTCCGATAGAATTTTGCAAGGCGATAAAAAAAAATCGCGTAACGATAAGAAATCGGTGTGGCGTGGAAGAATGTAAGGTGCGGAAATTTCGCGCGGTTTTTATTATAAATTTGGATATGGTCGTTTGGCGAGCAAGGGTGTAAAATGCCGTAACTAAAATTTGCGACGGTTTGACACGTTTACAAACTGGGTAATTTCGGTGCTGAATTTTGTGCACGGTTTTTGAAAGTGGCAACTAATCGACAGTACAAGAAGACAGGCCGGTCGGAGCAGGTCGTAGTATTTGTTGGTGGAGGATATGAAATCACTGTACAAACACTATGACGAATTGTCTTGATCGAAGCAATGCAAAGTGTCTCCCTTCTTTTTCTGTCAAGCCTGTATATTTTTAGTGTCGCGCGATCGCATAAAAAATGCATACCTGTGAACATTAAAGTCAACAAGTGACAAGTGTTTACGTGACTGATTTTGTTGAATAAAATATCAGTTTATTTATGGAAGAAGTGTTAGATGCTTATCAATCATGAAGAAACAGTTTTTCAGAGTTAAACAGCTCGCGGATCAAACGTTCTCTAGGTAATCCATTCCTCCAAATATTCTCGTTCTGTTTATTTGTTCGACAAATCGCGAAATTCCGTTTGTGTTCTCGCGGAATGTGTCTATGTACGATAACGTCGGAAACGTTTGCAAATAGATTGTAAAAGACAAAACAACAAACAATTTATTCGGTATCTTGGCCTTTGATAACAATGTGATAAAGAATAACACCTACTCTGTCCTTACTTTTTACGTTTTTCGGTATGAAAATTTTTAATGACACGCAACCAATAATAGCAAGCATGCTATATACCAAAATAGATTGTGAATCAGAGAATCTTAAAATGGATTGACTTTACACAACTACGAATCTCATTTCCATGCTAATTTATCGGCATGTTGAACTTTTCCAAACATTCTTTCTTTTAGAGCTGGTAAGACGGAAGTGCTCACGGATGATTTACAAGCTGCAGACAAACATGTCGAGCAGATTAGGATGGCTCTCGTTGGGCTGAGCAAAAGACTCACTAATCCTGCGAATCAAGCTATAGCGCAGGATGGGGCAATTAAAGAAAAACGGATGGTAATATTCAGTAACAGAAGCTTATTATTAAACTGTTTCATCCAATAATATTCAAATTATATTGAAATATTCGAAATACAAATATTTTTCGTAGTTATTGAAGCAAATTAGTGAATACATTTGACCTTCCAACAACTGAATTTTTTTTCATTGTTTTGAACGCCTAGAACAGTCAATAAGAATTAGTTGTAAACATAAACGACCTAGTATGAAGACAGAGGGTTAATATAAAAGTTTAAAATGGTTTGCGAAGTTTTAAATATTTAAATGCATTGAGCAAACCAAAAGTTTCTCTATTGTGTCTATTATTTGTTAAATGTGTGTTTGATTTTTAGAAAAAATGCCCAGAATTCATATTAGGGCAGACAATGCAAGAAAATGCCCCTGAAGATGGGCTTATGGGTTTTACGCTTACAGAATGTGGCCGCGCACAAATTAATTTAGCGAATGAAACAATCGAACACGAAGCGAAAGTTGAGCAATATGTAACGAGCCCTCTACTACATATTTTAGATACGAATGTACCAAATATAATAAAGCATAAAAGAAATTTAGCTCGGTTAATCTTGGATATGGATAGCGTGAGAGCAAGATATCAGCAAGCTAGCAAGCATAGTGCCGGTAATTAACGATTTATAGAGAATTATATGTTTGAAATTTTCTCGAATTTTCTGAGCAATATCTTTGTTGAAAAGGTACGGGTGCAGCAAAAGTAGACAATTTAAGGGAAGAATTAGAAGAGGCTGAAGCTAAGGTGGAGCAATGCAGAGACCAGTTGGCTGCGGAAATGTTTCAACTTATGTCCAGAGAATCCGATTTAGCACACACTATTATTCAATATGTAAAACTTCAAAGAGCTTACCATGAAAGTGCTCTGCATTGTTTGGAAGAGCTTATCCCAGGATTAGAAAGTTACATAAGTAAGTATTTTGATATTAGTCAACTTTTGGAACCAGAATACATGTTTATAATTAATTCTGACTTCATGTTTTATATGATTTTTTTCATTTTATTTCAAGCGAATTTAATAATGTAAGGAGTTGTCACTCGATTGCTAAGGGTTAATTTTATATTTTATTTATAAAAACATTGTTAACCTGTTGTAGCGTATGGTGTGGGAATATTTATTCTACTGTGATTTCAGATGACAATGAAATGAAACCGGTTTATGGTAATCCACTTGAGGAGCACCTTAGGGTGACTAATAGAAAGATTGCTTTGCCTATCCAATTATGCGTCTCCGCTTTATTACGACTGGGTATGGAAGAAGAAGGCCTTTTTAGAATAGCTGGCGCTGCATCAAAGTCGCGGCGAATTAAGTTAAGTTTAGACGCCTGCTGCCTTACATTACCGACTGCTCTGGAATATAAGGATCCTCATGTGATCGCTGGCGCGTTAAAGTCTTACTTAAGAGAACTCCCGGAGCCTCTTTTAACATTCAAGTAAGTAAAACAACTTTTTGCATGGCAAACAAAGGAATGGAAAATGGGCGAGGTTGTATGAACGTTTTTATTAATTTGAAGGTTATATCCTGAATGGATGGCAGCTGCGAAAATAACAAGTAGTGACACAAGATTGAGAGCTCTATGGGAGGTGCTATACAAACTACCTCCCGCGAATCTAGAAAATTTACGGTTCCTAATCAAATTTTTGGCTGTACTCACGAAAAACCAAGACATAAACAAAATGTCGCCGCAAAACATTGCAATTGTTATCGCGCCGAATTTAATATGGAGTCCCCAAGAGGATGCGAATACAATGGTGTAAGAACAGTCTTCCTTCCACAAACTGTTACTAAAGCACATTCTAATTAAACACTCGCACGGCCGTTGGTGGGTCTTTTTAAATCCAGAAATCACAGTTTTGCTACTATGTATATTCTCTTTCTAACTGTGAAAACTTCGGGTCTGCAGAGTCACAGTTATAGAAGAGATATTGCATTCTTTGTAGTATTCTTTTTAGCATATATTATACAAAATAAATTTATGAAATAACCGGTTTTATGTAAATATTAGTATAGAAATGTCTCGGTCGGAAAAGACCGATCGATGGCCATCCGCGTAATATGGGTGTGTTATATGGCCGTGGGAGTGTTAATTATTGTTAATGATTGACTTTCTAATTGCGTGTGGCGTGATAATTTTCTATTTATACGATCTTTACTGTCATTCCAGAATGAACATGAGCACAGCTAATAATTCTAGTCTTATAGTGGATCAGTTGATTACATACGCAAATTGGTTTTTTCCTGGTGAAATAGATTTTGACCGTGATCTCGACGTTGGGATTATAGACGGTATAGAAAACCAAATCACCGGCATGCGTCGTTGCGTTTCGAACAGCAGCCTAAGTGATCACGGTGAAAGTCCTTCGCAAGGTAGTCCTAAGCCAGCAGCTCGTAGAAAAAATAAACCGGCTCCGACGCCACCAAATAGCACCACACCTGACAAACATGATAAAAAGCCCGATGACAAACCGCCACCGACACCTGACAAACCACCAAGACCTCTAACGTCCGCGACCCTCACTCGTACAGTACATAAAGCTCATAAACAAGATGTGATAAGTACAGAGTTACCAGTCAAGCAAGAAAATAGTATAGAAAAACAGGACTCCAATCCAGAAACAGAAGTGAAGCAAACAACACATGATACAGTAGTTGTCGAGACACCGTCTCTCAGCGGTCCGGAACACATAAGCGAGGTACTAGAAGAATTGCGTATTGTTCAGGCGGAGGTGGAAAAAAGAAATCAGGAAATACAAAAACCGGAAAGAAAATTGACTACAGTAGGAAGCACGGAAAAGACTACCGTGGAGAATTTGTCGAACAATAAGGCGGAAACAGAGAATTCGGAAACCTCGATACAGAGGGTAAAACCGATAATCACCGAGAAACCACATCCTTCCACGTTGGAGAGACGGAGACCAGTCGCTGCTCCGAGAAGTATAACCAATGTAATACATAATACAGGTAACGGCACTCGCTATTCAATATGTATTTCGACTTCAAACAATTTCAGTACAATTTAAATATTGTTGAAATTGCAGAAGAGACAGTCGAGTTACGTAGAAAGTCAGACAACACAAGCTCTACGAACACAAGCACCCTGGATAGAAGTAGTAAACCAGCTATACCAGAACGACCAGCTGGATTGATTCGACCTTCGAGCCTAATCAGACAACACCCACGTCACAGTAATGAAAATTTAGACAGTGAGACAGGGGTAAGTATCAGGCCGTTCCTTGCAGAGTTGTTCGGCCTCAGTTTTACATGTAAGATATAACCCTTAATAAATGTAGTTACTGCCAGTGGACACGACAAATATGCCTGGATATTACATTATTGAAATACAATAACGTAAGCTATATTTATAAAGTGGAGAATGATATTCTGTTAACAATTACATACATTAACCCGTTGACTGCCGTGTGGTGATCACTACTGACCGCCACTGAACTTTTCAAAGACGCAGAATTCGATAAAAATCCGTAAAATTCGCAAACAATAACATTTGCAATTTTGTGAATGCAATGAATATTCGAATAGTGCTTTAACACGTTCCCTACTGATTTCATCTTCTTTAGATAAAATACAAAATTGATAAAAGTATCAATAATTTATCTATAATCTAACATGGATTCCGGCGCTCCGAGGCAAAACAAAGAAAACACGGTCGGCAGTGAACGTGTTAACTTTGTTGGAAGTGTGAATACGAGATACAATATTCTCTCCGTAACTGTGAAAACTTCGCGTCTGCAAAGTCACAATTCACATTCTTCACAGTGTTCTGAACGTAGAGAAGGATAGTCTCTACCATAAATGTGAAGAAATTTTTCACAGTTACAGAAAGAATACTGTGTGACGACAATGGTTTCCGCAGAGCTGTTAATCTGTTTTCTTCTTTCATAAAACCTGCAGCCTTTAACATTGGAAAGAGCTCACGTGTACTCGGTGGACAAACAACAGGTCAGTATAATACAAGTGCGTGGCAATGGCAATGTGCTCTGCTCAACGGGCGACAACAATGGCAACATGGCTTCGAACTTGCAGAGAAGCCCGAGTGTAGGTAGTCGACCGTCATCTATGTCCTTGTACGGTGAACGATCGGAAAAGCCTGCGAAACTAACCGCGCCAGAACAAACAAAAGCGCACGTGCGAACCAGATCGGAAGGGAATATTATCGATGTTCAAACACAGACTGAAACAGTGGTAGTTATTAAATCTCCACAACAACCTGTTCCGGCCTCGCCAAGGTTTCATCAGAGACCCCCAAGGCCACAGCCACCACCGCCACCTCCACCGACCGCTAAGCTCAAGACGGATCAAGAAAGCACCAATCTCTGAGATCAATTTGTAGAAAAATGTGATGATTATCATAAACCCGTTTGGTAGTCGAACGGTTCTATGACAAGATGATAACACGGCATTATGGAAAATTACTGCAATGTAAGTTTTGTAAATTTTCTCATTTCGATGGGCGTCGAAGGTACCGATATCTTAACTATTAGGGAAATTATAATTGAACCGATACCGCTCTCAAAATATACTATTTTGGTAATTATAGAGAAAGTGTCTGCGTACTCCGATTTTGATGAAATTTTAATATGTTATAGATTTCGACATCTTGAACAACTTTTTCCTTTTCCAATATAGGGGGGTCGCTTTTAGTTTTCGAGATATTTGCAAAAAACTTTCGCTAATACTGTATTGAATTTTTCGTGTTGTTGCACGCTCCGTGGCAACGTAAGCCTGTCCCTGCGCGGCGTTTGTTAACATTTTGTTTCTAAACACGCTGTGGAGATGAGAGAGAAAACAGGATCTCACTCTCTGTCAAATATTATATTATATATTGTATATACATATTATTATTATTATATAATATATTATTATTTTTATTATTATATATTATAATATATATAATATAATATATAATGTATATATAATATATTTTATATATATTATGGGAGTGAGACCCTATTTTCTCTGTTATCTCCACAGCGTGTTTAGGTGCGTGCACAGGCTTACGTTGCCGCAGAGCGTGCAGGAATACGAAAAATTCAATACAGTATTAGCGATAGTTTTTTGCAAATATCTCGAAAACTAAAAGTGACCCCCCTATAATGGAAAACGAGAAAGTAGTTCAAAATGTGTTGCTGCATAACATATTAAAATTTCATCAAAATCGGAGTACGCAGACCTTTTCTCTATAATTACCACTATTTTTTCAATTCATTATTGTCGGCAGAAAGCGCCTGTTTTTACATTTCGAAACTAATAGCGACGAAATAGTACACAATATGAACTTGTACAATCGAGTTCTTCGAATCCGTAAGCATTTGTAACTGTATATTAAAAATAACTTAAGAAGTTATATCTAATTTTCATACTTAACTCTAATATTTTTGCAATTTATCAGTTTTTTGTACCTACCGCAGTAACGATGAAAGAAGTATTATAACAATAAGGAAGTAATTTGATATAATTGATCTCCAGCTGCCTGACATACGGTTTAAGTTTGCAAATTTTTGTATGCTTATGATCAGAGCCGCCCTTAGGTTTCCTATTATAAGGTTTCTAAGAATAATATATTTTTTAAATGGTTAGAAGCAAAGTGAAACAATCGGTAAAATTATATTTAGTGTAAGGTTGTAATGTAAAGAAAATATTTGTTCCTCTATTTCTTAGTGCCTTCTAAAATTATGTGATTGAGTATCTGTAAATTTTGTTTCACTGTTTGAAAATCTCTAAAAAAATGCTTTTAGCTTTTTAAGGGCGTCCCTGCTCATAGTGTAATGTAAAGTAGAAAATATTTTATTTGGTACAGATTTTATCGAGTTCATATTCATTTGTATTATGGATCTATTCGTACGTAGAAGATTAATTTTTGCTAAATAATGTTACAACTAACGAAAAGGTGATTCAATAAGATAAAACAGACATATTTAAAATTTTTATATTGATTTCATATTTTTTATAAGAAACTCGCGGCGTCTCGCGACTCGGAGTTTTTGCGTGACAGAACTATTTTATATAATAGAAAAAATTATTTTATATAAAATTAATTATACTATAGAATACCGGTGTTCTAACGTAGAGTATCGCGAAACATTTAACGATACGAGTGATTTTAAAATTTATTTTTCATAATTATTATAAACTCTTTGTTATAAATTGTGAAACTCTTTTAATATATTGCGGTGTTTCGAAGTCGTAGATAAAAATAAGGTTTCGTTATATATATATATATATATATAATTGGTTAAATTTTATTTTGTGGAGGTATAACTTTTTATAAACGTTTAAATTTATTTAAAAAAATTCGTCGAACTTTTTTATTTATAAAGATTTTAGCGGAGCTCTCGATATTAGCACTCACAATGGAATCACCTAATCGTTTGTATTATAATTTAGTGGATACCATAATGCAACTAAAAGATTTTACAGCCTCCAGTGTAACAAATAGTATAAACAAAATTATTTTATAGCCAATAATTTCGGACAAAAATGAAGTAGCTAATTCTTGTAAAGTATCGTAATATTTTCCTATTTTTGAAAAGTATAATAAACTTGCGTCCGATTCATTCTACATAAAAAAAGATTGCCAGTATTTAAAAACATTAAGGATACGCCTAATTTGCAAAATAAGTAAACCAAATATATGATGTGGTATTTTTATTTAATACATTATTCACCATCTAAGAAAGTACGATCGAAAGTAATATTTAAAAAGTATTAATTTTTAGTAAATGTAAATGCTACCGTAAAGAAATTGTGAATTCATGCAATTGTTTCTTCAAGTTTTAATGAAAGTAATCCACAAAAAATAGATTTTCAAATGAGTTGTAATTTGCACGATGGTAAATAATGTATTACATACAATAAAAGTGTTAGACTATCGTAATGAAAATTTTCTGTAAAAGAAAGATATTTTTGTTCTCATTTATGTTACAAATTTTATTTTATTTCCTCTGTTATACTATTAGACACGACTGTCCATAAAGACAGTTTAAATAAATTCTATTACTAAAACGGGAATGTAACATAAATAACAAAATGTCTGCTTGCTTGGTGATGAAAATTTAAGCGTTTCTTATTGTATGAATTTTAATTAATTCCAGTAAATTGTGCAATACCGTATATTGTTATATCGATGTTCTCAGATAATTTCTATTTTGAATGAACCAGTTAAAGTGTGTGAAATTTATTAAATTTTGTAATTACGATTAAACTAAAAGACAATTATACTAGTTAATAAAAGAACTTTATTATATTTGTTAATCTCTATGACTGAATTATATCTTTCGATTGTTTTGATATTTGTTAAATTAAATAATTCATTGAATAAGTTATTAAGTAGCATTTACATCACCAAGTATCTGGGCGAACATAAACCGCGTTTCCGAGGTATCTCTTATAAATTCTCTTCGAGTCACATACGAATTTATAAGTGGTTTCTTTGTAATAAGCAATTAATTAATACGAAAAATATTTGTTTATTTTCTTTAAGTTTTATTTTTACAAATGGTCTAAATACATCTGCAATTATTTCTTGCTGTTATGAGGAAAATTACAAACCTTGTATATTCTGTGCATTTGTCAATTTAAAAATACTTATAAAAAGAACATAGCATTCTTTATGTACTCTGTTACGTTCAACAGGTTAGTATTTATGTTCCACACAATAAGCAAACACAATGATATGTAAAAAAAAATCTTTTAAATTACCATTGTGACAAGTTGTGCATTTACCTAAGGAGTGCTTAGGCTGTGAATGTAATGAGAACTGTTACAGAATCTATTTGTACATAAATAAAGAATTTATGAAAAGAATCATGTTCTGTAAGAAAGTACCACAATTTTTACAAATAAGTTTCGCTAGATTACTATTCCATGCTGTGTAAATATGACAATGTATTAACATCAGCAACATCTTTGGGTTTCATACCATCGTTATCCTCTATAGATTCTGCACCAATGGAAAGTAAATATTTTACAACATCAACGTGTCCGCATGACGCTGCATAATGCAATGGTGTTTGACCATCCGAATCCTGTGAATTCACATTTGCTCCTTTTTTAATCAAGAGTTCTATGATTCTCACGTGTCCACGATCTGCAGCCCAATGTATCGGTAGCAAACCATCCGTGTCCATTAAATTCACAAGTCGTTGCTCTTTGTCCAGTACTTCCAGTACCTTTTCTTCGTGGCCTTCCTTTATCCAATCCAAAAAGGTTTTATCTGTATCGCTTATCTGTTCTTCTGCATTTAGCAATCGACTAACAGCAACCCACTTCTGTGGTTCAGATTCTACATCTTTCTCCCAGGTAGGACAGAGTTTCGTTAACTCTTCTATATAATTAATCATAGCAGCATCGCAGCTCATGTCGTTAAGATTTTTCCATGTTTCCCATTTTTGTCTAGCTTTCATTTGGTACCAATTAGGCTGTGGAATATTACAGGGACCAACCGTTGCCTGTTTATACAAAGCATAGAATTTAAGGAGCTCATTGGAATTCAATTCAGACGCTAACGTCTGCAAGTAGCTCGCAGCTTTATTGAATGTTTCCTCAAGACTCATCATGAAGGTTTCTTTTATCTTACTAGTCAGGGTATGATTTGGTCACGTGTATGGTCCTATTATCCAAAACATGACGTCTAGCAAGCACATCGAGCATTACAGTTCTATGGTAGAATTCAACGGAACCATTGCCTGTGTTAATACCGTGTTTATCGAATATAAGTACCGCCTCTTTTACTTTACCGAAACACGAAAAGTAAGATTCGAATTCGCAGGGTGAAACAGTCCAAGGAACTCTACGTATGTAAAGCAAATGTCGAAAAGTGTTGCCAGACATATTAAGTTGCGCGTTGTATACTTAATAAGTGGATAGTGTGGTCTTGCATTAAATCATATATATTTACATCAGAATCTGTACCGAGATCTGCCAAAGATATATGGGTGCAAGTGAGATTCCATTTATTTAATAAATGCTCTATCGACCAATCCGCGCTTCGTTCTTGGTACGTGCAGAGAAATTTTGCGTGCGGGTTCCTCTCCAATAGAAAAGCAATTGTAACAACTATATCTTCGAACACAGCTGGTTCATAGAAACAGTCGGATCCAAGAATTAAATCTAGCGGTCCAATGGAAAATAAACTAGACAAAAACAATCCCCATGTTATACCAACAATTTGAACCTGAGACAAAATTCCATTCAGCTCGCAACTTCTTCTTATATGTTGTAGACTTCTCGGAAAACTAGCAGAATCGCTTAAAGTTACTATAGCACCGCATTTACTAGCTAAAATCCCAGGAAGCGCAGTGCCAGATCCGAGTTCTAAAACTCTTTTTCCAATAAGTTCTTCTTTGTGTTCCCAAAGAAACCAAGCGAGTACAGGTGCGGAAGGCCAAGTATAAAAACTGTAACTAGCCTGAAGTAACTGCAACAAAAAATATGTTAATAGGACATTAAAAATTGAAATAATAATATGTTTTTGTTTAGTAAACCACAGATTAGACCTTTGTATAAAAGGAATTCGATTGAAAAATAATGAATTTATGCTCTCTTACAGGTCAAACGTAAATGGAAAATGTAAAAAAAACTTTCACAACGATGCATAACCAAAAACTACGTAACACCGGTAGCACGCACGAGAATAGAACGTATCAGTGGTTCAATCGTGAACAGAAAATTCGTAAAAAAGCTTGATTACCTCCGGGATGTAAATCTCTAAGCTTTCGTTACACTCTACGTTGTCCTGGGTTTTACGAGAGGTGAATAAAAATTTCTTCACTTGCTCCGAAACAATTCCATCGGACATTAGGCTCTCTGTGGGTGAACTGCTATCGTGTAAAATACTTTCTTCTAAACCTGGCATGACTAACTTTTAAACCATTTGTTCTAATACATTCCCATTCTGGCCGGAATTATTCAGTCTAAAATGGAAACCATAAATTGAACAATGTTTATCGTTTACAAACGATTTCGAAATGGAAAATATAATCACTATTTTGTCCAGAGTTGTCGTCGGTACACACCAAACAATAGAAAATGCAAACATTTAGACGGTATTTAAATTACCACATGGCGGGAACTATTTATGTATTAAAAAATTCCATTGTTTTGTATTCAAATAATACATGCCATTATTACTACACTTGCACAAATATAATATTTATCGATTCATTTTTGCATCTTATCGATGATCGATATTAGCTGTGATGAGTTATTTTATAATACATGTATATATATAAATTGTTGTTATCACTATAACTTTTTGTATAACAATTTACAGTTTTTGATATTAAATTTTCTCTAAATCTTGAAATATACTATTTGTTATTTTTTGTAATTATAAAATACAGTGATAAAACAATAATATATGACTGATAAAATAATAATATATATATTATATAATAATCTTGTAATGAAATTGCATTATCGCCATAGAAATATTGTGACATGAAATTTAAGTTTTATATTACACAAATCTTGCATATAAAATTTATAGTGAACTGAATATAAATAATATTTTTATCTTTCTTTAGAATAAATTTTATCGATCAATGCGCATATCTTGTGTGTACTTTAATTTCAGTTTCGAAGGCATTTGCGAAAAAAGACTGTTATAACACATTATTATGACATTTGTGTTATTTTAGCAACACTTGAGCGATTCTGTGTTACAGCCCGTCTTGATTAAACATGGAGGAGGCTGGTAACGAGAAGTTCCTATCGAGAAGGCGTTCTGCTGCACTTAAAGCATTCAAAGTTAAAGATGAACGAGTGGCAACGTTTAAGAAAGTACATACGCAATTTTAATATATACTGCTTAATCATAATCGCTTCGAAACGATCTTTAACCAATATTTTTCCATACTTTTCCCGGTGTTAAAACTGATGTATCGTAAACAACACCCATGGAATACTGCAGCGTTTGATTTTTCCAGGTCGCGGCGATTTTACAAAAATGCGAAATAGACAGAACTGCAGAAGAAAATGGGATACTTCTTTCGTGCAGTGACGTAGTAAAAGAGGTTAATTTGAGGTATAGCCATTTTGGAAATCATTTGTGGATGTATTAATTTATTTTATGTTATCAGTAGTAAAACGCGAACTGTTCGTATTGTAGATGAATGATCACGCAAAATAAGTAATTATTATAAATCTTTCATATCAATTTGGTTAAAAGTAACACTGAAACATAATCATAATGCGTTACTAATAAAATCTTTCCGATTTGTTAGACAAGAGAAGAGGCATAGAGTGAAGGCAAGATTAGAGGAAGTGGAAGATGCGCCAGAAATCTTGGAGGAGAAGTGTATACGGTTGGCTGCAGCGATTAGCAGAGCATCATCGTTGGCTGTTTACACTGGTGCTGGCATTAGTACAGCTGCTTCCATTCCCGATTACAGAGGAACCAATGGAGTTTGGACTCGCTTACAGCAAGGGAAAGATATTGGGTAATGTGGTAATTAACACGGTTGAATTTTGGTAACTGCTCTTATTAGTGTTATTTAATGAATATATGATTGTAGGAATCATGATTTAAGTCTGGCGGAGCCTACGATAACGCATATGGCTCTCTACGCTTTGTACAAGGCGCGAGTTTTGAAACACGTAGTGTCCCAGAATTGTGACGGACTTCATTTGCGCAGTGGGATACCTCGTACGCTTTTATCCGAAGTTCATGGGAATATGTACGTGGAAGTTTGTAGAACATGCAAACCATACAGAGAGTATTGGAGACTGTTTGATGTTACAGAAAAGACTGCTCGGTATTCGCACGGTACTGGTAGAATGTGTCATAGATGTAGCTCTGTTTTGCAAGACTCGATCGTTCATTTCGGGGAGAGGGGCAACCTCCCGTGGCCAATAAATTGGAACGGTGCGTCGAGAGCGGCGAAACAAGCGGACGTTATATTGTGTTTAGGTTCCAGTTTAAAAGTTTTAAAAAAGTATCCGTGGTTGTGGCAGATGGACAGACCGATTCATAAACGTCCCTCCCTGTATATTGTGAATTTGCAGTGGACTCCGAAAGACGAGAACGCAGTTTTAAAGATAAACGGGAAATGCGACGAAGTGATGCGAAGAGTGATGGCTCAACTCGGGTTAGAGATACCGCAATACAATCGTGCTAAGGATCCAATATTTTTTCACGCTGTACGGCTTAAGAGCAGCGAACAATGTACAACAAGTCAGCCCTGTTTAGAAGAACCGTCTAATGCTGCTCACAAAGAGCTGACTGAGATCACCGACAACTATCAAGAGGACATGGAGCCTGAAACCAAAGAGGATAAAGATTGTATCTCTCCTAAAAAAATCACCGAATCCCTGTCTTCTTATTCAGCGCCTTTTTTTACCGCATTGCCATTCTTATCAATGGGTTTACCGTTTCCACCGATGTACATGTGTCCTCAATTAACACCGTTCTTTTATTATCCGTTTATACAAATACCGGACGTGGCCATAAATATGCCGAAACCGAAGCCAGCCTGTACTTTTTGTATGGAGAACGAGGGTTCTCTTACTTGTATTTATTATCAGCGGGATACGGATAATGTTTTAATAGAATCTGATAGTAAACAGATCAAAGATTCGGAAACGTTGGTGATCGAAACCGATTCCCCGATAGCACCACCAAAAAATCCAGGATGGTTCGGCAAAGGATATCGCAAAGGCATGAAAAGGAAGCGGTAGCATTTGCTCTCGTTAATTACGGTATATGACTTCTTCTCTGTTATTATGCAAATGTACGACATACATATATATAATAACCCACTTAAATGTTTGACGCCTCCTCATATCATGACAAAATCTGCGAACATGATTTACGAATGTATAGCGTTTAACTTCCAGTATCGAAAATTTTAATAATCAAACTAAAATTGTGACAATAGTTTTTAAGAATTTAAACTATAGACAAGATTATCTTTGATTAATGAAATTTCCATAAGCGAAATTTGATAGTAAGTTAATAATTTAATGGGTACTCGTATCTCCGATAAGTCTGATTTCAAAATTGTTCGTTTGTAAATTTTACCATACCGACATCATGCGAAATATGTTTTATCATTGAGTCACTACTACTGTATAAGTCAATTATGTTGTGATTTTTAATTATAGGATTTTATTTAAGCAGACGAGTGTTATGCAGATCACGATAAATTCCTAGCGACCAAAGTGATAATTTTTTATTACATTTTGTGTTCTTTTTCTTTTTTTTACTGTTAGTTTTGTATTTGTATAGTTGACTGTATTATATATAATTTCTTCTAATTTTTTATTTCTTTTCGAAAATTGGATTTATAGGTTGTTTGTGTGAAACTTTTTGCATTTTTCCATTTGTATTGATTTATCATTCCACTTCTGTAAATATGATATAAGCAAAATCGTATAACATGAGTGTCATGACTATTACTATACTGTTTATAACAGATCTCAAATCAAGATTATATTAGTCATTATCTTGTGTCAATGGTCAACGGACAGACCAAACAATGAGTTTCACGCAAAAATTCATTTCCGGTTTTGCATTGCCTACAATGTAGGAAAGTTATTAAAAAAAGAGTCTCATTGAGATACATTTATCTCTATGAAGTTCTCTCGTTTAAAGTTTATTAAACATATCAGTTGATCTGCTCATATTACAAGTTAGCTTATTAAGATCAGATGAAGCATATAGCTTACTGCTTTTAATTAATTTAAGACTGTTTTTAAAAACGTACTATTTAACTAACAAGAACATCTCCCATATTCATTTCTCAGCCGAATGTTTAAACAGAACATATAAATTTGATTACATTCCTTATGAAAACTATCGAAATTTTCATCATCAAGTTTTAAATTCAAAAAGTATTAACGCATCAGGTATTATAAATATTAGTATTCATAAGTTGTTACTCTTATTTATATGTTTATTTATATGAACCAATAAATTTGTACTGTAATAAGATTTCGAAATATGATAATTATTATTTTCTATTTTTCAATAATTGTTCTAAGTGCTTAGCTTCTAATGATTGCGTAATTTATATTTTTATTGTTATTTTAGTAAGCATAATGTTGGAACAGTTGTTTGTTAACATTCATAGAAATTGTATGTACTTGTTACAGTTTTTCATGCTTTTAGTATGTTTTTAATTAATTGTAAATTTATATTATATTAGAGAAATTCTGTTATTTTTATTGAATGTACAGATGTGTTAACAATTACATACAAGATGTTTAACAGTTACAAACACTTAGAAAGTTTCTTTTACTACAACAATTCGCAAAACATAAACATTCATTTCCGAAATTCGAATTTAAAAATATTTGAATTTTACAAGTCGTAAGCAAGGTTAACAGACATTCGGGATTGGTCCGGACAATCTGATTTGAAAAAAGGCGGGATTCATAAACAATCGATTTAGCAAGACGAAAAACATTAATGAGAAATTTAGAAAAATATCCAAGCCTTGTCAGAGTCGAATAATTTGGTATCCGCAAATTTTCTGTAGGTTTGTTAAAACTTTAAAACATCGAACTCCGCTAAATATTCGATCTAATAATTAAAAAATAAGGGTTAAATAGGATTAGCTAACTATTCCACAATGTTTGCAAGATACATCTACAAGAATTTTCAGCAGAAATCGATTGAATCGAAAAACCGAATCAAATCATTAGTTTTTCAAAAGAATACACCTGAAATACGCTTGCAGTCATAATAGCCGTCCACCCCACTCTCGTTCTTCGGACCAGTAACATAGAAGCGCAGCGGATATCTATTATGACTATGATCGTATTCCAGGTGTCTTCTCTAGCGAAACAGATTACGGAAATTCGCAATACCCGAACATCCTAGTATTTCATCCAGTCTAATTCGCATTTAGTTCCGATACGAGCTGCCGTGGGTCAGCGTAGAAGGTATTTGCAACCTGAAAAATAAATATTGACAACTAGAACCGCGGGAGAGGGTGAGAAGGGAAAGGTGGGTTGGTATTCTCGCACACGTTTGCACACACAGAGACATAGGCGTAGGCGAGACCTCTCCTCATCCTTTTTCTTTTCTTTTCGGGTTTCTTGCTAGCGGAGAAACTAGTCGGCCGTAAATAATGTTTATTGCTCGAATCGCCATCGAGTGGTACCCTCGAAAGCGGCGGATCCGCGGTCGTTAAGGGCCGGTTTCGCGTGACAACGGTATCACGGACGGGTGGCAGTGCTCGTATATGTAGTTAGTGCGAGTCGTGGGGCCTTAGAACGTGGCGAAGCAAATGAAGAAGACAACGGTGTGAACGCGTCGGTTTACAACGCGAGTTGTACATCGACGATGAGCCCTCCCTAAGAATGACGTATGCGGCGGTCTTTCAGCGGAAATCAGCCAGCACAGCGGTGAGTGAACATTGTTCAGCGACCATGAAAGATCCATAGAATGAGTTGGCTAGAGGAGTGGGGCGGGGGTGAAAAGAGGGGAAAAAGAAGAGGAAGAAACGAAAACGAGATACACTTGGAGAGGGGGGTGAAGAAGGGGCTAACGCGATGAAAGAGGGAGAAATTGGTAAAGCCTACAGTCTGTTGCTATGGTGACCCTCTATAGCGTCGCCCTAACCAACGGGCTCGACACACAGTGCTCATTGTGAGCCTGGTCGTACTACGATATTTACAATAGTTTACGACGATTAACTTCTTGAGCCGAAACAACGGACCCTTGTTAGGGAGCACGTGGCGATATCTATGGTTATCGGAGTGTCGGGAACGAAAATTCGAGTTCGATGGAGAAATGTATCATTTCGCGAATCGTAGAATCGAAGTGGATTTAGGATGGTTGTGATTGATTTTGCAGAGCGTTGTTTACGCGTTAACGCACAGATGGCGGAGTGATATTTTATAATGATTGCAAGATTTTTATAATCCGTTCAAGTTCCTTTAATTCCGATTCGTGAGAATGAATTGTTCATTTTCGCATAGGATATAGGAGAATCAAGTAGAATTTATGCAATTTCGAGATACAGTTGGATAAAGGTATTTGAATTTGCCGCGCTCATGTTCGCCGGGTTCTCGATCTCGATCTCGTTCTCGCTATCGTTCTCGCTATCGTTCTCGCTATCGTTCTCATTCTCGTTCTCGCTATCGTTCTCGTTCTCGATCTCGATCTCGTTGCAATTCTCGTGCTCGTTCTCGATATCGCTCTCGATCTCGATCATTGCGAATTTAAATTTGAAACAATGTGCAATCGATCCCAATTATGCGCTATTGTGGTAAAGAACAAATGACCTGGTTAGTTAACGCATAAATTGCAAGCGTTCAATTAGACATATGTAAGTACAGATATTATTGTAGATATTAAAAAAGAGGATTCAAATGGAAACAAGGCAAAAGATTCTTAGAATGCCCACCAATTAGATCCTCCGCAATAAATAGCAATTAGGTCACCCAGTTTCTCTACGGTTACACTAATTAGGTCGTTTGCTTTACTACTTGCTACTATATACGCAGAATGGAATACACGACTGGAACTGCTTGTCAAAGTTAGCAAAATTAGTTCAGATAAGCGTGTGAATCGAAGGAGGCCACGTGCAATGAATCATTCAGATGTCCTCTATATTCTTTCAGGTTTTAATTAATTTAATTTCATGAGGACTAAAATGATTTATACATTTACGTAACAAAAAGTAAGTGAATATTTTTTTTCTCTCACAGTATTATGATTTTGTTCTCTGAGAAAAATATTTCTAGCGTTTCGATAACGTAGGTACAATTCGCAAGGTCTGTACAAGGGGAAAAAGCACGATTTTGTCCTTTCATTTTTTGGGAAGAATTCTTATCTTATCTCTCTGTACATTTACTTTCCCTATCTTTTTTAAATACGCCATCTGACTTTAACCGTTCAAACGGTGCAACGTAACGAGTGCGTGTGCGATACGTGCGTACGTGACGCGTGCATGCCTAATGATATCAGGAATCATTTTTAATAGGTTCTGTAGCTACGGTTCCCATATCTATGAATAGATATACGCTTGATTAAAAATATCACCGATAAAAAAATTACGGAACATTCACAATTTCACAGCTGTTTTAAATAAAAGTTTCAGTTACATACGTGTTTTTATTTTACTGCTTTTTAAATAAACAACGACAATATATATAAGTTGAAATACATAAAATGTAAACTGAATTAAGTCAATATAAATTTTTATTATTCTCAAGGACCGAATACCGTGTTATTGGAACAGTAGAATACCGATTACTCAAGATCGATTTTCCCTGTGGGGAAACTTGAAATACATCGAATGTAAACAGAATTCAAATGGGGACGTCGGGGACAGGTACTTACGAGACCTGTCGAGAACTCGAGGCATATTTCAATGATATAAAGGTCGCGGTAAAAAGTATTACGTGCCACTTTTCGAGGAGCTGTTCCCCGAAAAAGCTGTCGGTGGAAATACATTTTTGACCCAGTGTAAATCCATACAAGGAGGAGATTTATCGTTACCGATCGGTTGGGCGCTCTAACGGTGGCATTCGACACTACGGGCACGACAGTGCTACGTGAGAAGTCGCGAGACGAAGTGGTTTTCTACTACACGGCCTCGGTCGTTGTTTCCCGATCGCGTACGAGCGAGCACGTCGACTCCGAGAACGTGTTACGTTACGTGTGTACGTCCCCGGCGTATTTGCTCGGTTTTTCGCGTGCAGAAACGAAGATTCGCGACCGCCTGCTCGCATTATGTCGCCTCCGCTCGAACGGACTGCTCGGTGGTTGCTGTTAACGTAGTTGGAAAATAGACGGTGGTTCGGGCCAGGTTATCTTCACGGGAAGAGAGAGAGAGAGAGAAAGAGAGAAGTTTTCGTTTCGGTGTACAATGGCGCGGGAATCTCTTGTTCCCGAATCGATGTGTGCACGGCATAGGTGATGATCGGTGTTCGTACATGTGGCATGGTGTTTATAGTGATCAGGAAGACTTGCATACTCCGCTGGATCGACCAGCCCGACAGTTTTTGGATACGAGCCGTATAGTGAGCCGCCATGAGGCGCATTAGCGGTAAGCTCAATGCTCTTTTCATTTCTTCTACCTTCGATATTTTTCCCTTTTTCATCCTCTCTCTCTCTCGCTGTCTCTCTTCCCGTTTATGTCGAGAAGCGGAATCGTTATATGTTTCACTATGTTTCGACGAGTATTTTGAACGAGGAACGTGACCGAAGTCTCCGAGCAGGATGCTTTGTGCGATCCTTTTTTTTCCCTTGTTCATTTCACTACCTGTTCTTGACGTATCGCACATTTCGGGCTTTCAACGTGGCCAGCGATTTTGTATTTAATTTGTTGTGTTGGTTTGCGGGTGTTACGTGTACTAGCTTGTCATTATCGTAAATGGGTGGATTTGTTGTTCAGTTTGTCACACAGGCTGATTATTCTGTGTGAAAAGAATATTCTATTGGTAATGATAATCTTTGGCGTTCCTTTGTTGCACTGTCGGAATACTGATTAGCTGGTGTACAATTTTTGTATCTTGCGTACAATTGTATCTTAAGTTGCTCTGAAGTTTTTGTCTCTGCTAGTGAAGTCATCGGTGATATATATCAGTCGTTAATTAAATGTTGATTTATATGACTCGCTCTTTATTAGAACTATGAGTGATTGGGTACCAGCTAACTTAGAAATGGCACCATAGTACAACAGTTTGTAAAATTCTTATCTTGTGTAATTGATTATTCACGAGTCTTTCAAGTGTCCTGTCTAAAAAGACCCGTCGAATACTTCAAGCTTCGTACATTAGCTCGATACAGTAATTCTGTTATGTTACATATGCTAAGTATATTCTTAAACATTATTCTTCTGTCTTATTTGGTTTGCGTGGTGTGTCTCCCTCTTGTATTTGTTTAGACTAAACAAGCTTGTTTTATCTCCATAAGGTGTAAATTTAAGGATATCTAAAAGTGATGGTATTATGTAACATTCAGTTCATCCTTCAGAAAGAAGTCAAGGTGTAGTCTGAATATTTTAAAGATTGAATTTTGATCAGAACTGCTTCTTACTTAGCAGTGAACATTTTTATAAAAATGTAAAAACTATTCGAGTATGCCAAGTTAGATTTATTGATCTTGTGCATCTTGTAACGCATATAAAATGTAAAAAGTTAAGATTCAGGATGTGAAGATCTTTGATGCTTCGTAAAAGTGGTAATACATAGCATGTTTGCTTTTATTTTATCTGCTAGATAAGAAAATCTTAGCAATTTACACTGAGCATTCCAAGTTCTGATTGCCATAAATTATTCAAGACAGGCATCCTTTGTATTTGTCGTTGAATACATTTGCTTGTTATCAGGATGGTCAAAAAATTGCCTTGCATATTAAAAGGTATCGTATTAATGAACCGAACTATTGAATTGCTCTCATTTGTTCGTATAATACAGATTTTGTTCCTTATAATACAACAGTATATCATCTTAATTATGTACTGTGAAAAACTATGTTCATACATCTTTGTTTGATAATTAATCACAGAATGGATGCAACATGAAAGTACAGAATATGAATTCTTACGATTTTAAATGACCCCTAAAATTCAATATTTCAGCATTGAAATTGCAGAGCAAGAATTTAAGCTTCAATATTGAATTAATTTCCAAGAATATTTCGTGTAATCAATATTTCGTGTACACGTACATTTGAATAAGCTCAATTAATTAATAAATATCCACATATGCCTGTTACGACCATGCAAAATGATATTGTATAAATATACATTACAGTGCATTAATTAATGGAAATTATTTGACCAATCTATAAGCATCCTGATGCACAAATGAATGGAAAATAATCAGCTACCAACGAGGAGAATATTAATTAAAATCTAGCCATGAAGTCCCATTATAAAAAGAGATTTTTAGCAAATTATCTGCTTCTCTAATATCTTTTATTAAATTTCTTGCTGCTGTTGTAAAATTTACTCATTTAAGAATTTGTCCTTTTGGGTCGTATGTTTTTTTCAAGAGATTTATATTTTAAGAAAATAAAATAAAACAAAAAGTTAACTTTTTCAAAATTCCCAGACCAGACTACGTCTTCAAACATTTAACTGTACATTACATATAAACAAGTTTATCGATTTGAAAATTTTAAAAAATTTTATGATAGGATAATTTTTGGTGGCCCGAGTATATTTTTGAGAAATCAACCCCTCAGAAATGGCGACTTGCAATTTTTCTGGCAACCTTAATGGATGCGCTCCGCGTGTTGTGCGTGCGTGTTGACATTATAAATACGCAGACGTGTACGTTAGCCCGATGAAACGTGAAAAATTGTATGCTTCAAATGCTTCCGGATAAAGAAGATTTATTTTTTCTCCTAACCTACTTATATACCGACGGCACGGTGGCTTGTTTCACCTCTGATGCGTTTGTTTACACAAGGGCGGACCATTTAAATGGGAACACCCTTGCTGACGGATATACAGGGTGGTCCATACAACTGGAAAGTGTCACATCCATTTCCTTGTCTCACTTCAGGACCAACAAAAAATGAACGCCGACAGCGTTGAGCGATTTATATGTAGCTGTCTATTTTCATGTCCCCTCTTGTTGGAGATTTTTCTATCCTCTATTACAATACATATTTAGTGGATCTGTTTGCTTATACTGCAGATATTTATGGAAAATTGATATATTACGTTATTTATTATTGATAAACAAAAATATAAAATCTAAAATAAAATTGAATTTCATATATTTTTCAATCAGAGATCAAAACTTGAAGCATCACCTTAATTTTCATTGGTCTTTGGAATGTGAAATTGTGAAGAGGCGAAAGGAAATTATGTAATATGAAAACATTTGATTCTAAGCGTGCAGAAATTTTTTTCCATCGCAGATACATCCGGTGTCATGCCACTGGAGGGTACTATGGCTTCTTCCTTTTGGTATGCTTCTCATTCTCACGCTGCTGATGAAGCACTTAATGATGCGTGAGCAGGGGGATGGAATTCCCCCCCCCCTGAAATTCACGAAGGAAGCTTCGGTAACCCCGAAATTCCAATTTCCGAATTTTTCCAAGTCGACTGCCCTTTAATGACCCTTTTAATTTCTACCCTTAAAATTCCTTTTGCAAACCTTAATCATTCTTCTGCCCCTAATCATTCTAAGGGGTGCTGGAAGCAATATTGGACCTAGGGAATTTATTCTAGAGACATTTATCACGTTGAAAACTACAAAAAAAATTAAGTGGAAGTTACAAATTTCTAAAAAATGTAAGAATTATTATTTAATGTAGGTATTGTGGAATATAGAATGCCATTGAAAAAAAAACGTGTAGAGAATTGGAAAGCCCGTTATAATGACTAATGTCGTCAAGTGAAATGGCGGTATTATTCGGTTTTAAATTTTTCCTTTCACCTGCACGTGCTCTCTGTCGGCGTTAAAACGACCGTGTTGAACTCTGTTTCGTTTAACACTTGAAATTCTATGCGAGTACACGTAGGTACAGTGCGAGCGTTAACCGAGACCTTGCCGTACTTTAGACAGTGCTTATGTAAGGGCGATAAAGAATCAGGCGTGCGTCGAATATACGCCGTTCCTTTCGTTATTCACATGAAACGTGCTAACACTTCCGGTATACATGGATCTCCTCTTTATATTTCATAACGGAATGATGAATTCTTTCAAAATTTATGCCGCGATCGTTCCACCTGGAACGCCTGTAGTTTGCTCCGGATGGAAGACGAAAATGTTGGAAATCTTTTATACTAAAATAATTACAAACAATAAAGTTCCATCACTGAGATATTATTGTTCCACCGATACGCCAACAGTAAGACATCAACAAATTGTGTCTGTACATTTCTTTCGAAGGAATCTGTTTTCAGAAAAGCTGACGATGTTTGTGTATTAACAAAATCATTGAATCTGCTGGTAAAGATGTATTCTCCGCCGGTGGCCTTGAACGGCCTCGTACCGAAAGTCATTGTACCGAAGTCTTAATTCATTCAATTACGGGGTATGCAAAGAGAGATATATTATTCCAGTTGAGTAAAAACTGGATCTTGTTGATGACTGTCGCCGGCCTTGAAATGTTCCTTGACCCTTCGATCCGCAACCGGAACAATGTCATTCGCCGGATGTTCCCAGCGGTCCTTTTTTCCCCCTCCCTTTCCTCTCTCTGTTGTTCTTTTTTTCCCCGCTGTCTCTCGTCCTTTGTCAGTGAAAGTGCAGGAATTATCTCAGGTGATTCGTGCAAAATGCCAGGAACCAGGTAAACCCGCACTTTTGTGGGACAGGAATTCGCGTGGTCACTTTCTTTGAATGGCTTCTTCCCGTATTTTTCACGACCGCGCATTAAGTCATTAAAGGACTCTTCGGCACGTTAATGATGCGGACGTTTAACTTGTAACTACATCTTCCGAGGAGATGTTTCAGCACACTGTGGATCGCTGAGCATTTGCTTTTTGGTAGCCACATGTGGGCGAACACGTTGTGACAAATTTAATGACCACACTTTTGTATGGGTGACAATTTTACTATCCTATTCGTGACATTCTTCCGAGTAGAATGAGTACCCACATGACACTATGCGGAGCTTGTGCGACTGTGTAATCCACGATACACAGTGGCACCTCGAATACCCGAATGTATTATCGGATATTATCCGAATGGTATCGTGTGGGTACTCATTTTACTCGCGAAAACGTCAGAGATATGATGGTAAAAGTTTCATTAAAAAATAATTATAAATTGTGTTTGTGAAGTACCGCGTCATACGAAGGTTAAGTATATGTATAAACATGCGAGAGAAGTGTCCTAAATTTTCTGAAATTTTCCCCGAATTTGTAAAAAGTCCTCAGAGAGCGACGTAATCTAGGGAAACCGTGGTAGCATTGCAGGTTTACCGGACCGTGAAAGGATTGTCCGAAAGGATCGTACCCTCCACCGGTCGGCCAGGTACCCAGAAATCTCGCGGATCTATTTCTGTGGGCAATACCTTTTAATATTTCCACGTGGAAAGTTGTTTCACGTGTCGCGCTTTCGGATACCTACGCGTGGAAGCATTACCGGGGGCGACCTACGCCGTTCTCCGGAAACTCGTCCACCCACCTTCGACCTCGCCTCTTTGCATTCGCCAGAACACACCGGAGAAGTTGGCTGTCGCCAACCCGAACCTGCACCCGACAACCGAGCCTTTTTGACAGTCTCGCGTCGAGTTCGGACCGAGTCCTTCGAGGCTTGATCCTCAGAGCGTTCCTCTCCTTCGAGGGCCCCGAAGAGTCCACAAAGACTCCGAGGAGTCTATCGGACCCTGAAGATTCCATAGACAATTAGGACAATTGGGACGGTGTTCACAGGCAATCGGAATATAGTGGGTTCAGTGATTGTTTGAACCGCTGTGGGAGGAGACATCTGTGTGATCTGTGTGATCTGCTAAGTGGAACCAGTTTGATGTCTTCTGGAAATTGAGTTCGGTTCGAGAAGATTCTAAGCAGCTCAGAAGGATAGATCCTGCTAAAGGATCTTATTGGAGCAGTTTTGTTGGTTCAGTTGTGGCCGGGATGTGATGAGTGGATCCAGTACGATGTTCTCTGGAAACTGACTTCACTTTGAGAAGATCGTAAAGGAGGCTTGGGGAGGTTATGATTAAAGGAATCTTTTGAGATTGTCCTTGATTGTGGTCAGGATTTATGATTCTTGTCAATTCTTGTCAACAATAGACATCCTTTCTCTTGATCTTACGGAACAATTCTCGCACTATACTCTCCAAAGGCTGATCATTTATTAGACATCCTCTATTTTCTTCTTAGAAGATATTTCCACGCCAAATGACCACCCCATAAAGTATCTGACCACCTACGGTTCTCTCAAAAGCGTTGGTTCCCATGCCTATCGGAAAAATACCTGGAAAAGAACTGAGCTAGCGTTTCCGACGATAATCGTGTGTTCTACAGCTGCTGAAAGACTGATCAAAATTGTGGGCTCGTGCAGAGGGGGTGGTCGACGAATGTCGAAGGGTTCGCCAGGCCGGTAAAAGGCCTTGATCAGAGTAGCATAACCTGCGCCATAAATGGCGATCACTGCCGTCTCGAGTTGCCTGGGTCCCCCGCCCTTGCCACCAGGCAAACGCTTTCTACAAAAGTCCTCGAAGAAATTGTCCTCGACGTACAAGAGCTTTCGGGACCCGGCGGTGGAGGCCTGGCTGCCGACCGGAATCTTCGACATGTCCAGGACGAGAACAAGTCCCAGGGACACCGTGGACAAGCCACTATTCGCGATAGGGGCTGGCAATTTGTTCCGAAGTTGCTCCGAGGGCAACCTGGCCGCCCGCAAAACCGCGCCGCTGTCCGCTACTCCTCTCGATAAGTGTATCCAGGCGATTTATGGCAGTTGGAGGAACCTTATGCACCGTAAGTGTAACGCTCTCTTGCTGGCGTCCGACTAATCGACGGTGAATATAGGCCGAATAAATTAGACGATGGCTGCCAGCGATGGCAGCCTCTCCGAGTCATTAAATCGGACCATTTTCCTTTTTTCTGGGCCCCGAGGAGGGCTCAGAAGAGCCTTGAAGGACCTTGAAGGGACCCTGAGGACCTGGCGCACCGTGGGTCGTTGCCATCGAACGCCTAAGAGTATTTTAGTTCATTGTTGGCTGGGAGATAACGTTACGTTTGGTGCCAGAACTTTTTTTAAATTGTTTTTTATGAGAGCTTTACCAATGTGTTCGTGGTGTCTTTCCGAGTAAAATGAGTAGCCACAGTGAGTGAAACCTCGATCATTCGAACGGCTCCGATTGATTATATCGGATGTGTCATCCGAATGGTATCTCTCGGGTAATCATTTTACTCGGAAAAATGTCACGCATATGATGGTAAACGTTTTTTATTTATTTTTATCTAATCGAGAACGTCATTAATGCTAGTTTAATTAAATGCAACTACGTTCTAAAACTCGTTTTAAAATCGTCGCAAACTACATTTCGGGTCATCGCATAATGCGTACATCTTTCCCTGGGACGACAATGGGCAAGAATAAATAACCAGGCCATAGACAATCGTGGAATGAATTGAATTCGACTTTCAGGTTAATTCTCCGACGCGTTCGATTGGATCGTGAAAGATTCTAGTGTAGCAATCATTGGACTTGAAGAAGAATTATTATTCAATGAACTGGGCGTTACTTAATCTTTTCTCGCCCGGCCTACGTAATGTTAGGAGGATTGGAATGCATGGAAAAATCAATGGACACATACATAGTCAATGGAGAACTGAATTTTTTTATTATCTTACGGTGTGGAGGAGTATTTATGAATCAATGATGACGTGGAAGAACTTCAGTTCCGAATGATTGCTTGCGGGACGGAATATATTACTGTCATCGAGTAGATAATTAACATGCGTCGTTTTTGTACATCGAGGTGACACTGTTGCCTTATTTTTTATCCTGTTCGTGATCTATATTCAAGTCATTGGTTTTCTACTGTATATTGTACATAATATAAAATATTTTTAACGATGCCCGAATTAATGTTGTTTCTTTAAAAAATTTTGATGAATGTATTTGATGAATTTGCGTGAATGTATCAGTAAAATTTTGAGATCGACGCGTGCAGTGGTTGTTCTTTAAAAAATTACTGAAGTGTCCCCTTTTCACCGTGACGGTTGGCAGTCCGCTTAAAAAGGACGCGGTCTGATCTCAGGTTTTCCATGTTAGCGTTGTTAATTGGACGATTTTCGTGCAATCTCTTCGCCGAACTTCTGACACACTTGTCCGAGCTTCTGTCTGACAAGTCGTCACGCTGCCTGCCGTAAACTCGTTGACCCAACAGGTGTATCTGTCGTAGACCGGGTACACACGGATCTGCTCTCGAGGTATAGTCCCGTCTACCTGCGGCGTTCGAATCCTTTCATGGGATTCTAAACACCGATTATTATACGGGGTGTCTCTCGAATTAAAATCGATCCTAAAACAAGCGATTCAATATCAAACGTCAACGCAACATCAACTCTCAAGTACTTAAAAAAAAAAAAAATTAAAACGAACTTAATCGAACATGCAATCTGTTACAGGAATTTTATTTGATCCACTATTTTTATTTATTATCATAGATCAAATTATTATTATCACAGATCCCGAAACAAAATTGAAAGACAACATTCTCGTGTTCGCTACGATAGTAATGAAATCAGCAGTTAAATTCCACATGACCTAATACTTACGGAGATATTTTTAATAGAACCTATCGTTTATGGGACGATAGCGTGCTTGTGTTAACTATAACGGCGAGTACACGACGCACTGGCTCAGTGAAAGTTCTAATAATATCTCGATAAGTAATAATTTCAGGCCGTATATGCCATCGCACTTTCTCAGTGCGGCTGCTGAAGTTCTTTCTGGCACAGTAAATCCCTCGATCTTTCCTCTCGATCCACGAAAAATTTTGTTTCGCTTACATCATACTTTATACAGTCAGTTGTTAAATTTACTTAAGCAAACAGACGAAGCACAATTTATACAACAATTTTCATACTCGATTTTTAATTGGAAATGTATACAAACAGGAAACTATTCAAGCATCGATTAAATTTTGAGATATCTTCCCGTTCAATTTGATAAATGTAGTTTGAAGTCTTCGATTTTTAATGTTTCAGCACAGAATAGATACTAAAAAGTATAGGTCGAGTGTCGAGTGATCCTTTCAAAACTGAGGACAAAGCAAAGATTCTTTTGTCTCCGAGGACATTTGCCCCATGGGGCAATCTAGACTGCTCCCAGGAGCACTGCTGTAGCTCCAGCGAAATTGGGTACCACAATGGCGTGTATTACTGCCTCGATATTAAACTTGCAAAGTAGAGAATCTCTTTCTGCGGTCATTTGCCCCATGGGGCAATTTATACTGCTCACCGAAGCACTTTTCTGATTCCATAAAAATCTAGAACATCGATAGCAACTACTATCGTCTCGATGTCAAACTTACAAAGTAGACAGTATCCATTTCTCTGCGATCTTCGAAGACTCCTACTCTACCTCCATCAAAATCGAGTACACGAACAGCGTCTTTTGTCAGCTCATCAAACTTGCAAAGTGTAGAATCTCGTTTTTCCTAGGTCATTTGCCCGTGGGGGCAATCCGGAGCGCTCCCGGGTCAAAGAGCGTCGGATGGGCCTTAGGAGAGTTAGCCAGCTAGAAAGACACTGTGGCACTCGCGTCCCTTTGTGTCCGTTCGCTGTATCATCATCTTGCGGCGACACCGTTACGTCAGCAAACGCTCGCCCATACGATTGCCTGTCGCAGCACCATCGTTCAGCTTGCCTCTGCCAATCACCATTAACAGCGCTCGTATAATACGATCGCATCATACGAACGGTTAGCCCCGCGCTGCACACACCAGCCTCGAACACTCCGTTTCGAATTCTTCGTGGCTCTGCTCTCTCGTCTAACGAGCCTAATGTGCCAATAAACGCTGATCGTTTCGAAATTTTCGGTGCCAATTTTCTCAATTGATTATGCCCCGCCGCGAACCACTCAAAACCCTCCATTTACCGAACACTATACCTGAAGAGATGCTCCAGTTCTTCAACCCCGAAAAATCGAATTCTTTACGTTCTGCTAATTTTTTTTAAGCATTATGAAGTGTAATGAATGGGCAGCGGATATCATGAATTTATAGACCTGATTTATGGTATGCAAGACCATTAGAAAAATTGAAAAATACTGTTATATTATTTTCAACCTACTAAATGTATTAACGAAGAAAATAAATTTCTACCTCACTCCAGTTTGTTGCAAATCAGGTAGAAAATTTTTATTTTGTATGAAGATCCGCTGTCTAGTAATGAATTACTAGCCGTTCAGATTTATTAATACACAGCATCATTTATAGCAAATTGCTCATCAGTTGAAATATTTTGAACACTTAGAAAATATTTTTAACAGTTACAAAAACGTCTCAACGTGCTTCCTGAAAATGTAAATTATTATTTGAATTTTGATTTTCAAAATTCTTACGGGTAAGATTGCACAAGCTGTTCGTTTCGAACAGTGTCTATTCAAATGTTGCACCAACTAAATGTATGTAATAGTTGAAAAAGATGGAGAGTGGCGGTTCACTGGCAAGTATAAGGTGTGGGAACGAGGAGAAGGAACATAAATACTGGTTGAACGAAGAAGAGGAGAAATGTGAGCCGTGTGGGGACGAAGAAGGGACGCAGGAACATTCGATACAGCGCACGGCAGGATAATACAGGATAAAGAACCAATGGGGGTGGAGGATTAGAGTGGCGGTTAGGGTCTCTTCCTAAATTGACGGTGCCGAAAAATAACGCGACTTTTGGGAATTTTTTCGAACAGAACCGGTAAACATTTCAATTTGAAATTTTCTGGCTGGATTTAGCAGTCTTCGGAGATCAAGAAAATATTTTCTCTTTGCTAAAAGATCGATTAGGGTGCCCGTTATGAGACCATCTTCGAACCTTTATGGTACACACAATAATATCAATTTTAAACTCAGTGGTCAGATTTAGTAATCTTTGAAGACTATAAAAATATTTTTCTCTGCTAAAATATACGTTACTTCAAGTAAAGTAGGTTTCTCTAAAGTTTTAGAGTTAGACCTGCTAATATTTCGAATTTAAGTATGATATATTTCGGGATTCCATTTTTCGAGATGAAAAATTGAAGGGGAATGCACAAAAGGTCGATTTTTTGAAGCCGCCACAATAGTGAGCGCCCTTAAGAGTGCTAAAGTCGAGAGACGGAAGAAAAGGAGAAGCAGAAGAACGAGAGTTAGAAAGAAGGAAACACGGGAACAAAGATTGAAGGGAGTGAAGAAGTGGAGAAAGGAATCGATATGTGCGTGAAGAGAAGAGCATGAAGCACACCGCTGGCGACCATAAGTCGCGGAACACTTGGGGCTTCGTGCACAATAAAATAAATTCGACGATTTTAATATTCGTCGAACTCCAATTTATTTTCTCCGAATTAACACCTACAATATTCTTCCAAATTTTCATTCAATCTTTAGGAGCAGAGAGAAATAAATTGGACAACAACTCCGACCTTCATAAATATTTTTCTCGATTGCTGTTTAAGATATTTTGACGAATCAAGAAGCAGTTAGTAGCTACATGTTAACTCAACTTTCAACAATTTTTTCCAAACTCTAATTAATCGGTAAAGATTTAAAAAAAGCCACCTGTTCTACCTGTCCTTACCAACTAATCTAAAAGTTTGAACAAAATAGGGTAACTGCACCAGTGAATGAACATTTAAGAAATTGTTCAGGAAGATATTTTATTTACAAAAAAAATATGTGAATTAAAGGAATCTCATATATGCCAAATGGTTCCCTACACTTCATTTGTCAAAAAAATAAATGAACACACAAATAAAATGAAATTATTATTATTTTTCTTTATTAAACGTTAAATAAAAAATATAAAAAATACCAGTCAATGAACACTACATTCTAGCAATTGGCTTAAAATTGGTTGAAATATACAAAAGCGTTCATTTACTGGTGCCCGTTTATTCACTGGTGCAATTACCCTATGTGAAACAAAGTGAACACAAGCCTGCAACGCCCAATCGAATTTATCCAAATATCTGGAAAGGTAACTGAGAAAAAAGACACTCACAATCTTAAGGATGAAAATATACATTCTAAACAAAACCAAGTAGCAGCCACACAGTATAATCCTGCAGAAGGACACCGTTATCAAAGCAGGGACTAAGACCGTGTGAATAGCAATGCGTTAAGCCGACGGCTATTTATGCCAATCACAGCAGAATAACGAGTTTTATCTGCAATGTTGCAAGCAGACGTCCAAGGCGATGGAAGAACGCATCCGACTCATAGACCCGTTTCTGATTCACGCGAATAACTTACTCGTCGATCAATAGTCATCCGCGGTGTATTGTGTGCTATCACACGTATTTGCATTCTCCGTTTTCCGCATGAACGTTTCACAAAGTCACATCCGCGTTCCGGCGAGCGAGCTCGTGTTAAGTATCGCTGGCTGCGTCAGAGCATTCCTTTTCGCAAACTTGAAGAGTTTGTCTCGAAGAGCAACGTCTGCCTGGGACGAACACATTCGCGATATGTCACGTACGGATTTTGATGAAACTGCGTGTCCATATCAGGTTTCAACTCGGACGGTTCTCGACAATTGCTCCCCGAGACTCACTGCGACGCGGAAAATTGGCGAAATTGCACTTCCCACTCTACACCGCGGAAACGAGAGCCGAACGAGCTCTTTTACTTATCGCTATTTTACTTATAAATGAAGTTGTTCCAATGAATACACTGCGAAGATTATGTTTCCGATCATTTTTTAATGAACATCTTATCAACACATTCGTGACATTTTCCTGAGTGAAACGAGCACCAACATGACGTACTTCGGAGCTTGCTTGATTGTTTATTAAACAATCTCGATTGTGGATTAAACAATCGAACTAGCTCCGAAGTGTGTCACGTCGGTACTCATTTTACTCGAAAGTCTTCAAAGGCCCTTCCTCGATGTGTTTCTAAAATAAAGATACTCTATTAATTTCCATTTCAACGTATTTATTAAAGACATTATTAATTTTCATTCTAGATGTATTTATAAAATAAAAGTATTATTAATCTTCATGTATTTTGGATGTACGTACAAATGAAAATATGACGAGTTTCTTCGTACATTAAAAATCCGCTCGAGCCATAAACGCATAAAGATCACCATTCCACTAATGAGGGATAATGATTTTCGCAAAATCCACCCCCACGTCCTTAAAATTAACGTCATGCCCGGTAATAGTGCTCATTAGCCGCTCCCAAGGCTGCGGTCGCAATTATTTTTACAATATCGACTGGAACCGGTGAAAATCCATAACAATAAAAGTTGTACTGCCATTTCTGATGGCAACCACCATGGTACCCTAAAAACTACCCTCTTCTCGAGGGTCTAGACGGTTGAATTGCCGTCTAACTACCCGGCTTTCATCACCGTTGAAAGAATAATCTTCGAGCGATCCGACGGGAAGAATAGTTATTCGGCTTTGTGATTCCATTGCCATGATGTTGGGACGTCCACTCACTGTAGTCGTTAATCGACGTCGCGCTAATGGCCTGATTAATAACGAGAGCGCGTGCGCAGTTCTGTTGGTCACTCGGCCTCAGTTAATGAAACGTGCCCTTTGTAGTAAGTGTATCGTGGGTGCACAACCATAAATTCGTGTGTTCCGCGGTCCCTGACAGAGCTCTTTTTTCGCCCAAGGTCACGGGAGTTAATAGTTCTGCTTCAATGCGGATAAGACGGCCTTTTTTTAAAAACAATGCTTGTAAACATATACAGTGGTCCACAAAAGTGTTCGTACGCCCTTTAAAACAGAATAACTTTTTTATAATTGTACCAAACGACCTGGTGTTTTGTAGGCAATTAGAAACAATGGTTTACCCAATGATGTGCAAACAAATTTTTCAAAAATTATAATATCTACAAGGTTACGTGCAAAAATATAAAAGGCATTTTTTAAAACTTTTTTATTTGGGCCCTCAATGAAAATTTAAAATATATGTTTTTTAGATCTATGTTAGTTACACACATACTGAAAATTTCATCGATATGGATTGAGATACATACGAGTTACAAGCGGTTAAAAATGGTGAAAATCGTAGTTTAATCGGGGAAAAAAACAAAAATCGCGTGGTCGGAAACGCGCGATTTCCGACATGTCTGAACTAAGGCTAAATGATGACCGCATTTACCACATTTATCCGGTAAGCCACCAATACGTATTACTTATTATACATATGCCATACATAGAACCGAACTATAGCCGATACAGCACAAAAAAATATCAGTTGCAGAACTGCAAAACCGATATGAGACCGATAGGGGCCATATTATAGGTTCTGAAGTTTGAGAGAAGAACTGGAACCGAAACCGAAATCCAGAACCGAAAAATAACAGTTTTAGAACCGTTATACAATAATATCAGTTCTCAGGAACCGTAACCGTAACCGATATAAGCCAGAACCGATATTCTCATAACTGTTATAACATTTTTTCGGTTCTCATAACTGTTTCAATAACCGGAATCGATATTATAACTGTTTTCAACCCCTGCTAATATTTTTCTGATACTAGTAGTCCACTTATTTAATATTCAATAGTCCGAATTATAACTGAAATAATGTACAACAGTTGGGAAGATTAGCGTGTTTTAAGCCAGGCAAATGCGAGAAGAGCGGAAGCGAGCCTGTGGTTTTGGAGAGGACTATGAATAGTAGAAAGCACTGACTAAAAAATAGCGCTAATGTTAGGAGCATTAAGTACTTTCTAAATCGGTGAAGGGTGGATCTCTTCAAAACCGGAAACGACTTGTCCGATCCTCCAGAAATAGAGCAACCATATGCGCGCGATTATACGAAGCGTTAGGCACGAACCGAAGACAAGTGCACCAAAGATAGCTATCGTGGTGAAACTGTGATCATCTTCACATCTGGAGATAAAATTAACAGACGTCCAAATTTAATCGTTAACATAGAATTTGTTATCAATTTTTCTCGTTGCTTCGACTGTTCAAAACTGCTGCGATATGTGCAATTTTTTACGATGGAACTAATCAACGTATCAAGTTGAAACTTTATGGGCTTATTTAACCATTTTTGAAGATATACGATTAACAATAGAGTTATTAGAAAATTTTCATTTCCTGTACGTTCTAATTCCAAGAGGGCTGCGATCTAATATTGAATAAGTACTAAGTCAATAAATAAATAAGCTATTACACAACAACGTGAGCGGTAAGCTAGTTCCATTAATGCAGTTAAAGTAGGAAGCAATTCAATAGGGTCTGTATGACCAAACGACCCCCACCATCTGGCCAGTTAAACGTTCTTCTAGTCCCCTTTAGACAAGGTTTGATTCTGTTAACTCTCAGACGCATTAGAAAATTCATTTTCGAAAGACACATCAACAACGGAACAATATAGAATCCAATACGTAACTTGTTAACAATTCAAGCCTCTTTTCTAAACGCAATTCTTAATTCTAAAAAGAAATGTAGATTTTACCCTGAAAAGAGAACTCTTTCTACTAATAAAGACACAGTTGACCTTCACAATATGTAGTTGATCATCAGAATATGTACCATATTCCTTGAAACCATACAATTTTTGTTTGAAACTTTGCTTGTCGTCACCAACGGTTTGGTAGATATTAGGTTGTAAAGGAAGAAATGCAGGATTTTTATTCCTTTGTTTTAATTGCAATTTTATACCAATAAATATTTACCTTAATTTATTGAGTTATATATCATTTTAAATCTTGTTTTACGCTCGTATTTATTTATGCTTTCGATATTTAATTTTATTCAAATTTTCATTAAATTATTTGGCTTTTATTTCACGGTGTCAAAACGCGATTTTCGCATTATTTTTTTCTATGAGTTCAAACTTGGTCGAAGTGCCGCTCAAGCGGCTCGTTTGAACTTGTCGAAAAAAATAATGCGAAAATCGCGTTTTGACACACACACACACACATCCTGAAATAAGATATAATTTAATAAAAATTTGAATAAAATTAAATATCAAAAGCATAATTAAATAGAGTGTGAAACAAGGTTTAAAATGACATATAACTCATTAAAGTAAGGTAAATATATATTGGTACAAAATTCCAATTAAAACAAAGGAACAAAAACCCTGCATTTCTTTCTTTACAACCTAATACTTGAATAGGACACCCGGTATGCTTATGGCAGTCTATATTATTATTGTCAGTTATCATTCTGCATATTACTTATCGTATTACAACAGTCCACGGCTCGTCCGAGTTAACTCGGATGCGAGAAGGGTAACCGCGGCCTAAGCAGCCCCGGCCGCAGCCGATAATAATGATAATAATAATAACAGGAACGGTCGCATAAGTGATTGAATAATAAAGAGGATATTATTATTTGTTTGCAGTTGGCGGCATGAACCGGCCGTCCAAAGCAGTAACACAGGCGAAGAAAGTGGCACCGCCGGCTGTACCCGACGTGTTTCGACATTCCGGCTCCTCTTTTGGTTCCGCTGGTTATGCGAGCAGCGAGGATAGCTGTTTCCTGCCCGGAAGTGGTCCTGGAGGAACGGCGGACGATGGTTCGTACGGGATGCCCTCTGGAAAGAGTCCCGGACCGATTTTCACTCATCCTGGATTCGCTTTCCCTGCGGTCGTCGGGAAATACGCCCATGCCGAGGACCAAGGTACTTCGTCTCCCACAGAAACTCGCAAAACTCGCCAATCCTAATGCTAAATATACACTCCCGTCCATAAGTCACCGTACACCTATTCAAATTTCGATGCAGACGATTTTTTATTACTAAAGGACCTATATTATGAAATAAAAATGGTACTTACTAATTTGATCGAATGTAGAGAACATGTAAATCAAATCTGACCGAAATATCCTATATTTTCTAATTTTTTAAATGTAAGTGAGGGTTATTGTTATTCCAATTTCGCTTCTGGAGCTGTCCATAATATCGTCCCACAATTTCTCGATCTCTTTTTTCCAACATTTATTCAAATATTGGGTTGGCAATAGAAATAGAACCTAATTTTTTTATTCAAGCAATGAGAACTTTAATATACTTTATACATATCCTCCATTTTGTTCGATGATCTTTCGCCATCTTTCTTCACAATTCCGCACTCATAAAACTTCTTGTCCTAATCGGCAAAAACTGATCCAGGTGCGAAGGTCATCATCATTTCACCTTAAAATTATTGAAATAACTTTCTTGAAAATAACCGAAATTACTTTCTTGCCAACCCAATATAATATGTACATATATTTAATTTTGCATTCAAATATTATCATATGATAGCTACATCTAATTAAAATAAAACAATAACATCAAGCTGGAAGCTTGTATTTTTTAATTACCATTTTGATTTATGGACGGGAGTGTACCATAGCAATCACACCGTCAAAACACGAAGGGTCCTAATATTTTAAATTCACGATCATCGACATGGTAAACGTTAATGTCTAGCTAATGATGTTTCGTTTTTTATTGTAGGAATCGACATGACTCAGAGCCCCGGAAGAGACAGTCCAGGCAGTTCAGGATCAGGTTCTGGTTCCAGGCATTCTACAGCTTCATTGGATTCCGGCAGAGCCTCCGGATATCACCTGGGTCCCAGGGGACCCGGCGCACTAGCTTCGTCTCCCAGATGCTCCATAAGCTCGCTCGGCAGCCATCCCGACAGACCGGCGGATCTTGACGTCGTTCATGCTTGGCTGACCGAACTCCAATTCGAGGAATACTCTCCTTTGTTTGCTTCAGCTGGTTATGATCTTGCTACTATCACGCGCATGACGCCGGAGGACTTAACAGCCATAGGTACACAATCGCTCGAGCAAAACAGATTTTTGTCACATTCACGGAAATACCATTATACCTCATGCTTCTCGAAATGAACCTTCGAGCAGGAGATGATCTACAAAAATTAATGTACATGTTGCAAAGTGCCATTACTGTTTTTAGAACTGTAAAATCATTTCCAAGAGCAAATACCGTTCACCTGTTAACACGGTACGTTGATGAAAAGCGTGTTTGCACGATCAGAGACTTTTTGTATACCCAACGTATGCTATCTACAAATTTCAAGTTCCTTGATTGTATTACGGTAAAAATAAGATATTATGGTCATTCGCGTTTTTCATTTACAAGGTTGTTATGATTGCAAGTTAATTAATCACCACATTTTGACCAAGAATCACATAAAAGTTATTTTTCCAGACATATAAAAAGAATACGCGACAGTCACGTTGGTTGACACGTTGAAATAAACTTTATTTAAAAGTAGAATTATACATCTAAATTAAAATTGAACATAGAATATTAAGGATTAGCTTTATACCTGAAAGTTTTATATACTAAACCTACAGACCATAACAGCACCTAACAACCTAATATTTACATGTTCCTCTGGCCGAGGTAATACGGGCAGCCGTTCCTCTCCGGGAAAGGTACAAACAGTGACACGAAAGTCTGCCACTTGAAGGGTGTATATTCCCCTTTCTTCTTCTCAACGCGTCTCTAGCTGTCTCTTACCTGGAGGCTGGAAGGTGCATTACACGAGCACGGGAGAAGGATGAGGAGAGACGTGCCTCCCCTCGAGCGGCAGATTTTCATGTCATTGATTATACCACCAGCACTTCTGTATATCTGTGTCTGGCTGCTTCTTGTCACTCGTGCCTCCGCGCACCGTCTGAAACGGGAATTATTGGACATACAGGACAGATATGAGATATCCGAGGCTTTCATGGCCCCGACTGCCTAGCATAGTACTTTTGGATGCAAGCCATATAACCCCCTTCCCTTCTTCCTTTTTGGAACATGATTTTATTGTTTCGCACGGCGGTGCAGCTGGCTTCATCTGGATCTGCTGACGCGCGCGACATTGATATCTCCTCTCGTGCCACAGATCATTTCGTACCAGTCACGGTTCTCTTGATTAGCCATCTGGCCTAATTAAAAAATTCGAAACAGAGATACCTACTTATCTAACTACTCCATCTATGTATTGCGTAATCTCCACTGAATCGTTCTCATGCATATTTTATCAGTTTGATGAGTAGATTGCGGATTCTTGTGCAGAGTAAAAATATGATACATCGATTGTGATCAATTTTTATTTGTACAAGTTTGTGTCAATTGACAAATGGCTATCTGATGCAGAGATTAATAATTAGTCTTTGTGTGTTGGCAGGAATTAAGAAGCCGAACCACAGAAAGCGACTGAAGGCAGAAATAGATAATTTAAACATCGGGGATGGTTTGCCAGAGCACATTCCTGGCTCTCTGGAGGAGTGGCTTAGACTTCTACGACTCGAGGAATATCTTGGCGCTCTACATCAACAGGGTATGCGCTCGGTCGAAGACGTAACGACTCTCACTTGGGAGGATCTCGAGGATATTGGTATTGTGCGGCTGGGCCATCAAAAGAAGTTATTGTTAGCTATTAAGAGAGTCAAAGATATTCGCGCCGGTAAACGTATACAGCCGCTCGATCTTGCCCGGTTACCGCCTCATCCTGGCCAAACACAGGTACGCTAACTCTACATCATTCACATTTATAATAGAAATAGAACAACTCTGTCCAATTACAATTATACAGAACATTTTTATTTTTCCTTACATATATCAATGGAATTGCATTTTCAGGACGTAGTGATTCAACGGGCAGGTCCAGATCTGCCATCTCCAGACGAAGACTGTTCGTCACCAGTCCTGAGGTCTTTCCAAAGAGGAGGAAGCGACACAACGTCTGGCACCGCATGGAGAAGTATGTACGCTGCTTTGCCAACCGATTACAACATGGTTGGGCGAGCCGGTTCGCGAGGAAAGTCCTTGGAGAGCTTAGAGGACGCGCCCCTCGGGTATCCACCATCGCCGGCGCCTTCTGCGCATCCTCAGCCCATCGAATGGCGTCCACGTAGCTTCGAGGATGGTGATCTGACTCCTACAAATGACAATTCGATCGTCGAAGCCGGCGGTGGAACGCTTCCACGTCCCAGACATTGCCTTGTTCGTCCAAGACCCGTTGCTAAGGTAATGATTGCACTCCAGGAGGCAGTGCAGCAAAATTCTTTCTGTCATACAATGAGTAGTTTAGGACTTATGATTCGACTTTCGATGTTTTCTGGTTGCGTTTCCCTAAATCAGCGATTTCCAACCTTTATGCTACTACGTCTCTCCGAAAAACATTTTTTTGCGCGCCTCCCTACGTCAGACACGTTTTAAATAATAAAAACTTTATTACAAAAAAGTGAAAACTACAAATTAATTTTTCATTTAGCAAATGCTCGCCACTGCATAAGCCGTATTTTGCAGTTTATAATGTAATGAAATGCCTTGGCCTGGCTTGCAGGTCGCCGCAACACCAGGGCAGTTCAAATCACTACCGAGAGACTTCGACAACAAGTATCAACTGACATACGGACTCGAAAGCAGTCCACATCTTCCAAAACGTTGTCCCCCGTCTCCCCCGAGGCGTCAAAGTTCTAGAGAAAACAGCTCTTCGGTTGTTGGCGTTGGGGGACCGCCGGTCGGCGACGTTGTGATAGATTGCAGCGGACCAGTACCAACCGCATCATGCGAGGATCACCACATGCATCATCATCAACATCATCATTTGCTCCATCATCCCTCACCGCCGCCGCCAGCGCCTGCAGCTGCACCGTCAACACCGCCGCAGATGAACCGGCCGCCTTCTTCCATGTCCCGTTCTTGGGGAAGTGTCAGCGCTAACGTGAACGAGGAACACGAATTGATAGCTACTCTTGCTTTGCAACACCGTAATGGTTCTGATGCCAGCTTTAAGGTACTTCGTTGTTAGGATACCTTCTTATTACAGACCTTTGTACAGGTTGTCCCAGTTGGAACATCTCACTGATAATAGAGAAAAATGTTATGCCTCGTACAGACTTGAACATTTCGGCGAACCGCGCGGCGAACGCGAATTTCGGCAAACATTTCGACGAACATTTCGGCGCGCCGTACGGCGAACGGCAAACGGAACGGATTTGTGCTATTTCCAGAATTTCTTGCAAACAACTATGAGAGCTGCAACGGCGTATACTACGCAAAGGAATACAGAAAATGTAGGCAGTTTATTGAGTGAATTAAAGTCTCAAAGTGAAATGTTCAGGTCTGTACGAAGCATTAAAGATGCAGATTCGAGATTTGTTTCGTTCCGTCTGCCGTTCGCCGTTCGGCGCGCCGAAATGTTCGTCGAAATGTTCAAGCCTGTACGAGGCATTAGGGGAAAAATAATTAGTACTCCGCGGATGTTTATGCAAAGTACAATCTATTAATTACAAGATACTACCTTTTATTGCTAGATTTACAGGACGCGTAAAATGGTTAAAAATTTGGATAGACACATTCTCGTTGATTTGACAAAAGTAATGTAAAATAATCACTACGCAGTGCTCTGTAAGGCTAGTGTTAACGAATGTCGTGTCTTTTGCAGTCAAGCTCCAGCACAGAATCGGATTCGCTTCCTTTCGCGAACGAGAACGCCGGGACAATAAAGCAGAGGTCCGCGCGAGCCCAAGAGTATGCGAGCAACAACGCCGGTAACAACATGCAGAGTCACATGATGAGCCATCATACTAGCAGCACCGAGCCAGCGGACGTGTTAAACGACATCGGCAACATGCTAGCGAATCTCACCGACGAACTTGATGCCATGCTCGAGGAAGAAAAACGCCAGGGTCTGAATTCGTAATCGCCATTGTCTCCGTCATCGTCTTCTTTCGAATCGCGTTACCCTAAAGGTTGGCTACAAAAAGAACATACACATACACACATACAGATTCTGCTGCGAACATATATTCTTCTCTCACAGTACGGCGCATGTAACGAGCAAACGCCTCGTTGTTTGCAACATTCGTATAGAAATGAATTCGTGTACGAATTCTTGAGCTCTTTGACACTTTGCAACGATCTTTCGAACGCGAGCATACCCGGCGCTGGACACAAAACACTCATTACGTTTCATTGCATTAACAACTACAACACACGTTACATTACACAGAAAAAAAGATACTACTATCCTGTTATATCATTGTATGAGTTAATGTAGTGGGATTGTGTTCCTCCACCGCCGTCTTTTTATCGTATCGACTCGTTTAAACGATCCCTTCGTTTATTGTTTTATTTTCTTTATTTTATTTTATATAGAGCAAAGCTTCTTATTTTTCTACGAACGTATTGCGAACTTTTTCTCATGAAGTTTCCAGAGACTTAAACGTTGAACGATCTTTGTGATTTCATTTGCTTCATGTACTTATTACTATTATTATAATTATTCTTATCCTTATTATCGTATTGCTTTAAATTGTTCTCTTTATGTTCTCTCTGAAGACCTCCCTGTTAGTATCGCGAGACCACGCCCATCAGGTTTCCGGCAAGTTATTTAGTAATTCAACGACGAATCATCGCACGGAAGAGAATAACACGTGAAATAATGTTTAACGATAAGTATGACTAATACTTATGCCTTATAAAAAAAAAAGAATAACTATGAGAAACATAAATGTAGTTTAGTTCCATATACTAAGGTTTACACTACACTTACACAGCACAAAGACTGATGTTTCTCTGGAAATTTCATTACTATGAAACATGTATACATTCCAGCTAGTATATTTCCTTTTCCACTTCCGTCCTTTGCTAAAATGATAGCATGTTAGATTGGGACCTTCATAACTGTTGGACTGTTAGACGTTTTTGAAGTTAGTAACGGTACAGAGAGAAAGAGAAAGAGA
>CM052315.1:8244227-8329863 GCA_028455605.1 Lasioglossum malachurum
ATGCGTTTATTGCGAAATAGAGAGCGATACTGACGTGAAAGAGAACAGTACGAAGAAAAAGGAAGATAGACGTAAGCATGCATTTAAAGACGGCAGCATTGGCGACGCGTAAGATCAAAATTCGATCGAAGATTTTCACATCTCTCGTGTTTTCACAGGAGCATCTAATCAAAATGTTTCTACAGCAGAGAAGAAAATTTAAAAGTTTGCAGGCGTGTGCTTTCTTTTAGAAAAGCGGACATTTTAAAATTGACGAAATGAAAATTATTTAATGTGAATGCTGGCCATTGGACGGCCATAACTGCGACCATCATAAATCATAAATCACAAAAACCCACACTTCGTCAAGGATAGTAATTGTTGGAAACATTTCGCATACCTAGGTAAGTAAGTATACATTGTCTAACAGAATACATATAGCAGGTATAGCCGCTTAGCCGCTGCTGTCCGTATTGTATAGCGTACCAGCTATCCAAAACGGTTTATTACGGTGCAGCTTTTACTTCAAGTAATGTTCATTTCGTCAATTTTAAAGTTTCCGATTTTCTGAAAACGTGAACATAAATATAAAGGGGACAATTTTGGGGCTATATCCTCATTTCTTTTCAAATTTTCCTCTGCTATGCTGTATTCCGGATGAGGGTTAATAAACGTTGTCGGCTTATGATAACAAAACACTAGTGTATTAATAAATCTCCTCAACTATAACTCCGGGCACAAAGTACGAGAAGCGCGTCACAAAGTACGATTCGTCGGAAATCTGACAACTCGGGATAGACAGAAAGAGCGTGATCTTAGCTGCGCTGAGGTTTCTACTACAAAAATGCTTGGTTCAGTCTTTTGCGCGAACTTGCCACCATTTTGTAAATCTTCACTTTTTTTCATTCTGTTTCACACCATAACCATGATCATACTAATCAAGAATCTTTTGGGCCATTTCATGCCAAATCCATCACTTTTTGCAGGCACCATCGCGTCGATACTGGGATTTTGAAAATAATAAATCTTGTTGGGTTCTAGAAAACATGCCAAAAGTTTAGACATTACTAAAAACAGATTCTCTATTTAGAACATAGCAACAGAAGGTCATTAGTAAAAGAACCCTTCCTAAGCAAACCAGCTGACTAGGCGTTCATTTTGGTTGTCTTTTTAAGTTTACTTTAATCTCCATTCCTTTTTCTGAAACATATACAGGGTGTCTCGTAACTGGTGGTACAACCGAGCAGGGGGTGATGCTACATGAAAAAATAAGTCGAAAATATAGAATAAAATGTTTTCATGGGAGGCTTCGTTCTCGAGAAAATCGACTTTGAATTTTCGCCGCGTGGTGTGTACGTGCTTTAGCATATGCAGAAAGTAGAATTGGTTGATCATGGTCAGACGCGTCAGACGATTCCTATGCAATAGCACGTGTAGCCGCTGCATTTTCAAACTCGATTCTCTCGAAAACGAGTTGCCAAACGAAAAAATGTTATTCCTTTTTTTTGACTTATTTTTTCATGTAGTATCACCCCCTGCTCGGTTGCACCACCAGTTACGAGACACCCTGTATATACGGAAGTGGAAAATACAGAAGAATAGGGTCATGTAGTCGTATTCGTATACAGTATACAGTATATACGGTATAATGGTGTTTTCTCGAGACCAGCGGTACAGACAGCGGACCATAAAAGTGGTGCGCCCGACTCGCCTCTACCTGAAACAGGGGGTAGATTTATCTATTTATTACATAGCAATAAAAGGTCAATAGTAAAAGAAGCTATCCTAAATACCCAGCTGACACTAGGCGTTCATTTTAGTGTTGTCTTTCGCGAGTTTTTAGGTTTACTTTAATCTCCGTTCCTTTTTCTGAAACATATACATATACATATACGAAAAAGTAGGGCACGTAGTTGTATTCCTATACGGTGTTCTCTTACGCCCTCTAGAACATATTCTGGCTCCAGCCAGAGAAGCAGAAGGCCACCGACGGCATTTCGTCGGTGAAGAAGACCGATCGATGAGAAGGCGAATTATCACGAAACCATATCGATTATTATTAAATGTTACATTCTCCGCCATATTTCAGACGATGTTTTGGCACTATTTTGGCACCATTTAGAACTTTTAGCGATACGATATTTCAGATCACTGTAAGTTCCACGTTATCCCCGTGCCCACTTGCTGGCAGTTTTTAATGGTATCTCATTGGTGGCGTGAGCACTCTCATATACTCTCTGTTTTGATAGTGTAAAAATATAATCAATGCTCTTTTCAATTTCTATAAAAAAACTGCATTTGTCGATTTTTTACGTGTTTACAATTACAAACTGTCAATTAAATGGTGTAATCGTCAACCCATATCTCGTCTATACTTCCTAAGCCGCTGAAATTTTTAAATGTTTAATAGCTTAAATTGAAGCTGGGAGAATGCACGTTTCGATAGACGAATTGCAATTTTAAAATAATAACGTACTGGAAAAGAAAATAACTGATCGTCCTGGGAAACAGGTGCTGGAATGGAAGGATATCAAAGATGTTATATTTTAATACTTTCCCGTTGAATTTTTAAAATGTTTGATAGCTTAAATTAAAGCTGGAAGAATGCACTTTATGATAGACGAATTGAAATTTTAAAATAATAACGTACTGGAAAAGAATGTTCTGGGGAACAGGTGCTTGAATGGAAGGGTTTCAGAGATATTATTTGTTTATACTTTCCCGCAGAGATTTATCAACTTTTGAGAGCTGAACGAACAAGAAAGGATTGGCTATGAAGTACGTTCACGTGTCACGAGATATTTCGCAGAATGATGTAATTTGAAGTTAACCAGATGCATAGTGAGAGGGTGAGAAAGCAGTTGGGCGTGACGGTCGGCGTCTAGGCAAACGCATATAGATGCAAAATAGATGTAATAAGACAATGGCCATCTTCGGGGCCGTTCTCTATCTCTATCGAGGCCTCTGCCCCAATCTGAACGATCCATGTGGTTCGACATCGGTTCGATACTTAAAGGTAACTCCTTCCGTGACATTAAAAAGGCACTCCCAGGCCTCTTGTGTTGCATCGGTCCCTTTGCCCGGCCGTTTGTTGGCGTTTCACACGCCAACGTCGGATGTAGAAACCGTACCGACACGCTGTCTCTTTTGTGCACAGGTCTTTATGAACAGGAACAGATCTTCCTGCCACCTCTGACAATGGGGGCTGCCTGAAATCGAGACGTTCTAATCGTTCCGACATCTTGATACGGAGGACGCGTCCAAAATTGGACCTCGAACACACATATGAGTACGAAAAAACCAGACTCAAATACTTCTACAACTTTTTATTTATTTTACAAACACAGGGGTGTGCTCTTCTTTTACAGCTAACGTCCTGAACTAACCAGAGCACCCTAAACGCGCTACTGGTACATTTATTTTATTCATTCAAGACTTTCCTATGATTTTTTTAATCGGTTTTTATTCACTCAAGACCTTCTCACACGAGTTACTCTCTGAAGTTCAGGTAATACTCTATAAATCAATATGTAACTCGTGTGATTTTGGTAATTTCGACTTGAAAAAAATCGCACGTCTACTTAAAATATCAATAAATACGCGTGTGCAAAGTCTCAACGCGAGAGGTTCAATAATATCTCTGTTAACAATTTCAGTGCATTGCATAAGCAGTCAGGGTCACCGGGTGTGGAATAATGTTCTGCTGGAGCAGCTGGATGGTCTTGATAGAGCATCAGGTACACCACAATCCTCATTCAGTAGAAAATCAAAATATTACAAAACTCGGAATGTCCATTCTCTGCTCGCTATTATATTAATTTGTGTAACACAAAAGGTTTCAAATAATCTATACATTTTGGTTGAATTATCAATGGCATCCATACAGTTAACAAAACATATTAGATGTAATAAAAACGATGTTTAATCAACGACTGACAAATTTTCCCAAAGAAAACCATCAGCATCAATCACGCACACTCATTTTATACATTTTGCCTCTCACTCATTATCCTTCTCTTCCTCATTCTCACCACAGATAACCACAGAACATAATGGATTCCTGAAATAGGTGATACCTTGTGTGTACAGCATGATCCCGAAAGAAAAAGGGAAAAGGGAGGGAGCGGATTGGCCGGTGGCGCGATTGCTCGATAGAAAGGGTGAATTCGATCCTGTTTCTCTAACCTTCCTCCTGGATGACCTTACCCGGCTGCTCATCATTCCACAGCACGTTGCGCCCGATTACGATTTGCATAAGACCAGAGTGTACGCGAGCGTGCAGGCAGCGCGAGTTAGGTCCCTCCCGGGATCGCATACTCGCGGAGCAACATGTGCTTCGACAGTGCCGAGGTCTTGCTTTACGGCCACGATCCGGGTAATACACGATACGGTATAGAGCACTGTAAATTTTCTTCGCATCCTACAAAGATCAAATTAGCCTCGGTTACTCTACACGGACTGTACAGCGTACGTGTACACACGCGACCGGGAATCCTTCGCCTCCTCGTCAATGCTTCATCCTTTCCAAATAAGAGGCCTCTATTATACCCCCCCCCCCCCCGAACAGACATAAACGATCTCGCGCAAGCTATCTTGCGCAATAACAATCGACCTGAACCTCCCCCTGTCCCGGTAAACTTGAAAATTATGCTGCGGGACACGGTGGCTGAAATTTTACGACTTTTGTCGTGACAACCGGGTTTTACAAGTCTTTTAACGGCTCTCGAGACCCCCGTGCGCAGGCAGAATTTATGGCAATGCGAAGTTGTTTCTCCGTTTGGTTATAACTAGACTGCGGATCTGTTTATGCATTCATAGGAAAATTGAGTAGACGAAATTCAACGTATTCAGTTTCGTTTCGATTTCTTGCAATCGATGCAGACAATTTTTATTTTGAGCAGCCAATCTTTCGGCTCCTGGGTGAAAGAGTATGAAGCTTTGATCCTAAACAATTAAACTGCGATCCCGACTGCGTCGTGTTTGGGCTCATATTAATCAGAAGAACGTCAGAAATACGTTAAACAAACCTTCCATTAAAGAACAAACAAGTGTTCCTCATGCCTAATTGAAGGATCCAATAAACGATTCGAATGATAGTCAATGATCAAGTCAAACCAGCAATCGTTCTCCCTCGTGACTATCGGTTCAAAGGTGGAGAGACTGCTCATTGCCGATCCCGTATCAGTTTCGTACAGGCAAAAACGATCGCGGTACCGATGTTTATGCAGATCTGGTGAAACCGCAAGAGAGATCGAAGCCCCGGTGCCCAATAATTTCGCACCTGTCCCCGCCACAGGGAAAAGGGGATCTCCCAAAGGCTCTGTGTGTTCGCGTTGCGACAGACAACATCCAGAAAACGAATGGCTCAAAACGGTTCTCCGTTTGGTGAACAAATTGCCGAAGATAACGAGAGGGTCTCTCTAACGATGGTTTAGCGTGTGTGCCTTATGTTCGCGGAGTGGTGGAGACTCTTTCGCGAAAGGTCTCGCTGAAATCTGATTGCCTTCCGCGCGTTAAAATCGCAATCGGCCGATCTCGCCGCGGCGTCAGGAACACAATGCCGAACAGAACCGTTGTGAAACGGAATTTCGATAGCTGTGAACCGTGACTGGTATCATCGTTACTCTACCTTTCGGCCCTTCTTTACCGTGCTCTCTCCACTCTCTCGCTTTCGGTGTGTATGTGTGTGTGTGTGTCTGTATCGCAACTGTAGTATTATCGCGGTACCAGGCAACTGTAATTACTCAATCACAAGCAATTTTTGGTGATTCCTGGCTTTTGTGGATTTTAACATTCGTACGAGTGTGGTATTTTGGACCACTTCATTTTTAAGCGAGTAGCCACCCCTTTCTATGTTTAGAACAATCGCTCCTGTTGATTTTACTGGAAACCACCCCTTCAGGTTTTAGCAGTCCCCCTCCCTTTTTGTTTTATTAGAAACCACCTCTATTTTCATTTTAGTAGAATCCACCCCCTTTGTGTTTAACTTGTCCCCTCCCCCTTTCTTCTTTATTAGAAACCACTCCTATTTTTATGTTAGTAGCATCCATCTTCTTTTAAATTGGTAGAAATTTCACCTGTCTGTTTTAGTAGAAACCACACACCCTTGCAAATTAGTAGATACCACCCCTTTGTATTCTATAAGCACCCTTCCCCTTTTTCTTTATTAGAAACCACTCCTGTTTTTATTCTAGTAGAATCCATCCTTTTTTAAATTCGTAGAAATTACACCTTTGTATTAATTTATTAATAGGAACCACCACTTTCTATGTTAGTGGAAACAATGTTCAAAACAATTATTATCGTTGAAGTAGAAACGTTTTATATTAGTGGAAATTACGCCTTTTTATTTTAGTAGAACCCACCCGTCTTATTTATGCTTTTATTCTATATGTTATAATTGCGTGCGTGCGTGCGTGTGTCTATGTTCGTGTGGTACGGGGAATTGCGAACGAAATGGAATAGAGTAATCGGGCACAGGGTGCTGTACAGCATTGCGAGAAAAAGTGTCAAGTTCGTGCGAAATTAGATAGGTTATTAGATACCTTTCGATAAGGGAATACAATGCCTGAGTACCGGCAGCGAGATACCCGAACGAGCCTCGCATAATGGCAGGATGTTTATGCTTCGCGCGAGTCGTAAATTTAAGGGACACGTACACGATAAAGTTGCCATGATGGTACTTTAACGGAAAACCATCAGGCCAGTGTCTCCCAAACCTAATCCCGATTAATCCGACACCATTCATCAACGGACTGTCTTTGGAAATTTTTGTTTTAATAGGACGAAGCACGTTGACACTTATCAGTTTTTTCTTCTATTTAGTTCTCCATTGTATCTAGCAGGTTGAAGCTTTTTACACGAAAAAAGATATTTTTATTAGTTGTGATCCAACGATCTTTCAATATTTATTTTTGATATTGCACTGGTTATATTTTAGTTGTGTGATGGCGATTGTACAGTGCAAGACAACGCAATCGCTATTTCACAGTGCGATCAACGTCAAACGTTAGGCTACCCAGTTGAGAAACACTGCATTAGAATAATACGCAACAGAAGAAACGAGTATTATCTCGTGATATTAGATCTTCTCAAAAGAAACCTCATTAAGACTTCTCGTTCTGACGTTTGAGCTCATTAAACTCGATTCTCGATATGGTTACCACCATAAATCATTGTTATTGAAATTTACATACGTAAACGCGGCGAACGGAAACATGGCGGCCGGCCATCCGGTTAAATGGCGTGTCTCTGACATTGTTGATAGCATTTCTTCCCTTACCGGGGACCAATCACACACACATCAGTCAATTACACGCCCTTGTCCTCCAAACAATGTTATTTTTAACAAAATCATTCAACAATTCATGTGTTTTCACCACAGAAAGGAAAACCCTAAAAACAAACTCTACAATCACAAAACCTCCAATTCTGCTCGCCACAAATGTAGTAAAACCAACATATCAGTGAGACGATACTAATTAATTGCGATAACTTTTCTGCTCTCAATGATATCTTTATGAAACTTTGTCTAACACGTTCCTGATACTTTTCTGCTTAAAACGAGCCCAAGCACGCTATAGTTTCGATGATATTTGCCCGTTTGATCGACGATAAACCAGAACCTCGATTATCCGAACGATCGTCTAAATTCTCCATTAACCCGCGTTTCGTCAGTGATTCGCCAGCAGGCGCAGCCATCAGATACGGATCAATGACAGTAAAAACAACAAACCTCGCGGTAGCCTAATCTCGTTTCTCCACAGTATACATAGAACCAGAACGGTTTCGCGTGCAACAATGGTGGAAGCCCCAGCGGCAACGCATCGGTGCGAAGACATTACCATTTTCGGGACGGCGGGCTCGAGATGACTTTCGCAATGATCCCCGGTTATCATCGACGGAATCGGCATGATCCCACGTGTGTACCTGTAAGTAGGTATATTAATAGTCGTTGATCCACACGAAATTCGGCCGGATGCGCCGCCGCGCCGGCATTCTTTGTTTCGCTGCTCCTGCGTCCGATATTTCATTCGGTTTCATATCCGTCACGGTGTACCGGTTATAATCTCATTGTTGCCCTGTAAATTATGCCACTTCGCTCCGCGAGTAGGCTACGCGGTTAGGATACTGACTACGCTGCTGCTGCTGTTGGTCTCGGTACCTGCGCGATTCTACGATAGATAGCTGTCGGACCGCTAACGATACGTCCATTGATACAGATCTCGATTACGAAAACTCCGGTCGGTACTCGTCGGGAACTATCAAAATATGAACCGAATTTTCCATGTGTCCCATAGAATCATGAATAGACTGTGGATCTTTATTGATATATGATTTCTTCCCTTAATGATTTTAACAGAGGAGCAATCATATATTGACATGTTCAGTTTTTTAAATTTTCCAACAATTTTGAATTTAATCTACTCAGTTTTGTGCTATAAATGCATAAAGATCCGCCGATTATGAGACTGACTGTATAACACTCAGACACCGTTGTTTGATCTTTTATCGTCGAACGTGGAAGTGGACGTAGAAAGTGATGTACAATTTTTTTGTTTATAATCATTTTTCTACGAAACTTTTACAAATTGATCCGGGAGACTTTCCCGATTAAAATGAGCCCAAACACGATGCAATTCGATCATATTTTCTCGTGTAATTCCCGACACAGTGGATGCGGATACCTCCGGTTCGGATAATCGAGGTTCCACTTTATACCGTGCATTATACAAGTAAACATGATCGAAATAGTATCGTGTTTGGGCTCGTTTTAATCGGGAAAGTGTCACGGACGTGTTAATAAAAGTTTCAGCAAAAAATAATCAGAAAGAAAATGGCGTGCAACTGCTCGTTGTACGTGACAATTACTCTGCAGATTCGATTTATTTATTTAGCGGTGATAGGTATTGATAATACACACGTTATGATAAATAACAAACCTCGAATCGACAATAGACCTTGACCAACACCGTTTTCCGAATTAATGGTTTCCTCCTGCTCGTTTACGTCGGCGAGGCTCATTTATGTAAATCCGAATGAATCCCGCTGGATAATGATTATTGATTATCGATCTACCCGTAGCGTATCATTTATCGGCGATCAGAGCTGTTTATCTTTCTCTTAACTATAGACGCCGATGGATCGCATCCTGAAACCGCAGCAAGTAAAAAGGGGAGAATATTATAGCGAGGAACGCGTTGAACTTGAACTCTTTCAGATTCAATGTTAATTACTGACACACTTGGCAAACAGGCACGTTTTATTAAATTATTAGCTATTACTGGCGCGACCTGCGGATCCAAGATGGCAGCGGACGTTGCGACAGACTACGTTATAAGGTGAAATGGAATCTTAAATAAATATGACCGTGCGAGCAATCATTTCATTTGGAAAATAGCAAGTTAATTCATATTTAATACGTTAATAACAGATATATTCTATTTGATTTTTCCCATTGCTTTCAATAATTGTGATGCAATAATTATAAAAATAACAAGTCAGTGTTGCTCAGATTTTGCAAGATTTAGTCTACAGTGTGTTCATAGATCCGAATATGGAAGAATTTGTCGCGAAATCGTCTACAGCATGTCAACGATGGTGAGATGAAGAATGTATAGGTGCCGCCATTTTGTCGGGCCAGGTAATTCCACGGTTAATATGCTGCGATAGGGTCAACGACACCGGAGGAACGGCTAAATCATTCGTTAGAAATGCACTTGCAAAAGAGCGACGACGAGGACGCTGCTTATGCGCGCCGTAATTCTTAATTAACATTATTATATGACACGTGGGAGAGATTGCATCATGCGAATCCGCCGTTCCCGCGCCGCCATCGCGCTGGAATAGTCACTCGGAGTCAGTAGAATGATTTCTCGAAGCTTTTCCGATCGGTTCGATCTAAAACTTCAAAAATATAAAATCCTAAAAATGGTAATCGCGCAGTTCAGTGACTTTTCTCGATTTCGGCTATGTCATTGTTACGCGAATAGCCGAAAAATTTGTATGAAAAAATCAGTATTTAAATACATTAAACTCGTAGACCGCTGGTAACGTTCATCAGGAAGACGCCATGATGGAAATCGATCAGAGGATGGCCTTTCGATTGGCCTTTGCGACGATCACTGTACCATTTACTCGCGATATTAACACTCATTATCCGTTTTTTCGTCGGGAAAAATTACATGGTTCACGGATGGACGTCGCGTAGATCAATAATGGTTTATTGCACCGTCAAGATTTGTTTAATAGTGTCAATATCGCAGTGTCTTCCGGTAAACGGGGTTCGAACATGGCGGCCACAGTCGTGTGCCGCGCTCTAATCGAGTCAACGTATAATTTTCTAGCCGCCGGTGACAGCGAATTTATTTTCAGAGGTGAAAGCCATTTTAACATCATCATTCTCGCATAGTATTTATTCAGTCCCATTGGTAGCAATTTACTGGCGATTATAGTGATTCATATGCTGTTCCCCCCGTCTAATTTTTATCTCGATTGAACTCGGTACGTAATACTAAAATTGATGTTGGGAGAACTTAAACGGTGGAATTCATATAAATTTTAATTAGGTAACTTGTTACGCATAATTCCGGCAAGCTTGTATTCTGTCACTGTCGTGAAAATATATTTAATTTGCTACATAATGGACGCTTGTGGCTGGGAAAAGAAACTGAAGAAAGCAACGGGTGTAACAGCTGTGAACTTGTTTCACACTCGAGCGCATGGTCCCGCGCCTAATTTTAATGCTTCAGTCGCATACAAATTAATGAGACAACAATGCTATAGTTGCAGGAGAAACTTTTGTGTTCCGAAAGGAAATTATGAAATTCTTCTCTTGAATAATTTGTGTCCGGTTACTATTCTTCAAGCTCAGTTTCTTTGAACATCAAAGTCGACGGAGACATAACAAAAATCAACATAAATCAATACAAATTAATAAAAATAAACACAAGGCCAAATAAAAATCCTTGGGATTGAAACGTTGAAAGTTTAATTTAAACTTGCACAATTTACTTTTCTGTAATTACAAGATCGAACCGTTGCGCCGAGAACATTCTCATTTCATTTGTTAACAATCATACGATCGATAATAGGAAAAATATTTAAAAATCCTTGGGTACGAAATGGTAGAGCCATTCTCACAGCCACACATAAGCCATGTGTCAAAGGTTCAAGACGAAACGAGCTATTAGAACTTTTTGCCATGCGCATTGACGTTCGCGCCGTCAATTTCGCAATCATTTCATCCCAGTTTTTTCGTCGTTGCGCGGTGCCCGAGTGTGGGTCAAGGAAGATGATCCCAGCGATCTTTTATTTCAGGCCCGGTCAATCCGATGTTTGACTCGCGTGAAACCATTACGGACAGGTACCGAGTAGAAATCGGAGTGCGATTGCGACGATCGAACACAGTCGGCGATTAGGTTCGAATCGAACGAGAGATATTGGGATCTCTCGACTGATCGTCGACCTAATCCTCCTCTCTAACGCAATCGCGTTCTTGAAAATAAAAGAGCTCCATACCCGTTGGAGACCGTTCGTCTCAAGTTCCAATTACGCAATACGATTACCGTGCTTAATGACGCGAGACGCGGCTACTCTCTTTCCAGTTGTGTAATTAGGAACAGGGGAGAGGGGCCGCTCTAATTGGCTGACTTTCTAAAGCTCCACCTCGTTGCGCCGCGCTTTAATAACGTTATGACAACTGCAATTGATCTCGACGAGACTCTTCAATTTCCATGCGTTAGGTTGGTGGGAAAGTTCTGTCGTACTTCAAATAAGCAGGTAATTTTTCATTGTAAACCAGAAAGAGCGCCGGGTATTGCTCAATAGTATAACAAAATCGTTAATGAAGTTTTATAATCGTCAGAAAAAACTCACAGAATTATTGATTATAAAATGAAATGAAATTGTTCTCGGCGCAACGGTTCGACTTTCAATGTTTTACGTTTCAACGAAATTAAACTTTCAACGTTTCAATCGCTATGTCGATCATTTTTAAGAATTTTCATAAGACATGCGAGTAATATAATACAGAATGTTGATACAGTTATACAATCCGTTTCCATTATAATAATATTTGTTTGAAATGTTGAAAGTTTAATTTAAACTTGCACAATTTGCTTTTCTATAATTACAAGATTGTGAAATATTATTGATTATGTTCAAATATTCATAACTACACTAATTTAGACGACAACGAAATGAAATCTGTGTGAAAGTGCTCTGTATACCTACTCGAAGAGCTTCCGCGACGTAAGAATTTACACAATTTCCTTAAAACACTTGAGAATCGCTAATGAGTGAACGCTGTTCCGAAGAACGCAACGTTCGATGAAGTAGAGTACTTCACTGGTGTACAAATAAAAAGACACCATACTGAAACCTTATTCTTCAGAACCTTTAACTACGTTGGACAGCAAAAATGCTAACAAAATAACTAACAAAGAATTTTGAAATCGACTGTTTTCCGACGACGTCCGTCGAGCCGTCCCGAGTTACCGGAGGACCGATGACGCTCTAGGGCGTCAAAAGGGTTGAGGCTCGCTGTCGCATTCTCTCACGCAACCGCGCGGAGCTAACCATGGGAAAAGGGGGGCAGTAAAGATCAAGGTTCGTTGAATTAGATTCCCATCTGATTTCGAAGTGCGTGACATTAACACCTCGCTTCTGGATCGAGTCGCGGAGTGCTCTCCTGAATGGATGCGCGGCATTCTTCTTTTCCATCTCCTTCGGCCTATTACACGTCCTACCTCGTCCACGGCCCCGTCCTCTGCCCCGTTGTCCTTCCCTCTCCTCCGTTGCACATTGTTCGAGACATTCGTGACATTTCATCCTCCCCGATCTTAAAGTCTATGCTCCGAGATCGTTCCTCGTAGGTTACGTGATCCGTAATCCCCGACGAGTTGATACCAGGCCTCGATTCAATTTCGAGGAAAACTCCGCCGACTACCATGACGATCGCCTTTATTCTATGGAAATCGACGAATCGTGTCCACCGTTTTTTCGACAGTATTCACTGAGATATTATTCACGGAAAATATGGGCGAATCGGAGCGCGGCTACGGCGGACTTACTCCGGCTCGGCCAATGCCAGCGGAAGCCGTTGTAGCCGCAATCTGATTGGTCCAATACGAAATGCGAGGAAGAACGTCGTCAGAATAGAACAGCAGAGTTATGTTTGAAGAAAGAGGTATTCAAATGAAGAATATTATGAAAGATTGAACCTGCTCGGTCGGCTGACGAAGGAAATCGGAATGGACAGAAATAATAATGATTTGCATAAAGTCCCGCAGTAATTAGCGGCCGCATTGAATGCGGGATTGCAATAATTTTCACTGTTTCCTAATCAGATTGTTCCGATGATTTATGGAGAGGATTATTCCGCAGATAAAATGTGCGGAATCGCCGCAACACCGGATCTCGGAATGGTAAACAGAAAAAGAGAAAAAAAAACACGAGACTACGGAAAGAAGGGAAGAAGAGAGACGAATAAAATAATTGGTAGAGAGACGCGACACAGACGAAATGGGGAGCAAGAAAAAAAAATATCGATGTGTTCGATACAGAGAAATGAGGAAATCCTCGAGTCCCAGCTGGCAAGGATTAAAGTCACTTAATTATACTCCCGGGGTAAGACTGATTGACGATAACCGGACGAACTATAATAGCATTCCTCTGTTCACCTCCTTTATGAGAATAAACAAAGAGACCGGTGCGCGGTTGCACCGCGGTGCTTAAAGTTTAAGGCGAAGTAAAAGTTCATTTGCGGCGCTCGTTGTTAACGAACAAGATCGTCGCGCGACAATGCAAATTCGCTGCCGCCGTGATTACGATACTGTTTAATTAGAGAGAAAACCTCTAAGGACAAAAAACAATAAAATTTCTATTTGATTTCTCGGATTTTTATCTCTTGATTTCACCGATTTCCAAATGAAAAACATACGCATCTGAAAAATGCTGTTCTAAATTCTGCAATATTTATCTGAGTAAACGATTCGCAAAAGGAAACGATCAATAATAAACTTTCACTTGTGCATAATGTCTCTAAAATTCCTCAACGAACTGATTATTTTCGATGAGCCACCACATTTTCCACAGTAGGCGCCACTTATACTCTGTTCGCAGCCATACTTTCTACGTCTTACATAAAACAAATTGCATAAAATCGGAATAAACATTCCCCGGATAGCAGACTTTTCATACAAATTTTTGTCCGAATAATTTGTCGAGCAAGGCAGAAGAGAGATCCTCGCGGACTTTTCTCGACGATCAATAAAAATCTGCGGGAGGATCAGGGAATCCGATGTCCTCCCGTCATCAAATCATCGATTACGCAAACGGTGTCGCAGCCGGATAATTATTTTTGAGCGACCTCGCATTTATGAAACGGAATGGCGTAAAAAAAAAAAAACTTCTTATGCACGTCCTTCGGCCGAAATTCACGGGAGTCGAACAATAAAAGAAGGAAAATTGAGAGGACGAAGTCGCCGGACCCGTTTATTTGACAATAAAATAAATTCGCCGGTAATTTATCGGGTAATTGTTTGCGTCACGCGGCGTTTCTCTTCCTCGTTTCTGTCGGCGCCATCTTCGACGGCGAATTCTTTGTTTTAAGACGTCCGTTTCTCATTCGTTGCGCTGGCAGATCGACAATTTAATGCTCGTTATATTTTATTTCGTGTTGTTAATTTTATACGTACATTTTATTTTATATTATCAGGAAAATATTTTATATTAACTGGAAAATTAAACATTTCTTCCGATCTAGAATATTTTCATTCCCTATGATTTTTGAAATTCTATGGATATGAAATTGGTATAATACCTCGTGCAATACCTAAATGTTTAGTAATTGATTAGATACCGGTATATTTAATAATCTAAGCAATATTTTGAATATAATGGTACAGCAATTTTTAGTGGTGCCTCAGAGGGGACAACCGTGTGCACGGGATTATAGCAGAGGTTCTTAAATTGTGGTCTGCAGACCCCTGGGGGTCCGCGAAACAATTTTGACATTAACTTTACATCCCCCAACTTTCCGCTTTTATTCAAATAACTCATTTAATAAAACTCCTACATGGTCAAGACTTTTTGTATTTGTTGTTACTTAACTAGTTATTAACATAACTAAACAATAATTAGTAAAAATTCAATTATTTTTATTCCACTGCAAATACGTTTTTACCAATATTTATTATAACGTAGTGCCTACGAGATTATTGAGCCAGAAATTAAGTCTCAAGAACGACGTAAAATGCCTAGGGCTGGGATGGGGTCCACAGAAAAAAATGTTGTTGAAGAGGGGGGCCTCGGACTACATAAATTTAAAAACACCTGTGGGTTGAAGCATTAAATTTAAGAAATCTAAGAACTTGTAATATAAATTTCTAGTATTGTGTGACTCCATCTCATTGAAACACGGAAAGACATTGTATGTTGTCTTGTAACCATCCGCCATTTTTCTCGCGGTTTATCCATCGAAGCATAGTTGACCTATCATTTTGTGGTTTTTCACGGCGAGTCTCGCCTTCCCGTTCGTTCAACGAATCACCGTCGGTTTTTCAGGTTCGGCTATCAATGGCGTGTGTCATCCGTGCGTCGTTGACTAGTCATTATCGGTGCGGCTCTTAATTGCTTTACGACGGGGCCCCGGGTGACACGCGTCAGCCCCCGTGAATTTATGGTTGTCCGCGCGCGGACGCGTCCCCCTGGAAATTTATGCGAAACTCAGGTGAAATTGAATACCGAGGGAACCGTTCGACATTCCGCGCGAGCCTCTTCGCTCGTAGATTTCTGAAATATTGTGCCACGTTCGCTTCTGCCGATGCTTCACATCGAAACAATCGTTTCGTCAATTCCGTTCGGTTCTGAGCGGTGACAGTGTTATTACATTGTTATTATTGAATCTTCTCTAAGCTTCTCATAAGAAAAATTCCCGCGGGAAATAGAATTTTATTGGATGAAGAAGAGTCTCGGACATTTTCCAGCGCGTAACATTGTTGCTATTGTTCTCAGTGGCCATTAATTGTCTACGAAATGAAAATAAATTTCCAGCCGCCTCTGAACTCGAACTGTTGCAACATCCGGTATATGGTTCACGATCTATTCAAGTTCGCAAAGCATAAATAGTATTTGAACGTCAATTAGAACAAGAAACGGAGTTAATCTGCCCGGTGGATCTACCCCGGACGAGGGGGTTTCGTCATTGACGAGGGAAGGTTTGCCTCGGTCGTTTTGCCAAATCCGTAGACGCGGCCTCTGAGCACACGGTGATTTATTCATTCTATTTTCTATTTATTCTATTTGCTGACTTTATTTACTTGTTATGAATTCTGCTGTTCTACCGACTCCATTTATTATTTAATCCCATTTCCTATTGATTCTATTTATTATTATTTCATTTACTATTAATTCTATTTATTATTCAATGCCACTTTCTATTGATTCTACTCATTATTAATGCAATTTTTCTAATTTATTATTTAATTCTATTTTCTACTGTGATTCTATTTTACTTATTATGAATTCTGGTATTCCACTGATTCTCCATTTATTATTAATTCCACTTTCTATTGTGATTCTGTTTATCATTAATGCAATTTTCTATTGATTCCATAATTCTATTTTTTATTCATTCTGTTTCGTATTTACTCCATCTATTGGTTGCTTATCGCGTTATCTATTCGATTCTATCTACCACATAATTCCATTTTCTATTGATTCTATTTATCAAAAAATCTCTGCTTTTCACCACTGAACCCGTACCAGTTTCCATTAATTTTCTTTAGTACGAATCCTATTCTCTTCTCGAAACTCTAATATTTCCTTTCCAACAAAAGTGTCGGTCCCGAAGCAACCTCGAGGCAGCCATTCATAGAATTCCAAAGCCTACATCATGAAAACAGCTGAATCAACAATAAATTATTACGATCATTACAAAATCATGAAATCGCCCCATTCTCGATCATCAAACCATCCGAGATATGTATTCAATATTCTCAGGCATTCGCTTTTCGAGCGCAGTCATCTTCGTTTCGCATCTCGACCGCGCGAAATCGCGAGGTCAACGTTCCGCGCGGATTGGATTCTACACGGGAAAAACAAATTAACCGAGCCATTAGCGGCACGAGAGCGTTCGATATGTTTGAAAATAATTCCTCATTACGCCATGTTAATAGACGTTACACCGGTAATGGTCGGCCGGTGACTCGCAGGTTGTCTTTCGCGCGCACGTTAATCGCCGAAGTGACAGGAATGACAGTCTCTTTCTCTTTCTCTCCCACTATGTTCAGGCTCCCGTGTAAATGCTCCCCGGCTCGTCATCTTCCACTTCATGTCTCCGTATCGTCTCGGTTGAACAGGGACTGTTAATAACACCCTCGGCCGCGCCGTTTCCCGTTCGATCCGTTAAACAATGTTATTAACTCTGCAATCCTAGCACCGGACAATTTCGTAATTAACACTTCGAACACCGTGCGCTGGAGAACGTGTCTATTGATTACACTAACGCTCTGTTTGGTCAGCGGGTTGCATAGTTGCAGGCGGCGGCTACAGCCATGATCGGCAAAACAAAAATGTTAAATATTGCATCGAATATCGTGGAATGACATGCTATAAGCTCGTTTCGATCGAATTAGTATTGTCCGAGAAAAAAATGCTCGAAGGGACTTTATCGTGGAGTCTAAAACTGTATCGTGGTAGTTGGGAGCATGGTGACGTAACGAGGGGAGAAATGATATTTGAAAAAATTTGAAAAAATTATTTTCTCCTTTTCAGTGTATTTTAATATGAATGTGGTTTTTAAAAAGTTATTTTATATATTTTATTTTCTACTTTTATGGTCATCGCGGAAGCAAGTGTGTATACAAAATTTCAGCGAGATTAGACTATGGGAAGAGGTTTAACATTCGATTAGAAGATTTGACGCATACAACAGCACGGCAAGTTAGTATAAGCGTGGTAAAACAATTGCTAACGGGCCAGTTGTCTTTCGCGGAACGTGAAAAGTCTTGACTTATTCGGATGATGAAGAAGAAGAAGAAGATGAAGGAGGTTCACACGAGGGTATCAACGGAGGCCAGGTGGAACGGGGAGTTCGCACGAGTGCGCGCGTTCAATGGAAGGTTATGAATAATCGGATCTTCTGTCGAAGTTGCGTGTCACAGTTAGCCAGGTTCGTCGTCGCGTCGACGCGTCGCGACGCTACCAAGACGCCTTTGTTGCGCCGTGATCCAGGTAGGCAGCCAGACATTCCCTCGGTCACGATGAAAGTGAAAATCTTCTTCTCGTTCTTCGTTCTAGTCGCGCGATGACCTACTGCTTGCCAAGAATCTGGGTGCTCCGTCACACCAGCCCGTTCTGTGTTCGCAGTTCGCGGTTATGGCTCCTCGCACTGCACCAGCCACGAGCGTGCGCCGCCTTTAGGAAAGCCGACCGCCAAATTGCTAGCTGCCTTTCGGCAATCCTGATCTCTCGCGGCTCCTCTCGTTGCATCGCTCCGACCGCAGAGCATAGTGATTTTCACCGACCGCTGCCGAAATCCAGCCTCCAACACTGCGCGGAAAACACCGGTGTCTGGCAATTTGTTTTTTCTCGGAGGGCACTGGGTCGATCGAAATGGGATTCTGGGACGTTGTTAGGGGATGTTCATTGTATCGTTCAGTATTTTTTTTAACGGTGTTACTCAGTGGCGGAAAAAATTTTGGGGCCCTCAAACTCAAGTTAGAAATGGAAGTTGCAATATAAAAATATCATATCGTTACACACATTAAATAAAATTGAAAAATTTTAAATTCCCCCTAATTTGGGGTATTAACAGCTGATATGCCGGGGTACAATTTGAGAGCGACAATGCAGAACGTTCGTCATTAAAATATAAGCAGAAATGTTGAATTGATCATAAAAGGTTACGATTTTTCTAGCATTTCGCAGGGAGATATGTTCTTTTTTTTCTGAATATTTTCAAGCATGTTACAGGCTAGTTAATATTTATAAGTTTCGCAACCGGCCGATGCTACGTCGGTCTCGCGGGATTTCCATTAGAGGAAGGATTCTAATAGGAAAATGGCTTATTATTTAATCTAATGAAAAGATAGTGATTACACGATTAATCGGTAAATGTCAATGTCAAAATGGCCGGCTGATCACCGGTTACGAAAAAGGAAACCGGTGATTTTCATTGGAGTATCAGGTTAGAACGGGGACAGGACGTTCGTTTAAGAGCACCACGCGTTATAGTGATCGCGTGTAACGTTATAACCTCGACATTAAGTAAACAGGGATACGGTTGTTCGCGTCCTTTGATAGTTCGTCGAAAATCGTGCTCGTATATTCCCGCTGTCGGCAAAAAAAAATCAAATGTCAATAAATCATCAATTCTAGAGAATATCCGTGTAAAATAATAAACAGTCGTTTATCTGTTTCTTTAATAGAAAATGTAGTATTCGCGTCGTCTGTAGATACTTCGTTCAAACAGTCCATCTTCAGGGAAAAATAAAGATGGCGGCGTTGCGTCAGGTCGTCCATCGATCGAACAAGACAAACAGAACGTGTCCAACTCGGAATTAGTATGTTCGATGTAACATTTACGCCGATTAATTATCAGGCATGAAATCTGTCGAATGTCAGCCGCCGTGCAGAATTCCTCGGACGATGCTCCTCGTCCATGCGTGTTGAAGTGCTTGTCAAGATGCTTCAGTCTTCGGAAAATGATTAAAACCACGAATTACCTCATCCATTAACTCTCTACACTTGGCGGTGTCTTTGGTAATCTCCGCGGAGCGTGTTTGATTGAACAAACTGGCGTCCGTATTGCAGATTAATCGGTAGAACCACTGTATACATAGAAAGTCTCCTCAACAAATTAGAACAAAATAGAAGAGAATGTTTTTCTTTTCACACGTACCCTTTAATTTTGAATCGATGAGAAACAGAGTTGAAGAGTAAAATAGAATTAGTAGAAATATAGAAATTGACGATAAAATGGAACGAATAAAATATAGAACTGTAGGATGAATAAGAATCGGTAGAGAAATATAGAATTTTACTCGTTCCATTCACCAAAGGGTGACGAAAGGGAGACTCTCCCTTCTCCCACAGTGGATTCTGCAACCGTGAAAAATTTTCTAAGCTGTTCTACACCCACGGGGATCATCGTTGGAAGGCCATTCGCACGATTCGAAGCGAAGATACGTGTTTCCATCCAAGCAGCGGGATCCGTTGACGAACTTCTTCCACGGGTGGGCGTAACCGCGATATCCCCCCGGTTATCCAATAATTCGTGCAACAACATTCCCAACATTGGATTTCGCAATGGCAAATACGTCCCACTCGCGATGGATGATGTCCTGTGCTCGTTCAAAGCGACCGACCAGACCGCAAGGTATATATCCATCGATATTTTGCAAGATCTCTCTTCGCACCACTTCCCACGAGCCAGCGGCGCGTATCTTCCTCTTTCATGGCCCTAGAATGGACGATCATCTCTCGCAGGATGCTGAATGAATATACCGCATCTCTTCCTAACTTCTCTTCTTCCTAGTTTATATAAAAATAAGAAGAATGTGTTCCTATTCGAATTTTCATTCACACCTTCCCCATCGTCGTACGGTTCAGGCGAGCGACGAGACTCTGAAAAAATTCACTTGGAAAAGGAAACTTTCTCACGACAGTCAACGTCGATGCAATTAGTTCAGTTTTACGAGGTATCCAGGTATTTACCGGGCTCGAGTTTTTCAGCGTATTACGCAAAACCTGGGCCTCTCTTCCTCTTGTGCACCCTCAAGACGCTGCGGGAATAAATTCGACGATTGTTTCACGCGATTTCAATTTCACCTCTCGTATAATCTCGCATACTCAATACAAGATACACACTGAGCGGGAGCATCGAGTTTGCAAAAATCCTCTTCCTTCTTTCAAAAAATCATCGGTTTCTTCTCCCTCTTTCTAGACTCGTCACTTTTCTTAAAACCGTCGTCTTCTTCTTTTTAAAAACTTCTTCTCCTCATTGCTTTTCAAGAATCGTTTGATCTATAAAGAGATTAGACAGCCTTGGTGGGAGAGCAACATTCCTAGGTCGGTTAATTCGATGCAGATTATTTTCACGGTGTCTCATGAATCGGTGGTATAGTTCGTCCCGATGTTCTGTATCGTCGCCATTCGCCTATAAAAGCAGACACGATGCATCTCCTCGGCCGTGAAAGGGTTGAAATAACGATCCAAGTGCTCTGCCCTGACCTGGTCTTGCTCCTTCTTGCTCGGTCTTGCTGGATATGCACGTAAGGCTGGGCAACAGGCGGATTATTTCTATTGCTCGGCAAGCGATTCCGAGCGTGCGTACCCGCGCGTGCCTTTCTCCGCTTGCTTGTGCCTTGTGCCTATACCTGTACTGAAACTGCACCGAGACTCCGAGACTATGCTAAGTCCCTGCTGAGACGACGATGAGCCTTCGAAAAAAAATACCAGCTCAACCTGTTGGTCGAGTCCCTTCATCCCCGATTTGTAACTCTAATTACATACTAGACTGCAGAGATTTTTATGCAAAATATAAACTTTCTACCTGGATAGCAACAAACTGTACTGAAATAAACATGCAATTTCCTTCTTAAGATGTTTAATAGATTGAATATAACATAACAGTGTGTGTGTGTGGCATTCAATTCATCTAATGTTTTTGCTGTTTCTATTTTTGGCATAATTGCATAACTTTCTACATGTATAGAGAGCAACATACAAACTGGACTGAAATAAAAATGCAATTACCTTCTTAAGATGTTTAATAGATTGAACATAACAGTGTGACATTAAATTCCTCTAATCTTTCGCTGTTTCGGATTACACCTTCTCATGTTTGTCATAAATGCATAGAATCCACAGTCTACTACTATTTCTCGTTTAATAGAATAAACATTGTTCTCAATTTCTTCCTTTTTCCAAGGCAATGTTTGCTTCGATCGAAGTAGGATATAGTGAGCGCCATTTTGAAGGTAGATTGATGGTTCTATCGTGAACCATTAAATCGTAATTGTAGCTAGCGGTTATGTCGATTTGAAAATGTAATTCTACTGTCGTATAAAATGACGTCATCCTACGTCGGCGGCTGTCAGTGAGCTTGCGAGAAAGACGTAGTTTTACGTCATCGGCTGTGAATGTGTTAATCAAGTAGACGAACCGCATTATGATCTGAGATCGATCCAGAGGTGAGTGGGAAGTTGGGGATGGTAATTGAACAGTATTATGCAGGTGATGTGATAGTCACATGGAAAGTCAATCACTGGAAAATGAAATATTCATCGCGAACGTTCAAAAGCGTCGACAAAGGAAATTATTATGCAGCTACTTCAATTTAATTTTTATATAAAAAGTTACCGAAGTATTGAAGAATACTTCTATTTCATATTTAAAATAAATTACACTTAATAATATCTAGACTAGATGATACAGCAAAACTTTTATAATGAAAATTGTAAAAATAATAATTTTTTATAGGCAGTTTCATATAAAAATGTTAATGATGTCATTGAAAGAATCATTGTGGAAGAAGTACCATATTAGTCTGTTAATGTATAAATTATAGCATTACGATTCCAGGTTAATGGACAATAACCTTTTTCTTATGAAAATGCCGATAAAAGTTGAAAATGTCGAGTTTTAAGTATTACTTTATAGGAGAGTATATATTACATTTTTTCGGCTGATGTCGAAAGCATGATTGAGAAACGTAAAGTGAAGAGATCTTTTATGAAAGGAGAGTAGAACATCCGACCGTACGATGGCATAAGGTTATGGAGAACAAAAGGCAATTGTTATTAAAGCAGAATAATATACATATTTTAATTATTTATCGCTATTATACCGAGGCTCGTAATTCCTTCTCGCCCCGTGATAATTAAAACAGCGTATTTGCTCATTCCGTTTCGAAATTACGATAATTACTCTTTTGTGCTGGTCGTATGAATTCTCTCGTTTCGGCGCGAGATCCTTTTAACCAAATTGGACATTTGTGTGCATTTTCGATTTATGTAAAAATTCAATTTTGCATAGAAATCCTTAAAATCGAATATTCCGGGATACAATTTTGTTGAAATATATTTTGAGATCTAGAATCGAAAAATTATTTTTTTCGCAGGAATTGGGGTGATCACGTGGTTATAGGGTAGAAAGACAGTCACGAGCCTAAACGCGTCAACGACCCACTGAATCCCGTCCGACGGGTCGAGAACACCTATGAAATATCAAATTCTTTCTGATACGAAGCACGATAATCGATGGAATGACTTCTTCATGCTGCACCTTCGAGGCTAGAAGTCAGCGCTCGCGGCTCGAAAGATCATTTGTGGATCGCATTGATCCGGATTACAGAGGCCTTCCCACGATCCGACCACAAATATGCAACAAAAGCGATTTGTCATGAACAGTTTAAACATCATCTCTCAAAGAATTCTTCCATAGAGCCGTAAAAGAAATTATCGACAATTGCCACAATTTGTTGCACCCGCTGCTCCGCAATGCAACATTTTAACAATCTAAACAGCACTAAATCATGGTATCGAAGCAATACTCATTCACTATGGGCTCTATTCACTTCTCTACCCAATTTATTATTAATAGACTGCGGGTCTTTATGCTAAATAAAAATGTTTTTCATTAATTGCGAGAAGCAGGAATAACAGATTTTAACGACTTTCTTACATTAAAAGACGATTCAAGATTTATACAAAGAAAAAAACGGACCTCTTTCTCGAAAGTCATAATGTAGCTTGTGAAGGTCCTTTCACACCAGACTGCTGCACATGATTTACTGTGCATCGATGCAGTTGCAGTCGCATCGATTTCTATTCCTGGTTCCCTCGATCACTATGAGAATCGCATAGTTTCAGCATTAATGCTAGAATCGTTTTCTTTTCATTCTTTCCTCGAGATGATTTCCGCGTATGTGTGTGCCTGATGAAGTTTTCGAATTCGATTTACCGGCATGGGAAACCGTTGGCGAATTGTTAATTGCATACATCCTTTAACAGATGCGCGCCTCTCGATTATGGGAATAACTGAAATGGCATGGTTGCGGAGATGATTCTCCTGCGGCAATTAAAAATGTTCGGGACGGTCGAGGCTCGACTGCAGGAATGCTATAACATGATTTAATACTTCACTGAAGTATCAATCTCACTTTTTCTTTTTCTCCCTGTTACGTTTATGCAACTTTTCGTTGCACTTCCATATGATTCCTTCTTTTTATCAGTATTATCTTTTTTATAGTGGATTTTGGAGACACAATAATGGTTTGACAATATTTTTTGTGACAAGCTCCAAACTAAACGCAGCAATCAAGTATACAAGTTTTATATATATCCTAAACGCAGCATTTTCCCAAAAGTTACGATTAAATTTGTAGAGGTTCTTTCATTTTAGATTGCTGCACTGTGACCACCAATTTCAGATGTTTCTAACTTTTTTTGCAAAGCAATGGCTCGATGGAAATTTGTTATTATTTTACTACATTTACAGGAGAGTATGAAGTATACTTAGGCCAAGTTTCAACCTAAACGTAGCATTTTCTCAAAAGTTACGATTAAATTTATGGAGATCCTTTCATTTTAGATTGCTGCACTCTGACCACCAATTTCAGATATGTATTTCTAATTCTTTTTGCAATGCAATGGCTCGATGGAAATTTTTTATTTTTTAACTACATTTGCAGGATAGTATGAAGTATACTTAGGCCAAGTTTCATCCTAAATTGAGCATTTTCCCAAAAGTTACGATTACATTTGTAGAGGTCCTTTCATTTTAGATTGCTGCACAGGGAGCTATGAATGAGAAATTTTGTAATTTTCTTACTACGTTAACTATAGAAAGGACTCTTGTGGCAATTTTCATCCTAAACGGAGCATTTCCAATGTTCGCAAATCCGGATAACCCCCGGAAGACTCTCGTCCCAAAAATTCAATGAAAACTCCAGGTGAGCAGTGTTCCCATTAAAAGTGAGTTTCCAACGAGAGGACGAGTTCCAGTGCAACGTATCTGATCCGATGGTCAGGAGATAGTGCACGGGCCACGTGCAGGTCGGTCCCAGCAAGGTTCTAAGGCAAGGTGAGGCAAGGTAATGCGAAACAAGGCAACGCGCATCATCCAGCCCCCTCTTCCCATACAAACCGGGGGCCCCCGGTCCCATAGCGTTCAAGTATCATCTTATTAGAGCCACACGCTATATAAACCCAACCTGCCAGCATGCCGAGCAGTTACGTACTGACTTTATTCACTGCCGTGCCGGAGTGCAACGATATTGTAACCGACGGGACACGTGCCCCATCTGACCCGTATCCGTGCATTCGACGTAAGCACCCCCATAAAACACCCCCGTAGTCCGGGACTTAGGCGAACGCCGACGGCCAACCAACCCCTGGTGACTCGCGGTGCTATCATTCTCTGTGGGACTGATCATGTTCTTTTTTTTTTTTTATTACTTTATCATTGCTTCCTTTTCGAGCAAGTGAACTTCGTTGTGCAGCTCTTCTGTGACTCTGATGGATTTTGTTAGAAGCTGATGGCAAAGGGAGGTAGTTGCAATATTTGCAATTCATTACCTGGACAGTGTATTCGTTCTTGGAAACGTTGGTATGATCGAAACAGGTTCGTGTAGGCGAAATGACTTTTATTTCTTCGAGGTTTGATTCAACACACTCGAGCAGAGGGTAGTTTTCACAATTTTTCGAGCGCAATGTCTTGCTAGAAAAACATTTTTTCTTTTTTTGCTACATTGAAAGGGTAGTGCGAACTACTATTGTGGAAAATTTGAGCTTGGAAGAATTTTTTTTGGAAAAGTCTCAGGAATTCTCGTGGGCGTTCTTTTGCTTTCGATGATTGTGTGGTGATTCTCGAATTCGAACTTCTCTGGATTCTTTTACCGTTCGATCAGTTGATAAAAGTTTTTTGTTGTTTTACTACGTAGACAGTATAGTATGTTCATGTCAAGTTTCAACTGAAACAAATTTTTTTGAGTGTCCCACAGATTCGAGCTTTTCAGAAATTTTTTTCGCATAGAATGACTTGATAAAAATGTTTTATTTTTAGTGGAATATTGATAGGCTAGTGTGAGGTTTATTTATAGCAGGTCAAACATATTTGTGGAGGTCCTTATTATTTCACCACTTTGACAGGATAGTACGAAGTAGTTTTGTGTGTCTACTCGAGCCAATTCTTTTGAGAAAGTTACGGGTACATTTGTGAATCTGCATCGTCGGCTCGCTGACGCAACCCTAAACTCGGGCATTATGAAAATGGGTAGCACGAATGTCGGAGTGAATGGTCAGTCGGTCGAGAGATCCAGAAGATGTGCACATCGAGGAGATTCAGGGAACGAGTTCCGTGATTTCCAGCTGGGAGTGGTGTGCATGCATGCAATTCTGCGAACAATCGCGCCGCAGCCAGGGTGTGGTTAGCCGTGAAATGTCGTCGAGGTCTATTCAACCCTTTGTGTCGCAAAGAACATCGTAAATCGAGCCGTGGCAATATTCTCAAACGGAATTCTCTAATTCCCGTCGATTCCACCCCCGCGAATGCATCTAAACCGGTCGATTTTCTATTTCCCGCAGTGCATTCTCCGAAAACCGGTGCGCGAGTTTCTTTTCTGGGACTGGGCCAGCTTGTTGCCCTGCAAACATGTTTTACCTTCAGGTAAGCGGATGAAAATGACCACGTTAGAGGAAGAATGTTGCTTCCCAAAAAAAATATCAGATACAGTGATTTTTTTATTCATGTGAAAAACTCGGGACCATTTTTTCCCATATAACTTTGTTGGTTTTGATCATTTTCGAATGAAACTTATATCGACATATTCGTGACATTCTCCCGATTAAAACGATACCCAACACGATGCAATTCGGTTTGTAATTGCTTGTGTAATCCACGATATAGTGGAACCTCTACTATCCGAACCGATGTCTGAGTTCTCTAATGCGTCGAACTAAATCTGTTGTGAATTGTGTCGTGCTTGAACTCACTTCCACCACAAAAATCTCACGAATATATTGGTAAAAGTCTCGGAAAAAAAATCATTAATAACAAAAAGTTATTGCCATTAAATTACTACATAGTTTATCGAATAGGTATTTCAAAAAGGACGTATGTCTGTTAATGCTCACAATTTCTGTAAGTGACTCGACTAAACTGCTCAGGGTAGTGCAAGGACAAACGAGAATTTTGAAGAACCGATTTTTCTTATCCGTATTATGAAAAATCTTTGCTAAATAGGCATTCGAAGCTCGACTAGCGACATAATTGCTGGAGGAGACTGAGAAACGCATGCACACCGATAAATCAATTACTATCGGTGTGATTCATGCCTCGACTGATTAATCGTAGAATACGGAGGAATACTCGCGATAATTTGTTGACACCTCTCCCCTCCGCACACGTGAATCGAGATTTATGCGTCACGAGGTTCGCCGGTTGGGAGGCGGTAATTAATTATAATAATTAGACGGCCAGAGGGGAACGGTGTGCGTTCAACGGGAATGACACAGGAATCTTCGCGGTTCACGCTTTGGTAGGAAAGTTCACGGTTTTCCTGCGATTAACAGTCCTTTTCGTTTGCGCGACTGATCAATCACAAATTAATTAGCATCATCAATCTGCAGGTAACACCTTGATATAACTCGTTCGCTTCTAATGATCATTTCCTAAGACTTTCGCCGATGTATTCCTGATACATTTCTGATTCAAATGAGCCCAGACACGACACAATTTCGATCATATTTGTTGGTCTAATGCACGATACAGCAGAACCTCGATTATCCGAACTAATTCGGTGGAACGTGATGGGTTCGAAAAGCTGACAGATTTTGTCCCTTAGGAATGGAATTTTAGCGACGTATTAAAAATATTTTACCGAGTCAAGAATAATCTACCAAATGTTCGAAGGACAAAGAAAAAAAAATATTTTTTAATACATCAATCGATGCAGCTGGACATTCGTTATAAAAAGGTACTAACCGATGAATGTCGAAAAGTTTGTAGTTCAGGATATATTTCAATTGAGCCCCATTTTACCATTCAATTTTGTCCTTCAGACATTTCACGTATCTTTAAAAACAACAAAGATATTTAAGGTGGTCAAGTTAGGTGAAATCCCCGGTATATTAACAAATATATTCGAGTATTTTGCAACTTGTGCCTCGACTATATTTTAACGATTTTGGCGATTTCCGCAGTCCCAGTGAAAAAACTAGGAAACTTGCGAAATAATCGCGGATCTCGGAATGCTAAGCAGCCGCTCATTTAAATTTACTAACTGTAGAAAAATCCCCATTGTTTCTGCGGTTATTGTTTAACGTTCATTGCCACAGCAAAAGTGACGAAAGTCCTTTTAGATCCCGGACCAAGGACTGTTTCTATGCGGGTTGCATCGCGACGCAATATAGTGTCTTGATCAGCTGCGATTCGCCGCAAGAAACTGCTAAAATTCAGCAAACTTACAGATTTTAAAAAGGAGAAAGATCATAAGTAGGAAAGATAAGAAAATGCATGTCTACGCGGTGTCTCGGAAATCGGAGTCTTCGAGCGACTCTATAACGAGGGACGTTATGCGATCCCTTTATGCAACAGGACCATAAAGTTCGAAGGACAGCTCGAAGGATTTATGGTCGACAATCGTGTCAACTGCAGGACGAGCGGGGCTTTTGTGGTTGCCATAAGGACCCCCGAAGCGTATAATATATCTGCACTGACGTTTTTATTGTCTTCGTTCGTTGGTTCGGTCATTACGGCCGTAAAAGGACATTACATTGTGATCATTAGACTGAGGATGTCATGCATTTATGACAAAAAATGTCTAACTGCAATTATTGATAATTGTTTAATCCTTGCATCAAACAACGTACAACAAAATTATTTGACGTGCCTCGATAATTGTCTGTTTTCCGACGCGGAGAAATATTCTGGCTCCTCTCCAAGGGACATGCAATGTCGCCAAAATTCCGAGCATGATTTTCCAATTTTCGTCACATTTCTAACAAGCTCCAGCAACACTTTCACCAATTTAGCCGCCGTGTATGCTTAATTCGCCGTCAGCGACGTGTGGAAATCCAGGAAAAAAAAAATTGCGGTGCATTTGAATTCGCACAGGCGCATCTTCATTAGAAGTTCGCCATGGGAATGCACAATTAGCTGGAACGTCATTCCCCACGTGTAATTAACTTTCCTGGTGTTACGTTTGGCTAGACGGTGTGTTCAACACCGAATATTCGACAGCGCTTCGTGGCGAGATTAATGCATACAGAAACGATCGCGACGGTGGATTTTCTGCCAATTGAATTTGATACTCGGAAAGAAGTGAATCACAGCGCTGAAAAGCTGATGCAAGGCGCGATCATTGTACTCGGGGGATAATTGCGTGGAGTTTTTCGCTCCGGGCATGCGACGCTTATTTACAATAAAAAGTGGTTTCGCAACAACTTAATTACACGTCTTCCGCCTCATTTCTGTCGCGCCCGCTTGTCTTCAGCTCTGCGCAGCCTTCTTTCATCCGAACGCGACACTGTCCTCCAAAATGGCGGGCGAAGAAATTGGAGCAACGGAAGAGATGAGCGACGAGTTTCATTCGTTGACATTTTCACTGTTTTAAATTTCACCGAATCATTTCTGAACGTATAATGCTCGCGGTCTAATAATAGACTGGAGGAGCCTAATGATCCTCATTAGGCAGCATAACATTAGAAAATGGAGTGTTTCGCATGCAACAGTCGAACAGTATATACGAAGCCAGTAATTGTCGGATCCGAGAACGATCGGCCAAACAATTACCAGCATTTATGACACGCGGTCTAATAGACGGAAACTTACGAAACGGATCCTCTTCTCGGTTTCTAATTGAAGAAAACGTTCGATCATCGCGCATCTGTCGCCCCGTTACCAAATCCGGCGCCATCCTGTCCGCGATCGCTTCATTACATTCTCATCACGATCATCCGCAGCTGACACGCGTGTTCTGCTGGCAAGAGGAAACGCGGCGATCATTAAAAGTTGCGCGTCAAATGATTGCCGCCGCCGCGCCGCTGATGTCGCCGCGCCGGATTGTGCAAACGAGAGTAGGAGGACGAGGTGGGAGGACATTTTGCAGGATTGTTGGATCCTGCAGCTGGCCCCAATCATCCTCGGAATCGCTGCTTAAACATTTCGACTGATAATTTCCATTTCTCGATTTTTAGCGAAAAAACTTGCAGATATCTGTCTGATCAAGATAGAGGGATCAAACTTGTCGCAAAATGTTTCTTATTCTCTTCTCTGAGTTATCAAATCATGCGAACTTACTTCAATTTGACTCAAATTTGACAGCAGACCACTCTTGTTTGAGTGCGATCGTTTTTTACGGGTTTTATAATGGTTGTTGATTGCTGTTCGTTGCATTATAGATCATAATACTCTGTATGGCGGTGGTCCACGTGATTTGCGACCTTCCGCCTGGAACAAGACGCAACACATACTTGCCTCCAGAGCCAACGAAGGGCTACAATTACGACACGCCAGGGATACCGTTCCCAAAACCGACCACCACACGACGACCATTTTCTACGACAACGCCCTATCCGACAAGACCCATCGGTCCCAAAACAACCACGAAGTTCCCAACAACGAGACCAACCCCTGGAACAGGGTACCCGCCCCCGGGCCCAAGGCCCACTCCGAACTTTCCGGATTATGGGCCACCAACTGGGCCAACTCCTGGTGGTGTGAGTATTCACATTATTAAATGAAATGTTTCAACAACGATATGAACATTCATTATAGACAAAGACTTTACGTAAATTAATTCCCGAAATTGGAATATTCGAAGGTGCATATTTAATAAACGAATGAAGAGTCAACAAAATGATGACTTTAACTAATTTCCTAATTTCATATGGACTTCATTATGGTTGATTTTGGAGAATCTAGCCCAACGTCAACGGCCAAAAAACAATGATGACAATTTGTTTCAGCACGATCATCATCATCACGAGCCAGGCATGCCGTTCGACTTTAATTACGCGGTGAAGGAGGACGCGTTCGGGAACGATTATTCCCATAATGCCATCAGCGACGGAGACATCGTCCGCGGGGAATACAGAGTCCAACTTCCTGATGGAAGAATGCAGATCGTCCGGTACACGGCCGATTGGAAGCATGGCTTCAGCGCGCAGGTTTCCTACGATGGGAATCCACGTTTCGACGTTCCTCGGCCGACCGGCACCTTCGCGGGCTATTAAACACCTCGTCGAGCCTAGGGTTGCTAAATCGTACCACGTTAAGGGGTCCCATACACCTAGAAACCAAAAAGAATCGAATCGTTCCCGTCAGAAACGGAAATTACAATTTTTTTAAATCGAATTTAGAGAACAACTTTTATTGCCAATTGGAAGCAAGTAGTTTTAACTGTATTGCCAAAAAAAATCTGATTGAAAAATTCCAAAATATGTTGGAAATCTAAACATTGTTTGAAAGTGCCATGCTGTAATAATTCTTGGTAGAACGAAGAGGTTTTTCAAAGTAAAAAAATACGATTTTGAGCCCAAAAAATCGTTTCTTTTTTACTGTCAAAAAAGTTTCGAAAATCCTGTAGGAAATGTTGAACTTTTTACGTAATTTTAGACAAGACTCTTTGGAGATGATGCATTTACATATTTTTCAAAAATATATATTTTTTGCTTGTCTAGGTGTATGTTTCCCCTTAATAGACGTTTGTCTCGCGATTCTCACCGTCTCGTTGCATACCGCTGATTAGCCGAATCGTTTGGATAAATGAGATTCCGATGTATTTTCTCCTTTTCGACGTCGCTTCAACTACGGTTGATCCTGATTAGGTTTTTGGGCATTTAGGAGTCGATGTTACTTCACCCTGCTAACTCTCCTGAGACTTGAAGAGGGCAATGACTTTGACTGTATGATTGTGTTCATAGTACGTCATAGTAAGGGGTAAGAGACACCGAAAACGTTCGATTAAACTCCATTCAGATAATCAATTAATTTTCAGAACTGTAAAAAGTATTTAGCTTTCAGCAAAAATTATTTTACGAAAAGAGTATTGATGGAATCGAAGAGTTAATTGGAAACATTGTGGTAGCATCCTCCTACAGAATCAAGTGGTTTAATCGTAGACGTATTCCTTTAATTTTCTGCCAGTACTAGATACAAATAATAAGAGCAACCCCTTAGCCTATACTTTTATTCCTCAGTTATAGTTGTGTCCAATGGACACGGATACATAGAAGGCGCAAAATAAAAAGTTGTTAAAATCAAAGAGAGTGTACTTCTTTCTGAAACACGAGATGTGAATTAAGGACTAATGTTTTGTAGTAGTAATATTTAATTTAATCAGCGCTAATAGAAGACCAGTACTAACCCCTTGCAGTTCAGTTTCTTGCAATGACTTCGCTCTGAGAAAACCATAGTAAATAAAGATGCCTACGTCTCTCTGTCGTGTGTCGGAGATTATAATAATATAGCCAAGGAGATGATGAAGACGGGAGAATTCATTGTATTATTTTTATAATAAAAATATGTGTAATTTAACACCCTTTTTTTCTGTAACTCTTTCTTACTATTCAACCGGCGAAAAATGCTACAAGATAGTAGCCTACATCGAAAAATTACATACTGAATAATACATTCTTATGACTTTTCACGTAGTCTACAGAAAGAAACATTTAATAGTACACTGACGCTGCCAACCCTAGCCTCGACCAATAATTGTAACGTATTGTATAGAAACCAAAACAATACTCAAAAGATTATATTAACAATTCATTCGAATAAAAGATTTGTTAAATATATATGTACATAATTTTCTTATTTGCATTATTTTTTTAGAAATAAAAGTGACCTTCTCAATTTTTTAAATGGAATGCTATATATCTTTTTATATCATATATAGGGTGAGTCACCTAATGTTGCCACCTTAAATATTTTTGTTGTTTTTAAAGGTACGTCAAATGTCTGAAGGACAAAATTTAATGGTAAAATGGGGCTCATACGATACGATATTTTTTAATACAAGTTCAGGAGATATTTCAATTTAAATAACTCTAAAACACCATTACTGTCGTACCAAGACGTTAGCGTTTACTTACTAGTGTAACGTCTTAGTACGACAGTAATCGTACTAAGATATTTGAGGAGGCAATGGTAGGTGACTCACCCTGTATAAATTGGGAGAAACCCTGTACATTATTTAAGACTATAGAATTAGAGGCCACAAAGTTAGAGACTATACAAATTAGTATATACCAGAGAAACGGTTTGTTGTGCTAACTGTTGCTATAGTAAAATCGATCGTCGCGCATGTGCGCCGAAAATGTTGCATCCTATCATTGAAACAGAGCAAACACAGCAAACAGTGCACTATTGTACTAATTGTTAGATAAGACAATGATTCATATTCACCGTTGCTTGAAGAACTAGAAAAATCAAGCTAAACGCCTAGGTTTCATTCTCAACATGACTCTACCACTATCAAGAATTGACTATGCAGCTGTGGGTGTCACATCAAGAAGCACCACAAAGATCTTCCCTCTGTCAGATCATAGACAGACTCAAAAGTTTGCTGTTGGTGATCATGATGGAGTGTTACATATATACAGTAAGTTTCTTGCTGTATTCGAGTATTCGCATTAATTTCGTTGATGGACTCTTCACTGTAGGTATCAAGAAAGGAGAGCTACAGGTGTCGTTTAAATCTCTGCCAGGACCAAAGATCAACAGATTGGTCCTGGGAGGCACGGGACGTGAGAAGGTTTACATCTCCCACGAGAACACTGTGAAAGGATACACGAAGAAAGGAAAACTGTTCTTAGATTTCGACACGAACCTCATAGATCCTATTTCATCAATGTTAGTTCTTTATACTAGCTGGAGCATTTAAAATAGATCACTAGATCGCAGATCTTTATGCAAAATTTATTATAATTCCATTTATAGGTACGTGCTTGGACCAGATCTGGCAGCATGTGCCAGAGATCTTTACCACAGGTACCATGATTGCAAAGACGCTGACTCTTACCTGGCAGGCGAAACCTTGTACGATGTACTTCTTCTACCAGCTGAAGGTGCAACAGTGTATGCGCTTCTTGCTTGCGGAGATTGTGCAGTGAGTGAACAGTTTGACAAATCATCTAAATCGATCCCGATGAATCTCACTTCTTCCAGGTACGTGTTGTTCATGGCACGAAGACTCCAGCAGTTCTCAGACTACCGAGCATACCCACAGTGCTAGCTTTGTACAGGTACTTTGAGGTGCTCCGTACAACTTTTATCAACCCTCATCGGTCCTTTGTGTTGTGACAGATGAATTTTTTTGTTAAGAATGCTTCTTACGGTTTCGCAGAGAAGGTGAGGTTGAATCCAAGGACAGAGTCCTACTTGGAACCATGGATGGTAGAGTGGGACTACTCATTCTTCAGAGTAATAGAACGTTGAGGATCACTTGGTTATTAAACATGACTGGTTCCGAAGTAACTGCTCTGGACACGTACGAATTGCAAGATGGTTTGGACATACTGATCGGCCGTCAGGATGGTACTGTTGATGTGTACACTTTTCCCGACGAAGAGTCGTTACCATCCCTTCGGTATCGTTACGTAGGTACAGCGTGATCTGCCGTGATCTTACAACGTTCCCTTGTGAGACGTTAAAGCACACGTTGCTAATAATGTCTTCCAGAATGCCACTGAGAGCATCAGTTCGGTGGGTGGTGGAATCATCGGAGCAGCAGGATGTCCAGAGGTCTTGGTCACTACCTACTCAGGTAGAATATTTGGCCTAACTACCAGGTCACCTGGACTCTTAGAAGCTGACCAGAACGAGGGCATGGCGAAACTGAAAGCAGAGATACAACAGTTACAAGAGAAACTTAACGAGGAAAAAGAGGCAGCCAATTTTACCGTTGATCCTTTGGCACCCTTAATTTTATCAGTAAATCATAGGTAACATATTCATTGCTCGTCATTGGTCTTCCAGAAATTCAAGTGAATTGCTTCCAGAATGGTTTTGAATAAGGAAGACGCATCGTACTCGCTTTCCATAGAACTCGATACTCCTATCGACAATGTGTTGGTGCAGTCAGATACACCCGTAGAATTGTTGGATGTTGAAAGTAACAGTGCAGTTGTGAGTCTTTCTACCTGTAATCCGAGAGAAGGTAATTTTGTTCTTGCCACCTACCGTTGCCAAGTAAGTAGAAGCTGTAGAAGTATGCTCATTGATGTATCAGGCTTTTAGAATCATTTTATAGCAGTTACTATGTGAATAGGTGAACATTAATCATCTTGAAATGAGAATAAGGACTGTCGAGGGACAGTCAGGCACACTGCAAATTTATGTAACTTCACAGGTACAGAATATATACATATAATAGACTGTAGATTTTAAAATCCACAGTCTAGTAAGAAATGATATACAAGGTGTCTCATTTAAGTTAATCATTCTAATTCATAAATATTCTGTACTGTAGGTGCAGCCAAAATGCTGTCGCAGAATATTAATACCTATATGTGCTCTTTCGCTTCATGCAAGACAATTCGAAGACGAGAATTTAAACTCTCCTGCCGGACCGTTCAATGAACTAAAATTAATAGGAAGCTTCACAGTTGCTGAGGTACTTTCAGAAATACACCTTCCACATTGATTTTGATTAATTACATTCTGATATGGTTTAGATGCATGCCTGGCTTTCTTTGGCATTGCCCAATGTACCTGAAAGGCCTCAATTACAAGATGGCGAAGCTGTTTTAACGTACATCTCATCTTTTGTGGGCACAACCTTGAAATGCACATACAAGTAAGATGTCTGTAACGCATTGGCCTTGCTCGGTCAACATGTATTCATAATTTTAAGGAAAGGGAATGCTGTTTGCCTTGGAGAGAACATATCGAGCATAATAATCCTGAGGGACATACTGACCAGGGAAGCAACGAAGAGGAAAATTAAGTTGGATGTGTTTTGTAGTATAGCAGAAGGAAGCGTATCCAGAGTACTGGAGTTGATCCTCCCGAGACTGAACGCTGCCCACGAGCTGACCAGAAAGGTGAAAATTTTGAATGCGCTTGAGGAATGGGAATTGAAGGAGAATCCAAAAGAAAATCTGAGCTCTGAGTACCAGGAGCTGCTGCAAAATGAAGCAGAGATTAAATTACAAATGGCGAAGGACAATGAAATCTTGGAGAGACTGCATGGAGCGATTACCGATCTCTATGTTGACTGGGAGAGAGCTAAACGATCTCGCAGGTAATGGTGTAAACAATATGATATGTATTGATAATATGTTACAATTAACAAACTCTTCCACATCAATTTTGCTTGCCGTTTATTCATTTTTCTATTCAGTTCTTTTATCTTTTCTAGACCTTGTGTAAAATGTCGTTCATTTCATTTTCCCTAACTACACAATATTGTACAAATTATAACAAAAAGATTAGGAACATAATTTCACAAACGCAATACGAATAATACATCATTCGTGTATTAAAGATTAAAATCCAATCTTTAAATTTTAATCTATCAGAAATTGAAAGGATTTTTCGTTAAATTGCATTGCTGTACGTTCTACAACGTTCCAGAATTAGTAGCAACGATGCTGCCGAGAAACTGAATGCAGCACTCGCGACAAGAGAACTGGCTCCGCTTTTACAAGTTTTCATCGACACGAGTAGCACGGTGCCCGCACCATCATCAACGTCATCAATTACCTAAGACTGATCTACAAACATCGTTTGTGGAGAATGCAATAAAAGTGGACCACGGTGTTTCTATAAATGTCTTTACGTAAAAAATATATTTTTCAACGACGATTCGCGATATAAACGGCTAACTTACCTAGGACTTAAAAATGTACATGTACAATGTTATCCTGTATTAGCGTTAATTATAGTACAATATAGATATCTATATTTATGCAATTGAATTGATATACGTTCCGGTAGGATTTACCTTCTAGTTCCGTACTTTCCAAGAGTTCCCTGCTAAAAACAGTCTTGAAGCGCTTTCTTAAGGAGTATACAGAGAAACCGGAAAGCACACTATGCACATTACATAGGCAGTGTGTGTGTCGATGCGCAACACTTCGATTAGTCATTTACAATGAAGGTTCGTCACAAAGTGTCCCAGAGCTTCGTGGTTTATAAAATAGATATTTCACAGATTAGTTTCACAGTATCCCAAACACATGATGGTGCGCTATAGTACAAAAACAACTTTCGGCTTATTCCCAACAACTGTTACATGAAGAAGTACTGCCTGCAATAGTAACAATAAGACAAATCAATCTTCGTACATTTCTCGTTACGGTAAATAATCACCGCTAGACTGCGAATCTTTATACGAAATAAAAATGTTTTGTATTGATTGTGAGAAGTAGGAATAACACAAAAATTGATTTCACCCCTCAACGACTTTGTTACATTAAAAGCAACATTACAACATTCTTGAACTTTTTAGATCTTTTACTGTTTTATATTTCTCCCAACCAATTTCTTCATAAATGTATAAAGATCCACAGTCTAATAATCACTGTATAGAAACTCTATAAGAGTCGCCTAGTGAATGTTGCAGATCAAAGTTGGTGTTACACAGCATAATTAACTTACATGTTATCAGCAGTGCGTACAACCGCTTCTAACGGATCCCTCTCTGCATTAGTATCAGAAGTAGTGGTCACCGTGTACTCCAAAGCTGGTCCTCCAGTATGTGGTAAAATACTTTCAGGATTATCATCTGGGGGGATGATTTCCACGACTCCATTCGCCTCCACCTCTAACTTCAAGTCTCTAACGAGATCTTGAATGGTTTTCGCTTGTGCTTTTTTGTCGTTTTCGTCCTCTATGTTCTTTACCGTGATCACCCTGCTCAGAGATCTTCCTTCAGGTCTTGTCCTAGAATGCGTGTGCATGTGTCTCTTCATGTCGCTCCGTACTCTAAAAGGCTTTCCGCAGACTGTACACGCGTGCGGTTTCTCTCCGGTATGAATGCGACGGTGGTTCTGCAAGTAGCTGCTCGCTCTGAACGTTTTGTTGCAGTACTCGCACCGATAATTCTTCTCGCCCGTGTGGATCCTTCTGTGGACAATCAAGGAGTACTTCCGGGCAAAGTCTTTCCCACAGTACTCGCACTGGTACTGTTTCTGTTCCGAGTGGATGCTCGTCGAATGGTACTTCAAGTCGCCCCACTGGCGAAAATGCCGGCCGCATTCCTCGCATTTGTACGGCTTGTCGCCACTGTGAAGCCGTTTGTGCACCTGCATTGAAAATAACCTGGTTAATAACAGCATCTACAGAGTGGAGCATTTGTAACAATGTTGACGCAGCACAATGGTTTTTTTGTTATACAACAATTAGGTTACAAGTAAATTCAGGTGATCTTCATAATGTTCTAACTGCTGTCGAGACGAATTCAACAACTTGCTATTCTACATATCACCTTAAACTTTGAGATAACGCTAAAATGATTTTAGGGTTTGAAAAACGAGCTTCAGCTCTGGTACCTTTAAAGCGCTCGCTGCGAAAAAGCTTTTTCCACAGACTTCACACTGATGCGGCCGTTCCCCACTGTGAGATCGCATATGATACACTAAACTATTTTTATGGTGGAATGACCGATCGCATTGAGGACATGTTAATTCGTCATCTGTAAAAAGCAAAGAAATTTCATTAAAACACGTTGCTCAAGAAAGGAACGCAAATTACGCACTTGATTTCCGAGCTTTCAAAATTTTCTTCTTCTTCGATGTCTGTGGAATGTCAGTCTTTTCTTTTTCATATAAGTCCTGCTCATTAACAGTCGACGGTTTTACATGGTCCCTATGTACCTGATCAGTAACATCTGTAATAGTCCACAGTGGTGATTCATTATTTACGGTAGATAGTGGAGATTCTGTATCATCATCTATGTGAGCACCAGTTTCTTCCACTGCAAATATTGGAAGAGTGTCAAGACAAAAGTGTATTGGATAGTTAACTAGTTAGATAGTTTGGCTGACTACAGTGCGCTTACCAACGCCTCGGATGCCCTCCATAAGATCCTCTGGTTCGCTGAACTCCTCGATCACAGTGTTTTGAAGATTCTGAACCGTCTCCGGAACGGATATAGTGATATTTGTATTTGTTGCTTGTGCTATTCTGGTTTCCTGCTTCACAGGCTCGTAGTGTACCTTTTATAAGCGACGGTCTCGTTACGATTGCTCTCAATTACGACTTACGGAGGTAGACACGTTTCCAGGTATGCAAGGGTGCGGGCGTAATTTGCATTATTCGGCAGCGTAATTTTCATTTTTCGGAAAGGCGCATCCCGCACCCCTGCAATCTTAAAAACGATTCAACCCCCTTAAAAACGACGCGCGAACACAACATACCTTAAGATGTTCGAAAAACTTTAATTGACTGCTAAATCTAGAGCTACACAGCTCGCATTTAAACACGTGCGTTTGCATTTCCACGGTCACCTCTGCGCTCGCAGTGTTCGAGTTCGCCTTACTGCTGTCTTTTCTGGCAGAGCTTCTCTTGGTCTGCTGCTTCAGTTTACGGGGGATTCTCTTTTTGTGAGGTAAGGACCTCTTTGGTCCAGAAGTTGGCGCAGCATCCTCGCTGCTTTCCGCAGACACGTCCACATCGTATTCGCTCTTCACATTTATGAACTCTTGCTTGACACTATGCGGGATTCGTTTGAATGGTTGCAAAGTCGGGTACACTGATGGACCGTTTGGCTGTGTCACAGTTTGAATGGAATAAGTATTAACAGGCGTTAGGGTCTCTAAATGAGAAACATCTGGCAATGTCGGATCGTCGTGTTGAGACTGACTGTGAAGCTGCTGCTGTTTTTGTTGTTGCTGCAACTGAACTGCAACCAAAGCTGCTGCCAATCTACGATCTTCCTGTAGAAAATAATCAACATTCAGTTGTTATTCCACAGATTTAGAAAAGTTAACAATTACCTCTGTTAATTCATGCTGTAACAGATCATCCGCTTCATAATATTGCGTCGCCGTAGCATAGTCAGTGCCGACGCCAGCATTTATCATGTCGACAACCATTCCCTCGGAAATCAGCTCTCCATTCAATGTCAAAAGGGGTACACTCTTGCCGAGGGATTCTCCATCGGCCCTTTGTATGGTGATATATTGTGCACCTTCCATTCCCTCGAGCAGCACAGTTTGTCCCTCTTCTGTTGTGACTTCCATAGCGAATTGGTTTGCCTGCCGATGGGAGATAGTGTCTTCTACAATTATTTCCTTTCCATTTGTGAGAGCTAGCTGTTTGTCCCTGGAAATCACAATGTTTCTGTATCTAGAATTTCAAAGAGAAAAATTTAAATTATACTATTTACATTTAGAAAATGATTATGATACAATTAAAAAGTAGTTGTACAGTTGAAGACTTGAAATGAAAACCGGGATAAGTGCCAAGAAAACAAAAACAAATTTTTCCACTTAAAATCGTTCTATCCAAGTTCCATCGCCAATAACCTGACCTGAAAAACGGGTTATGTGCTAGCTCCAATGCTAGCACACTTTTCACGTATTACTCAACATGGTTTTCTATATAGGAGTTTTCGAATTTGGTTTTCTTCATTTCCTATTATCCGAGTTCAAAAATAAATTTAAATTCACTCTCAATATACGGAAGGAAGCCGTGGGCATGTAAAATGCAATAAATTTTAAAAAAAGGGATAACTCAAAACTATGATTTTGACACTTATCCCGGTTTTAATTTCAAGTCTTCAGTTGAATCAACAAGTACAAAATGGAAATAATTATTTGTTTCTTAGTTCGAAACTAGTTTCACGGCTGGAGAAGCGATTCAAATTTCCCGCGTCCGCGTACTTTAGAGATGACAGCGGAATCAAGGTCACTGCACCCGGAGCTCTCAGAATATTCCTCTCGTGGCTTGATTCGTCTCCTGCTGGAAGAAACGGTGTCCTCTGGTTTCCCTTTACCAACCTTCGTAAGCCCAGACGGATTTCTTGTTTTCGTTTCGCGAAACTCGAGCGACATAAACAAAGCAAAATATTGAAACACTGTAGGACAAAATGTGACAACAGTGCTTAGGTCTTGACGCCATTAGAACGGATGTTCCCTTCCCTCGCCACCTTCACGGATAACCCATCAACGACAACACGACGCCTCGAAAAACACTAGAATCCCGATTCTTATCGCGATCATATGAAAACAGATTTCCCCCTTTCGATCGTTCTTGCAAAATATTTCAGATACTTCACCGCGTGCACAGATGTACAGCGTAAGTTTCTCGTTCAAACGATTCTATTTGGATTTCGTGGAGCTTGCAGGGAGCTTTGAGTTTTTCCTGTTTGGAAGCCACTTCCGGGAGCAGAGTTCAATGCAGTTAGGCACGCAATTACCGCAAAGTGTCAAAATTTACACTTGTGCGATTTCGGTGTTCTATGAATCGCATTGCTGGGATAGCACTGGATACCACTGCGACGATAACCTATTAATTAGACCCGCGTAATAGGCGGTTTTCATGTAATCGATATTACATAAGTCGTTTCACTTTCGAATCTGATCGATTTGAATTGCAATATAGAACGTCGCTTTGTCGAATATAGTAAAATTCAGTGGAAATTGGTGTCAATGAGTCGAAGCTTCGATTTTATTTAGTCTATAAAAATGTTGAAAACAGAAGAAATTTCAGAATAAATGAAATTCAAACAAATCATTTTGAAATAATTCCCGTAATCCTTCGATACGAGAAAACCCTTTACTTTTTCCTTCGCAATTGTGACCAATAACAATTTCTAAAATAAATTATTTACACATGAGCTATTTAGCAAACCAATCCATCTAACGTCTGGAAAAGAATCTCAAGCTGCTGGGTCCAATTTTGAAGAATTTATTCGTTTTTAAAAGATGTACGAATACTTTGTACACCCACTGTAATTTGATAAAACTTATTCATTGATAGCAATTCCCACTACTTGTTCACTGATTTTACTCTGATATTTCTCGTAAGAAAATGTCATCGGTAAGATATGCTAAAATATCAGCGAAGCTTGCGGATGCCTGCAGCAAGTTAATGAAATCGAATCGAAATTAATAATCCGCGCGGATCACGTAATTAAGGACGCGGAAAGGGGGGAAGTATCTGGCTTCCCCCCTTCCGTACTGTCATCGTCAGCTGACTCGTTGTGGTTCATCGTCGATTCATCGTGCGCGACAAGGTTGTTATGACTTCTTCAATACGTCGTTGCGTACTCTGCAATGTTTACGCTGTCGTCGCCGTCTGAGGAATCGTGAGACAGACCTGTTGACGGTGAACAGTTCCACTTTCGATGGAAACGTCATTCGAACTCGTCTATTTATCCGCCGAGTCGAGGAACATTAGCTAGGTTCGCATAACCTAAAATTCGGAACGGACGCACGAGATGCTGTCAAGAAACCTGTCAGGCTACATTAACCGTTCTTTCAGAAGTTGGAGCGGTGTGACCGGAAAATTATGTGATAGTTCCGTTCCTTTTTCAATCCTTCAAAGTGATGGCTTCTATTTGTCGCCGCTGGAGACTATGGATTCTACCAGTTCTAACGTGCCTCTATGCACTACTCATTATTATCCTTGTGCCTATTTTGTTGGTGAACTCTATTAAGAATGGCTTCAAGAAGCAGGATCAGGGAGCATTGGTCGGAGGTGCGTTCGTGTTGCTCGCATTGCCTATCGCTTTCTATGAAATTGTGCAACACATGATATATTACACGCAACCCAGACTGCAGAAATATATAATCAGGTGAGATGCTCGATACTGTCTAATTTAATTCGAATGCGACACTCGTCGATCTTCTGGATTGTAATAGTTCGAGTGCTGCAGGCAAAAATTGCCCAGTTGGAAAATTAAGGGGAAGGGATAATGTATGCGATGGATTTTTTCAGTAGTCAAAGGCGCTTGATAAAGGATCAATCTAGGTTGCAATTGCTCTCAAAAGTCCTATTTTTACGTTTACGAGGTGTAATGAAAATAGCTACATGTGCAGCTTTATGTTTCCGAATAATGCAAATTACATCTCGTAACACCTAGATTAATCTTTTATCTAGCGCTTTTGACTACCAGAAAACCCCATCTTTTTCAGCTAAAGAATTTGAGATGATGCAAAACTATGTTACTTCTTTTGATTTTATTAAAATAGTATATCTATATTAGTCTATGAACACATGTTGTACAAGATATATTGCTTGACTCCAAACGATGAGCTGTGATATCATTGATATTCATTGGGCAAATGAAAAAGAGAATAAAAAAGGTAAATCTTTCAAATCATTTTGTGTCTACTACACTATTTATTTACTATGCGATTAATTTTCCCTTAGTTTCATTAATAACATTATTATGTGTAATTGTAGATAGTACAACTTTGAGCCCTCATAAAACATGCATATTTTACGCACCGAAGGTCAAAGAACTTTGATCGACCTTTGATACAGAAAGTATCAACAGTTAGAGATATAACTGCAATCATTCTCTCTTTTAGACATTGAATTTTGTTGAATTATTTTCATTTTATGTTTCATTTAATTGTAGCATCAAAATAAAAATAATATCAACACATTGTACATTAATATGTACTCTAGATTATTAAAATAGGGGAAACAGTATGGGGGACAATATCGTCATTGAGAGAAAGCAACAAATCAAAGTTCACTTTCATGGAAGACTGATATAGAACCTAATGCATGATTTAGTATCACAATTGCTACCATTCTTCTACAACAAACGATCTAACTGTGCAGTGTAAACTATAGTCTTATTATTGAAATATCTCTGTCAAGTTGAAAATTCATTTAATATGTGTATATTAACACACTCACAGTTTTCCATTCTCTCAGAATTGTTAAACGTTCATATTTGTAAAGTCGGCGAACTATTTTTAAGTACTTCCGATTTATTGCTAAGCCATCGGCTAGATTCTAGACTGTTTCTTATACACACTGATATCGATCTAACTTTCATATACCGGGTGCTCCGAAAACACGATTATTGATTCAGCACTCGAACGACGTAATAAGCATTCTTATAGATTATAATTAGTTTCACGACAATCATTGTATACAAAATAATTTACGCAATATTGCATAACAAGAATTACATATGAAATAATTTATGCAACAATTTAATCATTAATAATTACAATTATAATTATTACGTGTACTGTTGTGTGATGATTAGATCAGATTATAATTAATTATGTTTCCCTACTTGTTTCAGGATATTATGGATGGTACCAATATATGCAGTAAACGCTGTAAGTATCCACCATTATGTTCCATCTAATTGTAATATTATTTGTAAATGCTAATAAATGTTTTCAATTGTTCACAGTGGCTTGGCTTGGTTTACCCGGAGGGTAGCATATACGTGGACAGTTTAAGGGAGTGTTACGAGGCATATGTAATATACAATTTTATGATGTATTTATTGGCCTACTTGGACGCGGACCGTCAGCTAGAACACAGACTGGAGATCTCTCCTCAAGTGCATCATATGTTCCCGTTGTGTTGTTTACCTGACTGGGAAATGGGAAGGGAGTTTGTACATATGTGCAAGCACGGGATACTGCAGTACACTGCTGTCAGGCCTATATCGACTTTAATATCATTGTAATTACCTTATTGTGCTGTATTGTACACACGAGTCGCGAAAAACAGAACATTTAAACTTGAAATTGACGATCTAAACCCGTGCTTCCCAAACCGTGCGCCGCGAAATAATTAAATTATATAAAAAATGAAATTATTAAATCAATAAATCATTAAAATAATTCGCTACTAAAATATATGCATATATATATATAGTAGGTGCGCCGCAATTTTTTCATTTGCTGTAAAGTGCGCCGCGAGTAAAAAACGTTTGGGAAGCACTGATCTAAACTCTCTTTCGTGTGTTCTCTTTTCTGCGACTCAGCTTGCGTACGCAACATACCTGGTGTACCGATATCGTTTACTATTTTCCAGCATCTGCGAGCTCAATGGAGTTTACGGTGAAGGAGAATTCAGAACAGACATCGCGTTTCCTTATATGATAGCTGTAAATAACTTATCGCAGTTCGTAGCCATGTACTGTCTGGTGCTTTTCTACCGTGCCAACGCGGAAGCTTTGAAGCCTATGAAACCTGTCGGCAAGTTCTTGTGTATCAAAGCAGTTGTGTTCTTCTCCTTCTTGTAAGTCTCGCAACCTGTACCCACGGATCGTCAGACGCAAGATAAATCTGTAATAATGATTTTCACTGTTACAGTCAAGGTGTAATGATTTCGTTGTTGGTGTACTTCGACGTCATATCAAGTGTATTCAACACAAACGACATGGACGACATCAGGAATATATCGTCGAAGCTGCAGGATTTTCTAATTTGCATCGAGATGTTCCTGGCCGCGGTGGCTCATCACTATAGCTTTTCTTACAAACCTTTTGTAAATCTAGCACAAGGGCAGGCGTGGTGGGACGCGTTCAGGTGAGAACAAGCTCTGTAGATATTTTTTATCAGAAAAAAGAGAAAACTAATTATATTACAATCTAATATGGGTCATTTCACGCGAAAACGGACACTTTTCGAAGTAAAATTTCTGTTCACTTAAAATAATTTTAATTTCGTCAATTTTTAAATGTTCATCTTTTTAAAAAGAGGTTCGTAAAGGGGACACCTGGGGCTATGTCCTCATTTTTTCTCAATTTTTTAAAAAGTGGCTCGCTATGAAAACACGGCAAAAAAATATCTTTTTGAAATAACATTTTTAGTAAATACTCTTACGTTATCACTACAAGTTCCCAAAAACTCATTTTCATCGGTTCGATAGTTCTAGACTTATGATTCAATGAAAAAAGAGTGACACGTTTCTTTACATGTCTGTAAAATCAACAATTTTTAAGATATCGAAAAATCCTTTGGAGACTTGTTCATAGGCCACTAAATTTTACTCCAAATAGTCTACGTTTTCACGTGTAATGACCCATATCAGAGTCAATAAGAGTTTACGAACAATTTGAAGTTTGTCGGACAGTTTTACGGATCATTTAATTATTACCAGGGCCATGTGGGATGTCTCCGATGTGCATAATGACATAAAAGAGCACCTGGGCGTGGTGGGATCATCGTTGAGTCGCAGGATACGTGGTCGGAGTGCTTATCAGCAAACTTGGGGTAGCGCCACGGAACGAACCTTACTCTTACCCGAGGTTCCGGTGACGACAGCCAAGAGTGCACCTGCGTGTTCCTTTTCTGGTTACAATACAGGTGAGATTGGACAAAACGACGGCGGTGATGTCGTTCCGGACGTGCAGGATAATAGCAACTCGGTGAAGACGTAACTGAACGGTGATATTTTCTTCTTCTATTGGACTCGAGAGCATTGGGAAAACGCCAAGATGCTACCATGTTTTAGAACAATTTGTCCGAGATCACTCTCTGTATCGCTAGTGCATTGTACGGCTGAAACAAAGAAGTCTAGTTTTGCAACGAGTATCCCCCTCTTGACACCCACCCTGAAACGTGGACTCTACAGGGTATCACAAAATTATATGTCGCGGACACCATAGCACGATTCTACACTCCCGATTTAGTCGAAAATGACATAAGGAACCCCCCGCAAAATTGACTTTGAACGTGAAAAACATAGTCAAAAATTTAATTTTAAGATTAAAAATCTTAAATCTTCAAAACAGGTCAATTTGCGGGGGGTTACTTATGTCATTTTCGACTAAATCGGGGGTGTAGGATCGCGCAGTGGTGTCTGCGACATACAATTTTGTGACACTTTGTACTATTTGTCATTGTCTAAATCATGCCAGCCACACGCTCATCACGGGAGATCATGCGTCACATATTATACGAATTAAGGATTTGATATACACACACGATAACGGTCAAGCGGCTGAGACAGTAAGGTGTCGTCTTACCTCGTCCAATTTTACGAATACGCTTCTTTTCTTCTTAATTTGCGGACAAGCATCATCGCCGCCTTCATTGTTACCAATGATGTACTACCAAATAATTGTATATAATAATGTTTATATTTAGAACAATATATCGGTACAGTCCTATTTATAAACGTGTTGCGCTAATTATCGCTGGTTATCGACCTCCGGCAATATTCAGCTGGACAGAGTTTAGCACTTTTATCGTAAACAAATTGCGAGAATACGATGGGATTACATAATTGTTTTTCGATTACGATCAGAACAAGTTTATTCGAGAGAGAGAGAAATTAATGTGGCGCCTGAACTCTGACCTCTGAGTATACCGTAAACAATGAGGAAAAAAAATATTAAACATTCCTGCCAAATGTACATCGTTGTTTAATTTTATATCAGCTGCGTTGAATAGAAAAAGTGTATGGAGAAAATAAATACTCGGCACACACACTCTCTCACACACATACATACATACATACATACATACATGCATATCTACGTGTTAATGCATGAACGACAAATGAAAATTGGCATTTTCAAACGAGTCGATTAGAACAAAGAAATGTTCCTGTCGTTTTTGTATTTGCATACATGTATATGCATACACACGCATACACATCATGTTGACCTATATCTCGTGCATAAGTGGTGTTAATTATTATAGAGAGAAATTTGACGAGAAACGGATTTTATTTTGTGTACGTTGTTTAGGACGATCGATAATTTTTAAAAAATTTTTCGTAACTTTAATCGAATAAAAATTTACAAATGCTAGAGGAAGGGTATTGCGAGTTTCTGTGTGGCACTTGCGTGGAAGTGTACGAATTTGAGATATTTTATCAGACGCATCCTGGACCAAAGATAGGATATATGTATATTTTCTCTCGGAATTAGCATCCTCAGAGTTCGAAGACAGATTTCGAGAAAACGATCGTAGTTTTTCTGGCTGACCTAGCGGTTTTACATCGTCAATTAAATATCCTCCGAGAATAAAATGGAAATATTTTTAATATGTTTCTACCAGGTTATTTGTAACGTTGCAATGTATGTGGAATAATTAGTTATTATTTTGTGTCTTTACAATGATGATAATAATAATAATAATAATAGAAATAAAGAAATCGTCAGGATACGTTGTAAACTTTACATACAACCAGAGGAAAATTTTACTATAGATTCTGTATTTTAATAATCTCTCTACCAATCTTATACAATAGCATATCTCAATTTCATAAGTACTTAAGACTCGGCGAAGAATCTGCTGTCACTGACAAAATTTCTGGGAGAATGAAGGTGATGCGTACAATAAAACGAAAAACGCATTCGAAACGATATTTGTATAAAAAAATCACATGTACCGAATCATTTTTATTGTATTTTCAAGAGAATATTACTGTTCTTTCTCACACGATACATTTTATTTTTTCTTAGATAAAAAAGCCGATCAATCACAAAAGAATCTGTTCTATCCTAATCTGAGAATCGTTCGAAAAAGTACTCGCTATTTACGTGTTCCATCTCCCTTTATTTCAATCAGTTTTCTATTCGTACTACAACGTTTTGCTGCACTCGTTCCATGTTATTGAGACAATATATACAAGATGCAATGATCGCTATTGTTTTCACATCAATTGTAAAATGCCTGTAAGAATTACTATTTACACTGGACATGCTGTTACACATGTGCGCTGGTTTAATATGTATACGAAAGCGTTATTTTCGTAAGATTCTTAATTATTTTGGTATGATTAACGTCGATGACATTCGAGGAACGTATTTCGATTAGAAAACTATTGCCAAACGAGAGCAAATAATCAAATTCTATCTACCACGCATGTTAAATAATCGTTCAAGAAAAGTCCTCATTAAAAACTGGAACGACGATACGAGTGGTCACTCTATTCCAGTGTGCCACGTCGTTCAGCAACAAGAAGAACCAATTAAGTGCCTAAGCATTCGCACCTCAGCCACCAGGGCTGTTATCATTTATCACATACCATATTATTCTGGTTTCGAATATCTACACATTCTCAAATCGTCCTCTTCATTTCTCTTTATTCAATGCCTGGATGAACTCCTCGAGCTTCTCTTGAATTTGCCGGACGCGTTCTGAAATGAAAATTGAAATATACAGTAATGCTCGACCGTAAGTTGTGCTGAAAGCTGAACTGTATGCCGCTACGCGGCCCATTCCACGGGGGGAGGGGGGGAATACCCGGCGAGCGGCCAAGAAGCTAGAGCTGCCTCGGTCGCCAAGGAGTGCAAAGGTCTGCGCATACCACAGGGCCGCGGAAGACCGTGCTGGCAACAAATTTCGGTGTAATATCGGTGTGAACTACTAATCCAATTACAAAACTTCTTTATTTTTCATTATTTTTTTATGGGACTTTGACCAACATATTCGTGGCATTTTTCTGATAAAAATGATACCAAATATGATACAATTCCGATGATATTTACTTGTGTAATGAACGGCGAATGTTTCGGATGCAAGGAAGAACAGCGCACGGGAAATGCTTTGAATTGTGCCGGCGCGCCGCGGCTCTCCACGTCTCTTTCTTTCCCATACGCTGTTCTCCTTCGCGTCGAAAACTTTCATCGTTCATTACACAAGTAAATATAATTGGAATTATTTTATATTTGGTATCATTTTCATTAGAAAAATAAAAAAAATATAAAGAAGTTTTGTTATTGGATTAGTTATGTTTACACTTCTCGACGACCGAGGATTCTCGAGCTTCGCTGTCCTTTTCTATGTTCAGCGCGGTCTTTGAAGCCACAAGAAGATAGTGTCCCGCTCATATCTAGGTCGCAACACAGAACCGAGAAACGACTTACAGGCGGACATTACCGTAGTTCTGCCAACTTAACTCGCAAACTTTGACAAACTTACTGAGTTCCTCGGCCAACGTTACTCTTTTACCGGCCAGCAATTTTCCCTTGATCTCGCTGTCCTGACTATACTCTTCCAGCACTTCTTTAATTTCTTGGTGCAGTCTGCGAGCCTCGCGGTTCATGATCTGCTGTCGCAGCGCATTGGCAGTGACTTTCAACATCTGTTGAATCCTCCAGAAAAGCACCACATCGTTGCACTCCATCTAGAAAATATTGCTCTAGAAACTCATGTTCAGGACTTGAACAGGTTTTTCACGCCCTGCTCATTTTGTATTTTTATGTTTCATTTAATTCTGGTCTAACATACTTCCTCCTCGTGCCCGGTATGATACATATAGAATCCTTTTCTGCAGTCGTACGCTTTGTTCAGACTCTGTTGCAGAAAATGCCTGAGGCAAATGGGATGCCATATCTCCTGGATAAATTCAGAATCAACCTCTATGCCGTGCGTTTGCAAGTTCTTTCTGACCGCTGTGAGCTCATCCTGAGTGAGGTTGGGAGTGTATTTCTGTTAACAAAAATATGATATTTAACCCTTTACACTCGAAGCTATTTTGACGGCAGAATCCGAACGTTTTATCTTATCTAAAATATTTTCCTTGTAATATAACTGCTCGTAATGCTCGAGCTTTTAGTAATATATTAAATGCACAGGCGTTTGGTAATGCAGAACTTGCTATGAATCATTACAGTAATGTTTAGTGATGCCTGAGTGGAGAGAGCCGAAAATGCTAAGGGCTAATATTTCAATTTTGAACAATTTCCAGGACGTTCTCACCTTGCGCGCGCGCAGTATATGATCCAATTCATTCTTCACGGATGAACATAACTGTTGTTCTGCAGTCGAACTTTTCCAATAAAGCCACCGCTCGGTACGGCCAGGGCCCAGCAAGTTTCGCAAAATCTCCTCAGTTATTTGCAACTTATCATGAATTGACGTCTCCAGGAAACGCACTGCTTGGTCCCAGTCCCTTTTATCGTATATGCTTCTGTCCTCCAAGGTGTTCAACTGAATGACCCGCAGCATCTCGGACGCCTAGATACAACAGTGTTCGTACATTCATTATAATTGGTACAGTTGGATCTCAATGATCTGAAGTCTCTATTGTCCCAACACATGTTCCATAATTCTTGCAAGTTTACGATCCACGGCTAAGGACTTTTTAATAGAACCTTCAGCTGCAATGGCCAAGTGTTAATTATAACTAAGCCAAATAGAAACTTCCTGCTTCTTCTAATTATGTTTCTAAGCTGAAACTATATATAATACACTGATGTCCTTAAATCTTTTGAATATGTCCACTGGTTTATATTGTACGTACCCATTTTTGTTATAAACGCATAAAATCCGCAGTCTAGTTATAATTAACACTCGGTCATTGCAACTGAAGGTTCTATTAAAAAGTCCTTGGCTTACTGGATCGTAAACTTGCAAGAATTATGAAACATGTTTTAAGCAACTGTTCTATTATTCGAACACTTGTGTTTCGTTCAGATAATCGATGTTTTACTGTACGACTTATAATAGAAATCCTGGATGAATTTACTTTTGATTCCCAGGAATGTCGCCTCATCGCCTCGTTGACCACCGCGGTCTTCAGGTGATCGAACACATCGTCGTGATCAGGACTCTGCTTCGCTTTGTTCATGAAGTGCTCGAACTCGTGTTGTAAACATTGCCAACCACTCTCGACGCTTTTAGCCGGCAATTGTTGTTCCGCCCAATGTCGGAGTTTGATGTCAACGGTCGTGTTGAATGTACCTGAATTATAAATGATTTTTCCAGGTACATTCGCGCGTTTTATTCGGCTGTAATTATCATCGTAACGTATGTACTTGGGTTTCCACTTTCGGCAGCTGGCTTGTAGATATTCTCGAACACGTGCGTACTAACTTTCTTCCACATGTTAGCCAGCAGCACCTCGTCCCAATATTTCGGGGTGAGCTGGGACAAGTTCACAACCTCGTCCAGTATGTCGCCTCGCGCTCTCTCGAATAGTTCGTCTCTATCTAACTCTCTCAGTCTACAGAAAAAGTCGTTTAATTTAATAAATATATTGGCGCGACACTAGCTTTACGAAACATTAAAACTGACTATTTTACATTACTTTATAAAAATAACGGAATGTGTTTATTCAAATTATTAGTCATTTCTTCAAATAATGTATACTCAAAGAAATGAATTTGTTTTTCATCTACCTTGGGAAATTATTTTTCCATTCCGTTTCAAGATTGAACCTGGTAGCTTTAAATGCATCAGCTTGCTGCTCGACAGTCTCGCGAACCATCTTCCAAAAGCATTCTGCGACCGCAAGACTCAGGTTCCTTGTGGTCACCTGTCCAGACATTGCCAAACCGTCCCTGTTCGAATAATCAGAAATGATCAAACGCATGGAAGTTTTCTAATATTTCAATATAATTGTGCGAACGTACTTGAACAGCTTAGAATTCCCAAAGAACTCTTGTTCATAGTCCCTAATCGTTTCTATGCTGTCGTCCTGCCTGCCACGGCCAGTGACCACTGCGAAGTAACCTAACGCTTTCATAGGGAACAATTTACCAGACAATATCTTACGCAGACGATCAGGATTGGCCATATTCCTTTCTGCTAAGTCTACCTATCAATTTCAATATATTATAAAATGAATCTTATCACTAGACTCCGGATTTTATGCATTTATGACAAAAATAAGTAGGTGCGATTTTAAACAGTGGAAACATTATAACACTTTAAGGGTATTAATATATTATTTACACTACATTCAAATTATTAGTGAGAAATATAAATTTATATTTCGCTCCTCTATCTTGTAATTAAAGCACAGACTTCTTATTTTACATAAAGATCCGGAGTCTACTTATCACATTAAACCCCAACTGGTGATGTCAGTCAAGTTTCAATGTCACAATAGTTAAGTGACTGCCAGCGTTGTTCTACCTTCGTCAAAACGAAAATAGTCCGCTTCCCTGTAGGATCCATCTGAGATACAAGATCAGTGACGTTGCTTCTCTCAGCATCTACAGAACCATCTTGTATGCAAAGGATGATGGCGTTAGGGTTGCTCATATACTGCTCAGACATCTGTCGAATGGCATCTCGAGTGCCTTCTGCCATGTCAATTGTAACTGTCTGTTGCAAAAGTTTTGTAAGTTATGAATTGTCTTTCATGAGAAATCGTGTCTAATCAAGGTATCGCCTACACTAATTATTCCAGGCAGATCAATTAGAACCATGCGCTGAAGGCCTGGTCCATTCACAGTCATCGAGATCACATCTTGACTGACTGTCTTTCCATTTTTAACGCTGTTCTTCATGCGTAGCTCTACTTCGCGTCTCAGGTCGGCCAATTCGGATTCTTTCGTTAGATCAAACTCCCTGGAACTGTCTTTAAACTGTGCTATGTGGTAGGGTCCTTCGCCTAGTGTGACTTTGACTGGGGCTCTTGTCATCATTTCTCCACCACCTCTGAAAAAAATTACGAAGAGAGCAATTATTGAAAGGGTATGGCTGGATCAGGTAGTCGAATGTTCTCCCAACCAAATAGATTTTCGGTCACGCCATTCGATAGGGCTCCTAAAGAAAATAGGGGTTTTCTTTGGGGGCCCTATCAAATGGTCAATTTGGTTTGGAGTCTGTCTGCGTAAACAAATTGGGGAGCAGAACGTGCCACTTTTACCTAGGAAATATTCTTGCCTGAGCAATCATTTCTAGGACAGAAGTTTTACCAGAACTCTGATCGCCGACAACCACCACTTTCGGTAAATGATCAGCAGTGGAGTAAGCATTATCGTATTCGCAGAGTTCATCTAGAACATCACTGTACATGTCGATCAATGATTTCTAGAAAAATTCATAACATTATAACACGAATATCAATAGCAATAACGTAAAGTTTCTAAACGATTGGTTACTTTTATTTTCTTGTTGCTCAGTTTTTTATTGCCACGTAAAAGCAATTGCTTTCTAAGCTCTTTGTTCTCTTTCTCCAGTCTTTGTAGCTCACGTTGATACTTCAACTGCATTTGCATGATCTCATCTTGCATAGCATTCAATCTTTGCTGCGAGTTACCTTAAAAGAGAAATTGGAGCATTTGTAATTACAAGTTGTTGATCATTTCAATACTGAATTTATAATACACTAACATGTACATACGAGCTTTCTTACGTTCCTCTTCAATATTGTCGTCAATTAATGGGTGAGCGTGTGCTACTGTACGGTTAAAAAATTGATCCTTTGCCTCTGTTCAGTAACACATTTAGAATTTCAGTGAATCGGGATTACTTGCAAGAAAGCTGGTAATTGCTCACGATAACACTTTACTAACATTTGTACGCGAGTTAACGCGTTTACTATTATATTTATTGGTAAACGAGCTAAGTTAATAATAATTCAATTGCATAAAGAAATAATTACATTAACTTTCGTCGCAACTAAATAACCACATATAAGCATCAGTAAAGTGTTATTGTCAATGATACAACACTAATAAGAGTAAAAATATGTGCTATATCGGTAAAATTAATAATTAGACTGCGGATTTTATTGCATTTATGACATTAGATACGAAATTTCTATTTGGCTCTCTTACAATCAATGCAATAATTTTTTTATTTTGCATAAAAATCCACAATCTATTAACAATGAATTTATCTGATTAGAATATGAAAAAAAAACGAGAAACAGGTCTGTCCCATTCAGTATTTAAGTTTATTTTTACGTTCGATTGAAAATTAAAAAAAAAAACTGTTAGCCGAGAGTCTATGTGAACGTGTACAAAGAATTATCCTGAAACTATAAAAAAAAATGCTGAATGGACAGACAGTAGTACGAGGATAATTCCAAAGATTTTACACACCTGAGTAAAGTTGATTTGCTATTGCTGTGATAGTATCAAATATACCTGAACAGAACAGACCATAATAAAATAACTCTTAATGTACAGTGGAATAATGTGTGATACGAAACTGAACAATAATACAACATACCAGTTACTAACTACCGAACCAAGAATAATAAAAAAATACTGATTCATGAAATAATTTAAATATGAAACATATGTATTATTGCTTATGTAAATATTACACTGTGGATCTTTATGCAAAATAAAAATGGTTTACATCAATTACGAAGAACAGAAGCCATATAGAAGTCTCATTCTTCTTTTTATAATTTTAATAAGCTGAGTCTAATACATTAATGTTTTCAAATTTTTGTTCTCAAATTATTTTCTCATTCTTGTCATAAATGCATAAAATCCACAGTCTAGTAATTACAATAGCTTTCCTTACCTACGCGTTTTATTTAACTTACTTCGATACAGGATATCGCAGGGTAGAATGCGTCACTTTTCAGTGACAAAGTATATAATAAATTAGTGAGAAAATTATAATGAAAGCATATAGTACATCTATGGCTATGATCGAGTCATAATTAGGTAAGAAAACGTCAGGCAAATTAAAGGGTAGTAGCAAGGTACGGTTACAACATAGACAACAGAATCGTCGGCATGCAATAAAATAAAAAAAAAAAACCCAAAAACAACTCACTCTTCTTGGTAGGTACTGCCACGCTCATATTATTTTCAGCATCATTTGCTGCTTGGATAGCATCATCTAATCTCTGATTAAACCAGTTTCTGTACTCTTTATATTTAGCTTCCCCAAGCTGTTTTATACGTGGATCTGTTCGTGTCATGTTTTGTAGCTTCAATTGGTATTGCCTCACGTTTTCATGTATGTAAACTCTATTTTGTATTCGTGCACTCACCAATGTCTATTTTCTCCGCTATGGTATCCTTAACGGTGATTAGAGTTCCACGAAAATTTTGCCACTCTTTTTTATCAGGGAGTAAATCATCCATCCAACTCATATCGGGTAAAACTTCTTTCCACTGCTCATATTTCTTAAGGAGACATAAACATGGTAACAACAGTGGAGTCGATATATAATTGTTTTAGTATATTCACCTTCTGTAACGTCACTCCTCCGCCAACTGCACCACCCAATAATAAATACCGAACTTTCAAAGCACCCCTTAAGATCCTTCCAATAAACATTGCGTACGCACGATGAGGATTCCCAAAGTACCGTACATGGGGCGAGGATAATAGTGGTCGATAGACTCTGCTCGTTCCACCTGACATTAACTTCCGTGTACTGGTTATGGATAGCGGGTATCTGGACGACTTCGAGATCAGCAAAATGCTGTCCCTGAAAAAAAAGAACGTCTAGTACTTTACCATACAACAACACGATTATTCTATAATAATTACATTCAATCCAACAGCTTGTTCATAGGTTTTCCTGACTAATATTTCAAGTTTATGAAACACTTTGAAATGCTAAACGACTCATACAAATAAGACTTTCTCACAAAATAAGACTTCAGATAAAATATTCTTCATGTGTTTCGAGGCAACCATAAAAATATTCTGCAGCATAAAATGTTCACGAAATATTCTTATGTGAAGAAGTAATTAGCGAAATGGTTAAGGCTAACAGAGAAATAAGATGTTAATGGAAAATTACGACACTTTCACGGATTTAGGCAAGTACCGAGACATAACCTAAAAATTGCGAAACTTGCTAGAATAAATGCAGATAATGAAAGTATGTCACGAGTTTGGGAGTCGATTATACACGATTAAAAATGTTCGTTTATTCATGTTTGTTTAATTAATGGTTTAAATAATCTTACCCTATCTTGCCACACAGAATTTGTTTCATTTTGTGGGTCACCACTCAGCGGCGAGATATGAAAAATGAGTTACTTAAATATGCTTTTGTCAGTGTTGTACATATGAAGTATCAAACTAGGCTTGTAAAACTTTTCTAAAATCAAATGTCTAATTAATTAACAATTCGTCACACATTTCGCGTATCCCCACCTTTTCGAACAATACAAAAAGAGAGACACTGTTTTCCAAAAGCACATGCGTGAACACTCTTAACATTTCTCTACGGCCTGCCAATCGTCTAAATTTTATTATTCCAGATTTCAAATCTGGTCTCAATAATCACTGGAAACATCAAATTCAATTTTAATTTCTCGCATATATAGATTCGGAGTCAATTCCAAGAAAAAAGGGTACATTTCTGGTAATTTTGTATATATAAAGATCCCTTGCATCTGTAAGCCTGTCAAATTGTTACGTAACGTTTCGGAGCTCAAATTTTCCCGCGTTCTTGAAAATTTTAAATTGCGTAATTGACCTACGCGGTAACCCCGCAAATTAAAAATTTGAATCTGTTATGTAAATGAAAATTCTGTCAAGGAAAAATGATCAGAATGCATTATTGAAGGAGACTTGAAGTGAGATTTTCTAGAAAATGAAAGTTTCATTTTTGTCGAGTAAATGTAACTGTGACAATGGTAAAAACTGAATAGAAAGTAAAAAATGAAAATATCGTTCCAGATGTAAAAATAAGTTTTCTTCTATAAAAGGAATTTTTGTAGGTAAGTTTGGTTGTTTGTTTTTGTGTGTATGTCTACGTATCAAGTTTCCTTATTTCTATCCGCAGCGTCAACTATAATTACTTTCAAGAAGAGAACTCAGATCAATGAAGGTTTATTGAAATTCACTTGAAATTTGCTACACCAAAGCTATTCCGTGTGTACCACAACTTTGAGATACCCTGTACATACACGTTACAATGCAAAATAACGTATGACATCTGCGTCTGATCATGCTTCGCAAGCAAAGGTTCCTCATTCATTCCATAACACGTACCATTAGGATGTGATTCTTTAATAATTTTATTTTTCCTTTGCAATCCTTATATTACAAAACATACTTTTCCAGACACATTGAAAATATGCTCTATTTACATTGGATTGTTGTCTAGTTTTTTTGTGCTAAATATTTCTTTTCATCTTGTCGTCGCCGTCGTTCTGGTTGTTCATCTTTACAGGAATATTATAATTAATAACTATTCGCATAGGCTCTCGTATATAATAATATGATTATGGCAGTACATTTACATTAAAGTCTATGATCATTTTTTTTTTTTTTGTAATTGATTCTGTTATACATTCAATTTATTCTCTCATATTTATATTTATATTTGCATACGTACATGAATGTGTACATATATAAATATGTGTATAAATATGTATATGTTTATATTTATTTATATATATATATTTATATATAATCTTCATCTCATTTATTTATATATTTATATATATGTGTGTGTGTGTACATATATATATATATAATTATTTATATTTATACCATATGAAAATCTACGGTACTTAGAATTATGTGCATCAACTAGGCGTATGAAAGGAAAGTTTTTCTATCGCTTCTCCCTCTGCTTTGTTTTATTATAAGCTTGTATATTCCTTAAATACGTGGCGATCATCACAAAATCATTGATGACGCGACATGAGATCTAGGAATTCGAACGCATCAAACGGAAATAAGAGGTTTTGCATTGAAAATGGTTTGCGAACGCGTCAAGCAAGATCCTCGAAACTCCTGGATTCCTCTATTACAAATACGTCTACGGAAAGGACTCGTTATCCGTGTTTCTTCTTCCTTAAATTTCGCGATATGTACGATCACAAGAAAAAAAGAAAAGCCAGCGAAAGCGCTATACTCGATTGGACCCCAGTTTACAATCGTCCTTTCAAACAATTTAAATTTGCCACCCTCCTCGTCCCTCTACCCCATTTCCGTTGTCGTGTACCAATTTAATACATCTCCACTTCCTTTCCTTTTTTTTTTTTAATAATATTTTTGATCAGTCACCTAAAGATCATCCGCTAGGGATAAACTAAACATTACAAATGTCCTAGGTATTGTCTAAAGGTGCTCTTTTTTCATACAATGTTTTTTTTGTCGGTTTCTCGTTTAATTAATTCCGCTATTTCTCACATTCAGTCTAAATGGTATAGGTAATATTTATAATATTTATAAGAGGTTGGAATCATAATTATCCCTTAAACGTAAATACGAGCTTGCCCTTTTTAACGTGAAACGCCAAGCCGCTATGTACAATACAAGGTTTACTCTAACACCCGCTCTTCCGGTCTTCTTTCTCGTTTAAAAAAAAAAACCAAAAAAACGAAACAAAAATTAATATCTTGCTACGATGCGTCAACGAAAGCAGTCGAATTTCTTCTTGGCAGTACGTTGCGTTTCGTTCATCGTGGAACAAATAAGCGTCGAACGGAACAATTTAAGAGTAAGATCATTTGCCGTACGAATCAATTAAGAACATTCGGAAAAGAAATTAAAATTCGACCATTTTGCGTAAAGAACACAAAGAAAGCTACCAGATTCATCTCCTTCTACAACACGGTCCATCCTCTAATTAGCTAATCCCACGTTTTCGCTCTACCAGACATGGACAGGCTAAAAATTGTGTTTTTATAGTCCTCGTTGCTGCGTCGGCAACATAATTCATCTACCACGATGAACTGAATTCTTTCGGTTACCACAAACCTAAGACTAGTATCAAAAAGACCTAGTTACGCTACTTCTTGTTACAAAAGTCTCTCTTCTATTTCTCCCATCTAGCAACACCTATCTTCAAGCATAACGATTCTCTCATCTCACTGTTCTTTGCAGAAAACCACTGTGTCCTCCCGGTTAAAGAGAAAATACCTAAAAACTCTCCGGTATTTTTAAAGATTTGAACGAACCTAATCGTGAAACACGTATCAAGAGGTGCTGTTTCTATGCTTCTTGCTCTTCGCCTTGCCAGGCTCGAACTCGTCTTCGCTTCTCCTCCGTTTCTCCTTCAACTGTTTCTCCATGGCTAGCATGGTGATCATTCTCTTATGGGAATCTCCCACGATCCAACCGTGCTGCTCCTGTCGATCATCTTCCTCCTCTTCCACAGTAGGAACCACCTCCAGTATCTCTTCCTCATCGCTGGAGCTGGACCAGTAATACAACTGATTTACAGCAGCGCGTTTCCTTCTTCCAATCGCCACTCCAACGCCCTCTTCGACTTTGTTCCACGATTTCGTGGTCTTCAACTCTTCGTCGTCAGAGTCCCTCCGGCCACTAGAGGATCTGCGCTCTTTGTCCTTCGATCCCTTCGTATCCGTCCTGCTCCTGGACTTGTCAGAGGTCGAGTTTTTACCTTTCTTCCCTGTCACAACTATCTTCGTGTCCCCTTTCGAGCTTCTCTTAGGCTTAGCCGGCGATTTCGAGTGCTTCTTCTGCTTGTTAGGAGACTCCTGCTTGCCCTCGCTCTCCTGGTTGCTCTCCGCATGGGTGGACCTGTTGCAATTGTTCTCGACGTCGCTCAGTTGTTCGTTAATCTTCTTAACGTTTGCTTCGTCCTCTTTGTTTTTCTTCTGCTTCTCTCTCGCTTGGTGCTTCTTCTTCCGTACTTGCTCTTGAGCAATCTTGTGTTCCATCGACTCCACATCCTTCGGCTCGCTCTTCTCGTCAGAGTCTGATCTTATGTCCGTCGTACCCTGCTCCTTCTTTTTTCCAAGCTCCCGCAGGATCTCGTCCTCTATAGCCTTTTGTTCTTTGGCTATCATTTGTTCGTGCTTCTTCTCTATGTACCTCTCCTTACGCTTCTCCTTGGACTCCCGTTTCTGTTTCCGTTGCTTCTCGTGATCTAACTTATCGCCGAACCTCTTATTATCTTTGAGACTCATCTCCTCGTCCGAGCTGCTTATCTCTGCCAGCAGACCTTGCTTACCAATCGCACACTTCCTCTGTCTCCTGGTCGGTTGGAAGTCCAGCAGGATCCTCTCCTGTTCCTCCTGTATCTTTTTCAACTGTTGCTCTTTCCTCTTCTTCGACTCCTGGACCTTTCTGCTGAGGAACACATGGAGCGGAAGGTTTTCAGACTCGTTCTGCGGCTTCTCGTTGCTGGACAGCTTCTCTGGCAAGGCCAACACATCATCCTCCTCGTCTTGTTCATCCTCAGGGCTGGGACTCTTCTCTGCTGTCTCCTGAACTGGTTCAAACTGCTCTTCCACAGGCTCCGCTAATGCTACAGCATCAATTTGGTCTTCAGGCTGTGTCTCTTTGTTCAGATTATCATAGCTTGTCTCCAGGTTAGCGTCAGTCTGATCCAGAAGATCCAAAGCCTCTTCCAGTGGGATCAGCTCGTCTTCCTTCGGATAGTCTGCCTGATCATCCGCTTTCTCTGAAGATAAATTCTTCTCGTTCGGTTCATTAACATCCTGAGCCTCCGCAATCGTTGACTCTTCGGCGTCCGACTCAGTCACCGAACTGTCCTCTCTGTACAAGTCATCCAACTCGAAGTTCCTCTCGTACTGAGTCTCGGTCTCCTCGTCACTGTTCCTCTGCTCGTCCGAGTCCTTCCTCTCATCGATAACCAAAGGTTGATCAGACATTTCAGACTCCGACTTTTTATTGTCGCAGTCGTTTTTGTTACGATCGTCATCCCGCAAGCTCTGGTCTCTCCACTCGTCCTCCTCGTTTTCCAATCGGTAATCCTCCTCGATCATCTCCTGGTCCTGTCCGATGTTCCCAAGGTTTATCACCTTCGTCGCGCTCTTCTTCGCCTTTCTCTGTTTCTTCGTCTCGTAGTCCGCGTCCTCATCGTCAAACTCGCTCTCGGACGTGTACAACTCTGCGAAGATGTTCTGCTTGCCCTTCGAGCAGGTCCTCTGGCTCTTCGAGATCCCAACGCCGACGTCTTCCTTGGCTTTCACCGCGGTCCTGTACTCGTCGGAGCTGTCGTTCTCATACCAGGCATTCCTGGTCTTCTTCCTCGGGTTCTTGCTGCGCTTCTTCAGCCTCGAGTGCTTCAGGTTCTGCTCCGCGACCCGCTTCGGCTTCTGCTGGTTCCTCTCGACGAACTCGTCCATAGGCCCAGTGACCTGGCGCTGCTGTTCCTCGCTTTGGAAAGCCTTCAACGCTCCCTTCGTCTTCGGTGCGAATTTCTCTAGCTCTTTAAACTTCCTGTCTATCATCGACTCAAGCCTTATGCTCAACGCGTCCCCAGTCTTGCCATTTTCTAAACTTTCGCCGATTGCCTTGGACATCAGACCTGCCACGTCCACCTCCTTAGTCCTCAAACAACTCACTTCGTAACCCGGTCTGTTCCTATAGGACATCACGCCGCCCAAGTTTGTCTCCATCTGGCTCTCCTCCTCGTCGAACTCGTACACGTCCTTCACCCTGTCCGATGCGAACTCCTCTTTCCTCTCGAACCCATCACGACGTTTCTTCCTCTCCACCAAACCCCCATGCTCGTTGCGACGGATCAGCGGGAAGTCCTGGTGCTTCTTGGCCTTCTTGGTCTTCCGCTGTCTGTGCACGTTCAGCTCTCGAAGAGCAGCCTCCGTCTTCGACTTCTCCTGCTGCTTCCTCTCGTTCATCTCCTTCTTTCTCTCGAACAACTCCTTGATGGGGTTTCTAACCTTTTTCTGCTGATCTTTAACGACAGTTAGTGGAATCGTTTCAGGGGTGGACTCCTTGTTCTGCGAACCAGTCTTCATCGTGGGCTGAACGTCTTCCTGGGAGTTTTGGTCGCCTGCTGTCGACGTCGGGGCTCGGGCACAAGCTAGTTCTGCTAGAACCTTCATCGGTGTCGATCCACTGTGAACAGAATTGTCGTAATATAGACAAACTGTAGGCACATAGTTACTCAGGTTGCTAATTCTGGCTGTAAAACTAAAATTTTTGAAATGCAGAGATTTCGCTTTTTCCCGCAAGAAACTAATATAAAATATAATTACTTACTTATGATCGTGCTTCCCATTGTTGTGTAGCAGGTTCGACAAAGCTTTGTCCAACAAACCGCCCAGCGCAGAGTTCATCTTGCTCTTGAACTCTGGAGAGTCCAGGTTCAGCTTTCCAGAGTTCTGTTCTTGCAAGCATCTGACATGTAAGTCATCATTGTAATCTCCATTCGACAGATTGGTGACAGTCACGTGACCCTCGCTTGTTACATTAGCGTAGGAGTTCCTCAAAACGTTCTGTTCGGTGTTTTTCAATGGGTGTTCGCCATCTGCAATCTCATTGTCGCTCTTGTGACCAAAAGTGCTGGCTATCAGACTTTCGCTCTCCCTCATACGTTGCTGGATCTTATCCCTGAGCTTATTGTTGTGCTCGAATGCTACGTCCAGACTGTCCTCGTATCCCAGATTTTCTGCTCTGGACATGTCTGGGCTGGCAGACCTGCTGGAATGTTCGCTTCTCAGATTTCTACCTCCTCGCTTTTGGTAACCCCTCTCTCTGGCACTGTACATCTCTTCACCGAGTAGCTGAAACCAGTTGAATTTGTTAATATCGATCGATTTGAGCTGACACCCCCTGCAATGAAACTTAACGTATCTTTAGCATTGCTTTTAGTCTCTGCGAGCCTACAAAGCAGACCATTTTGGAAAGTTTTAGAGTTTTTCTTGGATGTTTTAAAAATTTCAAAATAGATCAAGTTTTCGGCGGACTGATAAAATCGGGAAGAAGACCAGTGAGTGTAATGTTAAAATTAATGAGGAGGGTTAGCAATGCCAAGCTGAACATTCGTTTCTACTAAAAAGAAGAGAAAAAAGAAGAAGGAAAGCTCTAAGTTCTCGTTTTGAAACCAATGGAATGAGCATGAAATTTATACATGTATAAACTACAATTGAGTAGATTATACGGTGAATGGAATCGAGAGTGTAATTAAGAAATTGTTTAGCAGCGGTCAGACTTGATTATTTGTATGATCAAACCGAAAGAATCTTACGCGACATCATTGTAATGGCAGACAAATGTCATAACTACCGTACACACTAAGAAATGTCGAAGGAATGAGAGAACTACCTTTTGCATGCATACTGAGAGACATTGTCTGTATAAAGCTGGTTCATAGATCCTGCAAACATTATCACAATAATGTATAAAGTATTTCCTTTGTGGAATTCCATGTAAGGGTGTGATCCATTAGTCGAGTATCTCTCGAAGTGCGAAATTAAGTAGGACCTAATTAAAAATGTAATAGCTCATAATGTTACAGACTTTCCTACAGACTTTCTTAAAATTTTTATTAAAAAGCTTGCGAAATTTTTACGCTCTTCAAAAGAAAAATAGAGCAAAGAATGCAAATTTTCAGACAAGGATTTCGGAAGTTATTGTTCAGGAGACACCCCTACAGATAAAAATTCCATGAGCATGTATAAAAGAAAATAAAACCTGCAGAATTAAAAGCTCTCTTCATAAACAAGACATAAAGCACACCGAGTGAGATCATAAAGCAATGGCATAAAATTGGAAAAAAAAAGGAAAGAAAGACTGCATGCAATGTGTAGTGTTATTGTGAAACGGTGGACTTTTGAAAATCTCATGAAACAAAAGTAAACGTCTTCCGGACGCAAGAATGCGCCAGAACGTTCCCGACTTACCGTGAAACTTTTAATTAAAGACACTCTCTTATTTAGTATGCAATAGAAACAAAACTATTATCTTTCAAATACAATAGTGTCCAGCTAATTCAAAGCTACGATGTCTTCTGTAATTCAGAATTTCTTTTAGATTCCATAATTAACTTTGCATCAACTCGCAAGTACACTTCGCTTGCCAATCAAAATCTTCATACACTATTGAGTCTTCTTCTTACGGAATTTAGAACCATGACAAAACTCCAAATTGCAGAGCATGCAGTTTCGACACTATATTGAAATACTCACCTGATTAACGGACTCCAGGAGGCTTCCCAGACTATTTTGGCTTTCAACGTCTCTCCAACGGTCCCTGGGTCCTCTGAATCCAAGATGTTGATCCTCCTTCCTATGGTAGCCATCGGTATGATCCAATTTGATCTTCTTAGTTCCCCTGAGTTCGTTCTCGGTGGTAGCCTTCAACCTGGAGCAGCACTCGACGAACAGTTCCTCATCAAAGTTCAACACCTTCCCTTGCCTAGGTTTCGCAGCCTCAATCTCCTGAGGAACGTCCAACGCGTTGTCCTCGATCGCATCAGTAGGTGCAATTGTGACCATTTCAGTCTTGTGAGTGGAAGAGGGCGATCTGATCACTATCTTCCCACTGGAGAACTCGCTGGAGCTTCTCTTCCTCGTTCGAACCTCGCTGGCATGAGCTTTCTCATCCTCGTCTTCGTTCTCACTGTTAGAACTGCTCTCTATGGAACTTCTGGGTGTCCCGCAGACAAACAGAGGCGATATCCTCCTGTGGCCCATCTCCTCGTTGTCATCTTCCTCGTCGATATCAGAATCCCTCGATGTATGCGAGTTCCTATCAACACTGGGCGACCTGTTCCTCACGTCGCTTTGAGCTAGGCTACTACAGCTGTTCGAAGAGTCCAGATCAACAGACAATTGATTAGTCAACGTGTCCCCTTCAGGATCTTTCAACGAGTCACCCTCCTCCTCGGAGTCCTTTGTACTCTTCTCTGTACTCTTCTCTATCGAGTCTCTCCATTCACTCTCCTCATTCTCCTCACTCTTGCTTTTACTCTTCCTAGAGGAGGACGTCTTTCTCTTCTTCGTCGGCTTCTGATCTTCTTCTACAGCTTCCTCTAGAACCTCCAACTTCGATGGATCATCTTCATAATTAAAAGACCCGTAGCCGTTGTCTCTGGCGCCAGCGTCCTTTCCTTGGTTCCTCAAATCGTAGTTGATCTCCTTCTGCTTGTTCTTCTGGATTTTATTGCCATAAGAGTCCAACGCATCGTCCTCGAAGGCTCTCGAGATTCTTTCTTCGGCTCTCTTCTTGCTGGGCCTGCAGCTGGTGGGAGGCAGGACCAGGAAATAGTAATTGGACGCCTCTGTGTCGCTCTTTTTCCTGTTCGAGCTCTTTGATTTAGCATGTTTAGAACGATGCTCCTCTTGATCTTCAGCTGTTTGGTCCTTGACCTTGTCAGACGAAGAGTTCTTCCTCGATTTTTTCCCTGCTCGTTTCTTCTGGCTCGTGTGCGAGGACGCGGAGTATCTCTTAGCGTTCTTGTCCTCGTGCTTGGCCTCGGAAGTCTCCTTTATCTTCAGATTATGATGACTATCGGTTCTCGATGCGTCCGAGTCGTCTTCTGACTTCGATACCCAGTCGTTAAGAACTTCCTTGACTTTATCTGTCTTCTCACCGCCGAACACTCTTCCGAACACGCTCTTGACGATCTTGCTCTTGTTCTGGGACTCCAGCTTGTCCTCTGCATCGCTGTCGTCGCTCTCGCTGGTCAGACCAGCAATTTTGCTTCGTTGCGACATCTTCTTAGTCCTGGACTTTCGGTGCAAATCCTTGCCACTATACTTGTATGACTTGAACAATTTCCTAGTCGAATTCTGACGATCACTGCCGTTCGATTTCCGGCCATTGCTGATTGCTTTCTCGTCTACAGTGTTCTCAGCCTCTGGGACAGCCTCTGGGACAGCCTCTGTGTTCTCGTACTCCGATGAGATCTTGTCTATGTCCTTGTCAGAATCTTCTGCTGGCTTTAATATTTCAGATTCGTTCTCCGATAGGACTTCTGGAACAGTTATATTCGCTGGTTCTTCGTCGACAAATTTTCGAGTCTCCGTATCAGGCTCTATGTTTTCCGAAGTGGTATCCTGGCTTTCTGTTACTTCTTCAGGCTTCGCCTCTTCGAGGTCCTTCAGAAGAGGAGCCTGCTCCTTCCTTTCTGTCTGCAATTTCTCCTCAGCCATCAGCAAAATTTGTGACAAAGGTTTATCGTCAAGGCTAGACGATGATTCATCATCTTCCTCGAATGATTTCGTTTCATCTCCTTTGATGCAACTCTCATTCTTCTCCACAGACTCCTTCAATAAAGTCTCGACGTTAGAGTAGAACTTCGGACTGCCAAGAACTTCTTTCTCGTTCGATTTAAACTCAGTATCATCGCAAATGTCAGTCACATTTTCTTCCACTTGCGAGCTAGACAACGATGACTCTAATTTCTCTTCGCTTTCGCGGACCCCTGAAATTTTCGAGCAATCAGCTGACTGATCCTGATCGCTCACTGTATGTGCAGGTTTCGCACATTCCTTCTGCTTGCTTTGATAAACTTTCGATTTACTTGCTTTCTTTACAGCTGGACCATCTGGAGAGTTGTCTGTCTGCTCGTGCTTCTTGCTTTTGCTCTTCTTGGACTTGCTATGTCTCGAGGTCTTCGTAGACTCGTTTTGCAAGGCTGGAGCATTCTCTACCTTATCTTCTGCAACCAAGGGGAGACTCTGATGATCAAGCGTAACACTCGGTACTGTCTGATCTGTGTCAACGCTCTCCTTAACACGATCCGCTTGCTGTACCTCCTGTAAGTCATTCAACGAATTCATGCTTGCATCAGGCTGCTCTTCAGGTTTCAAACTATCTGACCGCTCAATCGACTCTTTCCCTATGTGATGATCTGAAACGTAAGAATTATCAGTCTCTCTGAGGGTTTCTAATTCGTTGCTGTTACTGTCTGATCCCTTAGGACTTTCGTTACATTTATTTACGGTATGCTCTAGGCTCAGAGGATCGCGATTATCTTGTGAGGTAGGATTATTGTCCGAATCAATTTCTGGGAAATTCTCAGTCTTCTTAGCAGGATGCCCTTTTAGATCGAACAACTGGCTCTCGGAACACTCGATCTTCTGTCCATTCAGCTTCACAGTCTCCGTGTCCGGCACATCCGCTACAAAGGTATCAGTGTCTAAACGATTTTCTTCCTTTTCTATCGAATCTAATTTATTCGTAGGAATCTGATCGTTTTCACCGTCTCTCGGAACCGGATTTTTGTCGACCGAGGTCTCAGAAGAGTTTGCGAAGGAAGATTCGGAAATTTTCAAAGACGCACTGTTGTCCAGAACGTTCAACGTAAGGGAGTCTAAGAGAACTTCGGGGTCAGTAATATCGGAAGGCAGTTGTTCCTCGACCAAGTTCTTCTTTTTCCCCTTGTCCGTCTTCTTCTCGTGTTTCTTCTTCTTCTTCTCCGTCTCATCCTCTTTCTTAGCCTCCACTTTGATCGGCGTCGAAGTGCATTCCGGCAGAGGACTGGTGTGCTCGGTGAGTACATACTCGTCGTGACTCATGTTTTCGGTGATCTTGCAGATCTCCTCGTCCAGGAGTTCGTCCTCGAGGGTGCGCTGCTTTATTTGAGGATCGATCAGCAGCTCCTGCTCCACCGCATGCACGTCATCCTCCAATATTCCCAGGCTATCCAACTCCTCTGAGCTTCCAGCCACAGGCGAGCTCGACTGCATCTGCTCATTACTATACTCCTGCGAACAATTCACCGACTCATCAGCAATATTCTTGCTCTCGTCGCTCACAGTTTCATCCAGATTGGACTTCTCATTCTTCCAAACAGCAGAAGCTTCGTCGCTGCTCTCGCCAGCAGTTTTCTCTTTTCTCGAGTTAATTATTTGCAGCAAGTGGGACTGGGACTGGTTGTGCTTCTTCAGCGAGCTCTTCCTGGTGAAGCTTGTCGCGCAGACGTCGCAGAAGAACCTGGCTGCCTCCTTCGTCAGCTTCTTCCTCTTCTCCACAATCAGGATCTCGCCCGTCTTCTTATGCACCACTACAAAGTTACCTGCTGCGCGTTTCTTCGGGGTCTGGAAGTCCTCCTGAGTCTGAGGAGCGTCGTCCGCTTTCTCGACGTCCGTGTCCTCTTCCTTTTCAACTGATTTCTCAAGTTCTACAGGTTCTGCAGGTTCTGCAGGTTCCACAGGTTCCACAGGTTCTGCGAGTTCCACAGGTTCTGCAGGTTCTACAGGTTGCACAGCTTCCACAGCTTCCACAGCTTCTACAGGTTCTTCCCTTGCTTCTTCCTTCTCGATCACCTTCTCCTCCTCATCCTTCTTGCTATCAGTCGCTGTTACCTCTTCATCTACCTTCTCATCTACAGCAGCCGATTGAATGTTCCTCAGAGTCTCCTCCCGGTCCAAGCACTCCTGAAGGTCCATGGGTATGTCGAAGTCGTCGACAAGATCGAACTGGTCCTCGAAGAAGGATATATTCTTCTTGGCCCGCCTCTTCAGACTCTGCCTCCTGTCAGTGCTCTTCTGCGTATCTACGGATTCAGAGTCAGTGATCGAAGTGTCTGTCTGAACGTCCTCAGCAGGCTCCTCAAAGCCCTTCTTCTTCTTGGAGAACCGCTTCCTCCTGAAGTAACTGGACTCGCTGACGCAGGAGCTTTCAGACAAATTGTCCGTGCTCTCTGGTCGGCGGTTCAGGCTATTCTGCTCGGACAGATCCTCGGACGACAACTGCTTCCGCTTCGAAGACCTTGTTCTATTCGGCTGAGTTAAATCGATCGATCCCGACGAGCTGGATCTTTCCAGAAGCTTGCTAGAGCTCTTAGAAACACGTTTCCGTCCCTCTGGCGTTTCCTTCTGGGAATTGTCAACTTCTTCGTCCCTCTCGGTGTCAATCTTGCTTGCCTCGGAGCTCTCAACGTTGCTCGCTTCCGGTTCCGCTGAAGGAAGGCTGCTTTGAACATCCAGGTGTTCATCTGTCGTTGACTTTCTCTTCGATGTCCTCTTCTTGGTATGCTGCAGTATCTCTGTTAGCTCTGGAACTTTGAAGTTGTCCGAATTCGAGGACGCAGATCGCTGATCGTCGCCTTCCTCGGTGGTCCGATTCACTCTCGAGGATTTCCTGCTGGGAACCTGATTAGCAGCGATGGTTAACAGTGATTCTGATTCCACAGGCGGCTGCTCGTCCACTTTAGAAGCTTCTTCAGTATGATTCGGAACAGTTGCAGGTTCGCTAACCGATTTCTTCTTGCGGCCACGTTTCTTGAGCACCTTAGGAGGACCCGTGCTGGTAGTCTTCTCTTCTTCTTTACCTGTCTCTACGCTCTCTACAATTTGAAGACTGGAGTCCTCTTCAACAACTTCTGTTTCTTTCACAGCTGGCACATCTTCTATCGGGGGAACAACCTTTTGTAGAGAATTCTTCGTAGCTTCTGCAGTAATTTCTGTTACTATATCGTTGCTAGTAGTGGCATTCTCTTTTGGCAGCTGTTCTTCGTTCGACTGGATGTTTAACTTCGATCTCAGAGACCTTCTTCTTGTCGACTCGACCGCCTCTGGGACAGTCTTAGAAGATACTTCTTCTTCTTGTTTCATCTTCTCGTCAACCAATGATCTCCTCTTCGAAGACCGTCTGATCGAAGACTCTACTTCCGGTTCCCTCTCGGTAGAGGACTTTCTTTTCACCACTGCTTGTGGTTCCTCTTGCTCAACGTTGACTCGAGCTTTCTCCTCGGCATCGACTGGAATCTTTTCTTCAACGTTCGGAGTCTTCTCTTCAACTTGAGCTTTCTCTTCAGCATTATCTCGCGTCTCTTCCTCAGGGCTCTCAGATACTCCAACATTATGTGCTCCTTGCTTCTCCACTTCAGTATCCGATTTAAACTTCTTCGCGCCGTCACTGCTGTCCGTGGCTTGTACATCATTCGCTGCTTTGCTACCCGATGGATCCTCCGTGCGAGAATCATTATCGTTCAGCGTTTTTCTCTTGCCAAGCACAACCTTCTCAATATGGAGCTCGTCCTCGTCGGTTTCTTTGGTAGAAGGCACTTCCTTTGATTTGTTGATCAGCTTCATGATGCTGGCAAGGTGCGACTCCTCAACGATCGGGTTCTCCTCAACAATGTCCGCCGGATCGACAGACTTCCTCTTGTTTTTCTTCGGTGAGCTTCCTTCCAGCGATCGTTTCTTCGATTTTCTGTGAGCTTTTGTTGTTGGCTCCTGCTCCTTCTTCATCAATTTGTTCTCTTGTTTCTTTGATTCTGTCACGTTTGTGGATTCCGAGGTACATTCTTGCAGTGGCGGTAGAATTCCGTTCGGAACAGCCTTAGGCTCTTCGCCGACCACCTTCGGATCTTCAGAGGCAGTTCCCTTGATCTCGGGTAAATTATTGTCTCCTTTGTCCAAGGATTCGGACTCAATGATTTGGTCCAGAGAGGGTTCCGGGGATTCCCCTTTCGTTTCTTCCTGAATGATTTCATCGTTTACTATCTCGTTTTGTCCATCAGATTCGCCCTTGGATTTTAAATCAGGTAAGTAGTTCTCATCGGATTTAGCTCGGCTGCCAGCTTGGATCCTCTTCTTGATACTAGCCTTGTCACTCTTCCCATCCGCTGAACCATCTTCCGAAAATTCAGGCGCAACTTCATCCAGAATACTAGTCAGCTCGTCTGCAGCAGTGTCCAACAAAGACCCAACCTCACCTTCCAGAAGAGCGTCCTTCTGTTTAGCTATCTTCGAGACAATCTTCTCCAAGAAAGAGCCTTTTCCCTTCTGCTTCCTCCTGGACAGGTCCAAAATGATGTCGTTAGCAGGCTCCTTGTTATCGTTGACGTTAGAATCTGCTTCCTTGGCCAACGGGACTTCCGAGCTCGACTCCTTCTCTTCAGCATTCTCATCGCACGCGCTCGACTCGTCAGTTAGCTTATCAGGATCCTGATCAGCCTCGATCTTCTCGTTTTTCTCTAGATCCAACGACTTCGAGCCCTCGTCTTCAGCTCGTTGACCACTAGCCTGGACAGACTCATCGTTCGCGTTCTCCAAACTCGTCTGAACGGTCAGGACCACGCTCTGTTGGGACTCCACGGGGATGTTCATGCCCTCCGTGAGGATACCGATCACGTTGTTCAAGGACCTCTTCGACACTTTCTCGCGCCTAGTTCCCCAGGACTTTCTGGGTCGACCAACTTTCAATTTCTGAACACCGACCACCGTTTCCAGAGAATTCTCCTTGCCACTGTCCATGGAGCTGCCTGTCTCCAGCTGCAGATGGTTCACGCTCAAGTTCACATTTTCCGCCTCAACTTTCTCAGCTTCCGGTGGATCGACTTTAACCAGGCTCTCCGGATCCTCTTGTTTATCCTTCGCATCCTCATCCTTCTGCAACGAGGATGTGACTGCTGCATTTCTTTCACTGCTTTCGTCTTTGCCCAAGGTCTCCGGTTCGGTGACACTTTTATCTACGTCGTTCTTCGACACCTCGGGGATCTTCTTCTCAACGACGTCGTTGCTGGATTTGATCCTGCCTCGCCTCTTGCCGAGTGAGGTTGTCTTCTTCAGGGACATGTCGTTCGACTCCACAGGGGTCTCCTTAGTCTGCTGCTGGTCACCGTCGGTGGTATTCATCAGGGAACCTCTGGTCTGCCTCTTGTTGCTGGTATTTTCATTATCAGCTTCCGGAGACTCGACTTCCTTTGCCGGATCCTCGGAGACACTGATCGCCGATTTAAGCTCATTAGGTAGACCACTGCTGTTCCTTCTTCCTCTAACAGCCTTCACTTCATTTAGCGCTGTCACAATTTTGCTCGCCTCCGCCAGCTCCACCTGGTCACTCTTGCTCGTCATCTTCTCTTGCTTCTTCTCAGTCTTCCTCAACGATTTTCTTCTGAACTCCGACTTCTCCTTCTTCCCAGACCCCTCTGAAACGCTTTCTTGCTCAAGGACAGACTTCTCCGGCTCCGAATCCCTCTGAAACTTGCTCTTACCTTCGCCCTTCGCCTTTGAAGGTTGCCTCAAGCAACGCTTGGAACCACCGACTCTAGACGTCAACACCAGCTTGGTCAACAGATCCTCCCTATTGTTAGATCCTATCAGCTTCTTCACCTCGAACGGCACGTTCTGAATCTTTATCTCGGCGTCGACCATGTCAAACTTTGCTTTAGAATTGCTCCTGGTCTCGAGCGTTTTCTGCTTCGGGTCCTTCTTCGGGATCGTCTCCTCTGCAGTAGTCTTCGCCGTCTTTTTCTCTTCAGCGTTCGCGATCCTACCCGGCGCGCTCTTCCTCTTCATCTTCTCCTTCACGACCTTTGGCTTCTCTTTCACAGAATCATCCTTGACGTTCTCCAGGTTCTTCTCTAAATTTTTCGCGTCTCCTTTCTGCCTTCTTGTCTTAGCCTGCTTCACGTCCTTGTCCTCTTCAGTTGATTCACTCGCGGCATCCTTCTCCTCTACCTCCTCGTCCTTTTTGGGACTCTCCTCAAAGGTCTTACCAGCCAGATTCTTGCCTCGCAACACCTTCTCCGTGCCCGACGGAGTAACCGGCGATAAAATCGGCAGGTCGTTCACCGAAGTCTGCGCGTCCTCTTCGCTACCGGAAGTCATCTGCACCGCAGGCTCCAGCGTCGGCATCTTATCGCTGTCCGAAGACAATCTGGTGATCCTCTTCGGCAGCTGGTCGCTGGTCTTGCTTTTGTACACTCCTCTCAGCTTGGACCTGGTGATGGTCTCTGGACTAGCTTTAGCCCCCTGGCGACCCGGCGGCTTCACCTCCTGAGGCGACTTCTGAAAACTTTTGTTCGGATTCCGGATGAACTTCCCGTCCTGGCTTCGGAGCTGCGACTTCGCCTTGATGGAGGCGTTCAAAGAGGCCACTGGGTCCACTGGCCTCTTCTTCTTAGGGGTTGTCTGGATGGACAGCTTGTTCTTCGTTGGGGGACTGGAGGATTTCGACTCTGAAGAACTGGTCTCTGCTTCCGAGTCCCTGTCGCTGCTTTTAGGTACGAGCTTGATACCCTTCGGAATCTTCGCTGATTCATTTACGGTGTCCACTCTCCCCTCAGGAGAGTTCTTCGCCAGCTTGTACTTGGTCTTGAAGTTGCCTGGCTTCTTCGCTTGCTCCAGGATCTTGGCTCCCTGCTTGATCTTCATGTTCCTCTTCTTGTTCAGAATTCTAGGACCTCTCACGATCTTCGCTCTGGTGCCTGGTTCCGGTATAGACTCCCGCTTCGCCTCGTCTTCCTTCTTCTCTTTGGCATCCTTCTCGACGTTCGCTTTTGCTACCTCGGCCTTCTCCTCGGGCTTCTTCTCCTCCGCGTGGTTGCAGTTCCTCACCACGCTCTCGATTACCGCCGATATGTTGTCGATCCGACATCGGTTCCGCTGGATCGATTTCGCGTTCTTCAGCAGCTTGTTCTTCAGGGCCGCTTTGTTGCGGGACATTCGCGACGCGGTGGAATTGTCGCCGACCATTCGAGGTCTCGACCTCGTTTGTACCTGTACAGATAGGTAAAGCCTTCGTGGTACTGTGTGAGCTAAATGGGGGCTTGAGAATGATCGGAGGCTCGCTGAAATGTCATTAGCAACCTTGGGAATCTTTTCTACGCACGGTTATGGGGCCTAGCTAGAGTCTTTAGATCATCTTGTAAATTGCATGGTCGCTTCAGCAATTTATACGAACGTTGTACAACCTACCCGAAAGCTATTGGTAAAATAACTTCCGATACAAACATTAGATTCTACCTAGCTGCATCGGAAGTTATTTATGACTCGACCTAATAGAACAGGTCATTCGATTTTATTATGATCTGCTGTTATTAAATGTTTCGTAATGATTGAAAAATGAACTCTGTTTTGAAAATGGACTCGAGATGACACTGACAAGTTACTGAACGAGTCCCGACGTAAAGGGTTCACCAATGGAAGCGTCTGCATCTAGCATAATTGTTCCAGTAGTCAATCATTTACGACGAGACAAAAATTCATCTAGAGCGTTGTTATTGCGAATGCACTCCTCGAACGTTTTATATGGAGACATAAAGCTACACATTACAAGCGAGGAAACAGACTGGCCACTGTGCTCATTAACGGTCGATGAAAGTTAGTACGATTTACAGGGAAATTTTCTTGAGAAAAATTCAGCCCAACTCCAAAAACAATGTCCCAAAAACAATGAGCTAACGGTAGGAACTCTCCGAGGCCAACAAAGGCAGCTAATGTATTCTCTCAGCAAGGATGATGAAGGAGGGAGCGTAGTCAGCGAGTGACCAGGAAGTGAAAAAATCATCCTGCCCGTACGACCACGGGACACGTCCTGTGTGACTGTGCGAGAGCCACACACCGGCGCGGCGTGTCTCCCCGTGTCATGCTTGTATATGTGCACGTATAGACGTCCGTGTTGGGTAATCAATACTCCACTTATATCCGTGTCGTCCAGCCGGAGCCGGTCCCGCGTTATTGCCTTATCATTATCGAGTTTCATCTTTTTCGTGCGCGAGAGCACGGATTCGGGTCATCGGTTAGCTGCGGCTCGTTTACCTAATTTCGAGAGCCAGATACACACGTCGCTGTGGCCCGTAAACTTTCGGCCCGGGGAATCCCCGTCGCTCATTTCCTCACCGATTTTCTTGGCATTCGATGAAAGCTTCCGCCGACCACTTCATCGGCTCGATAGCCTGCCGCTGAACACTCGATCGTGTTCCCCGTCTACTACTTTCCTTCTAGCGAAAGCCCCCCGTGCTTCACGTAAAGGGAAAACCACCCCTTAGTGGTTCAGGAAAGAATTTGTTTCTATCTAATTTTCTCGAAGCGATTCTCTTAGAATTTTCAGCATAGAACATTCTGCCAACGAAATTTTTAAAGCACATTACGCGGATTTTGCTTTTATCACATTTTCTCTTCAAATTTTAAGTATATCGTCGCCAATTCTCAAACGTTTATGCATCCAGAGTTCAGAGGGTGGAGGAAATATCGGACGCACTATATTTCAATTGTATCATTGCTTAGAAATATTTAGAGTTGAGTTTGTTTGGTACGAATATATTTTTCTGCCTCGGAACTGTTGCCGTTTCAAGATTTTCGGGAACTCGTGTTGTGTGAACAGTTTAACAATATTTAAACGAAGTTTAGGAGGAAGCTTTGTTTTAGATAGAGATAGTTGAGTTGTTTATAGAAATTATAACTTACATTACGGAGTCTACCCTGTGTTCTTAGTGCACTGTCCTGCATCACTTTCCGCGTGGCTCTTTTCGGGGGTAAGTTTGCCAACATTTTCTGGATGCTTTCACCTACAAATAAAGTGACATACGGCCACGAATTAATCAACCAGAATTAAAGACTATTTGCGGATGTATTGCTTACACGGATACAAATTTTTATAAACTACATTTTACGTAAAGTGGAGAGTTGAATATAAATGTATTTTATTTAGTTCTGGCTATATCTCTAAATCATTTTTAGTATTTACATAATATATATTATCCAGGTTCTTTTTATGTTATTATTTTGAGAAAATTCATTCGAAGCTAGCACCCTTGTCAAAGCAACGCTTTCATAATAAACGGACAAAGTAATTTAGAATGACTGGGGGTGATTCGAAGTAACGACCGTCATTCAAAAGGCACGTAAAACGTATGTCATACATTATGCACGGTCATAATGCCCGTTCCGTTCTGCTGAATTTTTAATTGCTCGAGGGCAACTGTTGCATTACATGAAATAGCTCTCCTGTTGCATTGTCTTAATGGGGCCGCGTCTCTTCTACATTCTTTTAGCTAATCGCAATAAGATGTGAACATTAATCCAGACATGATTAATAGATTTACACGCCTGAGCCAGTGCCGGTGAAATTATTGTGTGGCTGATGGAAAGTTATCGGATAAGTGATTCGACTAAATGAAACAAAGTTTTTAATTAGTGCAGTAATTAAACGCTCTTCTGAACTGGCGCAACAAATTCCACAGTCTCGAATACTCATATTTACATTTGCTTTTTTATTAACCCCGTCAGTGCGCCTGTGCGTGTAATTTCCCTTGAAACGTGACGCCGCACCGGAAATATTTTTTAATATCCTTTAAAATCTCAGAAATTTAATCTTAATTGGAGCCGGCCATTTTGCATTGAAAAAGAAACTTTCATATTGTACTTTAAAATTGCGAAAATAAGCTGCAATAATTTCATCTCGAATAATTTGGCTAATTAATTATCTCGGGTTACATTTAATGGGATTTTTTCACGTTTCAAGTATAAAATTGGATTTTACGAAACTATTATTGGATTTAATATATCAAAGTGAACAACTTCTTCATTCTGCCCTTGCAATGGTTACTATTTAGCTTTTAAATTCTCCCGCGTTAAGAAAAGAACTGGAAGACATTTTCGTCGAACTCATAACATAAATAGTCACTACAGCAACAGTGTTCTAATTGTTTCATTTAAACGGAAAAATCTCCACAGTTCAAAATCCTTGTACATCAAGAAACGACTAGAAAATTATTTTCCCGATTTAATAATGTTATAGATAATATTTCAGACATACATTTTAGGGAATAGGACTTACGGTCACTAGGTCTGACTCTAGGACCAGTCGGTTGTTTCTCCTTGGGTGTTGTCACCCTCGGTGTTTGCGAGTTCTGTATATTCCTCTTCATCCCTCTTTGTCTTCTCCTTCTGCTACGGCTGCCGAAGGGCCTCCACTTGCACTTTTTCTTCCCATTGCCAAAAAGCCCTAGCAACCATGCCTGGTCTCCTCCGCACTCTAGCATGTGCCTGTGCAACTCCGGTAGGGTGTTGCAGTTCCTGGAGCATTTGGTGCACACCTTCTCGATCAGGATGGCTGCTTTCGCTTTCGCAGTGGGCACATCTTTCCCTGGCAGGAACAGGTGCTTGTACAGCTCCCTTTGGTCACCGGAGAACTCGAAGTGGGAGCACCAAACGTTTGGATGGGACAAGGCTTTGTGTTCCTCCATCTCCCTCAAGGTAACCTGCAATCACCCAGCAAATACTCCAATCAATCACTGTGAATTGTGCAACGTATCTAAAATAAAGTTTCATAGCTCTAGTAATTTTTCTTTTTCAATTTATCTATTTAACACCACAATAGTCTGATAAAACGCTACATGGTCCGAAAGTTTCATAATTTTTCGAATTTCCGGGAATCATTCCTTGTGAGACAGGTATCGATAAATCACATGTCTGTGTCAAGAGACTAGTTTCCGAAGGAAATTAATTACTCCAACCGATGCAATCACACTTATTACATTTGAACACGGAAACGATGTTAACAGAGATCAGCGATCGATCGATATTCGTTTGATGCCAACTAATTGTCAATCAATAATAGAAGACGCCCGTTCACTGGTCCTGATATCGATCGATAGTTGTCAATCAAGTAGTTGATTAATTAACTAATCACTCGATAATGCCAACGAAGACTGTGAATAGAAACGTTCGTGAAGAGGTCAACCATCTTAAACGAATCTTCCCATCACATTCATTTTCTGAGCTATTCGATCATTTTCGTTGAAAGAGTCATGAAAAGTTCTTGCCGATTATACTTTTGAATCAAAGAAACATTCAAACTTTTCATCTGAAAGCGAAGGCTACATAAATTTGAATAAAACGTCAATCTATTAACTGTGGAAATTAATTCAGTGATCTTCCATTGAACGAATTGCAAGACCATTTTAAATTCAAACATCTACCCGCCGCGCCGTTTCGGTAATCTCGAGTACCAACTTCAATACTTACGAAGAACTTTATGGAGTGAATGTACCAAATCTAAAAAAAGAACGTTACTGAACTCGTGGACGTTCAGAAACCATCATTTCCACTGTATCAATTACAGAAACATTTAAAATTTAAATATCTTCCCACCCTTCTGGAATTAGTACCAACTTTCGCAAAGTACCAGCCGCTTATAAAAAGAAAACTTCTTAACACTTTTCTCGAAATGATAACACGGGTTCAATTTATCAGCTCCAGACTATCTTATGGTGAGCATAGAGAGATGTCATGTTCGTTGCCATACATGTTTTCTTGTATTTTAAAAACGTGAATACACCATAACTGCATGAAGACCCGCAGTCTGGTAACGAATGTCAAATTAAATTGTGAGAATGTCAAGGTAACTCACATGTTTGGAAGCGCAAGCACCACAGATGTAGATCCTGGGCCTGGACCACTCCCCAGTTAGCTCAGCGTAGACGACCTCCTGCTTCTTGGCAGCCTCGCTGGAGGTCTTCTCGTCCCACTTCCTTAATCTAAGGAAGTTGCCAAACTCAGGAGAAAACTCAGTGCTTGGTGAAGGTTTCGTCTCGCAGACCTCCAAGTCCTTCGACTTGGCGATCTCGCAATGCGACGTCTGCTCTTCAGCGTTCTTCCTGTCCGCTTGTAGCTCCTGAGACTCTTCCGACTCTCTGGCGGTGACACTCTCATCCTGAATGATATCGGTGACTTCTAGAAGCGGGGCCTGGCGTATCCTGTTCAGTGTGATCCGCTCTTTCAGCAACTGCTGCTTCTTCCTGAGGGTCAGCTGCGTGGAGATATCAAACTTGCTGAGGTCCTTGATCGAGCAGGTCCATTGCTCCTTGCCGTCGTACTTCCTCGGGAAGTTGTACTTTTCAAAGGACACCCGTCTAGGATGGGACCTGTTGCTCTTGCCAGGCTTCTGAGCATATTCACTGGAATTCTCGTAGTCCTCGTTGCTGTACTCTTTGGAGTAGACCGGGGTCGCAGCAGTCAACGAGATGTCTATGGGAAGTTGGATCTGGTTAATGCTGTGCTCGTAAAAGGATTGCTGCTGGGGCTGTTGCTGCTGAAGTTTCGTGTCCGCTATAGAGGATGTTGGCGTGGCCATCGACGACGAGGAGCTCTGCAGCTTGCCGTCCAAATGGTGAAGAAGGTTCTCCCTGATGTTGCAACTGACGCTGCTGTAGAAGGAACTGTCGAACTCTGGACTGCCTGGGTTGCTGAAGATGTCCTTCGTCGGGACTATCGGCTTCAGCAGGATGGACTCTGTTCGGTGCTCGTGGCCAGGCTCCTCTGGTCTACGCTCTTTGGGGCTTAGGGACTCCGGCTTGTCCCTGGTGCTCTGGGTAACCAGCTCCTTGATGGGGGCGGGCTCCTTCATTTTTTCCTGAAAAGGAACGCAAGAAATACAGTCACTTTTAAAATGAAATTTGTATTCAATCGACTCTAATATACATGTACACACATTGGAATAAGGAGGTATGTATATTAACACATACTATGTATATGTATATTAATGAAATAAAAGGAGGGAACTCACCTGAGTCTGAAGGTTCCTGTCCACGTTTCCCCCATGGTTCTCGCTGATGTGGCACACCAGAGTTTCCCTGTTGGGGTACCTCGTGGAACATTGAACACAGGCATGGTATTTATCCCCATGGTTGCCCACCATGTGCTGGAAAAGTCCCTCCAGACTCTCAGCACACTTGTCGGAGCAGTACTGGCAGTTCTGCGAGGGTCTCCTCGAGTTTCTCTCCGACCTCCTGCCTCCGCCCTGCTGGTGGACCCTCTCAGTGTGTCTTTGCCTCAGAGATATGGAAAGAAACTTTCGGTCGCAGTAAAGACAGAGGTGTCTGACAGTGGGCGATGGAGGTTTGAAAGAAAACTTGGTTCCCTGAGAAGAAGAAGACGATGAGGAAGGGGATGGTGGCAACTGAGGACCTGCCGAGTCGCTCGTCTGGCAATTCTGGAGCACAGAGGCTACTTTGTCTAGAGGCAAACTACAGTGAAGGCTCGTCATGACGAGATCCGGGTTCCTCGAGCTTCTGGACTCCTCGGAACTGTTCTCCGGCGTCTTGTCCTCCTTCTCCTGGCAGTTCTCGTCGATCAATTGATTGATGCCGCTCAGAAGATCGTTCAGGAGGTCCCTACAAACGTTCCTGAGCTCCACGTTCTCCGAGACGAATTCCCTAGTGTCCTCCTTGGCAGATTCCGTGCTAGCCTTCTCATCCACCTGATGATCGCTTAACCTCTCCATGATGATCGTCCCCAGCGAACGGTTCTCCTTTTTCTCCTCTTCTTGGACCTCGCTCTTCGCAGCCTCCGAGGGCTCAGACTTTGCTTCTTTGGAAGAACACTTGCTGTCTTTACACGCATCCCCCTCGTCGACGTTACCTGCCTTACACGACGCAATTTCTTCCTCCGTCTCACTAGGTTTAACCTCTACAGAATCCTCCAATTGCTGGGGGCCTTCGTCTTTGTCATTCGACTTCTGAAACTCCAGACAGGGCTCTTTACCAGCATTGCCTCCCACAACGTTCTCGGACGCCTCAGACTGCTCCAACAGCAAAACAGCAGTCTCCGTTCTGCTCTCGTTTGGCTTCGAAGGCTCGAACTTGGCTCCGGGACCCTTCGAGTCCTCGTCCTCGTGATCCTCGGCCAATTTCTCCTGCTCTACCTCTTTGTCCACTTCCTTCTTCTGCCCCACGTCATTGTCCTCTTCGTCTTTGATCACGCCATTCAGCACCGTCATCACATACTTCTCCAGCGTCTCGAGGTTCCTCTCCACGCTGTTCCGGTCGTCCTCCTCTTTTCTAGCCGAGTCCCCGTTCCGCGTGTCGGGGACCTTTTTCCTGAGATTGTTGATCACGTTGCTCAGCCTGCTACGCTTGTCCTGGGCCGTTTGAGCCGATCTGTAGGTGTGACCGTGCTTCTCCTGCTGCTGTTGACGGTCGCCGTTCGCACTCGCTGGATGGCTCACGCCAAGGTCGTCGAGATTATGCGTGGAAGCGACCATTCTGGCATCGACGCTCGACGGGGACGACGCTGTCGTCGTCGCGGCCGTGCTCGGCGTCGCCGCCGTCGTCGCCGACGGGGAGAACTTCGCCCCGTGGAACACCTCGGCTGCTTCGCTGCTCGTCTTGCTGCCAGCCACGTCTGCAGAGGCAGCTTCTGAAAATGGACAACAATTATCAACTGGAATAAACAAGTTTTTATCAGAATATTTTTCTCAAGTTGACCCTTGTGTAGCCAACCGGGTACCCCTTCACTGTATTTCTTTCAACAATTTGTTAATGTTCCTCTAAAAAATATTACAAAATTTCTCTGAATGTCCGTTCCTTCTCCTTACTCGCTAATATGATAAAAAAAAAGCATGTTAAATACAGAAAGGTTTTAAATAATCTATACATTTTGGTTGACTACATAAGGGTTAAATTGGTTTTAAAAATACTTCGAACCCATCTGTGTGCCCCCAGTTGAACGTTTCAACAAATAAAATGTTTTGATTTTGAAGTTGTACGCGTACTTCAAAATAAATAGCATCGTTTACTATTTAAAATACTATTTTACCCAGCTCTGGTTTCGTGTAATTTTCATTAACGAAAAACCAAAACTAAGGAATTTTCATTTTCGAATTTAGAAGCCAACGCCTCGAACCTCAGTGTGCTATCTTTTCAATCGCTATCCCGTCTACGCTCTTCCGTAACCGTCACTCTGCCAACCCAAAGTTCTTACAGTTACGGAGAGAATAGTGTACTTAAAACTGCAGAATTGTATAGTGTCGATGTCATCGTTAAAAAAACGTAAGTGTTGATTTCTTTGAAGGATTAGCTCTCTGACAAAGGATCGAGCACCGTTCTGGAATGGAAACGAAGGTTCTTTTTCCTTTCTCGAGGAGCGCTTCCTGTCCAAGGATTTAATTTACCGCGGCCGGGTGCAATGGCGGATCCTTCACGAGCTTTTTCGTACCAGCTGAATGTCAGTTGCCGACCGTAAAACGACTTAATCGGCTTACGGGCTGGCTTTAATAACTTCTACACAGGATATTAAACGGGAATCGGCGAACTTGTACCCGCCGGTGTTATTGCGAGAATTGTTTGGCTTCGTGTAAATCTGTTTTTCCTCCGAATAAACAAGATTCTGAAGTCAGCAGTGTTAAGTTTCTGGAATCTTATCCGGCTACGATTGAGTACGAACCAACCGGCGCTGTTGCTAAATTTCCATTATCAATTGCAACTTCAATTCACGATCTTGAAGCAGCCTTAATGAACAGTGCAAGTGTTAATCCGAGGAAGCGTGTATGCTAAGCGTGTGGGAGCTTTGTATTATACCTGCTCTCCTCTTTCACACGGGGCCCAAGAAGATTAAATTACAGGGTATAGCAATCCACAATCCTGGAAGAGAGGAATCTGATTCAAAGGTCCTCGGATTTTCAGACGTGCGCTGAAGAGGAACTTAAATTAGAAACTTGATGGATGGCGGCTTCAAAGGTCCGCAATATTAATAGACAGGCAAGATATTAGAGGGACAACGGAGGATTAGAATCGGATGGAAATTGTAGACACCTCCGTGTCTATGGAGGTAGCCGGTCAGGTATGTATAGTCTAAGGTTCGTCGAGATTGGAATGTCGAAAGGAAGGGTCCGCTTCAGTCGAGATGCGTTTATTTTCACGGGCGGAACGCCAAGTGGTGCGCGAGGCCGTGTCCGTAGAATCGCGTTTCGATATCTCGTTACTCGTTCACGAGCTTTTCCACTCGTGAACCTTCCGCTGGGATCGAACTGGACGTCCGTGAAAAGCCGGAAGAAAAATGGGAGTCGAAATACACTACTCTACGAAATTAAAGGGACACTGACTGAGGGACTCGGCCAATCTCTGGACCTTTTGCAACATTTTGTTACAAAATCGGATATTCTGCCTGTGCTCATTCTTTTTAAAGAACGAATTCTATCACAGTACTAAATTTCGGTTGTATACAGTCTCTTTTTTGTCATAAAAAGAGTGGGAGATTGAAGTTGCAAATTCAAACGACTGTACAAAGTTCAACAAATTTTTTTCCGGATTTCTTTCAGAGCGAGCTTGCGGAGGGAAGTCTGCCCTTTACAACGAGCCCTTAAAAATTGACCTTTCTTCATCGCGGATTTATGGTACTTTCAATTAAAAGTGTGCCGTTGACATTACAGTAATCTGTTAAATGGTTTTAAATTTGGGCCGTACCAACTGTAACACTTACAAAGTAACTATGTATATGTGTAACTTGAAAATGAACCTTGAAAAAATTAACAACCGTCTGGAACGAAAAAACCCCACTCTCCCTTATCGCAGTAATTACATATAATGATTTTTCCGTTCATGTTGGCTGGCACGATGTCGATGAAAGTTCTTCCCCTCGATCGATCAAGGGAACTAGCTATCACCAGGATGTAAATAAAAGCCTCGATAATATCTTGCCCTGGTTACGGTAATGGATTTGATGCGTAATCCAGATTGCAGAATTGCAATTCTATCTCAGTACATAATTTCAGCGTGTCTGATCTGTTTCGCTTTTTCTGAAACATGGCCGGGCAAGTTCGAGAGCAACTTAAATAGAAGTTTTTTAATTGAACGTGCCATTCTGCAGGGAAAACGTTATCGCACTGCCATATTGGGAACTCGTTGCGTACAGAACTCTCTTCAACAGAAAATCCCTAGGATTTAATATTTCAGCACAACTTGGAAGTTCTTCCAATCTAGAGAATTATATCTCGTATCTCTTCAATGGATTATATCTCGTATAAATTTCATTTATAACATAAAGGACATAAGAAGGATCTAGTTTCAGTTTCGAGAAATTATTCTATGGGATTATTCTAATTATGGGAATTTCTTACTTATATTAATGGTGAAGCTGCTTCTAGCACACAAGGTTCATCCCTAGAAAAGTCAGTGCCGACGAAAGCAACTCTCTCTCGCTTAGGGATGCATAGAATTTTACAGAAGCATCGTCCTCGCATTCATCGGCTCGCGCGCCTTGAATATTTTCCCAATATTTTTCGCTGCATAGGCTAACGCGACATTTCCGACGACAGCTGCACTGAAATTCTTCCACAGCGAGTTTATCCTCTGCTCGGAACTTCTGCCGACACTTACTTTCGCCTCTTTGCCCCTCTGGAAACTTTTAATTCGGATAGTGTTCTGTTGGCAAGACGCGGGCGATCTGAATCCCAATTACAGCATTTTGTCCTGTCTTGCTCCACTTTGTTTACTAATATTTACAAGTATTGTTTTCCCGGTAACATTTTACCAAAACCCACAATACCTTGAATAATGAAAAACTGATATTTTATTTTTATTAAATTATAGATATTTATAGAGAGTGTAAAAACTATTCGTATGCCTTTTAAAATAGAATAACTTTTTTATAATTGTACCAAACGCCCTGATATTTTATAATTAATTAGAAGCATTGGTTTACGAAATTATATGCAAAAAAGATTTTCCAAAAATGATAATTGATTATAAAAAATCAGATGGGTTGGTACAACTATAAAAAAGTTATTCTATTTCAAGGGTGTACGAATACTTTTTACACTCACTATATATAATATTTTTTCTTTTTCAATAAAATCTTAACGGATTTGAGAGTAGTACAATAGCATTAAATTCATTAAATGTTTTTGTTACTCATTTTTATCATAAATACGGCAAATCTGCAGTCTAGTTATACACGTTAAATAAAAATGATATATTGTTCACTTCGATAACAAAAATTTTCCAATAAATTCGTGAAATCGAAACGATTGTTTATCCTTTTCGAGGTTACGGATTCGCAATTAAACAGTATTACGTTTTGTTTAAATATTTACACGATCGTGCGCGATAGCAAATTGAATAGTCGCCAATATTTTCGCGACTGCACGTCCAAGCGAATTGCGAAATCAAAAAATAGAGAAGAGCCACTAGAGATCTTGCAATTTTATTGCGTACACAACCTTATTTTTTTTCCCCGCGTTGTAGAACCTTTTCCGTCGATGTAGTTCCCTCTCGAAACTCTTCCCATTTCTTTACTTTTCCCCGGGAACACCTTGACCCGTGATATTTCCACGGGATAGGGAGTAAAATAAAAAAGAATGTTGTTCGACCGATAAAAGGAGAACCGGGAAGAAGTCGCAGCATTTTTCGCAAACAGATCCTTAGCTTCGCGTTTCGAATAAAGCGTTCTTGTAAATAAAACGATAAAAAGACCATTCAAATTATTTTTTATTCTCGAAGCTACGTGTAAACAATCCTGAAATAATTTTTGATTACACACACACTCGGTAGTAATGTTAGCTTTACTGAACAAATTCAGCATTATCTGATATTTAATCTTCAGTTGAAGTATTTGTGAACAACTTGATCATCGTTGTTCGTACAACGTTGTTGGGCGCTTAACGTTTTAATGCTTCCTATCAAATATGATTCATGTCAAATATATGCTTTGCGTCGAGAGATTTACAATACCGAACAGATTTCGGCTTGTACTGGCAGCAGACATTGTCCATTATGTTGCACTGCTTAAATAGACAAAAATTGCGTCTCTTTCTTAAAAACATAAAGCATGCATGAAAAAGTTCAACAAACCGAACAACCATTTATTGGGTTGGCAAGAAAGTAATTTTGGTATTTTAAGCAATTTCAAGCACTGAACTTTAATAAATGAGATATTTTCCCTTTT
>CM052315.1:8329963-8643381 GCA_028455605.1 Lasioglossum malachurum
CGTCACTGCAAACCAATATGGCGGCGCCCTTACCTGTCAAGAAACTGAAAATATGCTCAAATTTAAGCGACCATAGCTCCTCAACTATTGGTCCTAGAGGATCGAAACTTCGATCTGCATCCGCGCCGGGTACTAATCTACTGGATTACGTACCAAATACCTCATAATTCGTAGGAGACAGGTACTAATTTTGAGTCCGGTAATGTAAAAAAAAAGTTTACCCTTTTATTGATTGAAGTTCATCGTTTGAATAAAGTAATCCGGTTTTATTTCACCTTAAAATACCGAAATTACTTTCTTGCCAACCCAATATTTGATGATTTACTTCCAGATTCTATTTACAACTCTAGGGAAATGCTGGGGTGTTCTGTAGAGACGAAAGCGTACATTAATATCTGCGTCAGAGATCCCTCAAAGTGCGTAATTAGTGCTTGCCATCAAACATGCTGTGTCTGTTGACGCAGGTTATTTTGATCGGAGTAGGAGATACATTATGTGGTTAATTATCAAAGCACCAGCCCACTAGCACTTAAATGATCTATGTATGTCTAATTTTAGTAAGATCTAGACGTCGAGAAATAGAAGCAGGCGACATTGTGTTTAAAACAAAATACTGCTTTGAATAAATTCATAGAAACGACAAATCTCTGTTAATTGATTCTTGTAGCCCACGCCGACTTTTAGACCGGTCTTTAATTAGCAAACTTCCACCTTTGATAAGCCGAAGTTTGAAGTCAGCTTTCCAGAGCACTGAATTATTTGTTAAAGTAGTTTTCTTCTTAAAGTCGGAGCCCCGGAGTTTCGGGAACTCAAACAAAATGGAAAATTCGTTTGCAGTGTACGCTACTTTCTAGAATTAATATTATAATAACTCCCTCCCCGATAATCCATTAGCTTCAGCGTCAAATTCTGACTCTTTCGGTGTTCCAAAAAGAAATAAAATTATCCAAATGGGTGAAAATGTTAAATAATCTTTGGAAGTATCACTTTGCTTGACCGTGCGATTATTATTGGAGTACAGTTTGTGCAAGTATATTAATAAAATTCAGGAAGACGGAAATCAGTTTCCTGTATTAACCCACCCCTTCGCACTCGAATGGCGACCCTGAGGCGCCACTAAAAATTACTGTACCATTATTGTAAGTATTGTTTATATTATTAAATATATAGGTATATTAATCAATTACTAAACATTTAGGTATTCTACGAGGTATCATACCAACTTTATATCCATAAAATTTTTAAAATCAATGGACATATTCTAGGTCGGAAGAAATGTTCAATTTTCGTGTTAAAATATCTCCGAGTGCAAAGAGTTAAGTTTTTATTGTAGTATTTGATAAATAAATTTCTGTTTAGACGTGGAGAGAGTATTTCTGGAGTTTCTGTAGCGGAGACTATAATTACGCGAGTCTGCCAGCATAGAAAATCAGTATAACTGTATTTAGACTATCAGCCAGTTCATGTAAAACGTTTACGTAGCCGTAAGGTGCATCGAGTGGAACGGTCTAACTTGCATACTCCATTTCCGGTGGACGTAGAGTTTGCAGTGGGCTCCGCAACTTGTAATTGGGTCATTTGGATGATACTATACTGAATATTCGATTTGTCAGCCTCCCTGCCCGGCGCAACCGTTATCATGTTACTATCGAAAATCAAAGGCGTAGTCGAACCGATCATGATAAAAATCAAACTTTACACTGAATTTATTCTTTGAAACAGAATTCGATCATCACTGTCACAAACTACGTGTTCTACTTCCGCATTCGCTAAAGATGATACAATAGATATTGATAAGACATTGAATTATTTTACGAAGTTCAATCAAGTCATCAATGAAAATGAATTTATTTTATCGTTTAGCTTTTCCAAAGAGGTAAAATTCATATAAAAATACACTTTTTCACAGATTTTTCCTTGGCACTCGAATGGATCAATTCTCCAACGGCACCCTCCATTTTTCTAAAAATACAATACCGTGGAATAACAACAAACAATGTCACGAAATAGTCGAACAATCTCGGTCAGAATCCCATTGATTCCTAATGATTCCATAGAATCGGCGTCGAGTAAATAAATCGGTTGATAAAACTTTTGATCAATCGGCATTGTTGATGAATAATAATCTGAAAACAAGTCCATTGAAATAACACCTGCGGGGAGGGGGGCTGGCTTAAACGATTACCTGCTGTGTTTGCGTTCGCTCGTGCCGAGTGTGTTTTGCATTTCGCTTCCCTTGTTTCCCAGCCGCTGCACGTGACGCGCAGTATTGCAAAACAATTTTTATCGCTTGAAAAACCTTGTACCTGTGCGCTACGCGTGTGCCGGTGTGTGCTTCTTGGTCAGCGCGTTTTATTTATCACGATATTTCATAGAGCCAGCCCCTCGAATGAATTTTCATCGCCCCACCCGGAAGAGATAATCATTTTTCAATATTCTTCGATCCACTTTTCGAAATGAACGGAAATCGACAGAAAATTATTTTCCAGCCGAAACTCGATTTAAAGGGATGCGAAACTCCCCGTTACGAACTTCGAAAATTTACCCCGCGCCAACATTGTACAATTCGTGCTCTTTGGGTCGACGTATTACACCCTCTACACCGCCATTCTGTCTTTCATCGAGTTTGAAAAAGGTGCCGCGATTTTCCGCTTTCCCCATCATTCGTTTCACCCCATTGAATCAAAATAGAAGACGCTGTTGAACTATTTTATTTTATTCGTAAATTCGACTTTTCAGAAAATAATTTGTAGGCTTTTGAACTGATGTGCATAGCATATGTGCAGGCAGAAAGGTAATTTGATATTTAAAATGTTTTTACTGGCTTAAAGGAGTTAGAGGGTGGTCGAAACACCCAGAAAAATTTCAGCGACTCCTCCTCTGTTTATTTTCTACCGACTGCGCCCCTCCCAGCAACCCCTTTCAATCAACGGCACTAAAAAATAGACTTGGAAAACATGTTTACGCTGACGTGCTACCCTCAAAGCCGAAACTACCCCTCGTGCCAAACAATATTAAAACATTTATAAAAATTGCAATTCTTGAACCGTGTTCAGAGAAACTGTTGCGTGACTTGAGGAGTTAAAGAAGTGGACTTTGTAGAGGCAGAGAGATATGAATTTAATAACCCTCGGGAAATAAACTACCCTCTATAAAATAAAGTCTGCGCCAAAAGCTCGCCTATTTAAAAATTGAATGAATTAGAAGAGTAGCTTAAGGGGTAACGAAATGGACTATTTACATGATGTATGAATTTACCACCCCCAACAAAATGAACTACCCTTCTCAGTATAATGGCTGTCACGAAACCAAAAGTTTTGTATTTAAAAAGCGTGGTAAAATTGAACGAATTAGAAGAGTGGTCTAAAGTCTAAGGGGTTACAGAAATGGACTGTTTACAGGATGTATGAACTTACTGTCGCAAAATTAAAAAATGCTTATTTTATATGATTGAATTAGGAGAGTGTGTGTGATGGAGAGTGACGTTTGAGTGATACTGTTGTCGAAAAATTTTCAGAAAAACATCTGCGGTTCTCGGTGTTTGTTTTGCGTTTGCCAGTCCCTCCCACCCCTCTCGACCAGTAAACAATATTTCCGTTCCTCTCGTCGGCTGGTCGTCCTCATTCGACCAGTTTCCAGGGTGAAGCGAGTGGGACAAAGGGAGAGACAGGGTGAGGAGACTAGAAGCAAAACGAGAGAGAGACGAGGAGAGGAATACGGAGACCTGAAGAGCGGCCAGCTGAGAGACAAGGATAGAGTGTCGTGTAAATGCGGGAATTAGAAAGAGACGCAACAGTGAACAGTGTTGAGAGAGAGAGAGAGAGAAGGACAAAGGGATCGGTAGGAATAAAAAGGGAGACAAGGAGGACACAACGAGCAGGAGAGAAACGTGCAGAGTGAGAATTGAGAGGCGCTGGGGCGGGGGAGGGAAGGCAAACACGTAGGGGAGGAGAGAAGTGTGTATACAGGGTGTTGGAAAAGTACGAGGAAAACACTGACGGTCAGACAATGGCATTTTTAAATTCTTTCTCGCTATTGCTGCAACTTTTCTTTTTTTTTTTTTAAACTTTTTTGTCTTACAATTTTTTGGAAACACTGCATTAAAATTGTGCAGTGCAACCTCAAATGCAACTCCAGAAGCAGACACTTCAGAATCCAGTTCAGAAAAACAAATTTAAATTTAGAATCCTCAGGTCAGAGCATATGTGTTGTTCGTTAATATCGAACTCATTCGATTCGACCCCGATTTCGAAATCTTGGTATCAGCACCGAATTAAAACTTATTATTACCCTTACTTCTCTTGTTTCGTTACTTCGTTACTTTCGGCCAGGTGGGAATCTCGCTGTTTCGCATTGCAGGAAGTTCGAGACTTGGATCTCCTCGTCTTCATTTCGATTCGGGGAACGCCGAGATTCCCACCTTTGGTTTATCCCACCGTCGAATCCCAGGGTCTTTAACTTTGGGATTCGTTTAGAACTTTTCCGTTGCCGGTCCGCCGCGTGGGAATTCTAATCGGAATGTTGACCAGGGATCCCCTAATTTAAATTGCTTGATCGGGGGAGCTCGCAGCTTCGATATCGGTCGAGCACACACTTTCTCTTCATGATTGCACCAAATGTATCGAATTTTTTAAATCTTCGTTTTTTATAATTCTGCAATTTGGGCACCTCGCCCCATTAATTTCGGCTAGAAAGCTTCCCCTGGCGAAAAAGAAGGTAGATGCTCGATTGTATCGTGAATTAAACAAGTGTGATCTAAACTGCACCGTATGTGGACTCATTATAATCGAAGAAATCTCACGGATGCGTGAATGGAACATTCGCGAAAAGATCATTACAAGCAAATTAGTTAAATAAACAAAACCGTTGGGTTTCCCCTATTTCCGAACCGTTTAAAGGCACGTAACCTCATAATTCGACCGCGAAGGGCGCCCAAACCGGCGAAACAAATTCCCAGCTGGTGGGAACCGTTTAAAAAAGCGGAAATTCGCATAAAGATCCGCAGTGGGCCGACGACGGGTGCTGAACAAGGTACAATTTCGCGTTGGACAAAACGAGAAAGCGGCTGGAGCCGGCGAGGACGATAAAACGTGGAAAAATGGAGGGTCGGCAAACGAAGAAAGCGGCGAAAGAAAGGGAAAGAGGAAGAGGGCGATGGAGGAGACAAGGACTGGAGGGGAGAAAAAGGAGAGATAAGGTCGCGCACGTTTCTCCTGACGCGGTTCTATCCGGAAGTCGCGCTGGAGGGGGGCTCTAGAATCGATAACCGCCCCTCTGCCACGTCGAAAGGGGTCGCCGCCACCCTCCTTTTAAAAGAGGGGGGCCGGGGAGAGGTGGAAGGAGATGTGGAGAGTCAGAGAGAGAGAGAGAGAGGGGGGGGCAACAGAGAGATAAAGAGAGAAAGAAAGAGTCGGAGAGAGTCAGAGGAGGCCAACAAGAGATGGAGAGAGTTAGGGAGCGATAAAGGAAGATACAGAGAGAGAGAAGGAAAGCAGGTTCGAACACCAGGTCGACCCCCAAAGGGGAAAACTGGCTGGCTGAACGATGACGCCGACGATGACGATCATTCTCGCGCACTCTGATCAGTTTAAAAGGCTCCCGGCACTTCCGAACCTCAAACGCCATTTTTCCGATCTGTTCGAGTTTCATTTTCTTGCTCCAACAGAGAATTCGTTCGTTTATTGGACTCTAACTTCTCGTTTAATCCTAGATGACTAACTTTTCGTACAAACGATTCTGAACATTGGAATATTCGATCCTTGCGATTTCTGACGATCTGACAAATGTTTCAGTACATGTAAGTTCTATTATAAAAATATAGATATGTACACTGTGTGTTGATTGTCGTCGCGATGAAGGTCGTCGCCTGTATTGGCACTAATTTCGAATCGCCTTGATATTATCGTTTGAAAATAAAAGAGTTACAATGGAGAAAATTGTGTGCCTTGCAAGTTGTATTGTGTGCCTTGCAAGTTGTATTGTGAACCTTGACTACGTGCAAATGTCTGCTAATTGTTGTTACAAATTGCTGGTTCTGTCGATAACGATCTTTGCTCGCCGTAAACGAACCACTTTTCGAGGAAGATATACAATGGACACGTGAGACCAATAAATCTTTCTAAATAGAACAATTTTCCCATTCTCTGAAACGAGACCTTGTTCGTTCAACCAATTCTTGAATTTTTTGATTGTCCGGTTTGCTACACACGAGTGATCACAGGATTAAAAATTGTTCGATTTTTCATCGTAACATGAAATTTGTTTAACAACGATGGGGAATTGAGTACAAGATCCGAGCAGAGTCGATTTACATGAGAAGAGTGAAATCAAGAGAGCAGGGTGCCTTCGATTGAAAGGATAAATCATGAATACTCCATTTCTGTTAACAACGGTCTAGGCGTGAATTCAACGGGAGGAAGTAGGACAGTCTCTCTGGCATGGCACCCTGAGTACCGAACGATTGATGCAATTCTGCGCAGAACTTAGTATTTCAGACGAGTTTCCAATTTAGTTTGCAGCCGTCCTCTCTGTCTGATAAGTTCGCGCGCGCTCGACTTAACTTCCGCAGCGAAAGAGTACTGCTGCGAATTAGAGTTCTGCTGCTCACAACAGACTAAATACCGTTTCTCCAGGCACGCAGACGCGGTTCATACACTCCGTGTATTAGACGAACGTCAGATGAAATTCCTCGTAGAAGGAATATACAGAAATACTAATCATCGATTAGATAAGCTGAGGTACTCTCCGATAATTTATAGTGGGGCACTCTCAGAATTGATAGTGTTGCACAACTGATATAAATAACTTTCGAGTAGCGTCTATCAAAAATTGATGATCCTTAGCTCGGTGCTCCATAAATGTTTCAAGAGTTCGATAAACAAATGGTAGGAAGAAATATCAGTCAACAAAAACGTTTAACAATAAACCTACCGAGCTTTAAGAATGGCTGGCATGTGTTGCCGTATGTTTGTGCTCCATAAATGTTTCAAGAGTTCGATAAACAAATGGAAGGAAGAAATATCGGTCAGCAAAAATGTTTAACGATAAACCTACCGAGAGCTTTAAAAATGGCATCATAGAATGTACACAATCATTCTGAGGAGCCACAGTAATCACTAATTTATTATCTGCTATTCCGTGTATTGGAAAAATTTTTGTATAGATTTTCTTGCTTGAAATGAGAAGTCGAGTACTTCACGGGTATAGAAATAAGAACAGCAATACTGAAGTCTCATTCTTCAGACCTTCAACTGCGTCGGACAGCAAAGATTGTACGACACGCAGAGAATTTTTGAAATCGACTTTTGTCCGACTTCTCGGGCCAAATACCCGACGGTGCGCCAGGCAGATCATCGGAAGAAGAAGCACGCGACGAGCCAAGTGATAAAGGACTAATCAGTCGTGAAACTAGCAGAATCCGTGTCAATTCCGGGCCCGAAAGACGTGACGGAAGATTAAAAGGAAGAGCTGGCAGTGATCCAACCGGACAAGATTCCAAAATCGCGATCGACGAGGACACCAGCGAGAGAGTGCTCCGTTCTGCCGGTTGTTGATGATGATTGCGAGCTTCATAATTCCAGGTCACGCTCGTTAATGATCCCCCGAGTGCGACCCTGTTTCCGTGGAATCAACGTGACGGTTCATTGACGAATTCAATTGCGTCGAATGGAATTTACATGGTTTCCTGTGTTAACGGCGACTTGCGTCGACGACGTATCCTGGAATTGCCCGGGCTTAGTTTGATCATTACGCGGCCGAATTGAACGTTCGTTGATTGAACTTTAATAATTCGTCGTCTCCCCGCCCACGGCACACACTTTCGCCGACTGTTCCGATGGGATGATACGCCCGCGTATCGATCGCGATCTTCCAAAAAAAAAACCTTCGCTGGCTATTTTCGATATAGGGCCATTCGTTGAAATATTCATAATATCAAGAATAAATGCTAGGAAATACGCAATTTATAAACGAAGGCATCGGTGATTTCAATTATCTGGAGAACTACTAAGTAACAAGTAAACCATTTTAGATTTTATTTGGAGACAATAAAATTTAAACAATTAATTGAAAGATGATTGCGAGAAACATGTATTATAATTCTATTCAAGAGTTACAGTAAAATGTCAGCAAAGTCCGAGGCTGTATATCGCGGTGCAGCGTTGATTTATATTAACGATTTTTTAATGAAACTTTTACCATCCTATTTGTGACATTTGCCTGATTAAAACGAGCCCGAACACGACAGAATTTCCATCATATTTACACGTATTAGCTGGATCATTGCGCGGCCGAATTGAACGTTCGTTGACTGAACCTTGATATAATTTGCAGTCTCCCGCCGCCGACGGTACAGGTTCGGCGACTATTTCGCTAGGATGATACGGTCGCGTATCAATCGCGATCTTTCAATTGGAAATTGAATCGCTAATGGCTATCGATACGGATCTCGAGCATTAATTAAAAAAAGTTCCCCAACAAGATGAAGTTACCGATAAATTTCAAGCAATAATTGCAGTCGGAGATACTTCGCGAAGATTACTCCGATCGTGTTTCAGTTTTAATTGCAGTCGTTAACAGCGTAGTCAAAGTTCCGTCCACGTGTCAGCATCGTTAAACACTACCATCATCGAAATCGTTGTTCCAGTCACAATGTTATCATCATTAAACAGGATTATAGACTTTACGCATCGTTATTAAACATTATCGAAATCGTTAGCATCGGCAACGTCGGTATTATTAAATGTTGTTGAAATTATAAGATAACGATTACTATAATTACCGCACGTCAACATCGTCGTTATACCTCGTCGAAGTTAGTACTGTCATCATTACTATCAGTAAATGTAGTTACAGTCATTAAAAATCATCATTGTTATCAAACATCATCAAAATCATCATCATTAAACGTCATCAAAGTCATTATCATCAACCCTATCGACTCCATCGTCGTTACAATCGTTGACGATCGTCGCACATCATCAAAATCATCATTGTTATTAATCATCATCATTAAACGTCATCAAAGTCATTACCATCAACGCTATCGACTCCATCGTCGGTAAACATCGTTACACTCGTTAAAGATCATCGAACATCATCGAGATCATCATTGAACGTAATCAGAGATGATCAAACATCATCGAGATTGTCATTAAACGTGATAAAAAATCATCAACGTCGATATCACCGTGTACCTCAAAGTGGTAATCGTTATCGACGCCATCAACGTCATCAGGATCATTAAGCAGAATCATCATCAGTGTCGTTACCGTCGCCGATAATGCAGGATTAACAATCGCCTCGACAATGACGGTGCAGAATTGCAAGACAAAGTTGTTTGCACTTTGTCCAGCTGGCCGAGGAGTATTCCGATACGATCGCGATCATCAGCCGGAAGTAGAATACAAATCTAATCAAAGCGACTATTGATTGTTATACAAAAGAGAGGCGCACGATGGTGGTAAGAGGGTTTTCGAGGGGTTTCGTTCGAGATCCAGTTTCTGGTGTTCTTTTGTCCCGTGGAGGAATCATTCATGCAAGATCCCGCCAGGAAATGACCCGGGCTAGAAGAAGAAGAAGCGTTCTTGAAGCGCCGCGCCACGCCGTCGAGCGTCATCGATCCGAGAGCTTAGACCATATATACTTATACAAGATCCGACTTCAGATAATATGCCGTGTTCCAAGATTACTTCATCTACCAGATGACGGATGTGAGCGAAGTGCTACAGTTTTCTGAGAAGTCGCAGTGCCGCGAAGCTGAAGCGGTAAAGAGGAAAGGGGAGTCTTCTCCGTACCTCATTCTGTATAAATATTTATGAAAACTGTAACTGTAATATATATTTGATTTTATTAGAGTGTGTAACTGCACCAGTGAATGAACATTTAAGAAATTGTTCAGGAAGATATTTCATTTAAAAAGAAAATATGTGAATTAAAGGAATCTCGTATATGCCAAATGGCTCCCTGTACTTCATTTGTCTCATAATTTTTCTTTATTAAACGTTAAATAAGAAATATAAAAAATACCAGTCAATGAACACCACATTCTAGTAATTGGCTTGAAATTTGTTGAAATATACAAAGGCGTTCATTTACTGGTGCCCGTTTATTCGCTGGTGCACAGTTACCCTACTCGATCAAATTTACTTTACTCTTATTACTTTAAGTATGGCTAACACATTTTGTCAATTATAATTCGGAAAAAGTGAGATATGAATGTAGATGTTGATAATATGAAATCCGTATTTATCTCCTCGCATCTTACTTTATTAAAAAAAAAAGGAATAGTACATTAAGTATAAAATAGACCACTTTCATAAAACACATACGATCTAAGGATCCGAGTGTGCCCTAAGTGCCGCGAGTTTCTTCGGGGCCTGGCTTCTCCGAGCTGAAGAAGTAGTTCCGCCGCATCATTTAATCAGACTTACAACCGGACTGAATTCAACCGGGCTTGCCTAATGGAGGAGCTGGCCCGGTTCTCCTTTCTCGACTGGCAAAACTTTCCGGGAATTTATGAAACGTCCGCAATGATCGATGACCGACCAGCTCCTATCGTTCAACGCGCAGACACGCTGTTAGCACCCGTGCTAGCAATTATAGATTCTCCCAACCTGAGAGAGAAAGAGAGAGAGAGAGAGAGAGAGAGAGAGAGAGAGAGAGAGAGAGAGAGAAAGTTCAAACCCCGAGACACACAGGGCCTCGTGTAAAGTGAAAATAGGATCGACCCCGGGGAAAGGGACCCCGAGCAAATGAAGGTTTACGGGGGAAATTGATCGAGAACAGTCTGTCCCATTGTCGAAATTCATAACATTAAACCCAGCAGGACATCGCGGATGGGATCCGAGCAGAATGGAAATCGGGTTCCCCTGATCTAAATATTTATGGTGGACTGGAATAGCCTGGACGCTGGGTCAGACCTGCTGGGAGACATAGAACTGCCGAGATTCCTTTGATTTCGGCCTGCCGGACGTTTCATTGCAAGTATTCTTTCAGATTTCTCGTGGACATTTTCTCTCGGATAGACTGAGACATAGATTTATGCTGGCAAAGATTGTACTGCGGTAATATCAGTTACTAGTCGGTACATGGAGAGAAACATCCGTCTATTTGAAAATGTATTAAAAGACTGTACTTGAAATCTATAATTTCTACATGCGCGCAGAATAGATTGAAACAGATTCTAACTAAAAATCTATAATTGCATTGCACGAATAACGCCCCAGTAGATTGAGGAAAGAGAAAGTTAATCTGTCGCAGAGGATACATTAGGATAGATTGAAAGGAAGATTTGTGCTGTATGCCAATATTTGGACGAAAGTATAAGCAAAACAAACGCGAACCTTCTTCCTGGTATTTCAAGAGATAAGAGGATTCATAACTTGGGATTCCAAATACAAGATTATCTCATGATCCCTATTATGAGATAGATTAAATGATATCATTTCAATTCGCCTTCCCGAAGATTCTATTCAGCCGATAACCGAACACAATCAGATTTTAATATCGTCTCAGATAACAAGAACCTAGGTTTATTCACACTAGAATCGTTTCTGACACAACATGATCGATTAAGAAGGAAACAGATAGATTAAATATTTTCTGCATGAATTACGATAACACATTTCGAGTAAAATCTTTTGCCAGATATTATGGACATTTAAATAACTATCACCGATCAAGCAAATCAATCTGTCCGGAGCCTGGGTCCGTTTCGACTCACAGATCGACTCATAAATTCGTAATCTACCTAACTGATTCTTTTCTCCCGAAAAAGTTTCCAGCAAATTTCTCACTGCCTTTCTGAAAGGCAGAAGATTGCTTTTCTGTTTTGAAGATCTTAAAAGCCCGTATGATGGGAACATCTGTTTCAACGGGTAGAGACGGATAACACCCACAACCCCGTGTACGTCCCTTGGAAAAGCCCGGCGACAGTTAATGTTCCACGGTTCCCCATACGTTTCGCCACCCTGAAGAGCCTCGTTTGAGGGGACCCCTTTTCACCGAGCTTGACACTCTTTCAACTGAACTCGTTCTTCCCCAAGGGACATTACATCCGAGTCATTAGGAGGACAGTGGCGCAGCGCGAGCCCGAAAGGAACCGTGGCTAATCCGTGTGCCAGGCTCCTCTCGCCATCTTTGGCAGATGTTCTGGGGCGTACGGACGTGCCACGTATCACCGATTGCTTTCGTCTTTCCTTCGATTTACAGGAGAGATAACGTATAAGTCCAGCGTTTGGACTAGCTGATAACAAATGTGTTCCCTGTTGCGAGGGTTGGAGACGTAACTCGGGCAGATGCGCACACTACCCCCGGCAAAGAACACTTGAAAATATTCGCGGCGTCCAGTGAGGAATAAATTGATAACACTGTCCAACAAATTTCAACTTTTTTTATGTTCCCAATATACTGTCGGGTCCTTCTTATTTTAAACATGTTTAAACAATCATAATGCATTGATATTATATATCACTGGATTCGGGAAAGTCTACAGAATCTTTTGCTGTAAGGAACAATTCAATAGCTTTTACAATAACATCACAATATTCTGAAAGTACCTATTCGTCAAGGTTCAAAAGGAAGGAACAGAATAACCGAAGGTGCCCCAGGTGAGAGAGAATATTTCTGGGTTGTAGAACCTTTCTTCCAGCAGGAGGAAGAGGGGTGTCGCTAGTGGCTGAATTCGAGGCTATAGACAGCGCTGAAAATAAGTCGCAGGAGCCTGGAACGATCGTATCGGTGATAATTTAGTCGCGGCCGCGGCTTAGAATCACAGGCGAGGTGAAAAACGACGCGAAAACGACGCGAAAACGAACGAACCGCTCTGCGGATTCAGCAAACCGGGTTCGTTGAACCCCCTTCGTTTAATTGCGCGGCACCGCACCGGCTGCAACGGCCGCTGAAACGATACACTCGGTCGCATCCTTCAGACTCCGCGCGTTCTAACGATTAGCATGATCATCTTTATTAATTCGATGACACGTTCCGCTGAACCGACTCGATGCCCCTTCTCGCCCTGCACAACGGAAACGTAAAGGCTTTCTCGGAACGGACAATTTTCATCGTCGGAACGATCGACATAACCTCAAACCACCGGAACGCTTCCCTAGGGACTCCGACCGGGTGGAACGCCCGATTCTCTGCCACAACAAAATTCTTTTCTAGAAGCTGCTTTGTTGAACAGCGAAGACTCACTTTTTTCTCAAAAACAATCATCGTAACAGGAAAATGTTTTATCAACATCTCGTGAAATGTTCGTTGCTTGAGATAACCACGAATAAAATTCTTTCTAGAAACTGCTTTTCTCAAAAATAATTGTGATAACAGGAAGCTCTAGAATTCGTGCCATAAACCTAAAATTTTTTCCAGCGAAGCCAACACGCTCGGTCCTAGGGATTTTATCTTTTGTCTTCACGGTCTGGCCTACCCGCTAGTTTCATGATTAATAAGCCTGTAACAACGATGTCTGCGAGAGCATTGTTCAATCGTTATCGGAGGATCGAACCTTGATAAAATAGACGTGTCCATGTTCAGCCATAAAACACGTGTACGTCTCTGCCTGCCCCAGTAATTCGCAACAGCCGCCTCTGGGAAAGGTGGATGGGCAACGATCGGAATGAGTTTGACGTCCATTAACGCGAATCATTATTCCGGCTAGGATTAATTAAGTTCAGCCTCGATGCATACGGGTCTAGGACATTCGACGCGTGTTCAACACGTAAGCGTTCAAGGCCCGATGCTGTGCATAATTGAAAAGTTAGAAACTCCTGGTAAGCAATTACCCCGACGACGACTTCCGGGTGGCCCCAGCGAAATTCGTTTCGGATTCCGGTTAACGTCAAGGGGGCCGAAGTACTTCGATGTCGCTGGTGAATTTTCTATACGTTGCTCACTGTGTCGAGTATGAAATTAGACCGCTAATTAACCGGGCTTCAATATCCCATGGGTCAGCCGGCGCTGGAGGGGAAGAACCTACGACTACCAAAGTCCTAGTAACTAGTAATTTTTTCCTATACATTTCTCACTAGATTTACATTAGAAAGTTTAGGGCTACCAAATGGGTCCATCTTTATCCGGTAGCTGTAGCATACATTGCCTTATAATAATGACAAAATTGCATTTATTTAGATTTCGCAGCAGTTGTGTTTAAATACGTACTTCAATAGAAAAGTTTACTAAAAAAATTTCTCAGAGAAACATACTTATAATTTGTTGGAACATCCGCAAAATTAAGTCGAGTGTTGAAGGATACTAAGAGTGTCCCGGTATATTTTAACGGTCCTCGGGTCTTTGTCGCCGGCTCAGGTCAGAAGTGGAAGGCCTGCAATCTTCAAATTCAAAGAGGCCCTGAGTAATAAATTAAGAGTCCTCCCACATCTATTTTTCCGAGTGGACCCAACAGGGCTTTTTCTTTTCCTCTAAAACTTTCTCTTTAGCTTCACTTCCGTTTCGGCTTGCCACATAACTGTACAGACGTCTTCTGACTAGTTTTTCTTCGGTCGAATAAAGGACAGATACTTTGAATTCTTGTGCGTTATTTATTGAATTATAAATACCCATTTCTATTATAATTGTAATATTTCTAAAAAAAAAACAAATCAGGAGCAAGTCATTTTGACTCATCCGGTAGCTCTAGCGTCAAAGTTAGTTCTCGGTGGGCCCAATATTGTCAGTGGTAAAATAGAGTGGGCGGTACGCGTGCAGTGCAGCCAACAGTACCCGTCCGAAACAAAAAATCTAGGCAAACAACTGTCTCGCGACAAGAAAAGGAATACTAAAAACCGTTTACTGCGTGCATCGTCGGATTCCGACACCGTTTTACGGCGCGTAGTGCTTTATTCGGCTGCTTAGAGCAGAGACGTATGACCAGCGCGAACGAGGGAAAATTACAATGTTCCACGGTCTCTCGGGGAATAGGCTTGGACCTTTTGTGAAACGCTGGCGCGACCAAGGAAATGAGCGGAAGATGTTCCGGCGGTGAATAGCTTCACGAAAAGGAGGCGAAGAACGTCGTCGCCGAGCCGGCGACCATGATCGAACAAATAATGACGGCCATGAGGAATATGAGAGCCGAATGACGCGCTCGGGAGACATTTTCATTTCACTGTGGCCAAGCCGTAACGCTAATACCGTTCAAATTGAAATATCTTCGAAACTAATAACTTCAGATATAAAGACCTTGGTATTTCCTTACAGAGCATTTCGAGACTGTATCGAATCAACTTCGAAGCCACGTATTTTCGAAAATTTTGATGTTTCCCACATAAAAAAGAATACTGGCTGAACGAGCAAACGTTGGGGAATAAAATGCGAAAGATCGCGTTCGAAATTCCGTTTCCGTTCCGTCAAGAGAAACTTGTAAAGAGCGACGCGGAATGGGAAAATTGGTCTGAATCGGAAAAACTGAATTCTCCGGATTTCGATATTTTTTCGGGCCAGCATTTCGGCGGATTCGCAAACTTTTAATTGCAACCCGTGGTCCGGTTTCGCGCGTGCAACACCTCGCTGTCGGACAAAAAGGAAACCCTGCAGGGGCTCGGTCGGCCATCGCATGCAGACACCGTTATGCATGTCGTACGTGCGAACGAAAGGGACATACCCGCCGGGAATGCAATCGCGAAGCGAGAAAATCAGCTTTCGCAGGGGTTCTCAACCCGCGAACCCAACGGACGAACGCGCCCGATAACACCTTGATCCGATTAAAGTATTATCCCCGCCTCAAACATTTCGGAAATTCGACGAATTTATTCCTAGATTCTATATTTCGAGGATTTCGCGTTGAATGCGAATCGAATTCCCGTGGGGAATGTTTCCCGTTGACTTCGGTGCGGCGAAACCCTGATCTCCAGTGTTACCACGATGGTATAATCTTAGAACTTTAAAATTTCACGAAATTCCAATGTCCCAGGCGGATTTTTTATTATGTGTGAATTGAATTGTCCGAGACCGTAGGGATTTTCTGTTGCTTTCGGTATAGCGTAACCCTGATTTCCAGTGTTACCACGATAATGATCTCGATTCATTTCCGTCGGGAATATCCCTTTCATTAGAAGTTTGATATAAATTTGACAAACTGCACAGTCTGTCGGTTAGCAAAGCCTATTACTGCTAAAGTTAGCGAAGCTGAGTTACGGTGACTATTTGTACGGAATGAATTTTGGTACGGCAGAAAGGGACGATTGGAAACGTGTATGCTGGGCGGTGCAGTGTTTTCGATTGAAAAAGAGGAGCGGAGCAGGCCATATGCGTCTCCCACAGAGAAAAGGGAGAGTGCAAGGGGAATGCATATCGTTGCAGCTCGATGCAACGACCAATCGGTCACGCGATAACAGCCAAAAACTCGAAACGTTTCTCCCTTATCTCACCAGAATAACTTCATCGGAACGATGGCAACAACCCATTCACAATTTCACTCAAGATTATTTATCGAGGCACTACTGTAACAATTTCACGCAATTGTTTTCCCGTTTTTAATGTGACGTTTTTCTTATTGAAATGATGCTCAGCGCGATACAATTTGAATCGTGTTTCCATTATCCGGATGAAACGCGCAAATTAAATCTGCACCGAGCCCGTTTTAATCGGTGGAAGTGCCAAGAGTACGTTGATAAAAGATTCATAAACGAATCGTCAGAAAGAGAAAACAAACTTCCGATGATAAATTGGTATTGTTTCATCGACACGCCGATGTTTCTTTTACCCTATCCTTCGCTGCGTTCCAGAGATCGAGTAACAGTGTTCGCAGACGATGTAAAGAGCATTTCGAGTCCCGAGTTGGAACATAAATCGAGTCATTGCAGCAATTTAAAATTCCCCAGGCGTTTTCCCGAAGAAAACCCCGGCGCGATTATTTCCCGGCGGTTTTCAAGGCCCCGTCGATCGGCTCGTTTCACTGGCACACATAGCGTGTGTACGTGGAACCTGTCTCGCTGGTGTTATCTCGCCTTAATATCGCCGGCTTATCGTTACTAGTTCTCCGACTGCGTGCGACACCCGCACGCATCCGTGCACACAATCGCCTGACGGTGCAACCTGCGCGCACAGCGAACACCGCAGCCGCCGCCGCCGCCGCCGTCGTCGCGATTACATAACACGCATCATTCACGAACCCGGCTGTTATGCGGACAAACTAGGCGTTTCGAAAGTAATCGGGCAACGCTGGCTGACAATTAGACGCCTAGAGCGTCGTCGGACACCGTTTCGCCGGCGTCCAACCGACCGTGCGCGGTTATTATTAGACTGAACTCGAACTCCGACGGTCGAACGCGTCCGTTTCTCAGATTCCGATAGATCAGGCGACCCTAACACCGACGACGTTCTTATGCCAACTTGATGTAAACAGGCTCGTTCGGCATCGATACCTCCACCGATTTGTTTAACACCTTTTTTTATAGATTTTTGTACTATGGGTCAGGATGGACCCAGGCAGGGTGAACTACTGGAATCGGTGACAAAGTGACGATTAACTCAGAACCGCACCGAGAATCAGAATCTCAGAATCTTTGTTTCTTGATAGATTATAATATATGTGATGATATCGGCGCACAGGTTCGATCAATAATGAAAACACTAGCAGTTTTGCAATTAAATCAAAAACTCAACGTTTCGATCCTGATGTGGATACTGATCGAACCTGTGCGCCGATATCATCACGTATTATTACCAAAATTACGATCGGAGAACATATTAAAATCATACTTTTTGATAGATTGTCAGGGTTAACATCGGTGACAAAATTGTGCACACACATGTCACTGAAAATGCAAGTGTATTTTGTCTTCGCGAGGGTGAATCATAAGGGCAGTTACGAGTCGAACTAAAATATGCTGGGCTATTGAATAAGTGACATGAGTCACGTAGAATGAAACTCACCTCTGGGTGGAGCCGGTGGTGCCCTCTTCGGGGTGTCGTCCGCAGAGGGTGTTCTCTCCCTCATGCTTTCCTATAGGACCCCTTAGAGCCACCACTTCGGTGAACCCATATGCCATGTCCTCCTGAAACATATCGCAGAGAGGAATCTTAAAGACTCATTCAATACCGCATTCCTATTTCATTGGGAACCGAGGAACCCTAATGAAAATGCTTCCCAGACGTTTCAGTTGTTCGCGAATCGAATCGATTAAACACCCTTCAATTTTTTCAACTTCTCACAGCCGGAATACTTGACTGATACTCGACTATTTTTTATGGAGACTATTTAGACAACTATTTTTTTTTGTTACTGAATAAATTTCTCTGAATGTCTGTTCTACGCTCGCTAGTATATTAATTTGTTTTAACATTAAACCTACCCCCACCGGTCAAAAATGACCGGTTTAGATTTTTAATTTCGCGCTTATTGAAATTATAAAGCTGCTTTCGTAGTAAATGATTAAATAAATACACTCAGTAGCGCAAATATTACAATATGAACCGCACAAAGTTCAAAGAAATATAATCAAGTTATTTTTAAAAGGCCTACTTATAAAGCTCGGTAGATTTAGCGTTAAATAATCTATCCATTTTGATTGGCTACACAAGGGTTAATGCGTCTCTGCAGTATCGATCAATGTGTACATAAAATTTTAATAGATGTCTTTTGACACCTTCGGTAGAAACGCTGCTAAATTCATCATTTCGAATTTTCAAGTGTAGCTCAACAATAATCACCACTGTGGTCATTGGTGATTTGCTTGAACGCAGAATACATCAATGAACCTTGCCAAGGTGTGTTGTATGACCGACTATTCACTTTATGATAAATAGTGATTAAGATGTTTTCGTCAGTGAACCACGACCGGTCACTACCCTTAGTCACACAAAAATCAGCACTATGATACATAATTGTAGTCAGCTCCCTTTAAGGGGCTTCTATTTAAGTTCGTGCAAAAGACTGTGTTGAAATATGTCAAAATGAATCTATTGTTTCACTCACAAGGAATGATCGATTTAATATATGTATATTTCAGTTTATTTATAAACCCGTTAGAGCTATTTGTTCGATGTATCGTTCAATGCTTTCTAGCCTGAATGATACTCACTTGACGTGTGATATTTAAATCAAATAGACGTGTTTTCTGTGTGCTCATAGTTGTGTTAATAAAACTCCATTAAGTTAATTTTGTTTGATTAAATACATAATCTAATAATAATCTAATAGACTGGACCACAGGATTTTTTAGTAGAAACCCTAGCGCAGCTAAGTTCTCGCTCTTTCGAATTTCTGTCTATCCCGAATTGTCAGACTTCCGACGAATCATGCTTTGTAACGCGCTTCTCGTACTTTGTGACCGGACTTATAGTTGAGGAGTTTCATTAATAAACTAGTGTTTCGTTTATCATAAACGTTTATTAACCCTCATCCGGAATACGACAGGTGCAACCCCGGAAGGATCGAATGTGTTCGTCAATTTGACGAACTATTGTCCGAGGCCGGTTGAGAGCCACTGTTCCAACGCTCGATGATGCAGTAGGAGAGGTCTAGAGCTGCGGCCTGGTCATATCGCGATGCTCGGCGCAGCTCGTGTCGTGTCGTGGTGTGAGAGTACGTACCGGTAGGTGTGCACGTGTGTTCGTGGTGCCTGGTAGCTTGGTATCACCTGCGCGATACTGGTATTCGATTCTGCGGAGGCCCGGCTTTTTCATCCGGCGTTTGCGTTGCGCAGAATCCGCAACCGGGCTTCGCTTTTCCGTGCTTATTGGAACGCGAACCCCCCGGCTTCTCTCCATCGAGTGGATACATACCACCTCGTGCACACGGAGAGTTTCGGGGCCGGCTTTATTTGCCCGGGTTTGATTAGTTCATTCGTTTCACACGCTCCTGTTTTCCTCGTCTATCGCGAGCTCGCGAGCGCGCCGGAGCTTGGCGCGGTACGCACGTGTCTCGGGACTGGGTTTCTATTATTAGGGAACACAAAGGCGAACGGCCGGTGATCGAGCGAATTTTAAGTCGCGAAAGATACCATGTCCGTGATCGATCGTCGATCGAGTTTGTTCGAGGTCGAGGATACACTCGCCAGTGAGAAACGGACTTAGGTCCGGTACCTGAATCTAGGCGCAATACCTGAATGCAGGTACCCGGATCGGGTGACTAAATGTAGCCGTAGTGCGGGGGTAGTCGTAGGCAGCTAAGTGTCTAAGTCAAGTATTCATATCAGGTATCTAAATATGGGTGTACTCTATAGTATCCGAAAGTGATCTCTAACAATCTCTATGGTGCGTGAAGTAAAGAGATACCTGAGCGAGGACCTCGAAAGCCTGTAGTGCTTGAACGAGAATTACAGAGATTTATGGTACCTGAAATCTAGCTGTTAAATCCCCTGCTTCGAAGCACCCGAAATAAAAGTCTCCGAAACTTGAAGTACCCGTATTCAAACGACAATATAAACTACCATGGTATGTAAAAGTGCCCGAATGAGGTAAGCCCGAAACCGAGTAACCAGAAATCACTATGTCCAAGGAACCCGATGGAACCAACCAACCCCCCTGGCTCCCCACCACTACGTAAATCGTTATCCAACAGTAAGTAACAAAATTGATTACCCCCCTATCAGATAAGACATAATTTCACGGACAGCACGAGTGCCTCGACTAACAGCTACTGGCGACATTAGGCGATAAGAAAAGCGTTCGACTCGGGTATATCGTACATAGAACGGTTCTATTCTCTATCGATAACCGAATGAACCCGAGTTACACAATACACGGATACATATACGTCGTACACCCTCGAGAAAAATCGTACGAAAAATATCGGACTCTCTCGGACGAACCGAACACGTTTCCCGACGTGTTATTAATAAATAATTTCTATAAATAACAGAAACAACAGTGATTTATAAGAGAGCGGGAAAAGAGCCGGATAAGGTAAACGAGCTAAACATTGTTTGCCGGGGCGAAAGCTAAACAAACGATAAGGCCGAATTCGCTCGTTTCTATCTCGCGCGGTGCATGCGAGAGCGAGCGCGCGCGCGCGTGCATCCATAATCAAGGCCAGCGGTGCTCAATTACCAATTTCCACCGGCGTTATCCTCAATTTCCGCGAAACGCCAGCAATTTCGTATCATCGAAATGTCGCGCGAACAAACAACGAACGGACGGGAGCTTACGCTAATGCTGCTCGAAGGACCGTGGTTTCGAACAGTGGTTCTCAACCAGCGTCGCTCTTTCGTCTCGAATAATTTTTTAACTGAACCTTCACCGTGTTCGTCACGTTTTTCTGATTACAACGAGCCCAAACACGATACAGTTTGGATCTCATGATTATTAGTTCGAACAATCAGGTAGATGTAAAATCCAAATTCTATCGTGTTTGGGCTCATTTCAATCAGCACAATGTCACCAGTATGATGGTGTAGGTTTCGCTAAAAAAAAGAACGATTAAGAAGAAAACAGTTTTGCCAATAAATTATAACATTGTTTTAGCTTCCTAGTCTCTTTTCAGCGAATTTGTGACCGCATATTCGGTGAAACTAAATTCTTCCAAAATATCTTGTACATCTCATTGACATGTATCGAGGCGTTACCGTGCCTCGAGCGAGTTTCTCAATGAGAAACAGGAGAAAGAGGATCGATATCCTTCGGTACGCGCACGATTGACAAGGAACGTCGCGCAAACAGCAATTTAATTTAAAAAAAAACCAGCTAGTGGATTAATTGAGTGCAAAACCGAGCCGGTTAATCGATATCGCGGTCACTTAAGAGTGCTTCTGTGAAAACGGACAAAGAAGAAGTAGTCGACGAAGGAGAGAAGAGCGGAAGATGGGGGACGGTAAGGGGGCAGGAAGAGAGAGAGAGAGAGAGAGAGAGAGAGAGAGAGAGAGAGAGAGAGAGATGGAGAGAGAGAAAAAAGCGAAGAAACGGAATGGTTCCAGTGCCAGTGGTGCACTGCAGACTTTTCCACGGCGGAATGCCGCGTTTCAGCATTCCAGGCGAACACTGGAACCCTCGACAGACTTTGATTTATAGGGATTCAGTGTTTCTGGCTCGTCGTTAGACTGTGGACACCCTTCCCGAGCGTAATGCTGTTCTTCTTTAGCTCGTTAGCATCCCGTCTGCCAATATTAGGGCTGTTGATTACGGTCTGAGGAATTTCAAATGATTCCCCGCCTCTTTCACTTCATTTTTTAAAGTTAAATAAATCCGTTTAAAAATCTAAATTAAAATGGGCACGGAACGTTACCATCAGAAGTCCGTAGATCTCACCAGAAGCTGATCTCATAAGAACTGACTAAAATTCCCTAGAACCCACTATGATCGAGTTCCGGTCATACGATGGTATTATATAAAGAGGGAATTGAACGGGGATACATACATCGGTTGCAGTCTTCGGTGTTTTTCCACATTTCTTCAATTTTCAGTTTCCCCACATGATAATTACCAGTTACATACCAAAAAAAAAAAAACTGACTGGCTGGAAGTCGGAGCAACTCGCTATTGCAAAACTGTGGCACGATCACCTCGCAGTGGTTAATAAAGCTCGTACTATACTATATGGTTACTATAAAGTAACCATCAGCGGCGGTTTTATTCAATGATGCCAATGACACACACACGGCCCGTCATGTGCAGATGCAGTGGCTCTCATGACAGTCGGGAATACCAGGTCGATAATCTTGACCGTATCGAAATTATGATCTAGATTTCTTTATTGTTTTAACTTTCGTCACGTCGACTTTTTCAATGTTCGGTCGCTGCGGATTTGTGAGAGTTAATAAGAATATTGAATTTATTGGAAAGCTCGCGCCTCGATTAGACTCCATTTTGACCGCGCCCTCGCCGACTTTCTTTGCCCTGGTCGAGTTGACCATTTTTTAGTGGATTTAGCATTAGGGGTGGACACGTTTTGAAACTGTTTAAGTGGTTGCTTCGATTAAATGGACCTCATACACGTCGAGACCGAACATTTATAGAACGTGTGTCTTTTAAGACTATTTTGCTGTAACTCATTTGATTGGTTCTTCAATCTCCATTTATAGGATATGAATAAGAAAGTTATCATTTTGAAATAGTAACAGGAAAACCACTATTTCATATCCTTGAAAGAGCGCTTTATTTAAAATACTGAAACATTACGAAAAGGATATCTATTACACGCTTACGTGAATCGAGGATAATTATAAAATTTCTCGAGGCTCCGCCTCCATGGCTCCGCAGACCCCAGGCCACGCCCTCAAGATCTCATTCAGCCGTCTCAAAACCATTGGAAGCCTAATATCACTGGTGATACGCGTTTGTTCCCATTCCAGTGAGTTATTTAACAACTATGGCCGTTAATCGGCCGCTATATCGGCCGGCTTTATAATTACAATCGTTATTGGCGGCGTCGAAGTGGCCGGGGCATTCATAATCGATGACGAGCGGCATTTAAATCTATCCCGCGTGTGAATTGCCGTTAATTGACTCGCAATGGCCTTTGCGAAGTTGCGCGACGAAACACAAAACCCGCAAAACACCGGGTAAAATTTCCGTCGAATCCGAAATCAACGGCGTTGACCCATTTTCCCACGCACAAAGGCCGTGCACGCGTCGGCGAAAAAGCAAGCCCGGAAATTTGAAAATCATATTTCGATCTCCTTTGTTCAGGTTCGTCGTCGCCGTTCTGTTCGCTACTTCCTGAACACCGGAGACAATTCAACTGCGATTTCGAAATTGTTGTTGACTCGCCTTCAGATAAGTTGCCGTTGGATAACTGGCCACTCTGGACTCGAAAATGGAAAGAAAATATTGATTAGTGTCGTCGAGCGTCAATTTGACGGAACTGGCTCCGCCTTTTTGCGGAAAAACTGCGAAACTAAATAGCCTACGTGCCCCGGGTTCGATTGTATAAGCCCCCTCTGCGAATGACACCCGGTTCCGCGTTTCTATCGGACGTCACGCGCAAACCTCTCGACTGCGAAAATTCGCAAATTCGAACACTATGCAACGCCCCCGGCCCACGTACTACTATGTACTGCTGAACCTCCTTTTTCTCTTCGGTAATTTTTTTACGTGCAAATCATTTTTCATTCTACCCCTATTCTCAATTTTCATAGAACAGAATAAATATATAAAATGCAAATCATTCGTTTTCATTCAACTCGCATCAACATATTGGCGACATTCTTCTGATTAGAACGAGTCCAAACATGTGACAATTGCGACCAACAGCAATTTTCAGTGGCGACTCGGAGTCGCCAATCGAGTGCTAAGGGTTAATGGAACCATTCAATCAATTCGGATCATATATTCTGTTTACAATTGTAAAAGCATCATTCAGGTGATCTTCCGATCAATTTGCCGGCATTTTTATTACCTGTTTCGCCGGTGTATACAAGTTCTGTTCGCGGTTTCGAGGTAAATCGCGGACAACCGTCGCGGACACCCTTTGAAAATCGAATCAGCCGGCCAAAGGAGGTAGAGAGACCGACGTTTCCCGGGCACAATGACGTTTTCAGGTAGCCTTTCCGCAATGCTCGAAAAACAGAAGGACGCTCGAACGCGTCCCGGACAAAAGAAACGGGTCTGTCTCCCCGGTCTCTTTTGTCCTCCCCGTTCCCCCTCTGTGCCTGAATTTCGAGTCAAGGGGCGGAGCGAGGGCGGGGGCGTGAAGGGATGGAGGGAGACGAGGAATATTAAAGAAAAAAAAAAAAGAAAAGAGGGCCGACCGGGTTAGGTCCGATCTATCGTGGTTAGAAACGAGAGCCGGACTTCGGGACGAGAGGAACAAGGAGGAACGGAGAATTGCGTGAGCGAAAGGGTGGAAGAAAGAAAGAAACAGGTCTCGGGTGAACAATACGCAACCTCGTCCGTGAGAACCTCTCGCGATGCTGCGAGGATGATGACGATTCGGCTCCTGAATAGCGCTAGTTTCATTAAACTTTTGTTCTTTCGGTCCTGGGAGCTGCTTCCATAAAGCGTCGCCGCATTTTATGTAGTGCGCCAGAAATCGTTCCAGACTGTGAAAGAAAATTCGCGAGGCTTGCGTTTTTATTTATTAGCTCTTTGTCCGTTTGGTGAAACGAACAACAGACTCTTCCCGGTAGCTCTGCTGTACAGGGTGTCCGAAAAATTATGTACTTCCTTGAAAATCGTGATTGCTGAGCAGATTTCAAGTAATCACCCCTTTCAAGGAAGTGCAATATTTCTTGTACACCTCGTATGTCATGTACGCTTCTTCGAACAATTTACTCGAAGCTTCGCGGCGACGTTCATTCAAGCACCTCTTTGTTTGTGATAGCGAAGCTGGATTTTAATGAAGACAATTTCCCCAGATTGGATTGTCCCGATACGGGACAGTGACGCGTCCAATTGTGCGCTCTATGTTAACATCGTTGTCGGCCGATTTGAAACCGCCAAAGAAATGCTCAACACTTTCACAACCGCCCACATAAGGGCAAAGAAAATGGCCGGGGACAGCTGCGCGTGGCCGTGCAGCGAACCGAACACCGAATATGGATGAAGTTTCCCACTAGCGTAAGGAATCGCATTCACCTTTTTACACACAATTAACGGCAGTCTGCGTCTAGAATCTTGCATAATTCAGAAACGATGACGAACTGTCCAATCGTTCATTAGCAAAAAAATGCTACGATGTTTCGCACATGCGTTTATCTCAGAAGAAAAATCAATCAGAGCCATCAATCATACTACTTATTATTTTTAGTTATCATTGATTAGTTTATAATTATTTTTTAACGAATCTTTTATTAACATGCTCGTGACATTGTTCTACTTTCAAAACGTGCCCAAGCACGATACAATTCGAATGGTATTCACTCGAGCAATCCGCGACATAGTAAAACCTGTATTATTCGAGCGAACCACTAATTCCATTGTATCGTGGATTAAAGAAATACGGTCCGAATAGTATCGTACTTGGGTTCATTCTAAGCAGAAGAATGTCACGAACACGACGGTAAAGGTTTCGTAAGTAAATAATTAAGAACAAAGAAGTTTTGTTAGGCTAAAAGACAAATAGGACGCGTTGGGGTTTCGAACCAGGAAAAAGTGCACAAGGGTGGCCCAGCCGAGGAATTATCCTTCGGATCTACGATATCCCGACGTCCACGGGATCTACGGGATAGATTTGGCTTCGACAGAGCCGGCGGGACGATTAAGGAACGACCGAGGTGTATTTTCGTCGGCCTCGGCTCCTATCGGTACCGTAAAATCGCGTTGCGCCATTCCCGACGACGCCGAACTTGCACCGTTGCATACAGGGTGTCGGAAAAGTATTCTGCGTCACATCGTGTCTCTAAAGCGCGCTATCTAAGCGTATCGAGCCGTCCTGCCGAAACAAAGTTATGGAAAATTCATTAAAATGAGAGAACCTAAAGTATTCTTCACTTATGTAGCCCCTTTCCTTTCCTCTTCTCTTTCCCATTCCTTTTCCTCGAAAAATTCCTCTCTCTCCCTTTCCCACCCGTCCCTTCCTGTTCTTCCTCCTTAATTCCCCCCAACATAATCGCGCTAGCTCCCCACCTTTTCCCTCGCTTAACTTCTTTTCGTAGAGAGAACCTAAAGTGACAACTCTACAAAAGAGAAAATAACGTAAAAATGGTAAAAATTTTATTTCCCAACCAAAATGGAATATCGCAAAATGAACAAAAATATAGATTCAAATCACTGGTTTAGGATTGTACACCGATCACTGGAGTCAGTGCTGCCGTCCACGCGCATGCATCTGACAATCGAGTCGGGAAAAAAATCGAGGAAACTGTAAAAGCTTGATTTTTGTTGCAGGAGTGCATTCGGTATCGGTAATTCCGTGTTTCTGGCGTTCGCAAACAGCGTCGGCTCGGAGCCCGTTCCGCGCGCTGTCGATTTGCAAATAAATTGCGGCAGACGTCAGTAAATCACGTTAGCTGCATTCGGCGCAGCGGCGTTGCACTCGCCGTTGCACTCGCGAGACCCTGTGCACATACGCGACACGTACCAACGCTTTCGAAAGACACTGCCACGTGCCATTAGCCGCTGACGTGTTCGGACGCCATTGTCCGCGGACGCCATAATTGTCGCTTCTATGGGGTACACCGTATCTTGGATGATTAGACTGACTTTGGCGCATCCACTGCGTCTTAGTGCATTCGGCTGCTTTTTGTGCCGAATTCGCCAAACAAAGAAGCTAATTGTCATTATTTTGCGTTGAATTATTTGAAACGAGTCCAAACACGATGCTCTTCGGATCGCGTTTACTCGTTTAATTCACTATTCTCATGTTCAGACTCGTTTTACTCATAAACATGTCACGAATATGTTAATAGAAGTTTCACAAAATAACAATGGAAAATAGTTACTGGCAGCATGTTTCAATCGAATCGACTCGGAGCAAACCGATGTGATCACTACAGTACATAAATGGACAAATCGTGCACATCATTATACCGTTGGGATCTCTCAGGATGATTAAGCGAGAGAGTAAAAAGGATGCGAACGACGGGGGTGGAGGCTCGTCCGGTTTAAGAGAACATGGAAACGTTCGGCTCGTGTTTGCTCGTCGAAATGAAAATTGCAAGCTCGTCGCTGCGCAGGGAAAATCGAACCAAGTAAACCGTGGTTCGGCCGTTCGTTTCGCCGGCCATTAACTTTTTACGCGGTCTGTAACGCTTTTCGGAAAATTCGTCCGGTCGCAAAATTCGGCCGGCGAATCGTTCGTTTTCATTATTCATCTCTGTTCACGGACTAGACGAGACCTGTCGAACCCGACGATTATTTATAAACATTTAAACGTTCCATTGGTTCCGCGAACTAAAGCACGGGGAACGAATAAAAATCGTGGTAGCAGAGGCAACAAATTGGAAAATCGCGAGACGAGTTTACTTTTCCCAAGAATCACGGTTCTATTTTTACACGAAACAGGTTCTCCAGCTGTACAAATCGCCGTGACGCTCAAGAAAGTATAATGAGCCATTAAGCGTCGTCTAGCAGTACGGTAGAATCCGATTCGTCGACGAAACGCGGATCGGTTGATTAATTCGTGCCGCTCGGCTCGCGAGCAGTCGTGTCTCTAACGGCAAGAATCATTTACCTCGACAAGCATCGGAGTACACCAATGTCTTGATATTTGTAAAAGAGATGTACACAATATTTTTGCATAATTTATCCCCCTGTGTTACTGCTGCAAAAATGTTGCAAATCTCACGTACATAATTCTACTGTTTAAAATCTTAATAGAACCGCAAGAGTAAACATCACCCTAATTGCATCGTGCTTGGGCTCATTTTAAGCAGAAAAACGTGAGGAAAGCGATGATAAAAGATCCGTCAAAGAAATAATTGAAAACAAAAAAGTTCTGTCAGTTGTTCATGTTCTAGCTAACAGTGAGAGATCAAAGAATGGATTTCGGTCCCGAATCACATATCTGTATCGAGACAATCCAGCCGTTTCGAGGCTATTTTCAAGGAATCAAGGATCGAGGCTATTTCCAAGGAATCCCTGCCGCCATTAAATCAATCAGACCGGTCAGCTACTCCGTCAAAGCCGATCAATCGCAGTGCAATCATCGCGCGAATTAAAACGTCAAACGAATCGCGGTTCAATCAGACGATCGTGGCCCGAACGTGCGCACAGAAGACAGACTCGTTTACTTCGAGTGTTAGAAAATCGATCGACCATTGCCCATGAAACGTAATTCCCATTCGTCAATGATTAGTCAATCGAAAGACAAAGCGAAGAAAAACTCCGAGGGTGAGCGAAAAAGATCTCGAATATTTTCCAGGGAGAGAATCGGTTTGAAACGATTATTATGGCGGCTAGGGTGCAAAAAGCGGGGCATGATCGTTACATTTTACGGACAAAATAGTGTCGAAAACGGGGAACGACTTTTTCCCCTGCGACGCTTAGTTTTCGAGAAACTCGCGTTCGAAAATGGAGCGCCACAAGTGGCTCACGTGGGGGGCTCTTGCGTGGCACACATTTTCGAAATTGATTTCCTCGGGAACGAAGCGTCGTACAGGAGAAATTCGTTCCACGTTCCCGACGTACTTTTACGCGGAGAGTAATCCTGTGTGCATTCGAGCAACCATCGAGTTCGCATTACCACGTTAAATTGCGTTTCCATGTGCCTCCAGAACGTTAGACGACATTTCTCTCTCTCAAATTTGGTTTATCTAGAGAATTCGAGCTAGAACCAGGCAGCGAAAATTACTGGATAATATTTTAGAGACCTTGAAGAGTACTCGTGAATTTTTAGAAATTTTTTCGAAACCCAAAAGCCTGCAAAAAAGATTTTTTAGACGACCCAGTATGCAGAGGGCCAGTGATTCCGCGGATAGTGGATCGCTCGGGCAGCGTCGCGGCGAAACGAAATTTTTATTTTCGTGCTGGCGAATTCCACGGAACGCCAGAATCCCTGTTAATTTCGCTGCAACGACCGACATCTTTTTTTTCTCTTTCTCCCTCTCTCTCTCTGTCTCTCTCTCTCTCTCTCTCTTTTCTCATGGCGGCGCAGGATTAATACGTCCGCCGAAGTCTGGCTGGTTTTAATTCGAATCGACGATGACGTGAAAATCGATTCCGCCTGATGAAAGAGCTGGCCGATTCGAAAGCTTTAATGGAATTCTTGTTTCCGCGAAAACGAGGGAAAAGTTGCGAATAATGCTCCCCGCGGCGGGAGAGCGGACCGTCGCCATTAGATTTGCAATTTTCTTTCGACTAGAACAATGCGATTGCTTCCACGGAAAACTACGGTTCTCGCTTGCGAAATACTGCCAGCAGAAACGAAAATCTCACGGAATGTTGCACAAACCTATTTCGACTGAGACCTTCAAGAGATGCTTGTTACTCCCAAAATTTTTTCACAGATTCCGGTCTTAATTATGTTTTAATGAAACATTTACCAGCATATTGGTGGCATTCTTCTGATTAAAACGAGTACAAACATGACACCATTTGAATTTCATTTGCTCGTTTAATTCACGATACGCTGGAACTTCGATTATGCGAAAACAAGTAAATACGATCGAAAGCGAGTCGTGTTTGGACTCGTTTTAGTCAGAAAAATTCCACCAATGTGGTGGTAAGTGTTTCGTTAGAAAATTATGGGGAACAACAAGGTTAAAAATGCATAGTGCAATTACGATGGTCGTGGGAGCAACGCTACGGGTTCGAGTCCCATAGAAACTGAATCCTCGGCGTCTACCTGGCGAAGAGGTGAGTTAGAAAAGTCGTCCTAATTATTTCTGTCGAATGCAGAAAGCCCAGCCCGATGCTCGATTCGCTCGCCGCGAAGTGGAACATGAAATTATTTCCGACGTCGTGGCTCCCGGAGCCGGCAACCACGTCGCATTAATGCAACGTTGAACATTTAATATCCGAAGAACATCCTCCAACCCGAAAGAAAACTCGTAAATCCGATACTTGAACGCTCTCAGCGTGTCTCTCCCATCGAATCAGAAAATGGGTCATTTTTCGAAATTTCTTACTGGAAAACGAAATGCTGAACAGCCAAATTACTTTCTGGGATGTGTTCCAGCATGATTCTGTGTTTTCGAAGAATTTTTGTTGCTTTCTGGATTCAGTGGTGCTCATCGTAGACGATGTCGATTCGCTCCAATGCTTGAACGCTCTGAGAATTGCTCGTTTGCATCGAATCAGAGGATAAGTCGCATTTAGGAATTTTTTACTGGACAACTGAATGCTGTAGAGCCAAAAAGCTTTTCGGAATAAATTGCAGCGTGATTTAATGTTACGAAAAAATTTTTTTCCCACTGTACACTTCAACCATAACAACGTATGACAATCGTAATAAACATCATAAATCGTTCATAGCGAACAAGAGATCGTCAAAAATTCAATGAACCCGCACGAAACCCGTTACATCAGCACAGCACCCATAAATTCGACATTTCCCAGGTGACTATAAACTTCGATGACCGACTATAACGGAAACACAGCTATGATTTTATCGAAATGGCGTCGAGGTCCGTGCAACGGCGGGCGCCCCATTGTTGACTATCACAACAGAATCAATTTGACAAAGTAGAGCCCGCGGGGAACATATTTTTCATACTGTTTAATGACGTTTTACGATGTTCCTCGGCGTGGCCATCTATTTTGTCCCACGGTGTAGACAACTTCGAGGGAAGGGAGCCTCGAAGTTCGTGCAAACTTCCTTCCGGAAAACGAAGCTTGACAAGCTCCGGTGTGTGTACTCAAGTTTTTGATATACAACATCGAAGTTCGACTGGGAGGTTTTCGATGCTTTGTGCGACGAGGACTGATCAATGTGGAGGTAAATCCATTTTCAGAACACTGAGAACGTAGCGAGATACGTGCTCGAGCTGTTGAACGATTATATGTAGATGCAGGATTTTATGCGACTCGAAACAACAGAAAAAAATTAAAAGTTTCAAAATAATTTTTGTGAACAATCTACAGTCTACTGATGATGATATGCACCGTGTATCTGTATTTGTTGTTCTAATTTGGGGGTGTCGGCGCAGCAGTTAATTTTGTGTGATGTTGAAGAATCCTTCGGGAGAAAACAAAATTTTCGAGCATCTCGGAAGCGTCCTTGTTTGTCCGGGCTTCGCGGACCGATCCACGTACGCGTTCTCGACAAATCGATGCTGACAAAAACTAGGCGGTCCTCCAGAACGAGTGGCGCTCAACCTACTTCCTTCGGGGCGCGAGAATCCGCTCGAAAATCGGTTTACAGTAATGTCTCGATACATGCGGAAGAGACGTGCACGATATTTGTGAAAAAATTAGGCCCACTACCGCAGGATGCGAGTCTCAAGGGTCCGGAAGCTCGGTCAATCGGTGAGACAACGCTACACTAATGCAGAAACTATTTTATTCTTGACGAGTTCTTTATGAAACTTGTGCCATCATATCCGTGACATTTATGATTTAGCCACCGTGTATACGCCGACCGCTTTCGTCATGTCTTCATCTTCCAAGGCGTTTCACGGTCATCGAGAAACCTAATAGCCGACTGGGCCCCTCGCTGGGCCCTCGTTGGATTTTCCACTACGCCCCCTGGTGACAATTAAGCCCCGTTCCCAGCGAACCGATTTGCTTTTGTTAATTGTGCCCGCATGACATTTTCATTAGCGTCTATTCTGTCTTGAGTGCACCATGTTCTTTAGATTCATCAGATTTGAACACTTTTGTCCGATTATCCGTGTCGCTAGGTCGTCTAGTGCATTTTTAACGATCGCCTAATGAATATTTAACGACAGTCGAAGCCTAACTACTTTCTCTCTCTCTCTCTCTCTCTCTGTTCTTTAGTGATTGTTCGTACTCTCCATGGATCATTTACTAGAAAATTACTTCCAAATTATGAATTTTTTCAATGTTCTAATTAAATCTTTAGTGATTTTGTGGGGTTGTTGATGTACACAAATGTCCCTAGCACAATTCGTCTATCCCCAAAACGTCCCACGCGATCGTAACCAGAGTGGACCAGTAGGATTCATCTATCTCAATCTCTCAACACGCAATACATAATACTACTCCTTTTATGCCTCCGCAGCGAGCAAAAAGGCGTTTAACGATCACCAACGTGTTCTTGAAAGAGGGACGATACTCTTTGTGGCTGTTCGGTGTTAACATATCCACGCCGATACATTCAACATTCAGATATCTAATCTGACTAGTCGTTGCCCAGCGGTTCTCAATCAATGTCGCCGAAACAGCATTCCTTTTCACTCCTACGTTCAACTTCAAATATTTCCATCAGGCGGGAGTCCCTAGACGCTCCCTAAAATAGAAAAACTTCATACAGTAGCTCCTACTTCTACTGTCAATTTTTGTAACACTTTCCATCAAGCAAAAGACCCTACACGCCACTTATAATGGAAATAACTTGTACAAGCATGGTTTCTAGTAATTTTTTGAATTATCGCGCAGTGCGAAATGCTTGGACACGCAAGAGAAGAAAATAACGAAGAAAATGGGGCTGAAAGCTCCCTGAAATCGACAATGAAATTAAAGCCACCTAACATTTCGTAACCGCAAGATCCGGATTACAAGAAAAGTACAAAAACGCAACGAAAGACACACGGGCACGAAAGTGCTCTTGATCCCCCCCATTACATTATTCATATATAATTCCACTAGATTATGTCTGCAGCATATTCAGCCGGCAAAGTGCACGTTTCAACGTTTTTTCCTCGGAAAACGCATTCGCGAACACCGAGCTCCAGTACCCGAGATGAAATTCTGGCCATCTCCCTAAATGCTTTTTAATATTTCAAACAAGCCAGAGAGTTTTAGGGGATTTTTCGTGGGTCTTACTGGGATCCTGCTTTAAGTTTAGTTTACTTTGTCAAGCTCATTTTTCAATTTTCTTTTGCATGCGTTGTTTGTAAAGTCTGCGATATGTTAATAGTGTTAAATACGCAAAATTAATCCATTACTCCATTCTAAACGTTACTGTACTTCCTGTTAGAAACACCTCTAAACACAAATTCCTATAAATTCTACGATATTTCATTAAAACAACTATATAAAGAAATACCGCGAAATTAGATTGCATTAAAAATCCTGTATCCAAGAAAATCGTCTTTGGATCTGTTATCCGTCCTGGAAAATTATGCGAACGAAGAAAAAATGTCGATACGTCGCACGCTCGTGCGATCGCCGAGCATGAAAATGGCGGTCGCGACGCCGACGAGAACGCAACACGATTTTTCAAGGGAAACATGGCGGCTCGAAAAATCTGTTCGTTCCTCGGAACGGTACACGTCACCGGCAACGATACGTACACCGTGTACACGACCGTTACTCTCTATTTGCCTAATGAGTTAAGGATGCCAGCGAAAAATGGCGTCTAATCGCCTCTGGATTCTCGCGGTGCTACACGCCGTGTTACGTAAGTGGCTATCAATTTCATAGATTCGCGAGGCTCACGCGATTCCCTTCGATCGCTTTTTGAGAGCGAAAATAGCGGGCCGATTCGAAACGTTTCCGGGAAGTAACGCATACACAGCATCAAACACTTCCGAATCCTAATCGTAATTAATCCGCATCCTATACACATCGATCCGGGTTCAAATATTCGTAGAAAAATCCACTGCACCGCAAACTAACCTAAAACCCACATATTTTTCATCGACGATCGATACAAGCTCCAGGAAACATGCGAAAATTCATTAGACTAATAGTGGAATTAGTTGCACTTCAATGTCAAGAATATTTGAGAAGCACAAATATCATTCGTATCACTGGACTGCGAGAAAACATTTAAAGAGTTTAAAAATGCTGTCGTCTTATTTTCATACGTTTACAATTATTCCAAAAAGAAATAAACTTCTATGTAACTTCTGTGTCTAGCAGTTAATTCAGACAATTTTTATTTTACATAAAAAAAAATCCACAGTCTACTTACCACAGTTCATCAAGATCTGTTTGGAGATTATCGAAAATGCTATAACTCTGTGCTCGATAATCAAAATTGGTCAACTATTGTTCAGTTTAGAGGTATCACAATAGTATAAGTATGTATCAATGCTACTTCTCATGTAAAGAGTTGTTGGGGACCCTCCTTCTTCCTCCCCAAAATTAATAATCAATATATGAAATAAACTGGGACTAGCCATGCGTAGCCAGATGTAATGTTCAAACACGAATAAATAAGTAAAAATTCTGAACCTGATACATAATGCTATGTAATTGGAAATGAGATGTACATAGTGACTTTTTCTCCCCAGAATTCCCTCCCGACGGAGAAATCAATGTTGCATTTGCATCTGGTAACGCGACTCGTTCCGCTGACTCCTCCGCGGACAGATACTTGCAAGAGAAACGAGTCTAATCTTCGAAACTACTACTGAAGTCGGTTCAGCGGCTAAACCGACACGCACACATAAGTGCACGCACACGTACGAACGTTCTTCTTGAGCCGCCTCCACACATCGGAACACCAACCAGCGTTACTGAATTCCCCGGGTACGTGACTCCCGTGTAAACACGTATGCTCGTGCACGTCTACTACCATTACCACTACCACTACCATCGCGCTGCCAATATTATCATAATTCAATCGGCTCCTGACGATCGAGTATCGTCGTTCGATTTTCACGCGTGACTAATTCGATCCTTTTTCCGTAACCGCTCGCTTGCGAATGAAGTTCGATAAGTGGACTAAGCGAACCTGCTGTTCGAAGTGTTTCGGACTGGTTCGGGTACCGGTTCGGACATGTTTGAAGTTCGAGTACGAATGATCCGGAAAAATCAATTTACTTGAAATGCAGATATCTCAAGTAACTGTTCTAATAATTCAATAAGGTCAATTTGTTAGGCATTTTATGACTAATCGAACTTCAACAAATTGTTTAAATAATTCGAAGAAGTCTATTCGTCAGGCATTGGACCATGAACTTGGTATATAAATAATTCAATGAGGTCGAGCTATTAGAAATTCGATGAAGAACTTTTTAATAGAATAATTCATGAACAATCAATTTATTGGAAACTTGAAGATGACCTTATGGTTTAAATTATCAGGAAAATCGATCTATCGGAACACGACCTTATTATTCAAACGCTTCTAAAAAATGAAGTACGTGAATTTCGAGTACATAATTCGGAGGTCAGCCTCTTCCAAATGTTGCTACAAACTATTTAAATATTTTTCTTATTAAGAATTATATATCACAGTTATTTATTTTTGATTTATCGGTTTGGAATTCTCGCTTTAAATTCTTTCTTTAAAATCGAAGGTATATCTCACCAACGCTCACTCTTATCGAAGTTATTGATAAATTCAAGCTGAATGAACCTCAAATAAATAGTAATTAATATTCGAGAACTTTCAGATAACAATTATAACATGTTAGATAAGCGACAGATTTATTTAAAAAATCGGGAGAATACCATATTACATATAACGATGATGATGGCACTGTTTGTGAGAACGTTTTACGTTACCGTATAATGTATACCATTGATTATTCATACTACATACATTCATAATGTACATTGAAATAATGTTTATATTTTAACACCTATTTTGTGCTATTTATCATATCTCAATATTTATATTGTATATTATGAATGCAAAGCACATATACAACAGATAATTTATAATATACGCACAAATAATAGATGGAATTCTAGAGTGTCCTATTTTTTCAGATATTCAGAGTGTATTCGAATTAATAAAAATTATTATCGCCCCTGGTTTGCCGAACGATTTTTTAACGACACATCGATAAAATCATTGACCATCAATGAATAATCGATAACTTATCGGTAATCGGTAGCAACCCCTCGAAACCGAACTCGAGGGTGAAATGTTCAAATTACCAATTCCGTTAGGGCTTTTATTTCCAACGAGCGACACGTCATAACCGTGGAAACACGCCCGAAGGCATTGAATATCAGTTTGTACTACGCTGCCTTTACAATCTTGAAAAATACATACTTCATTGCCCTCGCCATTTTAAAAAATACGTCATTGCAAAACAATGAGGCTCTATTCCGAAACATGCTATGAAGCCTAATTTATTTTCAGTTTTTCTACTTAAAACATTCTATGCATTCAGCGTAATTACTAGTCTAAGTAAATTTTAGTCGTCCGCTATAATTAAGAGACTCTATTCAACTTCAAAATATTGTATAATATTCCGTTCTATATGCAAATGATCGTGCATATATTAAATATGAATTGACTCCGTCAAATTTGTGATAGTTTCTTGCGTCATAGTAATAATTCTTTCCCTATGTTATCTGAAAAGCTAAGGATTGCTCCAGGATTATATTCGGAGACCAATATTCAAATTATGTCCCATTCACGTTTGTTATAAAAAGCATAAAATTTGCAATCTGCTCACGAGTTTATCTGACCAGAAATTCTACCAGCTGCATTGCAACCCACGAACAAACGAAACAAATAAGCAACACGCCTAAGAAGGCAAAAAGGTGTGGAATAAAAAAGATAATGCTGGTTCAATCAAATAGAGTGGAACTTTCCTCGGGAAGGTCTGGAGAATTGGAGGAATATTTTTCCCCAAGCCGAATATCGCCTGGTTCGATCTGCACCGACCCCGCAAAGTATCAAGTAAACTAATTTCTCTGGAAATTCTATCCAGCCCCGTCGGCGGGGAGTCATTTATGGCTTCGAGCCGAGAAACCGGAAATGGGGAAACGCGTCGCAGTGTCCTGATCAGAAGGCCCGTTTTCGTTGAACGTGCCCGTCGGGACGAGCCTCCATGTTAACCGTCGCCTCGAGCCGCCTTATTGCGCAGCGACCACGTCGAAAAACCTAACTCGCTAACTACTGCTACCTGTCCCTCTCGGACCGCTCAAAATCCCAGTCCCTCATAATCCCTCCATCAACAATCTACGCGACCCTCTCAACAATCCTCTTTCAATCCTAACAAAACAGTCGTCTGACGTCAACAGTGGACTTCGAGAGCGAACGGAAACTCTGTTTCTGATCCGTAACCCGGAGTACGAAACTCAGTTGAGCAGTCGGGCATTCGATATTCCCATGAATCAATAGCTCGGGTAATTGTCCAGGTACACGGACACTCTTAGAGCACATTTTCCGGTTCGTCCAAAATATTTACACCGGGAACAAAAGAACGTGTTCCCAGGAGCGGACGGTGAAACACCAGCGCCACGATAAAGAGGGGGAGAGAGAAGAGAGGATAGATAGAGAAAGAGAGATCGAGAGAGAGGAAAGAAAATGATCAAGATTTTCGACCCATTTCCGGGCCGACCTTCGTACCATCTGCGGCACATAAACAAGGCACGATCGGTAATTGGTCTAAGGAGGGGGGTAACTAGTCAGGTACAGAGATCGTGAGCAGGTATAAGTCGAATAATAGGAAACTAATAGGCTGTTTTACCCGATTTCCTGCGGAGGGTCTGCTATTTAGATTTTTTATGACGGTGACGTTTACAGGACTATTAGATTTTTTATATGGGTCGATACTGATATACATATTGATGCTAATTACTCACTGCATCTCGACGACGGCCGGGCTCACGGTGCACATCCCGCTGGCGACGGCACGGCAGTCACGGTCACAGTCACGTAAGCACCGAGCGGCAGCAACGATGATGGTGTCGATGCCGTGCACAAACGGAGAAACACTCATCACTGTCACCCAGCACCCCGATTTTGTCGAGAGAGAGAGAGAGAGAGGGGGGAGAGAGAAACAGAGGGAGAGAGATAGAGAGTCTCGGACCTCTCTTGCTTCTTCTCTTTTCACGATACGCTAGGGGGGAGAGTCCAGGGGCGGCCGAGGAAAAACCAGAAACGGACTCGGAAACCAGAGACCAACTCAAAACCGAGCGTTCCAGATCGTCTAGATTTCTAGACCCCGTACAGACACTAAGCAGACCGACCCGACACGCGAAATCGACCCGCACACTTTCGACCGAGACGACTTTTTTCGCCTTTTTACCCGCCCCGTTACGCCGCGCGGTACACAGTATATCACTTCTCTCCGTGGTTTGTAGAGGCGTTTCGTGTTGTTGGGTTCCGGTGGGGTTCGGTTCTGTTGTGGTTGTTGGCCAGTGAGGCTAGCCACCGCCGTGATGGCCACCAGCCGATCGCCAGGCAGCAGAGAGCACCGCGCTCCTGGCTCGTAACAATTTTTAACCTCGCTCGCCAGGACTGATTCGATGCAGCCGAGTTTCTTGACTGAGCGGCCGATGCTCGCCGAGCCGTGCCCCGCGAGACTCCATGCTTGCCAACGCGACGCATGCGCCGCGGAAATGTCACTAGATTAGGCGTGGAAACACGGACCTCGAGCGCCGCTCGGCGAATCGATCTTTTCGATTGATTACATCGGAAACGAATTCTATTGATTCTTTCGATCGATTGGTCTGAATAATAATCATACTACTAAATAGTAGTTTATCGATATGTTTCGCAGTAGTAACTCGGTCAAAGGCTATTTTGATATCGGCTTTTTGAAGTTTATGGTGGAAAAGGCGTATACAGACATGTATATATAGACACAGAGAGGATCCTCTCTGGTATAGACAACAATTAAAAAGACGTTATTACAATACAACAGAAATTAGTATAGAAATTTGTATTTTAAACATGGATTAACACAAACACACGCACATAGGAAAATATATCAAACTTATTATATGATAAAATATATAAGAATGAAATATGAATAAAATACAATAAAATGTAAAGAAAATATAAAAATTGCATCAAATACAGACGAACGAATACAATGAAATATGAATGAAATAACGCAATAAGATATAAATAAGATCGAATTTTGTAATACTATAACGTAATGACATATATAAACGAATTTTTCTACAGATGATTTCATACACACGATAAATGTATATGACGATTTGTGATTATTGAATGGTTTTTCTCGCGCTTGATCCAATCAAGATATATTTCCCCGGAGTGTATTCGAGAACAGAGATAAACATGTCTACTTTAATTTAGAGCGAGGAGCTCGTTAAATCGATTAAGAAGTCATCGTGGATCGCTGCAATTTCTTGTTCTGCGAACGAAAGCGCAAGATGTGAGAGTGACCCTCTTCCGCGAGCTGCTACTAGGTCGCCGAGAATTTCTCATTTAAAGAAGATGCGTTTCTCTAATTTGCTTCTCCTGCCGTGGATAATTATTGCAACTGTTATTCAACATGATATACGACAAAATTTATGGGCCGGAAACTTGGTTTACGCGTTGTTTACAGCCGATCGGACTGGCTAATTGAAAATACGTTCCCACATAATATAGCAACCTAAAAAAAAATCTGAAGGAATCTATTATGAATTACACTGCAGTGTACAATTGTTATTGTAAAAATATTTCTATGAAAATTTGTTTTTATACTCTACTGCTCTCCTCTGGTTAAATAAAAATGTATTTCTTCTTTTAATAATTTTAGTAAATCGAAAGAGTACAATATTCTGAAAATCATAAATACATAAAATCCGCAGTCTAACAATAACGATTATTATTAATAAGAACTATATATGGCTCCATTGTTTTCCAAAGGAATCATTCAAAAAATCAATAGTACGTCTCCCTATTTAAATAAAAATGTGTAAAAAAAGATTCCCGGGACAAGTCTCCCGTTGCTCTATATATTTATTCCGATAAATTCTACACAAAATTATCATGCAAGTTCAACAAACAAACCCAAAAGGCACAAAGGAATGTAACGTGATTGAACGTGATGTAATGAAGGATTCTGAAAGATTTGCTCCTGGGAATATATGAAATTCGCGGATTGGCAGCGCGGCGTCGGTGCATTGGTCACCCGCTAAAGTGGCGGCACGCGATTGGTTGGTCGCGTCACAGCGCAGCAATGGCGGCGTCCAGTGGTGGGGGCTCGCGACGCACGTAGCGTGTCGCATCGTGCAGCTGAGTTCGTGGCCGTGCGTACGAGTCCCTAACCCTAACCTGTCGAGCGTGGTTCGTGTGTTGATCGCGTCATCGAGTCATCGATTGCTGACTGTGCTCGTGTCTCGCGTGTAATTTGCGTCTGGCTGGCCGGACGACCGCGTCGCGACGCCTGCTGTTCAACTGTGAAGAGTTCACACAACGTTCGAGGACGCGGCGATGACGGAAAGCTGAGGGCAGGATCGCTCTTATTGTGAATGAGGTAGGAGTATCGTGAGTCCTAAGTGTGCAAGATCGATCTTCTCCCTGAGATCGAAACGCCGAGTGAAATGATTGCTCGCTGATCGAACGTGTCTACAGTGTAAAATATTAACCATCACGAACCGCGCAAGTGTCGGAAATGAACATTCAGAGAATGTTTTTTTCTCTATCGATTTCGTGGCCGCGATGGTTTTTCAGAGTGGGGTTAGGTTAATTGTTATTGTGACACACGGTTTCGAAATAGAACGCGAGACTCGAAGAAGTTCTGATCAAGAAGTGTAGTGCGAGTTTAGGCTCGATTGCTGCAATATTGCTGTATTGGAATATTTCGTTGATTGTCATGGGATTAGTTCAGAAATTGTGTCAGAATGTACTCGTCCGATTGTGACAGGTTTTTCAGGTTTGAAATCATTTGTACCCTGATGAATGGTGTAGTTCTTTCGAAGCTGCTGATACTGATAACTCGCGATGATAACGACAATCAATAACCTGTGGTAACACGTTCGGTAAGATGGTAAATATTTGTACCGTTTCTGTCGGCTTTCACGAATACAGTCCGGGATGAAATTCAATGAATACAAATAAAACTGCATGATGTTGAATTGACATTACTGGCTATATCATTCTTTATACGCACATCCTCCAAATAAATATTTAAATTTACCAATGTTACATATAGAATCTGATATCAAGTGTATTCATTTTAATAAGGACTTTATATATTACATATTCGATAATACATGCCTATATCTATTTGACATATTTGTATTAATTGTGTTTACATTGAACTACAAACATAAATTTTTGAATCGTTCATTGAATAATCTATGGAGATATATGATAAATAAAGCTATTTTGTTTTTGACTGCACAATATTTTTGAAACGTTGCATAGCCTAAATATGGTATTGCATCGTGTTTTCTGTAAAGGATATTTCGATTGAAAGTAAAGGAAGGAATAGCGTTATTTAACGCGATGCAATCATCGGCGGATCATTGGGGTTAACGATGAACTCACGTGCTGAATGATGTACGCGCGTTGCGTACGAATCACTCGATTGTTATCTGACGTTATTTCCTCGATAATAAAAATTACAAGGTGGCACAATGTCATAAGTTGCTGCGAACAGGCAATTAGATTTCTCTAAGTATCCTTCGGAGATGCGCAAAGTGTAAATAAAACATGGAAAATATTTAATTGAGCGTGAAATTTTCGATGGTGCGTGGCGCATCTTCGAAACGCAACGTTTATGGCGTTACACTGTGCTCGTTGAAACCGGTTTCTCCGGTGGCCTTCTGGGAGCTTTATCGAATCAACGATAAAATAATTCGCGATTTTTCCCTGGGAATCGGAATATTTCATGAGACCGGAAATATCCGGAGACTGGCGGAATGCGTCGTAAATAAAGTTGTTTTCAAATTACATTGATTAATAATCGGGCGCAGGTGTGCCAGATTAAAGAGGCTGACACTAGAAATATAACTGAAAAATACAACGTTTGCTCTGATATGGGCATATCTAAGTTGGAAATTAGATCAGACGGTGTTACCAATAGAAAGCAGCATTGGGTCACGGATCTAGACTATGGAAGTCAATGGACTCGTAAATGAACTACTCACACACACACACACAAGATAAAAAATAATATAAATTAATTCGTCTGGGTATATTTTAAATTATGTCCACAAAATTAAATGTTTAGAAAATTGTTTTAATTAAATGCTTTATTTGGATGAGAACGTAAATTCTATTTAATATAGCAATCTTGGATATCCTTTTTCCTTAACGTATTCGAGGAGGATAAAAATAACCTCTTGAATTATTCATGGCTGTAATCGCGTATCCTTTCAGTACCTTTCTCGAATTTTTTGTTAGCTTCTTGGGACATATTTCCTTGATTTTTGATACGCGTTCTACATTTGTGTTGTCGATCACATTGTCTGCATTTTAATAATTGCATAAATAACTCCATAATACAGTGCAACACAGTTGTATGGTATATAATTATAATGTACAATTTAATAAGTAATACAGAATACTATTTCAAAATAATTCTAGGGGATACTTCAAACATATAATATAAGTACAATATAATTGGATTGTATAGAAAATGTTTCTTTTTTTTTTTTTTAAATAATACTGAAAGGTTTTAGCATACATTTGGCTTGACAATCAAACAGAAACTGAACGAGCCAGCCAGATTACATTACGTATGCTCGTGCCTTCATCGCAATTTACATTCCCCCTCTCAAATTTGCTGAATAAAATGTAAATTGTAATACAAATATACAGGCCGCTGTTGAAAATCGTAATAGAACTGGAACGGAGACTGATTTTCAGAAGAAAAATATGTCGAAAATATACAATAAAATTCATCCGTTCGTGAACTCGTTTTCGGAGGGAATCAAATTTGAAAATTTGTCGAGTACACACGCACTTCGTTAAGCCCTGATTGAAACCTGTGGAAATACAATAGAACGTTAAATCTTCGGGTCCATTGTATTATGTTCTTTTTACGTCGCCGTTCGTTCACATTAAATCCGCTATAAACTTTTATCATTTACTTGCTGAAATTAAAGGGTTCTCGTGTTTTATGGAATTCCCATAACTTTAAAAATTTACTGTTATCTCTTTTTCCGCAAAAACGACTAATCCCATATTCATACATACATATATTCATGCTTGTGTTACGAATGTATTAGAAACGCGCATTCATGCTTATTGTATTATGGATATATTCAAAATGTACATACACTTATTTATTTACAGGGTATTTTTAAATATTTATTAAATGGAAAATTCGGTAAACAGTACACGGGAAAAGGTGTGCAGTTGGGTGATATTTGAACAATATAAATGGATTATATACTGAGCAACGGACATGATAAAAAGCATCATATAAATATAAGTAAAATAAATATTTAAAATTATAATATTATATAATTAATAATTATATAAAATGGGTAGAATTAAATATGAAAATAAAATACACAATAAAAAGTTGGATGAGACTTAGAACTGTTTGACTGATTCAAAATACATACATATTCTAATTGACGCAAGTAGAGTTTTGAAAATTTTGTTTTGCATAAGAACTCGCAGTTGGTTAATTAGCGAAGGGTTCCATTAAAAATATCGATTTCTTTCGTTTCAAAGGCAAAAAATGAGCAGAGTATCTGTAGAATTTTCCAATCGACCTAATAGAAAGCCTATAGCACACGGATGTACGGAGTACGGACACACGGACATGTGAAAGCAGACGAAAGGCAGCCAGGATCTATCGCGCGTGCTCGAAAGTGTCAGTGAACTCGAATTCAACCGCTAGCTACCAAACTCCACCCGGTCTGCGCGATTTTCCCCGAGACGGTGTGTCGTCTCCCCGGGAAAACGTCCTTCATAATTCGCATGATCACCAGGGAGAACCTATCAGACTGTCCAGCAATTTTATTCTATTTTATTTTTAATAATTATTTCTAATCACACAGTACCGTCGCGATATATCTGAAAGAGATTAGCCTATTTCCGGAGAATTTATCCCCATTGCAAGAATTTATGACAAAAATGAGTAGGTGTAAATTAAAACGGTAAAAACATCACAGAAGAATTTAGAAATAAATTTCTATTTCACTCCAGTTTGTTGCAATTCAGGTAGAAAATTTTTATTTCACATAAAGATCCGCTGTCTACCCATAACTTTTCTACTTTTAATTATTTTTGTGTGAAACTTTTACTATAGTAATAAATACAATATAGAACCTTGAAAAAAAGGAGAAGCGTTGGAAGATTGTTATTTTTCTAGAACCGAGATATTTCTGGAAGATCCGTTTCCACTTTAAAAAATTTAGCAAATGGGAACAGCCCCTAATGATGACGAGTAGAAACAGGGACCGAAGTGCTTCGATAAAAACGCTGCTATCGTAATTACCGGTGTCGAATTTCAGACGTTCAGCTCTGCTCACGTTACCGTACACATTACACATACACCGTCGGTCGAAACTTCTGATGATCAACAGGATACTTGGCTAAAAGGGGAGGGGCGATCAGGTATTCGGTAACACAGGAATAGGAAAACGTATGGGAACCACCGCGATGCAGAATGTGTCCCACGCAACTTCGTGAAGCGCTGAGTCGACCATTTTGTTCTCTCGACAAATAATTTAAACATTTTTTTTTTCAACAAAATAAAAATCAAACGCGACTTTCTCCTTGGAATAAAAGAAGCAACCACGATTTTTACTCCCTCTCTCTCTCCCTCTCTCTCTCTCTCTCTCTCTCTCTCTCTCTCTCTCTCTCTCTCTCTCTCTCTCTCTCTCTCTCTCTCGAGCAAAATAAAAATCATTTACAACATTTGCTTTAAATAATTGATCATGAAGATTTATCGAAAAGATATCACGGTCTGGGGAATAAAATGAGCGCAAGAAAAAGTGTCTAAAATGAGAGATTAGTTCGTTCATTCATTTCATTTCCTAGCGCGAATTGCATAACTATTGATGATTAACATTGTGCTATTCGCATTTGTATTTCTTTATTATTGGATCGGTCGTCGTTCCGACAGTCAGTCAATAAACCAGAGCAATAATTACCGGCGTATAATTAATAAGCCGCTACAGTGGCATCGTTATTGCTTATTATATTAGGTTACTATTAACCAAACGCGTAGTGCAATAGTCAAAACACAGGTTGAATACGTGCACACACTGCGCATCGGAATAATTTAGTATTAATATGTGCTTTAAGAATTTATAAGGTCTTTCCTCGGATAAATTATGCACGGGGGAGAAGTGGACAAGGACGACTGAGAGTCGAAGGTCTGCGCGATCATAAACGCGACGAGTGATCGAGAAAAATTGGAACGGCGAGTCAATTGTACTATAGCAATTTAAAATTACGATTTTAGTAATTATTTCGGAAACAATTTAATAATTGATAATTTCATATATGTTTTATTTCATTCAATTTATTACTTTAGTATTTTATTTTAATTTTCTAATATGTAATGTTCTGTGATGTTTGTTTTGATTAAGCACAGCGTTCGATCATTACGGAAGGATCATTGGCGAATATTTTACTAGACGCATAATTTTCGAGGTTCCCCGAACGTTACATTTGTTATTATATTCCGCGGCGATACTAAATCACTGCGTATTCCCCAGCGGTGTAGCGATAATTTTCCCGCCAAAAATTTATGAAATGCATACCGAATTTATACAGTACATTAAACGTAGTGGCGGGAAATGCCGCGGCGCCGCGGGCTAAATTATTGATCTAAATTGAATTCGGTTTCTACCGACACGAATATTAATCAGATGGTTTAACGCCGCCGCCGCCTTGTTAATTATTAAATATTCCTGGGCACCGTAACATATTTTCTGTTTTTGACAGTTCGATTAATAGTGCCAGCGCGTCTAGTTAATCAATTATTGTTGTCGTTAGTTGAACGCTTTATCTCCACGTGTGGCGTCATTGTTTAAACTAACAACGTTGTGCACGAACTAATCAATTTATTGTACGTGGATTGAGTTTTTATGCACACAAGCAGAACTATTAATTTATATTGAGTTTAATAATACATTTCAAGAAGACCTACTACAAAAATTGTGCGAGAAATAACTTTCATCGAGAGAACAAAGAAATCTGTTCGTGGTTTTTCGTTCGTCAGTTGGAAAAATTAAAGTTCGCAAAACCATTCGCCAGTCTTTGCAACCTTGCTAACTATATCCAGTATGCTGACATCGAACCGCAGCCAATACGGAATATCTAGTTTCCAGAATAAAATGCCGAAGACTACGGCGGTATCGAAAAACGCGGTTCAGGCCGGTTCGACGTGGGATAACATCAAGGGATCGCTGGGGAAACCAGTGCAGCAGGGTTTTATCTGTCCCTTTTTTCCCGGTGATATGATAACCCGACGTGCTATTGACACGCGGGAACCGAAGATAGCTGTAATTTTCGAAAAAATTCGCTGCGAACGCCCTTACCGTGAATCTAGCGTATCAGACTCACGTTTCCACCCGCTTTTCAGTCACAAAAATGCTCCCGAAAAAAGAACCTCTTAGAAAGACCAAAAGTGCTGATTTTTCTCTTTAAAATGATGTATTCTTGCACGATTTTATTTCACGAAATTACTATACTTCGAATTTTGCTTACTTTTGCATTTTACTTCGAAAATGAAAAATCTTGAGGACGGCGGTACGGTGTTGGATAACATTAATTCGTGTGTGTTTTCCACGGTGGATAAGGTCGGCCTTGAAGCACCGGCACGGCGGCGCGATAATTAATTGAAGTACACGCAACGATCTTCTAATTCCAGGGCAGGGTAAGATATAATGATAGGACGGGCCAACCTACGATTATATTTTTCCCCGTGTATCTCCACTAGCTTCGCGAGAGGGATGAGAGATATAATTAAGACACATTAGAAGGAGGAGGAGGAGGAGGAGGAGGAGGCGGAGACAAATGAGTTGTACTCGCTGGTTGTTCTATGGTGTTCGCTTTAATCCCTTTAATTCCCTAACGCCGGGGAAATGGAACTGTGTCACGCGATCAGCCCTTTACATTGTAACGTAATACCTGTTAATTATCATTTAAACTAATACGGGTAACATCTTGATATATGCGAGAGACGTGTGCGGAATATTTGCGAAAAATTCTGCCCCACCGCTGCGAGCTATATCCATTTAGAAGCTCAGAAATTTTTCGGTGAAACTTTTACCATCGTATTTGTGGCGTTTTTCTACTCGAAATGAGCCCAAGCACGATACAATTTGGATTACATTTGCTTCTGCAATCCACGATTTAATACAACCTCTATTATCCGAATACTAGCAGAAACGAGTAAACGTGAACGAAACTATGTCGTGTTCGGACTCATTTTAAACGGTAAAATGTCGCCGATTTGTTGATGAAGCATATTCTTAGTATGCTCGTGGTTAGTATGTGGCAGGTTCCAGACGAGTATCGAGCACGGTGGAATCGTAGGAGCGGAGGCACGCGAGGAGAAAACATGAGCGGAAGACATAATTAGGACGAGCCATCCTTCGTTCAAGTTTCAGAGCACTAGTTGCAGCCATTACGAATTCTGCGGCCTTGTTCTTTGCTCGTTAAATTTAATGCCGGCCAATTCCCTCGTCCGCCATGCTCGCTCGCGTTTCAGCAGCTACCTTCTCAAATCTGCTTTCACGGGGACCGTCTGTTCGTCTGCTGTTCCCGTTATCTTGTTTTTCCATGGTGTCCTCCGCAAAGTCCCGTGACACGTTCCACGTCTCCGGACTTTTTAACACCTTGAAAATGTTTCTGTTTCTAACGATTCCTCGATGGAAATGCTACCAAAACACATCCGTTACACTTTCTCATTATTTGGTCGTTTAACCCTTGTATAGTCAACCAAAATGTATAGATTATTTAAAACCTTTCTGTATTTAACATGTTTGCACAAATTCTCATTATGACATTTAGAGAAATTTTGTAATATTAGAGGAATATTAATAACATATAATCGACGATGCAGTAGAACCACGATTATCCGAACTAATCGGTGGAAGCTAGACATAAGACTTAAATTTTGAAAGCCATGTTGCGGCTACTATGAGATTCAGAATCAGATTTATTTTCCCGCGCGAGGGAAACACTTTAAATAATTTAAGGATCGAACCGGATCGATGGGGGAAATTTATGCAACGAGGAGAAGCGTGTGCGTGACACAAGAGGACAGAAATTGTTTGTACGGCTCATCGCAGTCGTTGACTTTCACTCGCAGTTAGCGATGAAACGTGGACTATGACAAGTGCCGGCGTAAATTACGTTCCTGTTCTCCAACCTCTCTCACCCCTTGACCTTATTCTTCGTTTTCACTTCGCTGCGGTGAACAAAAGGATTCCCCGTTCGTTTTTACTCGAACGAGTGTTCATTTTTCAGTCTCTCGCTCCGCGGATACCGTTTACAACGATCCATTTCGAAATTCTTATCCCCTCGATCTTCGTTTCTGTTTTCTGCTATTTATTCTGCTCAGATTTTCCTGAAACCCAACCCGCCTGTAGAAATCCATTACCAGCTATTGGTTCCTACCTTTGAGCCCCTTCGCTCTCAAGGAAGATTAATGATTACTAGACTCTTTGATACCTGTACTAGCTGTCGTCAAAGTTTACTTGCACTTGCAACATTTCAAATGATAAAGATGTGTTTCGAAAAATATTTTCAGGACAGCTGTTCATTTGTTGTATTAACTAGACGCTGTTACGTAAGAATAATCTTTATGCATTTATGGATTTAAAAAATTTTCAAAAATTACTAGAAAATAAAATTCCACAGAATTTTTAATACGATTTTTATTTACTTCAGATCTACAAAAAAGTTTTACATGATTCCACTTTCTTAAAATTTGCCTACAAAAATTGAAAACTGCATGAACATCCGCAGTCTAATAATAACACAGTAAAGGATTCTTATGGATTTCACTTTTTTCACTAATGACAAGACTGCCGACTGATATGCATTTATCATAAAAATCGATAGTCTAATGTATGTTCTCTTTGTTTGCAGAAATGAGTGGTTCTCGACTTGGCAGGGGCCGGGGTGGCCGCCTGGCCCTCTATGTGGGTTGCGGGGTGGTGGTTGTTCTTCTGGTGTTCCTCTACCGTGCTGCCACCTTGGAAATGACCAGGCTTCGAGAACGTGAGATTCAGTGTACTCATCAGCAAGGGGCACTTGCGGCTCAGCTCCAAGGTACTGATAATTCTGAGTCATATTTCTAATTTGTAGTTGACCAAATTACAAATAGAACTTCCATCTCCGCACACAAATCTATGCAATGTACATCAGAAGTCTCTAGTATCTCATTATTTGTCTTCTGTGACGCTGTAACAGCCTTCTCTGGTTCATTTTCAGTCATATTCGAGTACAAAACGCGTCTGGAAAAGTCTCTAGCAGAGGAGAAGACTTCGAACGCAGCAGTGAAGCAGGAACTCCAGCAGCGTGCCTCCAGAGAAAAGGACCTTCGGGACAAGGATGGCAGGGAAGCGATGCAGAGATTCGAGTCCTTGCAGCAGACATATAAGATGCTGCAGTCAGAGCACCAGGACCTGAAGGAAGGTTGCAAGAAGCAGGAGACGCAATCCTTGGAGAACATGAACAAGCTGGAGGGAACGCTTCAGAAGCTACGCACTCATATAAAGCAACTGAAAGAGGAGAAGGAGACGAAAATCAGGGACTTAGAGGATCTGAAGAACAAGTATATGCAGATAGATACGGACAAGACAAGGCTCGAAGAGACGTACAAGGATCTGTTGAAAAGCAATAGCGACACGGACAGTACTATCCAGCATTTGAAGAAAGTAGTCTTTCAGTTGACTCGCGAGCTAGATGAGGTTAAGGTATGAAGCTATACTACCTTTGTTTCGTGTTTCTCGTCGCGAAGCTTCACAGAGTGTTAGTGAGAATGATTTTAAGCGTGGTGAATGCTTTTCGATGGATCTTGGTGTCTTTCTGTTGGCAGAAATCTACAAACATGTCCCAGCGGACGGAGCAACAGGGTGCGAAGCCTGCGGCCGGCTCGTCTCAACAGCAACAGGTAAGTCCGCCGAGCGACAGTGCTAAAAACCCGCAGCCCCTACACGCACCCCGCAATCATCACGCAATCGGAGACCCCCTAGAGTCAGGTAACCAACTAGCGAACGAGGACGCGAACGAGAGCAAGATCCGTTTCGCGCAGAAGAACGGAAACATCGTGCCCGTTGGCGTGAACGAAGGAAAGGATGGGGAGTCGCAAAACTCGCTGCCGTTGCCATTGTTTTACAACTCGCAGGCGAACAGCCAAAAGAAACTAGACGATCAGGCTAAAGACGATGAGAACCCTGACGAGGAACAGCTAAAGCAAGTGATACCGCCGCCAAATCAAATTAACGAGAACGTTGTCGACAAGAAAGTATCCTCGAACTCGCCAAACCTCGAGGTCCCCTCGTTAAAGAACTGATCAGAAGAAACTGACGGCTAGGGAAATTTTCAACCGTTCATAGATTTAGAGATTATGTGTGCGAGGTCTTAGGCAATCTTGCTACCGAGACGAGTTCCGATGACCATTATTTTTATGATGAAGTTATACGATCCATTTTGCATTTTTACGAGTCAATTCTTTTGGTAATTGTTTACTTTAAGAGACATCGATCACCTTGACGTATATTGTTTTCAAGGACATGAGTAGCTTTTAGTTACGGGTTCATCGGCAGTCTCTCGTAATTTCTGAGATATTTCAAGTTTAATTGTTCACTATGTGGAACTATAACTAATGCAAACCTATTTCTGCTTTAAAAGTTGGTTGAGGTCATTCAAGGTTATCAATCAGAAATAGATTTAGCTTAGGTTAAAATCCCGCTCATACTAAACTTTAAATGTCTCGGAAATGAAAGTAGATAATTCCACAATCTTTTTTATAAAAGCTTATCTGTTAGCTTAGATCTTTTTTTTTATAAAAGGCACAATGTTACTAGGGTTACCAGATGTGTTCCGGCCTTGAGAGCCCGGAAGTTTGAATTTAAAAAAAGGAATGAGTTCCATTTACGAATTGCACAAAGATTTAAAATATTTACAAAAATAGACTTTTAATATTGACATGAATTTTTTGCAAAGGATTTTATTACCTTTGCTCAAATATGGTAACCCTGTGTATTATACTTTTGATAAAATCAGTCAACAGTATTATTTACGAGCTGACTATGGAATTTGGACACGAATTAGAGAAACATGTTCAAGACCATCTGCAAAGGGTCGATAAAAGTGCCTTGATGCACCTTAGTTGTTCATGCCCTACGGAGATCAGAGATTCCTTTGGTGTCACTGGTAATGTCCACACATGCACGTAACTTGCATGGTACGTACTGGGTGCTGTAGATAGATTTTGAACTGGTCCAAACCGTTCTTTGGGGGAAAATCAGTGTTTCTCTTTGCACTGCTAGAAAATTGACAGTAGACTAAGTTATACAGTGGTGGTGCTCAAAACGAACAAACTTGTCTCACTGAAGGCATTAAAAAGATATTACTATTAAGGTGGTAGAAAAGGTTGTATGTGTAACGGAGTATTACACAGTGGATAGATATTAAACGAATTTTATTGCATGACATCTCAACTTAACTGTTAATTTTTTCTCTCTTTTGTTTCCTTAATGTAACACGATTTTATGTTTTAAGACCGCGAAGATGCGAGAGTTGCCTTATTGTCGAGCATTTTATATAGTTGAGCGAAGTAACAATGATGACGATTCAGTGCCAAGTGTGTGAAACTTCAATGAGTCGTTGCAGAGTGTAGAATATTGTAAAAAAGAAATCTGTGAAGATCATGAGAGTTGTGTATATTTGTCTATGAACATATCAACTTTGTCTCTTTGTTATGCATTGTCTCGATCAAATTTGTGATGTATCTTTTTTAAAGGTTGTACCGTCAAATGATCTATCGATCTGTCTATAGCAATCGTTGATGTAAGGAAAATTGACTAACACGCCCCTATATTATTTTAACGGCTGGATTGTTAACACCTTCGCTATAGGTATTAACATTTATATCTGCATAGGCTTTTTAACGATTGATTTGATCAAGTGCAATGTTCTAGGCACACAGATGCTGTAATAAAGTATAGCTTACAGTGATTTATCGCACAATTATTTTAGTAATTGTGTGAGTGTCAATTTTTTCACGTTTTAATTTATGCTGTCATACTTAACGATTTGTATATCCGCGAAAGAGGATACAGTAGTCTGTCGAGAAGTTAATCGAGTGAAAAAGAATGAAAGAATCCTATACATGTAGCTTGCAAGCCGTACTGAATGTGCCTGTATGTCCGTGTTAATCAATGCATTTAATAAATTGTTATTATTTTGATCTGCTTGCATTTTTTCTGGCACCCTTGCACAACCTAACTGAACTAAAATCTGCTTCCATTTTACTAGTCAAGTACAAGTTTATTATATATTACAATTAAAATGATACAGAATTAAAATCAGTTTAAACCTCGTGCTTTTGCTTTCTCGTTCAATGAAACTACTTCACAGTTGCTTGTTCCATTTCTGTTTAATGAACTTTATCTGAAATTTGAACAAAGTTTGAACGGTCGAGGAAAATTTCGATGATCGTCGTCTTTGGAAAGTTTGATCTCCCCCCTTCTAATACTACTCGTAGTTTGACTTCTGTCAGGTGGTTTTGTCTTCGCCAAGTAGCATGCTTTGAGCAAACTTCCATAGTAACGCGCTTTTGTAGCTTCGAGAGAGAGAGAGAGAGAGAGGGAGGCCTAGATTTGAAAAGCACCTATCCTTCTCCACCAAAGAGTCCAGGCAGGTAAGTTGGTATTCTAAAATGTGATATGCATTTAATAGTTTTAGAATAGTTAAGTTGAGATTAAAAGTCAAATAATCACGGAACATTTTATTAGAGAATGTTTAAAGGCTGGGTAGTTAGAAGTCCAAATATACAGGGATTTTTCTGGCATTAGTAACTAAATCAAAATAAATGAATTTTTCAGAGCACGGTGGCGAGCAGCTCAATGAAGGCGATCCCAGCAGTGAAGTTGGAGACTTCGACATCCGCGAACAACCTTAACCCACTGTCTACAGCTGTGGTTAAGCCACTTCCAGCTGCAAAACCGCTGTTGAAGTCCAAACTTCCAATGGGTGTTCCGCCAATTCCGGTGTTGATCGATCATAAGCTGGAAAATCAGGAGGAAAAACAAGATGACACACAGGGGAGACTAAAGAACGACTCCAAAAAGAAAAAAGATACAGAAAGCAAAGAGAACGAGGACGAGAATGGCAACTTAGCTGCTCAGTTCCAGGGCAGGAGGAATGAAGAACATCATCCAGACAGGCGGGGTTGGCTCAACGTTGTTCCTGGGATTCAGGAAATTGGGGACGAAGGGAATCATCTTCGACTTTCTGGGTATGTTTCAACAATTTCGTTTTAATCTTCGTTTTAACAATTTTTTACTGTATATTAACATATCTATTAATTATTTGCAGTTTCCAAGAGAGCGCTGACAAAATAGAGGCCGGCGATGACCAGTATGAAGTGGTAGATTATGGCAAGGAACCTCAGCAGAAGAATAACGATATTCACTTGGTCGAAGGGGAAGACGAAGGTGAAGGTAATTAAAATTTTTCAAGAATGCACTGCTAACCTACGGAATATAATACAAATTACTTTGTCACGCCTCTAACTTTATCGTTTCTTTTCTAGATGAAGATGAACCGATAGACTATCCCCACAATTTAAAACAAAAGAGACGCAAGTGAAGAGACGTTCTTAAAAGCAATAGAATATATGTTCCCGAGAAAGTGAAATGGTTACTTAAGTACTCGACCGTTTTGGTAATTTATGTTCGACTCGAAAAGTGTAGTACTTTCTCCATACCACGGCAAAACAGTAGAGGTAGAAACGTGACGTTATGGAGGTACTACTGTATTTACGTTTACGGATTTGGATTCGAGGAAGGAGCAGCTTTACATTTAACAATCGCAATTAACGATACTTCATTTTTTTTCCATTACTTAACAGACTGGTCGCTAACGTACATTCTTCGCGAGAAAACGAGAACCTCGTTCTTTCTCTCTTTCTCCTCTCTTTCCTCTCTCCATTCTAGATTCTGAAATTGGAAAATCTCGTACAATGATCTAGCCAAAATGTTTAGATAGGTGATATTCTATGCAGATGTTATTTAAGAGCCACTGCTCGGCTAAGGAACAAATCGTATTTTTATCCAGAAATTAGTGAGAACGTTCGGGCAGCGTGTCGATAGAAGAAACAGACTGTATTTTTCTAGATTTAAACATACCGTAAGAAAAAACTGAATTAGGATTTTCACAATGAAAAAATAAAGTAATCTGTCGTAAACGTTCGCTCTTTCAATGGCAGCATTTAAATGAAAAAATTTATATATGAATTATAAAGTTAGTTTACATCGTATCTCGTTGCGATAGTTTCAGTGTTTTCAATTTACAATTATTTTTTTACCGCAATATTAACATTCTAATTTCTGTAGAAACTATTCTGCCAGTGTAAGAGTCAATCAATCTCCTCCCTCACACTGTGACGACGAAAGCGGAATCGTGACTTAAATGCACTCAATATTTAAGACGCTAAACAAATAAATAAATCCTGATTTATTTATTGCCTATAAGCCGTTATTCAGGCGCTAACAATCAAGACTTAAAACAGAATGAAAGAATAAGATATACTTTAAGAAATTTATTACGGAAGATATGTTAATATTTGTTATGATCGTAGATAACTACTTGTATACAGATACAGCGATTTACTTGTAAATAAAATTCTTTTGGTAATAAAACGTAGAAAAACCGACATCGCGCCACTGTCCTTGGTCCATAATGAGTGAGGAGGTATACAGCAAGGACAAACGTACGAAATTCCAAGGTAACTTAGATTTATTTAACTTATTATTTATTTACACTTATTTACAACTTTTCTGCTTTCTTTCGCGCAGTTTCAATGGATTTTTCCGTGACCGTTGGTGTCACTCCGCACTCCAATTCTTCTTTTCGAATAAATGCCAGTTTCTCAGCTTTCTCACGATAGAAGATCTTTTTCTGAGCTTCCATTTCAGCCTTGTACGCATCAATTTTATCTTTAACAATTTTATCACAATAATCTCGTGTTAATCGTCTAATTGATTCTTTTCTTGGCACCATACCCGCCTTCCTGTAATTATTATTAAGATCAAAACGATTAATCAAATTCTTAACTAGAAAATAATAATCGATGATGAGTAGACTGTGGATCTTTATGCAAAATAAAGATGTTTTGTATTAACCGTGAGAAGCAGGAATAATATAAAAATTGATTTTATCCCTTAACAACTTTGTTACATTAAAAGCAACATTACAACGTTCTGGAATTTTTAAAATCTTCTCCTGTTTTATATTTCGCCCAACCAATTTTTTCATAAATGCATCAAAATCCGCAGTCTAATGATGAAGAAGAAATACTGTACTCTGGAACAGGTTTGTAAACAAGATTCAAACGCTCCAGGATCCATTCAAATCGTCTGTAGTCCCACTTACGCAGTAGTTTTAGTTGTCTGTTTCTCTTCTCAGTCAATTCTTTTAAGAATACCTTTGCTTTTTTGTTTGTTGGATGTTTTCTAAAATACTCCTGCATGTGCTGTATCTCGCTCGTCATCGCTGCAACTGTAACAGTCCATAATTTTATAGAATTTTTCAAATAATTCTTATCTTCTTAACTTGTGCGAAGGATTGGTGAGCAACGGAACATGATTGTACCACCGACTAGGTGTAAGGATAAACCTATCATCCACAATCTATTTTTGCGGCCCACTTTTCAGGAGCCATGTAACTTCATTAACATTTTCATTTCACGCGATTTAGGCGAATTGATGCCAGAATCTTCGTGCCATAAATAAATAAACAAGTCTATTTCTATTCTGAATCGTTGTTTCGCGTGCTGGAATGCTTCGTATTATTATATCCTCCTGCTGCCCACAATCAATGCAGGACATTTTTATTTTGCATAAAGGTCAGCAGTCTAGTGATCATACTTACTAGATGATTCAACAGACCCCCGATCGGAGCCATGCCTCTTGACTAGTGCCATGGTCTTTTCCCTCTTTAAATTTCGAGCTGCAGTTCCATGTTGGAATCCCACAGTGAACATTTTCTTCACTATATCGCTTGCACTGTTTCAGACGAATACAGTTAATACATATAGCATATCTTACTCATAAGGTACTTACTCATCCAATTCCTTGGAGCGGTCATAGTACAATTGAATCTCATTTGGTTTCACAGTAATATCCAAACCTAAATCTCCAGATTGCTCAGGTTCCATTATGGTTATCTTCGGTGGTCGGCTCCATTTAATTTTATACTTTTCCATCGTTGAGACATCACGGCTCAAACAACCACCAAACTTGTAAATATTGTTAACCCTGAGACAACCTAACCTACAAACGTTGGCTGCCAAATTCATCCTGGTCAGGCGCTGGATGATTCTATCAATTGATTTCACCTCGGAATATTAAATGTATGAAGTGTATAAAATATTAATTAATAATGACTAAAGAAACAGTTGTAGCATAATCTCGTCCGTGCAGAAAGCTTGCCGTAATAATATGTAATATATTTAGTAGACTTAGTAGATCAGTAGATGTCAGAGTCCTCTACGATAGCAATGAATTTCCTTATCTCTGCAATCCGAATACTTCTTGTTGGACATGTATCGTGCAATCAGGGGCATATACAGGGTGTTCACACTATTACTAGCCATCGTTTTTCTTGTATGTAAATAGTAAATATTAGAAAAAAATGAAAGAGGAAAAGGTAGTACAGTTTTTTATGCGCAACACAATGGCGTATGTAATTTTTTTGTGTTTACACTATTTTGTTAGATATGAAGGTGAGCTTTCATTTTTTAAATGGAATGCTGTATATTTTTTTATATTACACGAAAGCATCCATATACATACTGTACAGCGACCTTCAAGGTCATGCAAGGTCAGAAATGGAAGAAACGTGCACAAGGAAGTTATAACTCACCAAAAAACAAAAGGTTATTTACCTAAAAATGTGTTTATTGAAAAGAGCAATGTATAAATGTACACTGAAAATAAAAAGCTATATTTGATATACCTCCTACTCACACATTACCATTGATTCAATTTTTGTCCAGAAATTACAGTCTCCAATGAATAACGAACACAAACTTTGAATCGAAGTTTTATTTTAATAATGATACAAATGCGTATACTTGGCAATTTACAAACAACTATTTTCTTTTACTACTGTAAGGTAGAAAAAAGTATGATTTCTTTCGAACTATTCGCCTATGATCGCTTCATAGTAATTAAGTAATAAACAGGTAGTACCTATTAGATACGAATATAACATACAAAAGTTAGATCACGACGAAGCAAAATTTATTTTAATCCTTCGTAGGTCTTAATACAAAATTATAAATTAATGATCACTATTGCTTTCTGTTAGTTCAAAGCAATGTCTTATCGAGAGATTCAAGTGTTCCGCGAACTCAAACGTTTCGTATGTGTTCCTTGTGTTATTAACAAAATATTCCGTGCGTTCAATTGATTACCAGCATCTTCGACTATTTATTTTCCAACCTTTCCCAGCTTGGTATCCGTTTTCGGATCAGCAGTGATGTTTTGTACACGAACGATTACTTCGTTGATCTTCGTTTGAAGATTTCTGATGTCCTGAATGTAAAGAAGAGCCAAGATTTTGGCTGCATTTTCGACAGCAGGTTTATTCAGGTTGAAACCAGGAGCAATATCCATCACAGGGAACGGTTTTCCCTTCAGAATTTTAGAATCTGGATTTCGCAGACACTCAGGGTTTAATCTCCTCTGGACCATCTTGCTGCAGGCTTTCAATGTGACTAGGTGATTCGGGTGTTCCGGAATCCGGAGGATCTTTGCTAGAGAATATACCCCTTGCTTAAACTCGATGCTGTCAACTAATAATCACAAAAATTACAGATCAGTCTGTGAAATAATACTATAAATACTATAATAGAATAAAAAACTAATAGAAAGATTGCCGCGATTAGTGCAAGCGGTAATATCTAGTTGCGGTGGAAACATTCATGAATTGTTAGTCTAACATTGGTAAGTTTCCACATAGGTAGTTTTTAACTTAAAACGTTAGTTATTCTATAAGAAAGTAATAAAAATCGTTTTTAATCACTATTTTAGATGCTTAAGTAACTTTTATGCGTTGCTAATACATAATTTTGCAAGTGTCTGGAATAGTCTGGATACTTTTGAGCGGTAGTGTGTATATATACTCACAGTCTAACTTGTCAAGTGGATTTTTGGATTTAAATTTAGGCACCAGTGCTTCTTTTTTCTTTTTCATTTTCATCTCTTTCACATTTTCTGAATACACCTCGTCTAAGACATACAGTATAGTTTTTAAAATTCATTTTAATGCGAGAACACGCTAACTACTGTTTCTGATTCTTACTACTGTTTTCCATTTCCAGCCAAATCGCATGTCCGATCAGCCACTCGAGTTGGTCCAAGGTTGTGCCTGTAATTGGAGATTTAACATCTTCGCAGTATTTCGCAAAAACCTTGGGCCATGTTTCGCTTTTTAAGTCTCGCAAGTGTTTACGTTCTTGTATATCGTAGTGACGTATTTTCTGGTCCTCCAGCCAGACGATTACTTTGCGAAAGTGTTGTTCATCTGTAAAATATTAAATATATGTAATCTTTATTGTCAAGAGCAGCAATTCGTGATATTATTTTATAGTGTATAAAATGCACAGCGCCACGACGTGTGACGTCTCCCAATTTATTAACATGATGTAACATCGTGATAATAGTCTGTTAAAAACGCACCGTTCACGTCAACTTTGTCCCATTCCACGTAACCTAAAGCTTGCAGTCTTTTTTTAAGCATGATCGAGCCTGTGACAGATCAGATGCGATTTAAATGTAAGACAGGATTCGAAATTTGTTAGAATACCATTAAACCGGCAAAATTTGTCAATCAGTTCGATACTATATGCACATCACGTTTTTTTCAAACGTTTCAGCTGATAGTGCATGATAACGTTCCGGTTTCAAGTTATTTGATATTTGATCACACTACTATAATACGCCATCTATGATGGCGGGGGACAGTAGAGGTCTCGTGTAACCTTCTTTTGTGCTACATTTCGAATCCATTTACCAGGGGAGTATTAGGCGAACATGAGAACGAGTTGGTATCCGAGAAGGACAGACTTATGCAATTTACGAAAAGAGAGAGAAGGGTGGACGTGGATCTCCTCATTTTCAGTCCAGAGTACCAGGAGCCACATGAAACAGAGTAGGTGGCACGATTCGCCCCGCCCCCTATTGCTGTCCTTGTCTTGCAGTATACTCTTCCTTGTCTTACACATTGATCTGTCAAATACATAGCTCTCATGTGTAAGACAAGGACAGAGTTATGCAATTTACGATGAGAATGAGAAGGATGGACGGCGACTTCTCACTCAGCTGCGTAGTTTAAGGGAAAATTTGTTAATAACTCGCTTATTAATAATGATTCAGGGATATTTGCAATCAGGAAATATAGAGTGAACCATTAGCAACTTTCACGAATAGTTTTCAGTTGAATTATTTGTCTGCATTAATAGTTATTACCAATTATTCCGACCCCAGTTCGTGAATAACCTCGAATAGTTTGACAAGTAACATTTTCATAATTAATTTACTGACTTTAAAGACTTCATTGGTGAACTTTTAAGATTGCAGAATGTAAAATGAACATTTGGGTACATTACCATTTCATTTTTATGCAGGTTTGATGCTTAAATTGCTGGTTATTAACAAATTTTGGAAAAGTTGTATGTTTTGTATGTATGTCTGTCCTTGTCGCACAGTTCGACGCTCCTTGTATTACGCATTATGGGAACTTCCGAAACAATCAGTCCGCGCAACAATTGTTAATAACTAATTAACCAGAGTTAGTTTGTGAACATTTGAAAATGGATAACATAGAATCAACCTTCAGCAACTTTCACATGCAGTTTTTCATCGGATTTTGTTCCGACCCTTGTTCTGAACTAACCTGAAAAATTGTGACAGGTGTCAGGTAAGTAAGTAATTTTGTAACTTTACCGTCACAATTCGTGTATTTTAGTGATTAAAAAAACTATGCTGGACCTTTAGCAATATTTCTATAACAATTTTACGTGAAGCTGCATTGTCGTCAATTAGTTATAAACAATTTTTCATGGTCATGTTCTCTTCTCAAATACTTCTAATATGTAAGACAAGGACAGACACAGTGTGCGACAAGGACAGTAGAGTTCTCATGCCACCTCCTTTTCTGCTACATTTCGAATCCGTTTACCAGGGGAGTATTAGGCGAACATGAGAGCGAGTTGGTATCCGAGAAGGACAGACTTATGCAATTTACGAAGAGAGGGAGAAGGATGGACGTGGATGGACGAGACGTGGCACGATTCCCCTTATTGCTGTCCTTGTCTCGCTAGCATACTCTTCCTTGTCTTACTGGAGATCTCTCAAGTAGCTCTCATGTGTAAGACAAGGACAGACTTATGCAATTTACGGAGAGAGAGAAGGACGGACGCGGATCTCTTCATTCTCAGTCGCATGCGTACATAGCTAAAGAAACTACCAGGAGCCACATGAAACGATGTTGTGAAACATGAAAGTATGTATACACATATATAGATATACAGGGTGAGTTACCTAACGTTTGCACCTCAAATATCTTTGTTGTTTCTAAAGATATTGAGTAAGGACAAAGTTGAATGGTACAATGGGGCTGACACGATGCCAAAAAAATGTTGTTTTTATGTCATTTTTTTATAGATATCAAGGGTAACTTTTTTAAATGGAAAGTCTGAGTATAAAAGTGTTGACCTTCATATTGACCTAAACCTAATAGTCTCTAACTTATGTCTCTAACTTGATATGTCTTACTTACAAGAGTGTGAAAAAAAAGTTCCGATAAACATTAATTAATGAAGTTATACTTATACTTATACACATCCAGAAGGCAGAGGTAAAGATAATTTTTAAATAAAAAACATGCTTCGAATGGTTTCTAAATGTGCTACTCACGTTGAAGAATGAATTGAATGGATTAAAAGTTAATATGATTTTAAAGAATGCTTAGAATTCGATACCGATCAGTTTGTCCCAGTAAGATAATCAATACAAGAAGAAAGTGATTCCGCAGATTATTCAGATATCCGTTCGTCTCTAAAAACAATCAATTACGACCGCGTAACAATGAAATATAATGCATACCCGAGCGCACTTTAGAAAGTCGAGCCAAGTGCGGTGGGCACGCCAGACAAAAAAAAAGTCCCGCTGACCGCGTTTCGTTTGCAAAAGTGTACACTTTTGATCTTGTTTCTCGTCAAACGAACCGTTGCACCCGATGTAGCGATTAATAAACAGTCGGAGATAACGAAACTGGATTCCCTCGTGACGAAGCATCCGCAAATGTATTGAATATATTGGCTAGAGATAACGTAAACGGTTCAGGACTCTGTGGTCGACTACAAATCTTGGAGATCCGAGTTCAAATCTTGTAACCCACCTTAACATTTTTCATGACTTTCGAAATTCATATATGAAAGTATACATATGTATTGTTATAAAGACACTGCGGATTTTTATGCGAAATTTTTTATTTTCATGTGAACTATAAAACAGTGAAAGATTAGAAAAATCTAAGGATATTGTTATGCAGTTTTCAATGTAAAAAATCTATTAAAGGACGAAGTGAATTTTTATTTAACTCCTGCTGCCCACAATCGTTGCAAAATATTTTTATTTTGCATAAAGGTCCGCAGTCTAAAAATATACTTACATGTACTACACAACTACAACAATTTATTCGTCTAAACACGTTAGTTCAAAAGAAAAATGAAATATATGTAATCATGTAAAAATGATGTATAAACATATAGAAGAGAGAGTGTAGGCTAATGTAAAAATGTATGCACAATAAATATAGTAATGCATATTATATAGTAATACGTATTGAATAACACATACGCGGATTCTACTCGCACAGAGAGATTCTCCGAGCAAAACAGTATTTATAAATCTTAATTAACGCTTAAGTACATGAATTATAGAATAGCAGAGAAAATGAAATGTATTACAGATTGTTTACTCATCCATATGCGCATGCGATCACTGCGTGTTCTTACAATTATACGAGGAGAATTTATAACTGTTAATTGTGTAACAGGAGAAGAGAAGGATATTTCGATTTGGTAATACGGTGTTCGCATTATTCTATACGCCGGTTGATTTTAAGATCTGGTTCTGATAATGACCATAGTCTCGCTACTATAAACATCTTCCCAATGAACAAGATTGAGGCTTAACAAAGTCTATGTCTTCCACGTGAGGAAGATTGTGGCTTAGAGAAGCCTAGAACTTGTTTCAAGTGAAGATCGAGGTTCAGCAAATCCTAGAACTTTTCTACGATGAGAAGATATAACTGTTACTTGCGTAACAGGAGAAGAGAAGGATATTGCGATTTGGTAAATCCGCTGTTTGTATTCTTCTATACACCGGTTGATTTTAAGATCTGGTTCTGATAAGACCGCATAGTCTCGCGAATGAAAACCTCCTGCGGAGACGACACGTTTCTTGCAGCATGGTGTTCGTAAGCGAGTAAAAGTGTTCCGCGAAAACGCGTTTCATTGAACATCGCATCCGCGCGGTCCGGTGCAATTCGTGTTCACCGGTCAGGGAAGAAAAAGGACACGCACGAGATTGCGATGCGAAGTAGTGAAAGGCAGAGATGAAAGTAAGGAGTGTAATGCCGAATGGCCTGGGCGGGACTATTTATTGACTATTCGACTATAAACCGAGCGAAGCGACGCACGTCGTCCGAGAAAATTGCATTCACCTGCATCACCGCATGCCGGGCACAGCCATAGCTGGGAAAACTGTATTCACATCAAAATTTCGAATAACAAATAAAAGATAACAATTCTTTTGTTCGTTATTCGAAGTTTCGAATAAAAAAGTATGTTTTATTCGACTCGTTATTTAAATAATTTTACTCGTTGAGAATTTATTGGACGAATAATAACGAACTTTTTTATTCGAAGCGGATTTATTGTACTCCTTCGTTGAGCCACGCTCGACATCAGAGAAAGAAAAATGTAAATAGAACGGGTTGTTATATGTATTTGGTTCCTACTTTATTCATTTAATTGTCTCATTTTTTAGTTAAAAACATACACAATGTTCACAAATATACATTACAACGAAGTTTGAGAGCTATATTTAATATAATTAGTGAACAAAATTGTTTAAAATAAGTAGCAGTCAAGAGGAACGCTTGAAATAGTAGGGAGTTGTTGGCAACACAATGGAAAAACAATTCGGAGTGGAAAGGGATAATGTTCATTAATATTTCTGCAAAAATTTGTCATCGAGTTACGCTACTGATTTGGAATTGCAAAAACAGCAAAACTTCGGGAAACAAAAATCGCCGATCTCGCAAATTTTTTAAGATGTCTGACTAGTCGATGACCTGTACTACTGAATTTTTGGTTTGCGTGATGTATCGTCAGACATGAATGTTTATGTTCGTTCAGGAACGCGCGAGTGACATAGAATTTTCAATGTGAGAACATTAGCATGGTCGCATTGTTGACAGTATTAAATAACGGCGCCACAATCTCGCGCATTGTGCCTCCTCATGAATGATGTATGGTTTTACACAGTCGTCGGCGCGCGGGACAACGGAACAGCACGTTTTCCGTTTCTTTAATACCTCGGATGCCTGTATGTCTGTCACGAGCGGGTACCGGGCTATTAATTGCAATAATAGCCGACGCGAGAAGAAAGGAAAATCATAGAATCATCGAGAATGTCCACGTCCCGTCAGTGTCACTTTCTCGACCTTTCATTCGATCATCCTTGGTCGAGCCACTCCCCATAAGTTTCTTCCTTATAGGAAAGAGGCCTTTCAATCGAGAAAAACGCTTTTTAATCGAGAAGATTTTCCGGGCGCACAAATAAAATTGATTTGACAATATGAGTACGAAATAAAGATATGAAAGTAAAGTGTCTTCACTTGATGATTAATAAAATTGATTTACCAAAATGAATATATCTTATTCACATACAAAAGTGACGTGTGCTAAAATGAACGTACTCCATCGATGAAGATTGGTATCGTAGAATGTCTTTCTTAAATTGATGAATATACAGCGGATTTTTATACATTTATAGCAAAGTTGATTAGATGAAATTGAAAATTGTTGGAAAATTTTAAAAATTGAAGATGTCAATATATGATTTCTCCTCTATTAAAATCATCGAGGGAAGAAATAACATTCACTTTAGTTTCTATTTCTTGCGATCGATGCAGACAATTTTTATTTTGCATAAAGATCCGCAGGCATAAACTGTCTTCACTTGATGATCGATAAACCTGATGTAGCAGAATGGACACCTCTCATTGATAAATAAAATTGATTCGGAAGAAAGTATTCAAAGCGGGCATACCAAAACGGATGTGTTTGAAAGGTATCGATAAATAGGACTGATAGAACGAAATGTAAATAACCTGATGGTTTCGGAAAAATTCGAGCGAAGTGTCCCCGTTCTGCAGTCGCCGATTCCTTTTGTTCCCGGAGCGTGTTTCCGTTGGAATTTGTCTCTGCACGGTCCGGTGTCCCTTGCTTTCTTCAGCGCTGGAGATCCAGCGTCGCGTTCAGCCGCTCGAGGATCGTGTAGATCGCGGATCGGATCGGATCGGATCGTATCGGATGCTGTCCGAGGGATCTTTAAAGGCGATCGTAGCTCTCTTCGGACTCCTTTGATGCGTGGGGATAACTGGAGCTACCAGTTAAGTCAAGTGTATCGCGCCGGGACGAAGTAGTACACTGTTTCTTTCCGGAGTGCGTGCATCGACGTTCCAGAGGATTGGCAACCGCACAACAGAGAATAGAGGAGAACATCCTGTACTAGGGAGGGCAGGAACTACTGTTCACCGACTCGTTAATCATGAAACTGTACTTGGTAAGTCTCTCATAAAATCCATATTTTTTATATCTTTTCGAATTTCATCTAGTTCGCGCCGTTTCATTTTGTTCAATTTCATTCTGATTTTGTCGAATTTTATTTGGTTTCATTTTGTGGAATCTGTTAAAATTCGGTTTTGCAAAATCATTATACGTTTCTCCATGCTTCCTGATCTTCTGTGATTAAATATTTCAAAATTTCTATTTGTTGGTCCGAGGAATATTAAGTTTAAATGTGTTCAGTGTGAGGAAAGTTGCGTTTTCCCGAGCTTGTGAAGCCTGAATTAAAAATTTTTAATCCATTGTTCGTTTGTTTGATTGAGATTAATTTCTTTTACAATTTACAACGATTCCATTTTTGTTGATTCGTGAAAATTAATTCAAGCGGAAGAGTTGAATCGATTTTAGCTTTGTCTTTTTATTCGTGTGTATTTGATTTATTTCTAATTTGAAGTGTAAAATATTGCAATTCTAATTGAATTTGCATTAACACCCATATTAACGAATATGTGTTTGCATTAATAAATACTGCATCTACACTTACATTCACATCTACATGTAGATTTCCATCCGCATTTGCATCAATATCTAATATTAACAATTCGCACAAATTGTTTAATGTTTTATTCATCCGCGAACACAATTCCCTACTGACAATGAGAAAGGAACACACGATGCTCTGTTTAGAACATCGCGTTTAATTAATCGTTACGGTGCAACCAACCAACTGTAAATCACATATGCAGTTATTATAATCGGCCGAGAGGTTCCTCAACACTGGGAAGCAACGAATTAACTATAATAAATTGCAACGCATTAAATCACGCAATTGCTGCTCAACCTCAAACGAGAACTTAATTGAAGTAAAATTGCAGAGCAAAAAATATGTTATTTGTCGATTATGCACTTTGCAGAGTTCCTCTTTATAATTTCTTGAAATGAGTACAAAACTAAAGGTCAGCGAAAATTGAAAATAAAAATGAAGAAAATCATTTTTATCGATCCTCCATCGAATCGAAGAGAATCGTAGAGCAAAAATTAATTTTCCGATTTTGCATTAATTAATTTCCGGTTGTTTACTGGGGAAATGGGTAAATCATTGTTGTTTTGTTGAACAGGTGGCTACGGCTGTGTGGATAGCAACCGTGACAGCAACATTGGAGTCCGATTCCCGTGGAAACTGGAGCAACGAAAAGGTAAATGTAGAAAACTCCTCTGCCGGCTCAATACCTGCGTGATTCGTAAATTTTCTCAGGGGTTTCATTTTCCCAGCACCCGGTCCAATCGGCCATTAAGATCAGACCATTTACATAACCGAGGATATACTAACATAGCTCACCACAATTTGCTCGTGCATTCATCGAATTCTCTCATTCTCTTCGATAATCGCAGCAGCTCTAACAATTTCCTGTATTAATAAACAACACATTTTTAAACATACTCCTTCAACATTTTCCTCGGCAGAAATTGCACGCTTGTTGTTACATGTCGTTAAGTCGTTTCGGAATGTTAACGATGCACACTTTCGAATATCATTTGCATAGTGATTAACACACAAAAACATACATTAGGATAGCTTTAAACAATTTCATAAATGAAAAAGTTGAATTTATTTTTCTAATTTTATTTATCCATTTACTGTTCAACTTCTGAGATGATGGAACGTTGCTTCCGCCATTCGTCGAAGACGAAGAAAGTATTTTGAGGAAGCAACGTCCGCCATTAGCGCCCTCGAGCCATTACTCAAGAATGACTCGCCGTAAGGAAATGATTACGCGCCAGTAGGAAAAGAAATTTATTTATGGACGTTCCTGCTGGATCGTTGACACTGTTAGATAAAACGGCAGAAGCCAACTTTCAGGGTTGTGGAAGAAAGCACTGCTTACAAGTTCCTCAATTATCGTTATTGAACTTTTCTAATAAAATTTAGTATTAGAAACTTACACAATTATTAACCGGTTCTTACGTTTCCAATCATCTTCTAATACCTCCAGTCAATTACGCCTAGCAATTTAAATCGTCATTTCAGTACTTTCCATCGCTACTACGCAGAAATTTCAATTTGCATTCTTTGTTTTTCGTGGAGCGACGAGCCTGTAAACCGCGGCGCCATGAATTCGCAGATTTCTGCTTACGCCTCTAGCTTTTAAATGAAATGGCAAAATGTCTGAGAAAATCAATGTACATTTAAAAACAGGTGTAAACATTCACTTCGGTAAGGAAAATTTACATTATTTCATAAGGAGGAATGTACAGAATCAATTTGAAAATGTTCGACAAATGTTTACATTTCAAAACAGGAGATACAAAGGATGTTCTTACTTTGACGGGGGGAAACGGTGGTTCTTCGAGCACATTATGCATTGTCATTCTCGTGTTTCCCTGCGAGTACCCTAACCTAGCACACACGAATAAACGGATTCTCACGTCGAGATAGAACGGCAGCCGTGTTTGGGCGGTTGGCGGAGAGCGGAAGTTACTTTCGACAGAGGACGAACGAAATAAGTAATGCAGAACAAGTTTCGTTCGCCTTACGTAAAACGGGAGAACCTTTCACGCATAACCCCCGGACCGATAGACACCGGGCAAGAGACATCCTTAACCTTCGGGCATAGAAATCTTTAACCTCGATCTACTTGCGGGCGTCGTTCAAGTGCCACTTCGTGTATAGGCGCGACCAACACCCGCCGAGAATCCCATCTGTCATGCAGTTTCTAACAAGATTCTCTGGCCTATCCTATCATGTTACAGTTCCTTTGAACTGCCTGGTAACACATAAATTATCCCAGCAAAGCCCTATGAAGGCCTCAGAGAATTTTCGAATAGATTTTATACTGCTTAATTGATTGAGACTTAGCGAAGCGTAGAACTTCTTCGAAGTGAAGATTGAGACTTAGTGGAGCCTAGAACTTCTTCCAAGTGAAGATTGAGACTTAGTGGAGCCTAGAACTTTCTCCTAGTGAAGATTGAGACTTAGTGAAGCCTAGAATGTTTTCGAAGTGAAGACTGAGATTCAGCAATGCCTAGAACTTCTTCAAAGTGAAGATTGAGACTTAGTGAAGCCTAGAACATTTTCCTAGTGTAGATTGAGACTTAGCGAAGCCTAAAAGTTCTTCCGAGTGAAGATAGAGACTTAGCGAAGCCTAGAAGTTCTTCCGAGTGAAGACTGAGACTTAGTAAAACCTAGAACTTCTTCCAAGTGAAGATTGAGACTTAGCAAAGCCTGAAACTTCTTCCAAGTGAAGATTGAGACTTAGCGAAGCCTAAAACTTCTTCCAAGCGAAGATTGAAACTTAGTGAAGCATAGAACTTTTCCTAAATGTATATCGAAGCTTAGCAAAGTCTGGAAGGTTGCTCTGAAGAAGAAAAGTGAGGAGTAGCAAAATCTACATTCCCCAGATGTAGAATATTGAGGCTCAGCGAAGCCTGAAACTATGCTTACACGATGAAACAGGGTGATAATGTAGTTTATACGATTGGACCAACCCGCATGCAGATGAAAACCTGAGATACCCTATGATCTGTACAGTCCCAAACGATCCGGAGTGTAATTTTACACCACAGAACAAAGAAATTACATGTGACGCGCGGAATGATAGTTCAGCAGTGCTCGACGAGGATACTCCAACCATTTCATAAGCCAACTATAATGACAAAGTAGCTCGAGCAAACGGTTCCGAGTAGAAGCACAAGGGGAAAGTGCGAGGCGGACTTTGTTAGACAGGCTTGTCGGAAGAGAATGAGCGGCAGTGAAATGACCTAGGCTGCATGCGAAGGTTAAGGACGACTTTCACCTAAAACTTGCGGATGAAGGTTGGCCTGAAGGCCGGTCAGCCAATCGACGCGTACAAAAATTCTCCCCCCCCCCTCTCTCCCCCTCTCATCTTCAAATCTCTCGTCTTCATCTTCATATCTCTTCTCCCAACTTTATGGGTGGAGGAGGAATTGAGGGAGATGGAGGGTCTCCCTGTGCGGGAACTCCCCGGTCTAACTGTTGATATTAGGGGCATGCATATTCCGAAGTAATTCGACTTTCTCTTCGAATGCAATTTCTGTAGGTCACTTGCAGCTGCCGCAGCTTCACGTGAAATGCAATCGCCTGTAATTAGGGTCTCGCAGTACCCTGGACCGTTACAAGATCCTACGGAGCTGCAGTGCGTAACTAGAACTGTTAACTAGGAGTTCTATCGGTTACAGCGAAAACTGCAGAATCTTCTCTAATCACCGGTTACCGGGAAATAACTGTCGACATTTTTCTGTTTGCATATGGCTTTCCTCGTTGCCTGCCCTATTTTCTGGAACCAAGAGAACACCGTGCTGACGGTGGTAAAACGCGAAGACTCGAGCATGCCATTTGCAAGTTAACAGCCCACTGCCATGCAATTTTGAAGTCAGTCTTGTCATAAGAATTTACGAAAGAAGTGCAGCAGTCGGGAGCGTTGAAAACCTAGCGAATTAGAATGGTCCAAAAAAATTCTGATATTGTGTATCAATAATCGAGGGTTGGAGTGAATGTTGACAAACATTAAGTGATTAGAACTTTTTTTGTAGATCATAATTTCCTAAAAAATGAGAAAATTTATATTTATTGTATGCCTATACTTTCTACAATAGCTTCACAGTAACAAAACCAAAATAGAATTTTACTTCGGTTCGAAGGAAATTATTAACATACATTTTTATCAGAATCTGTTCAGAATCTTCATCACGAGTCAGACACGATATTGTAAGGCAAGGGGTTAAATATTGGACTGAAGGTTACAGAGAGATTAGCATAGATGTTTCTAACGATTCGAGTGACTAGAAACGTAAATTTTTAAATGCCACTTCGGAGGTGCTAAAGAACCGTGTAAACGGACACCGTGTTTTTTCCGGTACGAAAATTTCCTCGAACAAAAACCGCGAATACTTTCTCCGTACACTTTCGGATGAAAGCCTCTCCCAGAGTTGACCCACCTACTCTAAAAAGTTCCGCAAAAATGATCTCGCTCTCATCCTTTCTCTTTCTGCAAAAGTGAACCACCTGTGTTTACGTTTCATTTACTCCTGTCTTTCTTTCTGCAAAAATGTCATAAACGTTCTCGAGCCATCAAGATAAACAGCACGCACAATTAAACGGTAAAATACATTTTTCTTCTGGTGTTTTAAGAAAGCGACGACAAATTGAAAATGGCTTTTTAATGACCCCCCCCCCACTTATTTCTCTCGTAAACGTAAAACGGGGAAAGTTCTTCGTCTGTAGCGTGTCTGAAAATTATCCTGCGAGCGAAAGGATTGTCTTGCGTGTGTTACTTCATAGTAATCGCGACTGTTGTGACTTTATCAAATAAACGTAATATCAGGCCGAGCACCGTAATTGTTTTAGTTTAATTAAATTCCTCTGATAATCTCCAGGAGCAATGTTTTTGCTTGAACAAAAAGAAAAACGAACAAAATGCAGAACAGGTGAGGATATTTAAGACTCGTTTTGGTAAACAGACCTTTTGGGGAGAGAAACAGCAAGAGCTCCCAGAATTCATTGGCAAGTTTCACCGGTTGCGGAGATCAGGTTTCCGATCATTTCTGTGGCTGAACTCCCGTGACTAAAATGGCAGAATCTGTTGAGAAACACGGGGTGTCTCGTGACTGGTATTAGAACTGACTACTGGCTAATTCTACGTAAAAAGATCTATCGAAAACGTGGAATACACTTTTCTCGTTCGAGCCTTCCTTTTCGAGATAATCAGCTTTGGGAAGACAGTGCTCCTGTTAGATTAAAAAATTATTTACAAAGAGTAAAACATTTATGATGCTGAAAAATATATACCAGTGTATTCGGGAGAGTTTGCAGAATCATTTCCCGCAAGCAACGTTCATCTACCCTTCATAGTTAACGCGCAAAAAATTCTTAACTCTTCTTTCAACAATTTGTTAATATTCCTCTAAAAAAATATTATAAAATTTCTCTGAATATCCATTCTTGTAATAATTCTTCTTATAATGAGAATTTGTGCAAACATGTTAAATACAGAAAGGGTTTAAATAATCTATATTATGTTGGTTGACTTCATAGGGGTTATAATCTGATTTTCTCGTGGACAGGGCGAGCAATGTAATTTCCCAGAAAACAGACGTAGGATAAGAATTAAAATTCGTTAGGATAGTATGGGAGACAGTTCTGTGTACCATCTAGGTCAGCCAGACAACGATGGAATGTCACAGAAGCGAAGAAATAGCGTAAGTTGATCTTTTAACCGCTCGAAAGGATCTAAGAGGCGTGGGGAAGGGGTGTTCGCCGTTAGAAGCAGATCACGGGGCTCGGTTCTGAGCCAATGGGACTCTCTGGACCCGGTCCCGAACGGTTTGCTTTTATCGCGACTTTGAACTCGCGCGCACGACTCTCACTGGTTTTTCTTTTGCGCGCGTGGCTGCAAGAATGCGGCGCGCATCTTTTCCCGTTTCTCCTTTCTTCTCGCTCGAACGCCATAGGAGAAAGGGAGACCGCCGGTGGTACCGTAAAGTCCACCTTTCTCTCATCTCGGCTCACCGGTTATTTTCAGCCTCCTGCAGCTACTCTACTTTAGCAAAATTCGCCGGACGGCCAGGATAGAACGCGACTTTTCTCTTCGCGCCGCGGCCGACCGGTTGCCAGCACCGCAGGCGCTATTTCTGGGCCATCGATTCTGGTTTCCGATCATTTCATATCATTCTCGTCCGTTTTTCTTTATCCCCCGAACAAACTCTGCACGAAAACTCGAGAGAACAAGCGAACGAAATGCCGGAAAATCGACGCTCCCTCCAAGAAAATCATTTATTCATACCAGAACTTAGGAATGACACGTCTTCTCGAAATGGGCTATATGTCACTTGGAAGGGCATAGAATATACTACTAATGCTAAACTAGTTTTTAGTTAAAATCGATCTTTTCATGGAGAAATAGCAATTTTTCGAAACTCAAATGCACACGAGGCAACATAAAACGCGAGGAAAGTTATATAAAAAATTAAAAAAGTGTGTATAATTATATATCGTTGGAAAGCTTGATTTTTTTGTGATTTTCTGGTGCAAGTAGCTAGTCGACATCTGTTCTTGTTCGATAGTTACAGCCATTTATAGATTTCTGGAAATGCAAACTTTGACTCCTTCCCACTCTTGACCCGAGGGATCATTTAAAATTTCTTTATGTACAATCAATGTAATACTCATAGAGCTGTGTTAATGTTCAACGTTTAAAGAAATTCGGAGGTAGTCGATTTTTTTGCAACGCATTTCCACTATTCACCGAAAAATCTCTTCTGTTGCAGACAGTTTCAGAGCACAGATTTGAGAAAACTACAGGCGATCTAGCAACAGAGGAGACAAAGAAAATCGTCGGAGGTCATTATATACTCAATCGGTATCAGAACGAGGGAACCCAGAACTTTTCTCAGCAGGGCAACCCCGAAGAAGCAACAATAGCGACTGTGAAGTTCATACCAGCGACTGACAACAATTATGGGAAGGTTGGTGTGGAAGATGGAGAGTGAAATTTCAATAATGCAACTGATCGATCACTTTTCAAACTGAGCAACTGCGATTTCCGTGCTTTCCCTTCCTGATTGCTGGAAAGCAACTCACTTTCGACGCAACGAACGCTGAATAATCATATCTGCCCAGTCACGAGGGCACTTAGGGTACCAGGAAGCTCGGAAAATTATGAAACCTTGTGGGAAATTAGAGCAATTCATATGTAACACATACCCATTATCCTCATTGTAACATAGTATAATTTTTGGGGGATGAACTTCCAAAACTCGATCTTTGTAGTACTTCACGAAACCGTGTAAAAATATTCATCGCGGTATCTTTTTATGATTCCTATACATGGGGTAATTCTGGGAACCGGGGTAAGTTACTGCTCTTTTTAAAGTATAAATAAAAAAAAAACAATATAATAGGAAGAAATCATATGTTATGATTAGACTGCGGATCTTTAGGCAAAATAAAAATATTCCGCATTGATTTATGGGAAGCAGGAAGAAAATAAAAATTTATTTCATCCCTTGATGACTTAAAATTTTTCCGTTTTATATTTCACCCAATCAATTTCTTCATAAATTCATAAAGATCCGCAGTCTGTGGTTATAATACGTCCCCTAACTTCCTATGACCTCATTTTTTATCACGTTTTTATTAGCTCGCTTTCTTGTCTGTCTGTCTGTTTGTCTAGCGCTCCACGCTTTTATTTATAGTCACTCTAATGTCTAAAAAGATTATTTTCTCATTTTTAGTGCATTTTAATATAAGCGTGGTTTTTAAAAAGATTTTTTTATATATTTTTTTTCATGTGGATTTTCTATGTTTACTTGAACAAGAACAGTAACTTGTCGCAGCTGGCAGAATCGCCCTGTATAGTTCTAAGTCGAAATTGTTTCATAATTTTCGGAATTTCCTGGATCGTTAACTTACCCTGTCAGTCGGCAGTCAGTTTTTTCTAGGAATGTGCGATTCGTTGCGTCAGAATCCGATATAACGCGAATTCCACATGTTCCCCATCGACGATGACCCTTCGAGCACGCTTTCACTCGATCTTCACGTAAAAGGATACGCCTCCTCGTCTTCGGAACGGTTTATTAGGCTGACCGAATGAGCTGACGTTCACGTTTGTGCAAACTATTTTGCAGACGCAGGTGTTCCTCGAATAGGCGATACCCTAATTGATACCAAATCCCGATTGTAATCTCTTTCGAGGCTTCTGCTGATGTTCTAGCAAGATTAGAACGTCCAAAATAACAGCTTCCGTGTAATTACGCCTTGATTAGAAATTCGATTATGCAAATGCTTCTTGATTACTATTCCTCGGGATGGAAAAATTCCAGCGTGGTAGAAGAAGTGTAACATTAGTAGCGTAATTGGTACAGCAACGAAGCACTCTGATGAACAACATCTACTGGAGTAGATGGATTCCTAACTTCTCTACCTAATTTCAGAATGAAACCCAGGGTGACGGTCAACAGCGACACTCTAAGCAACTAGTCCAGCCATACCTCCTACCTGTAGAAGAAAAACGACCCGAAGAAACCAGTCCGAACGAGTCAGAGACTGCTGCAAGACCGGCGAGAACTAGTCAGAATGTCCCGAACGAGACAGTCATAGTGGAGTATTTTCCATCGCAGGAAATTATACTCCAAGAGCCTGCCACGACAACGAAACTTCCCAGTACCCACGAGAACAGCTTCAACGACTTAGGCTACTCCATTCCTGAGGAACAAATCGACGTGGAACCGGTTGGAGACTTCGGTCAAAGAGTTCGCGCGCCGACTTTGAGACAGAGGAGCAACAGCTTTGGTCGTCTGAAGTCTAGGCAGCCTGTGACCAATGCATCCTCGCCCGAGGAGCACAGGAAGCACAGCAGAAAGTACCCTAGACCGCTCGTGTCGAAAAAGCTGAACATTTCAGAGAACACTCTTAGCACGTACCCGGAAGATCCGGTACTATCCACGTCGGCTATAGAGTCGCAGAAAGCTCTGAAACAAAAGGACATCGAGGAAGATAATTTGAAAAGTGACTTCCACAAAAGCAATCAAATCCTAAGCTTGCCTTGGACGAGCGACGAAGCGTCCCAGTCGGGCAACAGGGAGCAGAAATTGAGGAAGCATAATGTAGAAGTGTACAACGGTGCTCCGACCAAGGACAGCTCCTCTTCAGTTGGGACGATGTCCCTAGGGAAATTTTCTGGGCCCATTGTCGTGCCAGATTTACCTCGTCAGAAGAAATACTCTTCCAGCACGATCGATTACTTGGGAAGCAACGAGGTGCCGAAATCAACTCCGTCGCCGGAGTCGACGAAAGCGAAAGGACCAGATACAGGATACCTGGCAGCGTCTTCAGTCATTCTGAATCCTCTCCAGGTAGGCGTAGCCCTGATGAACGCTGGACAGGACCTGCACTCGCTCAACGACGACAAAGAGTTTCAGCACGAGGTGCAGTCCTCGCAACTTGCCGCTCCCAATTCGGACGTTGTTATCCAAAACGAGTCTACGGACGGCAGTACTCAAGCCCAAGATCAGTTGTCGCAACAGGAGCAGATCTCCGAAGTGTCGAATGCTCCCACGCACTCGGTGGAGATTCAGAAGTCTGTGGAGATCTACCACACAGCACCGGTGCACGAGATACATTACCCTATGGAGTACGTTCCGAATAATGAGCAGCCCCTGATGAAGCAGGACTACAGAAAGTTGCCGAAGGCTAGGAGACCTGGCCAGGTGAGCATCTACAAGAGCAACGAGATCACCGACGAGATAGTCCCCTCCAGCAACCTCGATCGAGGTCGTCACGACTACAATGAAAACGACGTTGTGTACTCTGGCAGCATTGGCCAGCTGGATCAAGTGGTTCGGCCTGACAAGCCTAATTTCGGAGCGAGGGATCAGTTGGACAGTAAGATAGTCGTCACGCAGCAGCCTTCCAGGTTGGCGGAAGTGCTACCAAACCTGGTGAACCTAGAAAGCGCTCAGGGGACTCAGGAGGTGCCTCAAATCCTGGTGAACAAGCCAGCCAGCGATCCGCAAACGGATCAGCAGCTGAGGCTGTTGATGACGGCGCCTCAGCCGTACCAAGTGGAGAAAATGATCGAGAAGCAAATAACGATCGCGCAACCTTTTCCCGTGCACGTGCCGGTGGATCGAATAGTGGAGAAGCAGATTCGCATTCCTTACCCGGTGCACGTGGAGAAAGTGATCGAGAAGAAGGTGCCGATCGCGATCCAGAGGGTACTCATTCCATTCCCGATTCACTTCAGGGTGCCGCAACCGGTCCCGATTCCGGTGGAGAAGATTGTGGAGAAGCCTATACCCGTGCCGGTTCCAGTGGAAAAGGTCGTAGAGAAGCCAGTGGTGCACGTCGCAAGGCCATACCCTGTAGAAGCAGCAAAATTCGTTAAATCAGTGGCGATCCCGATCTATAACGTTCAGAACGACGGGAACTACCAGCAAGTGATCAGACAACAGACCTTCCAAACGTTGCCCTCGTACGGGTCCGAGGATCAAGGTTATTATAATAATTCTACGCAACTCTACGGTCTTGGCTACGCTCTGAACCGGCCCCTGGCCAGGCAACCAGTAGTTCACGCGCTACCAAAGAAGTTTGGGTCGTATGGATCGCAACAGTACTCCCATTCGTACTCGGTTGGAGGCAATGGTGGTAATACCGTGTCTTATGGGAGGGTCGAGAAGGATAAGATCCTTGACGAATACGTGGGTCCTGTACCGAGGAAAGTACCCATTGGTATCCAATCCAAATCCATACAGTACGCTTCGGATATTCAAGCAACCTTGAGGAGAACCAGGCAGGATGGAGTAATTGGTAATACCGGTAGCTTTAGGCAGTCCAAGATGGAGTATGGTTTTAAGCCGCCTATGGTACCGTCTGTTCAATACGACGAGCAGACTGCCACCAAAGTGGAGTAAGCTTGTAGAAAAGCTTTGAGAAGAAATTATTTATTGCGATACGATTCAAACATTTGGATACTTCTGGACCCTACAACCTGCCCTTTTAGTCGCCTCTTACGACAAGCAGGGGTTACTGTTGGTGAATTCTGCCCCCCACCAACTGGGGGATGGGTTTTGTTAAATTTTTTATTTTTCTCCTCCGACGGTCACTCATCTTCCCGCGGTATGCGAGTGATCGTTGTTTGACTTGCATATGCGCAACGCGTTTAACCTTACTTTCCACGCCGTAAGACCAACCTGCTTGAAAATGTTAAATTCTATATACAAACAAATGAAAGTATTATTTATTATGTACCGAAGAAATTAATATTCGTTGGATAAGTTCGTACTCGCGGTTGTGCTGAATTAATTGTACGTTTTAGGCGTTGAAGACTGATAGGCATAATAATATAAAAGAACGAAGAAAAAGATATCGAATTTTATGCTAGAGCTGTATATTGGAATTGAAACTATATTTTTGCAATTCTGTACGTAGCGTAACTCGAAAGCTTTTTTGATGCCATCGCATTGCATGAATGTAAATTATAAGTTTGTAAAGAATATATGTAAAAATATATTGTGAAATTGACATTGATATTACGAAAGATATATAAATTGTTTTCCTACTGTTTTTCTTTCTCGAATGTATATGAACGAACGTACTATATTGTAAGTTTTGTAAATTACATCGTTAATTAAAGTATTTGTACACTGTATAAAATAGTGGTCGAACTTACTGTTGTCCTCTTTCTCCTGCAAATGAAAGGAAAGTGCGTGGTTAAACTTCATGGTTTATTCTTGGACGGTACCTGTTTAATAGTCGAACAATATATTAACAATCATCATCTCGCCGGCTCGATAAAAAAAAAATACAGAAAATACTGATATAATTAAAAAATAAAATTAGGACACTCCGGAGCCCCACCCAGGATAAAATCATTACCGAGGATGCTGAGGCGCAATAATTTACCCATACGCTCGTACATACATATACAATATACATACGTGTATGTATATACACATATATATATATTTTTAAAATTGATACATATACATATATATTTTAAAAATTTATATATATATTTATAGTTTTTTATTTATATATATAACTTTATGTATAATCTGTAAAGGTGAGTCAGTGCCGCTCATTCTCTTGGAAAGATCTATGTACAACGCTCATGTTACATTATTATAGTTAAAAAGAAAAAACGATTGTACAGTAGAAACTTGATTACCGAATAATTCACTGCTCACTTTAGTTGACACTGTCGGGCATTAAAAACACCGATACACTACAGTGAAAGTTGATGGACGCTGGTAGAGAAAGAAAAATGGCCGATCAAGAGTATGTTAACAATCTGTATAATTTTATGGAATGTACAACAACAAACTCCAGATATTCCAAAGCTTACAATTACGTTTTCCCTAGAAAATACTTCTCTTACTAACCATAATCGAGATTCTACTGTACCGGCGTGAATGAAAAAAAAAACGCTCTTTTGGGTTTTTTCTTTCTTAATTCCCTCTTTTAAAATCCCCCCTCCTCACTTCGTCTGAGGCATACACGCGTTTGTTCGTTCGATAATTAAAAAAAAAACAAGATCGCTTCGCATACTTGGGTACTCAATTTGTAATTTTACGGATCACAGCTGCTACGGAAGAAAAACTGTACACCGACGATGTTCTCCGCGCATAATCTAGACGAAAAAAAAAATAATAAAATGTACAACATAACAACGTTCACGCGGCCGAGCAAACATCGAGAGAAGAAACGGTGGTGAGAAACACAGAGAATTGTCTTTTTCTTTTTGTTCGTTTCCGGGTGGTTTCTTATTTTTTGCGCGCGATAGAGATTCGTCCCTCGCTCGAAAAGAAAAATAGAAAACTCTTGTCTCTGGTGAGGTGACTCGATGAGGCCCTGTCCCTTAAATTAACAATCGCTTTTCCTATGCTTTGTTTCGACAACCTTTCTGCTCTTTCGTGCCTCGAGCTGCCTCCGAAAAAAATAGTATGGAATGTTTTGTTTCTTTATGGTACATGGACAACGTGAAAATAATATTCTGCGATAATCGTATTTACAAGACTTACAAATCGCACCTAAGATGACACGACTCGCCATTTGCTGCGCTTCAATCTCAAACTGGTTCCAACATATTTCGGACATTCGATGCAACGTCTGAATTTGTTCAGAAAATTTGTTCGTACCGGAACTAACATGAGAAAGAAGTGCAACGAATGCGAGGGCATCCCTATGTAGAAGCAGTGGCGCAGTCAGACGAACTTTCCAAGCTCCTCTCTTCGACAATGCGCAGGAAACTCGCAATTAAACACCGCTAAAAACGCGCCGCAATTTCATCGCACGATTTCATAACGATCATTTGTTCCCGGCTCATTCGTTATTCGATTACAACCGATAAAACACGTTCAGTCTTATGCTTAATAGAAATCCTGTCCCGTCAAGCTGGTAAAATCTATATAAAAACATGATTAAAATAAAAATTTGCTCTGTTGCCACCCCCGGCATCGGATTACACGCTTACCATTAGCTTTGAGTCTTGATTGGTGTGTATAATGGTCTATAACAATAGAGATAGAATAGGGAATATAATATTAAAATCAATAGTGTAAAATGTCTCGCCTAGAAATTCGTTCGAAGAGTAAAAAATTGGGTGTCAGTCAAGACTCAATCTAATCGCTACAACGTAATATAACAATTTTACGATCGTGGTTTCCCCGCTGTTGCGTTCTGCTTCGTCTGCCTTCTTTCTAACTACGTCACTGCGCGAAAGAGTTTAAACTATCTAACATTCGGACTTGTCTTCCTCGACCAACTGCTGCGTGTCCTTCCCCGAGTCGATGGGCGTCGGGTCGAGTTCTCTTCTCTTTAGGTGTAGCTGCGGTGGTTCTTTGTGCTGGATGCTGGACGGTTTCATCTCAGCCGGTAGCTCGTACATGCTGCTGGCACCGGTGCCGTTGGTGCCGCCCGTTTCAGTGTTCACCGCGTCGTACATGGGGTTGCTGAAGTCCCTGTTCTTGTTGCTCACATCGCCAAGGTTGTACTCTACGTCCAGGGGCTCCTGTTTCGAACAAACGACTCGTTAACACTCGGACAACTAGCGTTAACACTTACAAAATAAAATCTCCTATTATTGAAATCTACATATCAGTTAACTACTAACGTTAAACAATCGGGAGATTTCTCTAACTAAACTTATCGATCAAAGTGAGCACCATGGTAATCTACACCGGTTCGGTTAAGAGGGAGTCTACTGTACATATTTTACATACCATTCTTTCGTGGGCAGGCACGCCAAACTCAACGTTACTGCCCTGTCTGAAGGACACACTCTGGGCACCGGTTAGACTGCCCAGACCGCCAGGTTTGCCACTGAAAATGAAGTGAATATAAGTTGGAATATATGTTTGTTAAGGAAGCACTTTTGATTTTGCAAAAGCACTTACAACGGCCGTTTCTTGAGCACCATAATGACAGCGGCGGCTCCCAGGAGGACCAGCACGGAGATGACGATGGGAATGACGATGGCAGCGGTGGCGTTGCCTGATCTGGCGGCGACCAGACCCACTTCGCAGAATTCTCCGTGGTAGAAGGCTGGGCAGGAACATTGTAGCTTATTGTCCTCTCCTTCTTGACACAGACCACCGTTTCTGCAAGGGCAGATTCTCGGTGCAGGCAACGGCCTCTCGTTCGTTGCGTCGCAATCCCGTTCGTTTCGCGGGAAAGTGCCTAACTGAGGCAATGGACCGATGCTATCCGAGCAAAGACACCGGGTTCCGCCAGGTATAGGTACGCAAAGATGCGTGCATCGATCGTCATGACAAAGATTCATCACGGAAGAGTTGTATCTCAGTGGATGGTACACTCTGACTCCTCCGGGTCCAGCTATGTCGGTGATGATAACTTGCGGCACACCCCTGCCAAACTTGTCTTGCCTGATCAGCTCGCCGGTCATCCAGGTTGTCCAGTACAGACTGCTCTCGAAAACGTCCAAGGACATTGGGTGCTTTAGAGTGTCACCCTTCAAGATTACTTTCCTGTTCGAACCATCCTGCAAGGAAACCGCTCGTTTAGAGAAAAGGATTTTAAGCAGGGATTGAAAACAGTTGTAATTAGCGATTTCCGTTTCACGTGTATCTACGCGTGTAAATGTGTAGTTAACACGAGTTCACGCTCTGGTTGAAACTAACGCAAAAATCTCACCTGTTCGATAGACTCGATGGTGTTCAGCTTGCTGTCAGCCCAGTAAACAACGTGGCCCATGGAGTAGTCGATGGCGAGCGCAGTCGGTTGTTCGATTCTATCGGTGACTAGCTGCTTCCTTCTGTCGCCATCCATCCAGGCGATCTCTATCTTCGGTTGGCTACCAGCGTCTGCCCAAATGGCTTTGCCCAACTCTGGGTCCAGGACTATAGAAACTGGAATCTGCAAGTTCCAAGTCACCAAGCTTCGACGATACCTGCCGTCAGCTTTCGAGACCATTACGCGACCGAGCAGCGTTTGTCCCATCGTGTCAATTTCGGTCCAGTACAGGTTACCGTTAACCCAGTCCACTGCCAAACTGGTGGGTGTTGATTCGCCTGAAACGAGGACACTCGTTGTATTCAACTTCCATTAAAATGATCAACCATTTGCACTCGAGAGTGGCCAATCGAGTGCAATGGGTTAAATTAAACTATGAAAATGAAATTACTTTTTATGTTAAGATCCTGCGCGTATCCTATCTTCACTTGGCCGCCCTTCGCGTTCAGCATGTAAGACCTCTTGATGGTATTATCGTGACTATCGATCCAGAACACGTACTCTGCTTTCGGATCGAAGTCGATGTCTTTCACTCTCTTCTCGTCAGCGATCACCTCGACCTCGTCTCTCTTATGGAGGTCGTAGGCTCGAATTTCCGGTCCATTCGCGAACAGCACCATTCCCTCGGTACCCAAAGCTTTGCAAACTCCACTGCGATTATCAGAGAGCTCGAAGCCGTGTCTGCACGAGCAGGAGTAGGTGCCGTTCATGTTGGTACAAATCTGAGAACACTGGTGTTGACCAGTGGCGCACTCGTCGATGTCCTCGCAATGTTTCCTATTGTCCTGCGAGATTATGTAGCCAGGGTAACAAGCGCAGATGTAACCACCGCCGGTGATGTTGTGACAGTAGTGAGCGCAGCCGCCTTTGTTCGAGTCCAAGCACGGTTTATTATGGTCTGCAAAAGGTTTTGTTTATCAGTGACAATAATATTCTTGAACCACCGAAGGAAACAAATTACACAATTCCATTGTCAGGAACTGTCTATAGTTCCTATGTTGATAATGATAAAAAATACTTACGGCAACCCAGCTCGTCGGACGAGTCACCGCAGTCATCGGCAAAGTCGCAGAGTTTGGTACGCTCGACGCACTTCTTGTTGGAGCAAGTGTACTCAGTTATGGGATCGCACGGGTTGATCTTGGTCGCGCACATTGTCATGTTGTTCTCGTCGGATCCGTCGCCGCAATTGTCGAAGCCGTCGCATAATTGATACCTGGCGATGCACTTGTGATTTGCACACTGGAACCTCCTCGTTGTGTCGCATTTGAAGTTTGCTGAAGGATGCCACATCCGGTTAATTACTTTCATGCATTAGTCGCAAGATTAATAGACTACACGTAAGAGAGGCACCCTTACCGCACATATCTGGATTCTCGTCGGACCCATCGCCACAGTCATCGCTGCCGTCGCATACGTCGGTGAGATAGACGCACACGTTGTTGGCGCATTCGAATCTCGTCTGCGGACAGTACCTTCCACCTGGATACCTTGGAGGACATCCAACCTCATCGCTCATGTCCCTGCAGTCCCTTGTTCCATCGCATCGCAGATAGGAAGCTATGCAATGTCCGCTCGCGCATTGGAATGAATAATTCTGTAATAAAAAGGCACACATTAGATATGAAAATAAATTAACCAAATAGAAATGGAAGTTACCGTGGTGTACTTTACTACCTTGCACACGAATGTCTGGCATCCCTTCTCATCGCTGTTATCACCGCAATCATCCTCACTGTCGCACCTCCATCTGGAGGCAATACATTTGCCATTGTCACAGCGGAACTCGGACTCGGAGCACTCCCTATAGCGATCCTTGCACAAGGTCTCTGCCTCGTCGCTGCCATCCCCACAGTCGTCGGCGAAATCGCAGAGCCATTGTTTAGGCACGCATCTGTTATTGGCGCATTTGAAGTCCATCTTCGGGTCGCACTTGAGACAATTCTCAGGCAACTCGTCGGAACCGTCGCGACAGTCGTCTTTACCGTCGCAGAACAGCCATTTGGGTATGCAGCGATAGTTAGCATGACCTGGACAACGCTGCCAACCCGTGGTGCAGTTTCTCTGGCGACACATGTAGGCAGGCTCGTCGCTGTCATCACCGCAGTCGTTGTCCGAGTCACACATCCAGACTTTCTGGATACATCTGCCGTTCTTGCAAGTGAACTCCGTGCTTGGATCGCATGGTCGATTGTCTGCGTTTCAAGATCAATCATTAATTAATGACATTAATGTACAAAATTTTTAAGCTCCTGGACAAATAGGCGAGTGTCAATGCTTACGGCAAATAGCTGGGTCCTCGTCGCTACCATCCTTGCAATCAACGTCCCCGTCGCATTTCCACGACTCGTGGATGCAACGACCATTGGACTTGCATTTGAATTCTAGTTCACCGCATTCTAATGAACAAACTGCCTCATCGCTCTTGTCACCGCAATCATCAACGCCGTCGCACACTGCCACGCTAGGTCTACAATTGCCATTCGCACACTGGAACACGCTTGGACGACACACTCGTGCTGGACAACTCGTTGGCTCATCGGAGCCGTCTTTGCAGTCCTTTTCGCCGTCGCACCTTTATATAATTAAACATTTTATTTATACCTACTTTTTTTTTTATCTAATAAGGGATTGAAAAAAAACCGATAAAGGTATTAGTATAAAAGAGGTGGAAAGATTATGGATTAGTAATTAGTAGACAGCAGATTTTATGCTTATTAATAATATTAATATTATTTTCAACCCATTGAACATGTTAAGACAGAAAATAAATTTCTACGTCATTCCAGTTGGTTGCAAATCAGGAAGAAAATTTTTATTTTGCATAAAGATCCGCTGTCTAATAATTAGGAATAGAAGAACTGTTCGATTCCTAGCCGCGAGGCTGAATAGATATAAAGATTATTAATATTACTTACTTCCAATACCATGGTATGCATTTCTCATCATACGATCCACAACGATGCTGGCCAGCAGTGCAATTGGCCTTGCAGGTCTTTCCATCGCTCTCCAATGTGAACTGGTTTGGACACGCACATTTGTACGAGGTGACACCAGGTTGACCGTAGCCCTCCAGCAAGTACGAGCTTGCAGGTGGTGAGATCAAGCAGAGATGAGAGCAGCCACCATTATCCAGCGCACAAGGATTCTTATAAGCCAGTTGTCGCAGAGGATGATAGGCATGAATGTCGTAAGGTCTGTGAGTGGTGTTGCGCAACAGTCGAATGTTTTGTCCTGAGAATTTGTCGGCTCGTTGGATAGCCTTTAAGTTCCAATCTGTCCAGAAGATGAAGTCGTCGAAGACAGTGATGGCGAAGACGTGTGGAACAGCGTTTCCTGTGAGGACCTTCCTCCTGTTATGACCTTCCAAATCAGCGAACGCTATGTAGTCCAGGTGAGCATCAGCCCAGAAGATCTTGTCGGTGAAGTAGTCGATGGTTAGGGCATTTGGCCAGGCGATGTCATCCTCCCAGGTGAGGATCCTCGTGAAGTTGCTGCCGTCCATTCCCACTTTTCCTATGTATGCCTGCAAGAAACAATTATTAATATCATATAGTAAGATAAATGGCCTAATTAACGAGTCAAAACTGTATGTCGAAACATATAATTAAGTAATTAATAGAGATGTTTTCACCTGCAGATGCCAGGAAGTGAAGTACAAGTACCCGGTGCCAGGATGCACAGCGATAGCTCGTGGGTCTGCTATGCCAGTTAACAAAGTCTTCCTGTTGGTCCCATTCATCTCAGCAACATCCAGATGCTTAGCGTGTCGATCCAACCAGTACAACTTAGCACCGACCCAATCGACTGCTATGCCTTCAAGTCCAAGACTGTCATGCCTGATAATAGGCTCTTTCTCGCCTCCTTTGATCGGGGCTCTGAAACCGAACGTTTCTGTGAAAGGCACATTTCGCGTGTCAACCAACCGAGGTACATTAACAGAAAGTTACCTGAATATGGTCTTAGCGGTGACGTCACAGAAGTACAACATCTCTGACTTATAATCAGCGTCCAGAGCAACAACATTGATCAGATCCTGATGCATCAGACTGTAATTGGACGCGTCGATGGACATGTTCCTGACGTAATACTTGTTCGTGAAGATGATCCAGGGCTTGATGTTGTCCCGCCTCTTGCAGGTGTGCTCGTCAGCAGCACGCTCGTACCAGTGCTCGTTGCACTTGCAATAGAAGCTGCCGGGTGTATTCTCGCAATGCTGACTGCACACTTGTGGCGTCTCCACACATTCGTCTATGTCCTCGCAGGCTTTGCCATCGGCTAACAGTCTGTAACCAGGGTTGCACTCGCAATAGTAGCTTGTGGGTGTGTCCACGCATTTGTGTCCACACTGATTCATTTCCACTTGGGCGCATTCGTCCACGTTGCAGTGAGCAGGCTCATCGCTCTCATCCGAACAGTCAGGCTCCTTGTTGCATACCAAACGCTGATCAATGCAGCTCCCACTGGCGCACATGAACTCTCCCGGGTTGGGGCAGGTGGTGTTCTTCACTTTCGGCGCTGTATTAAAACGAACAATATTATGTACCAACAATAAAATTGACGCGTAAACATAACGTTAAATGAATACTAAAGAATGCACTTACGACATCCGTCCTCGTCCGAATTGTCCCCACAGTCATCCTGACCATCGCAACGGAATTGTTTCCTGATGCACTTGAAGTTATGACAGGCGAACTCTTGGGCGGTGCAAATCTTGTACTTATTGTTGCATTGCTTCCCTTCATCGCTACCGTCGCCGCAATCATTATCATGGTCGCACAGCCAATTCTTGTTCAAGCAACGACCATTGGCGCAGGTGAACTGGTCTTCTCCGCAAGGAACCGGTGTAGGACAATGGTGCTGAGTGACATTCTCGTCAGCCCCGTCAACACAATCCGGATCTCCATCACACAACCACTTTTTAGGGATACACTGAGCCCTGTTCCAAACTTTGTTCGCCGTGCAGGTGAACTCTGTCTCTTCGTCACACTTTCTGTCATTGCACTGGTGTCTTTCATCCTCGTCAGAGTTATCCAAGCAATCGTTGTCCCCGTCGCAAATGTAAATCCTGGGGATACAGTTACCATTGTCGCAGGTGAACAGATCTCCGAAGCAAGTTCTACCCTCCGACTGACAGTAATCTGGCGGTTCGTCGCTGGCATCCGGACAGTCTTCGTCTCCGTCGCAGTGCCAAGTGGCTGGGATACACCTGTAGTTCGGACACCTGAAGCTGTTCTGCGGACAGGCTCTCTGAGCGCAGTGCAAAGGATTCTCATCGCTGTTGTCTCCGCAGTCGTTATCACCATCGCAAAGCCAGTAGGGTTCCACGCAGATATTGGTCTTGTCGCATTTCAGATGATTAGGAGGACAGGTGGTGTTCATGGGACAGCGTTCGTGGGTCTCGTCTGAGGTGATATTATCCTTGCAGTCGTTGATACCATTACAGACCAGATACTGCGGGATGCAGCGATAGTTGGCGCAGGTGAACTCGCCTTGGGCGCAAGGAGGATAAACGCAGCCTTCCTCGTCGCTGCCGTCGCGACAGTCGTTCTCGTGATCGCATTTCCAGGTCTTGAAAATGCACCTGCCGTTGTTGCATCTGAACTCGTTGGGACTGCACGAGTGGTAGGAGCAGTAATTGGGGTCCTCGTCAGAGCCATCTCCACAGTCATCATCGCCATCGCAGGCCCACATTCTGGAGGTACAGCGACCATTCCTGCAGGCAAACTTGCTGGAATCGCAGGTGACGTTCTTGGGCACGCACATTCTGTCTTCGTTCACGAGTCGGCTGTTGTCGTCGCACTTGCACTCGACGGACCCGTTCGCGCCCGGATGACAGGACTGATCGCAACCACCGTTGGTGATGGTGCAAGGGTTCACTTTGCATTGTTGTCTGGCCGCAGAGTAAATGTGCAGATCCCGTGGGGAGTCGTCCAGACGTTTCACCAGCTCCACCTTGTTGGCACCGGTGTGCTTCTCCGCGCGATAGACGCCTCTCAGCTGAAGGTCCGTCCAGTAGATATGTTCTCGGAAGACGGTTATGGCGAAGGGGTATATGGTCGCACTGACTAGAACTTGACGGTTGCTACCGTCCAACTCCGAACGTTCTATCTTCTCGCGAACCGCATCGGTCCAGTACAACATATGATCCTCGTAATCGATGGCCAAGCCACTCGGCTGAGAGAGATCCTTGTCGATGATCGCTTTCTTCAACGATCCCGCCATGGTGGTCCTGAAGATCTTCCCCGAGGTGCCGAACCGGCCCCAATCGGTATAGTAGAGAGACCCGTTGCAAGGATCGACGACGATCGCTCTGGGCCTGTCCACCCTGGCAATCATCACCAGATTCGAACCGTCGATGTCCATAGCGTAGATGCTGTTGTTTGAGGAATCGGTCCAGTACACTTTCTTCTGGGTCCAATCGTAAGAGATCCCCTCCGGATTGATGCCTTTGCTGATCAGAGTGTGGATGTCTGCTGAAGATGGGTGGTCCGCCTGCATCCAGGCGATCTTGGCCCACGGTCTGATTTGCGTGAACAGTAACTTCTTGTCCTGATAGTCGAAGTCAACGCCGACTACGTTGGTCAAGTTGCCTACAGGAGGGAAAGGAACGCCTGTGATTTGAGGATTCAAATCTATGGCCCTGATTTCTGTTCTAGTAGCGAATACCAAATACTCGTCCACGGTTTTACAGCTGGTTGGATACTCCGAACGAGGACTGTACTCTGCCAGTTTGCCAACAGCACAGTCGCACTTGTACTCGAAAGTGGGCATTGTCGTTGCCGGCGCCATTTCCTTGGGTATAGCGAAGCAAAGCTGCTCGCAGCCTGCCCTCCCACCTGGAGCGCAAGGATTGGTAGGATCGGATGGCTGACTGCCCTGATCGAACATGACGATGTCTCTCAATTTTTGTAGGTTAGATCTGACCGTAGTGGGTGGAGTCATAGAGTTGTTCGCGTGTTTGCTGGCCTTGAACACTGTTGCCAAGTTTCTGTCCACCCAGTATACATCGTTACCGTAAATTGCAACTCCCATGGGATTCGGCAGGTTGCGTCTGATGATCTCACGATTGCCTCCAGTGTGCGAGACTTTTTGAATAGTATCTTGCTTGGAGTCCACCCAATAGACGTCGTGAGTAGAAAGATCGATGGTTATATCTCTAGGAGTGCTTATGCCAGAGGTGACAATGGGCACCCAGTTGCTTCCGTCCAAGTATGCCTTTCCCAACTTAGGATACTGGCCGTAGTCTATCCAGTAGAGGTATCGTTTGATAGGATTGACAGCCAGCTCCCTGGGTGAGTCGGTAGTCTTCTTCACGAGGACTTTCCTGTTGCTGCCATCGAGTCTGCAGACTTCAACGTAATTATCATGGGGGAAAACGTTAGTGAAGTACAGGTTCCCGGCGATCCAGTCGATAGCCAAGCCTCTGATGCCGTTCGAGCCTATTCCCTGCTTGACTATGTGCTGCAGCTCGGTGCCGTTCGGCCTGACGCGGAATATACCGTTCCAGAATCCCCTGTTGAACTCTACCCAGTAGATCCAGTTGCTAGCATAATGCACATCGACATGGAGAATGTGATGTCCCACTCCAGCAATGGGCACCATGGCTTCCTTAGCGTCTTCCAGACTGTACCCTCTCGCCACGTCCAGCTGGGTCACCACAGCGAAGGTCTTGAACGGTTCACAGGATGTTTCATTGACCTTGCGGTACTCCATGCCGCAGGCGCAGACTCTTGTGCCCCCGGAAGCTGGTAAACATATCTGCTCGCAACCGCCATTGTTTCCGAAACAAGGATGCTCTCCAGTTACACGTTTCTTGTAGATGGTCAGCGTCTTCAGCTCGGAGTCGTTATCGATTATGGTCGTGGGGTTGCCTCCGTCAGGGAGATCCACTCTTTCAATCTTGTCGTAGTGCGGATCAAGAAGAAGCAACCTGGACTCATGAACAGCCAGAGCCTTGGGCAAAGCAATGTTCTCAGAGACGATAGTTCGACGATTCTGGCCATCCGTTGAGATGGCTATAACCAAAGCAGGGAACGAGGAGCTGAAGTAAACGGTCTTACTAGGAATGTCTATCGTTATAGCTTCCGGTCTCGAAACGTCATCAACCAATACAATGGGGTTTGTGCCGTCCATGTTGACTCTGCCGATCTTCATTGGTATTCCAAAGCTACCCTCGTCCACCCAGAATACATGTCCCTCCAATGGATCCACGCACATGGCCTTCGGCTTAGCTACAGAAGTCTTGTTTCCATCATTCGCCAGGATTATGGTTCTGTACCTGGTCTTGCCGTCGACCTTGATGGCCTCGATGTTGGACGCGAACTTGTTTCCGATGAACAGGTTCCTCCCTAGCCAGTCGAAAGCCATGGCAGACGGTGCACCGACTATTCCAGTGTCTCCCAACGGATTAGGGAATTCGGTTCTGTTTCCTCCACTGTAGGGAGTCGTGTAGATCGTACCGTTTTCATCGTCGCCGTCTTCAGTCTGTAACCAGTAGATCATTCTCTCTTTTCTATCATAATCGATGAACTTGCCTCCCTCGACTCCCACCACCGGGGTTATGTAGCCGGTCTTGGTACTGCCTGGCACCAAGGACACGTCCACTATCTGCGAACCCCGTAGCACCATAAGGTACGGTGTCTCTTCCTCCTGACACTGTCCGTTGGGAAGTAACCGGAAGCCTATCTGGCACTTGCAGCTGAAACCTTGAGGACTTGTCGGCGATAGAAGACACAAATGAGCACAGGTGGCATTCGAGCAAGGATTAGTTGTGATCGGTTGCAAGACTGGGTGGTGCACGTGAATAGACAGCGGCTGCGATATCAGATGCGACACGACCGTTTGGTTAGCTCCATAAAATTTGTGAGCAGACAGGACTCGGTTCAGCTGCCTGTCCGTCCAGTACATGGTATCCTCGAACAGAGTCAACGAATGAGGATGCAGCAGGTAATGCGAGCTAGCCAACACTTGGATCCTCTTGGTCCCGTCGTACAGGCAGGTGTCGATGAAGTCTAATTTACTGTCAGCGAAGTATATCCTCTTGTTCGCTATGTCCAAAGCGAGACCGTTGGGCCAGTAGATCTTGGTGCTGATGATGGTGGACCTGTTGGTGCCGTCCATTCCGATCCTTTCGATTCGAGGGTTCTCGCCCCAGTCTGTCCAGAAGAGCCACCTTGCTCCGGGACTGGGGTCCAAACACATGCCTCTGGGCTGAGTGATGTTCTCCTTCACAAGTATCAATCGACTGGCGCCGGTCTCCTTAGATACCTCGATGGTGTTCAATTTCGAGTCCAACCAGTACAAATTCTGACCGATCCAATCATAAGCAAGGCCTTCCACCAAATCCAATCCAGTAGATATGACGTCCTCAGGGTCGGTACCCCTGTCCAATCTGGATATCTTCTTCAGTTTCATGTCCGACCAGAAGATCGTACCCGTGTGCATATTGCTGGCAGTCGCCACAACGTTCTCCACATTGATCGGTACCCTCTCGAGCGCCTGATCTTGAAGATCGGCCACCAGAATCGTGTGTCTATTCGATATGATCAAGAAAGCAGCGCTGTGGTTGAAAGCTTTGCAGGTGTGCTTGTCATTCTCCAGGAGATACCCATCGACACAATTACAGTAATAGCTTCCTTTGATATTCGTGCATACCTGGGAACACCGTCCGGGAGGATCGCATTCGTTCAGATCCTGGCAAGTATACCCATCCTTGCTGAGTTCCTCCCCATGTGGACAGGTACACTGTTTACCCATGGGCGTCTGGATGCACCCATTACTGCAGTATCCTGCTCTGTGACTGCACTCTTGAAAGTCGCATCCTGGGCCTTCATCAGCTCCATTCGGACAATCGAACTTCCCGTCGCATACACTGGTTATGTTTATGCACATGTCGCTAACGTTAGGACACTTCCATTGTTGGGAGTCACACTTGAACTCTGGCGACGTGCAGGCATGCAGTTCAGTATCCTCGTCAGACCCATCACCGCAGTCATCCTTCCCGTCGCAGATGTAGGCCTTGAACAAGCACTTCTCGTTCGCACATTTATAGAAACCAGGTCGACAACCGACATTTCGACAGGGACCCGGTTCGTCGGACTTGTCCGGACAATCGTAGGTCCCGTCACAGTACCAGCTCCTCGGTATGCATATGGCCGAGCTAACGCACTGGAACTGTTTATCAGTGTTGCACTGATCTGGCGCCAACGAGGGACAGCCGACCTCGTCGCTACCATCGTTGCAATCAGAAATCCCATCGCATTTATACGAGTCTAGGACGCACATTTTCTGATCAGCACAGGTGAATTGTGTGCTGAGACAGGTTACCGGAGGACAGTCCATTTCATCCTGCTGGTCGAAGCAGTCGTTATCACCGTCGCAGACCCAAGACTTCGGTATGCAGTGTCCTGACCTGGGACAAGTAAATTGGAAATACGAGCAGGTCTTTGCTACGCAAAACTCTCCCTCATCGGAACTATCCCCACAATCATTTTCCGAGTCGCATCTCCATGTGCTGGGTATACATTTGTTATTATTACAGGCGAACTGATTCGCGCTGCAGGTCACGTTCGGACAATCTGCTTCGTCGCTGTAATCCCCGCAATCATTCTCTGAATCGCAGCGGAAGCTTTTAGGCACGCACTTGCCGGACCTGCACTGGAACTCGTTGGGTCCGCAGGTAGGTTTGGTACAGTTCTGTTCGTCGCTGTTATCCAGACAGTCGTTCTCGCCGTCGCAGACCCAGGTGTGAGGAACACACCTCTGGTTCGCACATGTAAAGTCCCCGGCGTTTGGACAGGCCTCTAAAGGCGGTTCAGCGTTCGGATCGGGGACACAGGCCCTGTCCATAGACAAACGTTCACCATATGGACAGCCGCAGACTTTGGTCAGCCTGGAGGTTCCGTACCTGTTCGTATTGTTCTGGGGAATGGCGAAGCACAGCTTCTGACACCAGCCGTTGTACACGGCGCAGGGATTGACGAATCGAGAGTTCTGCATACTACGGCTGAATACTTTGACTCCGTACAGTCTGTTGGTAGCTGGCTCGCGGACCAAAATAGCTTCCTGTTCGCCGGTTCTCTTGTGGAGTCTGATGATCGCGTCCAGACGCCAATCGGTGACGTACATCCACTCTTTGTGAATGGCTATAGAGAAAGGATGTCGGATCAGCTTGGAATTAACTGTACGAACATCCGTACCATTCAGATTGGAGTGTTGAACGTGATCCAGTAAAGCGTCGCACCAGTACAATCTATCTTTCTCGAAGTCAATGGCCAAACCGTTCGGCCATCCCAGCGTCAAGTTCTTGAAGACCATCAAATTAGACCCGTCCGTGTAAGCTCTGCTGATGTTTGCTGGCCTGTCCCACTCGGAGAAGAAGATGTAACCTTCGTTGGGATGGATCACGATAGCTCTTGGTCGTTTCAAGTTCTTCAGCAGCGTTCTGCGGTAAGTGACGTTCCTGGTGCTGAGGACGTTCAAGGTTCCTTTGCGCGAATCAATGTAGTAGAGGTTCTTCGCCTCCCAGTCGACTGCCAGACCTTCGACACCCTCGTTCTGGCTGGCTAGTACGATCTCCCGGCCGGTGCCGTTCTGGTGGATTCGATAGATCACATCCTGCAGTACGTCGCTATAATAAATGTACCGATCGCGAGCATCGTAATCCAGTCCCACGAATCTGGCGCTCCTCGAGACCACAGGCAAAATGGCGTCACTAAAGCCTTCCATCACCGGGTCCAGTACTCTACCTTTAATGAACCTCTGCTGGGAGTACATCAAAAACTCTTGGACCAAGTTACAGTTCCTTTGATCCCTCGAAAGCCTCCAACCAATATCGCAAGCACACCGATACCCCAATCTATTCTCTTGATCGCTGGCCGCAGTCACGATACACATGTGTTGACAGCCTCCATTGTTATTGCCACAGGGATTCGAGACTTTCTTCTGGATCAGCGGGTGCAGCGCCTTGATGGACCTTGCGTCTCTCATTTTGTACACCGTCTGCAACGACGAGTCCCCTTCGTTTTTGTCCATGCTCAAAATAGCTTGCTTCGTGTTGTCCGTCCAGTAGATCTTGTTCTCGAACATCGTGAGTCTCGTCGGTGAAGGGGTGTGAGATCCTCTAAGCACCATCACTCTGTTTTTCCCGACGTAGTTAGCCGTCTCGATGTAATCCAACTGAGAGTCGCACCAAAAGATCCTCTGGGCGATTATGTCAACCGCCACACCGGAAACTTTGTAAGCCGCCTCGGAAACCACTGGAAAAGCTGCAGTGCCGTCCATGTTGGCTCTTACAACCTGTTTGGCGTCGGCGACGAACATGTAGCCCACAGTGGGGTCCAAGGCGATGTCTGCTGGATTGGTTAGGTTCGAACCCAGAGCTATACCGTGAAATCTCCCATCCAACTCGAACACGTCGATCTTTTGCACTGCCGAGTCTACTACGTACAGCTTCTCTCCTATCCAGTCCACGGCGACAGCCACCGGGGCCCACGAGCTTGCTACAAGGATGTCCAAGTTCGAGGCTGTGTCCTTGCCGTTCAACGGCTGACAGTGCACCTTCCTGGTCTTCACGTCGCTCCAGAAGAGCAGGTCACGGGAATACAGGTAGTCCACTCCGCTCGCACCGGTCGTATTCGCAACGACGGTTCGGTCCTCGCCGGTTGGGGACATCCTCCATATGGCGCGTTCCTGAGCGATCAACAATTCCAAGGACGTGCCAGCCTCCGCTCGACATTTGTGTCGTCCCTCGAGCTCGTATCCCGGGGCACAGCTGCAAGTGTAGGAGCCGTCGATGTTCTTGCACAGCTGCTCGCAGAAGCCCCATTCCGAGCACTCGTCGCGATCTGCCCGTGATAACAGACGTTTTAAATTATTCTCGTTCGTGCGTTCGGCCACTGACGAGGGACATTGTCCACGTAACACACCAATTTGAATAAAATTTTAGTATTTAGTATATTTCATTTAAATCGGCGTGGTACACTTGGATAGTGTCCCTCGCGAAAGTATCGTCAACCCTCGTACGTTCTCAGCATGAAAATTCCACTATTTTCTGTTTCTGGTGAAACGTTTGATCTCTCTGCGTTTCGAATGAAACACAATTTGTTAGTGAAAAAGGTAAGGTCAAGAATAGATGATTTATTATCGTAGGACCTTCCATGCAACTATTTCTGAGGAGCGTACGGGGTTTAACATTGAACGTAAGCAATGAATTTATAAGGTCAGACAAACGTACCTACACAAGATCTTGAGTCATTAAAAAGAACACTGCCCTCTGGGCAGTAGCAAACTCCTCCCATGGGAGAGGCCTGACAATTGTACTGACACCTTAGCATCCCACACCTGCCCGTTGCTGTAAAGAGACAAGGAATAGTGAAATTCGTCGAATTTGTACCTGTACTAAATTCAGTCCAATGATGTACAGAAAATGTGAAAGATGAGGATCGACGTACCTGCTCTGTAAGTCCGTTTAAGCGTATTAGTTAAAAGAAAAGTGATAAAGAGTTAGTAACCGTTAATTCGAAGCTACTTAGATTATTTATCACGAAAAGCATGCAGGTACAACAGCTGTATACCGCTGCAACACCACTTAGAACTTGCTGTTCTGTGACAGCAATGCATGTTTTGTTTACATTAGAACAAAGCAAAAGGGTGTTCCGTCGGTATCGAACAGCACAAAATAAAGAAAGTGGACATTTACAGCATGCTGTATCTTCGTCGGCGCCATCCTCGCAATCAGGTTTTCCATCGCACAGCTGTGACCGATCGATGCAAAGTGGTTTGTCGTTGGGAGCACCCTTCGGGCACATGAACTTGTTCCTAGGACACTCTGTCACCGTGCAGCCCTTCTCGTCGGAGCCATCCTGACAGTCTTTGAAGCCGTCACAGTGAAACGATTTTGGTATACATAGAGCATTGGCACATCTGAATTGGCTGAGGAGGCATGGTTGAAAGTCTGAAAACGGATTTCAAGGTACAGTACAGTTTACTCGTCGAGATACCCTTTGAGAAAAGATAACGGAACGTACTGCAGTTCTCCTCGTCGCTGTTGTCCCCACAGTCATCCTTGTAATTACACTGGGCCGACTGTTCGATGCATCGCTGCGTGGTGTTACATCGGAATTGGTCTAACCGACAAGCTGGCTTCATAGTGTCACACTTTTCCTCGTCCCGACCGTTCCGACAGTCTATGTAGCCATCGCACTCTTTCTCCTTTCGGATGCAGAGCTCTGGGGTTGTGCCGCCGCACCGGAAGTCGTCGGGCTGGCATTTCCTGTAATCTTTACAATATTTCCATCTTTCAAACTTGACTTTGCTTTTTGCGGAATCGCAGGAAAGAAATTATCCACCACAACCCTTGTATCAACCCTTTGTACAAATGATACGATTTTGATTTACACTCAACTCCGACTCCTGTGTCAATCTTTTGAATAACGAGCCATGCTCTAAGTATAAATAGTCGTTACTCACTACAGCCAGCTTCATCAGTCCCATCAACACAATCAACTGTCATGTCGCATCTTTGATGGGGAGGTATACAGTAAGTCTTATTAAAGATATACTGGCCGCAGGTAATCTGTCCAGCATCGCACTCGGGTGGAGCTGAAACATTAATTTCGTTTACTAACAAAGACATAGTACTATGTGATTTAATCTTTCAATAGGAAAGTCCTTTTATTTTATTTCTGCAAAGCAATAGAATTTCCTGTTACATTATTTCTCTTTAAAAAACTGTGTTTTTTAAATCTGATTCTACTCTTTTCTGTTCTTTTATCATTCGTCACAATGCAATGTTACATCATTCTCAGATACAGTACATGGTAAACCGTTTTATTCGTGCAGATGCACCACAGGATTTTGTAGATTGTACAACATTAGCGAATTACGGGAACAAAAGGTCTCAGAAGTTACGTGATGCATTATATTGACGAGTTTTCTATGAAACATCATGTTTCTCCGCGTAATTCCCGGGAAACTTCGCGTGAACCGAAACCGCATTTGAATTTCCCACCCGGAAGAGTGTTTCGATTATTACGCGCGACGTTTATTCTTTTCAATGTCACTCGCTTCTTACCGGATTAAGTTTAATAGTGAATAAATACGTACGACACGATTTGAATTCATCTTCAGCAGTTTCGCAGTCTTTTTGATAATTGCATACTAAGGTGGCCGGTATACAAGTGCCGTCGAGACACCTGAAGCTGTTGCTGCTGCATCCGCTGCTATCGAGTGCTGCAACAAAAACAGACAGTGGATTGTTAGCCAACATCAAACTTCATTCGTACAACTATATTCGAACTTTCGCGCTTCCCGCAACTTCTTTAGGTTGGCAGGTCGCAGAGCCGTGCCACCATGGAAAAGATTAATCTTATCGTAGCGTCTAGTAACTTCGTATAACGGGACCGTAGGATACTGGCAATGGATTTACACGATCGGCAAGTATCGTTTCAGGAATTTGCTATAATTCGTTCAAACAATCCGATGGTACCAGTTTAGGACGGAACGTGACTCGATGCATCTGTAGCGTGATAGGTGAAAGGTTCAACAGATGCGGTTTCCTCTCTAGGTGTATATCGGCGAGGATCCTAGGATCGAAAAGATCCGCTTCACGGGATCGAGCAGCTTCTTTTGTTCGTATGAATTCCATCCGCGTCGTTTCACAAACAGGATGACAACGATTACAGGCCTCGAACCTGTTCCCGGTTGGAGGAAGTCATTCGGAATACAAGTTAGAATTAAAGACACGCTTTCGAGAATGCTCGGGACACGCGCGCAGTTTGAGTTCCATCGAAACGCGAGCCGGGTGAAATTCGTTCTTTCTTATCGATCGGCAACAAGATCGCTCGATCGTTCGTGTAATTGTTCGTTGTACGAACATCCAGGTGGCCAATTAATGCGTAGAAATCGTTAGGTGTGCTCGAAAACCGAGGAAAGTAGCCTTCTCCAGAAGACGCTCCGATTAAATTAATTCGCCGCTATTTCGCTAGGGATTTTGCTTAAATGGGTTAAACGCCGTGCAGAGCGATCACGGTTCTCTATCGCACTTTTCTTTAAAAACAAAAACGAGTAGGTGTAATTTAAAGACATTAGAAGAATTTAAAAGTACTATTATATTATTTTCAGCCTACTAAACATATTACAAAAGGAAATAAGTTTCTATTTCTCTAAAGATTCGCTGATATAGGTCACCAACTTATAAATACTAAATAAAACCGTCTGGTAAATAGAGTTACCAGATGCATCTTACCACCTTAGAAAAAGTGAAAAATAAAGATCCTATATCGAACACGGTAAAATTCAAAATGAACATGTCCCAACGGAAATTAATTCTGTAAATTTTGAATCGCCCATTTGCAGATAATACAAGAGGATGGCAAAGTGGCATAACCTCAAAAAGAGTCTGGTAACCCCGATAAAAAAAAACGGGCTTTTCATCCGCGCGTGAAGGAGCCGTTCGCAATTACGGATTGCATGCGCACGGGCGATTACAATTACGCGTAATTGCAACGGCGGCAATTACAAAATTTTCAGCGCGGCCAACGTTTTCACTGAGTCCACGCGAGATGTTATCTAATTCGTGTATATAGTGTACCACATATATGCAACCCGCTTTCTTCTCTTTCTCCCGGCGAACGCTTTTATTTTCGTAGGAGGATAAGAGAGCCGGGAATGTGTTTTCAATCGGCTGGCGTTTATGTCTGCGGAACAAAAAGGATGAAGAAAGAACGTCGGTGCCGTGGATGGGAGACAGAACGGTACCGGCTGGCACCGTGCAGATAGAATCTCAATGGAATCTAGCTGGAATCGGTTATCTAGCACGTTCCCTGCCTGCCGTATATGTGCATCCTTTCAAGGATAACCATCGACAGGACGCTTAACCTTTCTCGTCCGATGACGCACCGACGATAACAGCAACAACAATTCCGCTGTCCAATGAATTTTAACTTTCTTTTTATCAGCACTCTTTGTTGCTTATTTAACCGCAAAACAGCTGATTAAACCGAAAACCTCTCACTATTTATTTATACAGGATCAATAACACTGTCCAACAAATTTCAACTTTTTTTTTATGATTTCAATATACCGTTGGGTCCTTCTTGTAGAGTTTTCTGCGCTGATTCCGAATCTGTCCTTAATTTTTCTCCTATACGCACTGTTTTTGAAAAACATGGCTTTGAAAAAAAAACATATTTTTCAACTTTAAACAAATATTGTGATGTTATTATAAAAGATATTGAATTGTTCTTTACAGCAAAAGATTCTGTAGACTTTCCCACATACATTACGATTGTTTAAACATGTTTAAATAAGAAGGACCTAACTACGACCTTGTACTACGAACATACTCGACTTATTTCTGTCATATCCGACCTTGCATGACCCTGAACGTCATTGTACCATGCAGTGATGTGAGTACCGGCAATCTTAATTCGATAATATATATATATATATATATATATATATATATATATCTTATGCGTTCTGATCTTATGCGTTCATAACTGTTTCCGCGCAGTTTTTATCCTGTTTCCAATGAACTATCTTCAATGAGCAATATCGACTATTTATGCCAACGCGACGTCTCGGAAAAGTTTTCACGTGGAATCACTGTTTTTATTTCGTTGCACAATCGAGTCATAAACATCCTGTACTTTCAGCTATCTCTTATGCAAGTCAAACAAATGAGGATTCCGAGGAGCGTTAGAGACTACGGTATTTTTTTCTAACAGATCACCAGAACGAGCAAAGGTATGTCAAATGTTTTCGTGTTACCTGGCGATCAAGCGATTTCGGAATATTTCAGCAAGCTTGGTCACGGTTCAACGGCAAACGTGTCCCCGACAAGTTAGCAAGTGGCATATCGCTGATTTAACATCGGCGAAGACGACACGTTTCGCGAACGTTTCGCAACGTTGATCTCGATCTGGCGCGAGTTTCTTTTTCCATCTTGACAAATGTATTTATACCCGAGAGCTTTTCCGACTGGTACGGGAAATGTCACGATCTCTTTATTTTTATTTATTTCTATTATTAATCATTGTCTGTTATTAATCCAGGTGTACGCGACCGACAGCATTTCTCCAAAGCAGACTGTGCGATCCGCCGTGTCACACTAATTGGGAAAACAAATGGAAATTGTTTAGTTAGAAGAATGGGGCATATAAAATGGGCTAATGTTAATTACAAATTACTTTAGAAAATAATAGTGAATCTAGCGAACTAGCACTTTGCTACACCATGTTAAGTAACTTTCACTTTATTATCATAATCATGACAGAAATAGTGCGATTTAATTGCCCCTAATCATGCATTCTATATTGTAAAGAGCGTCTATATAGATTTACTTAATACTTGCAACAAAGTATGACAACTGGTTGTTTTCCAAGCGGACCGTTCTCGGGAATCGAGAAAATGTTTTGATTGTTTAAAAAAGAAATGTCTAATCTGCACGTCTGCGGAAGATAAGTCGGGGATAAACGTCGAATGCGGAAGGATTTCATATTTCAATTTATATTCATTACATCACTTATCTGTTGCGCAAATTTGCATATTTGAAGATGTCTCGTGCTGTCACGACGATAGTTGCGCAGTTATTTTTAACGCGAAATTATTGTACGAATAGAAATTACCAATCACGTTCACTTTTCAGTCTACTGTCTAACATACAAATCCCAAAACAGCCAAAAGATTAGGTAGCAGTACCGACAGCGGTACCGCGCCCGCTTCTAACATTATTTAAACAAGTTTGAACGTCTGCAACGCAATAAAACAATGTGTCATCATACTCAGGAGAATCTCTAGAATCATCTCACGCAAGAATCACTATTCTAGCTATCGCAATTCCAGCGCAAAAACGGTCCAAAGTCTGAGACCCGACAAATGTTCAAACCTGAATATCTCAAAAACTGGTAGATATAGCGAAGAGCGGTTTTCAAATTCCGTGTGTACCGTTTCTGGATGATCGGAACGAAGAGTAAAGAGTAAAATGTTCAAAGTTGGACAGTAATGATGGGGGAGGGGGGCTGGGACGATGAAGAGCTCGAAGTCCGAAAAAGAGGGTCCTGAATATTTCAAAAACACGTGTCCGGGTGTCAGCTCGCGGAGAGGAGGTCTTCTCTCGGCTAGAGAAGGTCGCGCGAGAGAGGATCGCTCGCTGGCGCGCGCTAGTAGAGAGAAGAAAAAAAGAGGAACGATCCATGGCGAGGAACGAAGGTAGGCGAGTATAGTGCACTTCTCCGGCTTCCCTCCTCCTCGGCTCCTCTCCTCTTCCACGAGTTTTCTGATCGAGTCTCGCCGAGTCTGTCCGAGTCTGTCGGGCTGCCTGCCCGGTACCAGGGCGCACCGCCTGGTACGAGCACGGTGCACTCCGCCGCTCCTCTCTCCCCGCTCCTCCCTCTTCCATCCACCAATCTCCTCTCCGCTCCGCTTCCCCCCCGTACGGTCGCGCTCCTCTCTTTTTCCGTCTCTCGTTTTCTCGCGGCCTGTTTCGCTGTCCCTCTCCGCGCGCGGCGACACACACCGCGCGCACCTCCGTTCACGACGGAGATGAGAAAATTCGCAACCTGCGCCGCAGACACGGAATACGACCGGGGTTGCACGATTCTTGAACCCTTTGCACTTTCATATTTCATGGTTTCTTCAAACCGTTTCAGATAGTGTTCATTCCCTACAGGTCTGCCATCCGAGACGCTAAAAAGACTCAAAGGGATCCGTTAAGTTTACTAAGAATTACTGGGAATAACCTCGTGTTAGAACGAGTTCAAACTTACTTTTACTAGAAATGTACTAGAACAATAATAATGTGTTCGAACTATGTAGTCGTATTTTCACTTAATTGAAATTTCACTACACTAGAAGAATAAATTCTCGGTCGAACTGGTCCGATCTCCACGTCCGACGAAAAAGTTACTGGAAATTCGATGTGGATCCCCGTATCGTATTTCCCATAAACAGTTGTACAAATTTTTAAACACCTCCGTACGTATTAGAATTTGTAAAGTTATGGCAACCAGCTTTTGTTTCAGCTAAAAATGTTCGACCGTCACGGAACCTCGAACAGGTCGAACCAGAAAAGATTTTTCTGTCTAGGCCACATCCTTGAACAGGTCGTCGGTCGTTAACTTTGATTTGGCAATTAGTAAGGTGTCTGTTGAGTCATGTTAGACTCCCTCAAATCGCCATAAAGAGTTCGATCGTTAAATTTTGTACCTCTCTCCCGTGTGCTTCTCTTTTTCATAAATTAGCTGCCAGTTGACCTTCAACGTTTTCGGAATTATGAGGCTGCGGACGAAGATAACGTGGACCGTTGCTGCTACACTATAGTTGTACATATATGTATAAATAACGCGGTAACAAAGCAGGTACTGTCGTTCATTGACGGCACTATAAATGTTAGAGCCAGATACAGATTCGAGATTCTCGCACGTAGAAGATTAGATTCGGTCGAGGAATATAGCGCAATAATTAGCGATCCGCTTGGCGCGAAAGAAACACTTATCTGTGCGTACGCGTCTCTCGCCATTAGCCGGGGGAAACGAGATTCTCTGAGACCGTTTACGATGGTCTCTTCTTCTCCGTGACGGCATGATTGTAGGCGACCGGTTTACCAACGTATTTGCCACATTTTTCTGGTTGAAACGACACCGAACAGGATGCAGTGGAACCTGCATTACCTTAACTCAATCAACGATTCGGTTTGGATAATCGAGTTTTCATTGAATGCTGGATTAATCAAGTAAATTTGATCCGAACTGTACCGTGTTTGGAGGCATTTCAATCGGAAAAATGTGACGAATATTTTGGTTAAAGTTCCGCGAAGAAATATTGAAAAATAAGAATGCTATGATCACTATACACCCGAGTACACACCATGTTAAATCTGTTTCGCATGTACCGAGACATTACTGTACTACTTATCCAACCAGAAAAATTACAATTGTTGGAAATCACCCGCTTTCACTAGTGAAAATACGTGTGGTCACAGATTCGCATGGTTTAGGGTAATGCCAGGGTAACACCTAGCCTAATCGGCCGTACAATCTCCTGCAGAAGTCTCTAACACCGTTACACGTCATACTGATTCTAGAAAGATGTTTCTCAATTTCTCGAGAAACATTTATGCGAATCTTAAGAGTCCAGTTTAATATGATTACTTCTCACCAAAATTTTGTCATTTTTTGTAGGAATTTTAATCGATTATTTTGGTATTGGTTCCGGCGTTAAAAATAGAGATGGTCAATTGGGTAGAATAACAGTTAGTATAATCTGTTCGCGAGAATGGTTATATCCACCGAACTTGTTACTATGTCAAGTACCTTTTTAAAAGCAATGATTTTTAATTAGGTTACAGTGGCCAGTGCGACGGCCTGACCCAATTCGATATGACTCATTGCCGATCGTTTTTGAAACGTGGACGAATTGGTGACGAGGATCTGTCTTAATCCTTAATTGCTGACGTCGAATGTCGCTGACCTCATTGCATTTTCTTTCCTTTATATGCACCGACGGAACACGGTCTCGTTATTCGAACTTTCAATGCATGCACGTCTTGCAATAGTGATTTATTTGCACCGGTAATTACGCTACCCGCGATGCTTATGAAAATTTGCATTTTTACAGACAGAGATTTACACACCTGAATTAAACGGAAATTTCGCTGCAACCGATTCAGAGTGCAGCACGCTTTAACAATCTCTGCGAGCGTAGGTAACGGATGTATTAATTGTAAAAGTCACATTTAAGTCAACAACTTTTTCAGAAGAATTATATCATTACCGCATACATTATTTATGAATTGATTTCACCAAATTTCTCCAGTACATTGCTTTCACTGCATTTTAATCTAAAAACGAAAGAAAGTACAGGGTGGCTCAAGATTCAATAGATTATCTAACATTAAAATATTTTTAGGAAAAAATGAGTGTTCATTTTTAAGATACTTTTGAACCACCTGGTATTAAAAGACATTTATCACTAGAACTATGTAGTTCCAGTAATAATGTTGATTTCAACCTTGGGAACGATCCTAATCGCTGTAAAAGGTAAAGCACAAATAAGCCTGGCCTAATGACGCGTGATTTGCGACCAGAATGGAATCGAAAAATCTCGGCATATTGGATATAACGGGTGACCTAACCCAGACCGATAAACACAACCTCGACCTGGTTTCGTAGATCAATCTAGATTCTGTTGACAAGAGAACGATGACCCAAAAAATGCAACTGAGTGCATTGTTTGGTGATATACATACTATTGGTCGAACCTCGGCATTCTAATGCACAATCTTGTTAAACAAATGCTGATGAGATGAGTCGGCTTTCGTTCGCGTAACCCAGGTGTCAATTTAAGCGGCGGACTATAGTAATCTCCGAATTGGCTCCCAAATTGTGTTACGCACGCGCTCGGAAAATGACATTGACCTAGTGAACTTTAACGGGTCGGTGAACGTTACTAATAAATATCGCCACATGTCAGGATCAATAAAATTTGACGTTCCAGTAATATAGAGACATTTAAGAACCACTCCCTAGTTAAGTCACCAATGGCATCCTCATAATCTCTACGAACAGTGCAATATGCAATCGTTAGAATCGTGTATAATTCTCTCTACATTTCATAAAAATCACAAAAAAAGAACAAATATATTTCATATTTAGATAATATACCGGCTGGCCCAAAAATCAATAGATAATTTCAAATTCGAACTTGATCGTGTATGAAAGGTTTTTTAAAATGATCTGGTGATTTTGGGCCAGCCTGTATATTATCCAAATATGAAATATATCTTTCCAGCTTGTGTGTCAACAATTTTGAAAAATTTCATGCAAATCACAATAAAGACAAAATGAAAAATGAATGAAAGGTTTCTTTTAAATGGTCTAGTGACTTTCGAGCCTGTATCATGGTAATTGTATTCGAATATTTTTGTTACCCGATAGTGTAGTTGTGTTTTTGTTGAGCGGGTATGAGAAACTGCTTGTTTCGGCCACGAAACGTTACTTTCCAGCCCACCGTGCCTCGTGTAAATGGAAATCCCCTGCCGTTTCGTAGAAAGCGTGCCCTTAAATGGCGCTAGAGACGAATTCGTTCCTCTCGCGACGCTTATGGCTGCGCGGCATAGTCCTACAAAAGTATCGGCCGACACAAAGAAACGCCGAGGAAAAGGAAAGAAGTTTTTGTGCTTCTGGTCGCTTCCTTGCCTCCTCGCACCCCTGTATATGTACATGGTGCCGCCGACAGAGATCCTTAGAGAAATCTAGTAACGCATGCCAACGAAATTCAAATATTCCCGCGCTTTCGAGCGCACGTCATTTAAAACTTTAAAACAGAGTTTCTCAATTTACGCGAGAAAAGATCGTCGACAAAATCTTTCACAATTCTTTCTAACGCTATTTCCAATATACAGGGTGGTCCAAAAGTCTCGAGACGTTTATTTATAAAAGAATAAATATAAACTTTTAAGAAATAAAAGAGTTATTCCTTTTTAAAATGATCTAATGACTTTTGGGTCCTGTAGTGCTCAACTGTTGACAAATTCTGCGATACATAATCCCATAAAACTGTAATCGTCAATTATTAATTACTTTATTGCTATCCTACTAGATTAATTAAATTGAATCCTATTTCAAAACTGGAATCCACGTAAAAAAACGAAGATTATCGACCCTGTAATTTGCTTTCGATTTCGGTAATCTTCGTGCAGATGTCGCCACGCGTAAAATTGGAAATTTAAATCTGCGGGAGAAGAAGGCGGGAAATGTTTGAAACATGAACGTTTGAGTAATCGCCTTCACAAAATTGAGGTTCGGGGAAGTAGAATTCGAGCTATTTTACGATTAAAGAAGAGGAAAGGGGTGAACACGAAGTTGTGAATTGGAGATTGAAGATTAGCTGGGCTAGAAGCACCGTGTTGTGGACGCGGCTTAAGAAGCTCCCTTCACCCACGGTATTAATCGAGCATCCGTCTCTCTCCGTGGCCTTGTAGACACGTACTACGAGTACAGTAGGTATGAGTGGAACGGTTGAATGGCACACCTATTTACGTGCGTTTCGATCGTCGCCATCGTTCGTTGATCCAACTTGCTCGGTTCAATCGAAACGAGCTAGCCAATTATAGCCTCGTCGAGGCATTTATAAATTGCCCCCCAAAAAACTTTCCAATGAAATGTTCAACTGTTTCAAAATTTCTAAGAACATACAGTTCGACATGTCAAGATTCAACCGAAACAAGCTAGGTCTCGAACGAGTATAATAACAATTTTGATCGTGGGTCGGAAGTGACCCAGGTCGTTTCACTGGGTCGTCGGACGTTCGGGGGCATTCGATGGCTAATTATACCGGTTAGAAAAATGCAATCTGCTGGACGAGCACAGCCTCCGGGACGTTTCGATTTCGAGCAATGAGCGCTCATTGTATGCTCGTTCCAATTCCAGCCATCATAGCACACCGCGGTGCACTTCCTTTGGTTAGACTCGATTCCACTTTATGAAGCCAACAACGGCGTCAGCGTTCGACCAGAACTCCGAACGTGTGTCACTTCCCCTTTATTACTACATCTTTATCATTTACGACGATGTCAGAGTGTTTGTGCAAACATCTGGACCGAAATACCATTTTCATTATGTGCAAACACTCTTCCTTATCTCTCGCTGCTTGCGCGTCGAACGTGGCCAAAGACAGCGAGAAAACATAACAGAAACTGTACTACGATTGTTTTCGACAAAAAAAAAATGGTCGTCTGATAATAAAGATGAGAGTGAAAACCACACCTCTAATCATCTTGGACAGCGCGTGTTCCCTGGTGGAATCGAGTTGGACGGTCTTAAAACGAATTTAGCCGGGTCCTTGAGTCGAAATGGCCCCCGGGGGCCATAAGAGCGGCGCGACACGTTCTTCGCGGGGCCCGAAATGAACCATGTGACTCGCATATCCGAGGAATGGTACCTGCGCGCACATCCTCGCTCGTAAATTAGAAAGGAGGAGCGTGTGCCCCGTCGATTCTCGAGGGGAAGAAATCCGTGGAATTTTGAATAGAGGCCTAAGCGCAAGAGAGCCTCGTCCCGGCATTCGCATTCTTTCTCGTTGATATTCTCCGATCGTGGCTGTTCGATGCGCGCCTCCGTAAAGGTTTCCAGGTCGTCCGGCACCGATTCACATTTACCACCGGGGCCTGGCTTCTGCTCACTGAACTTCTCTCCTCCATTGTGCACCATGTGTTTACTCAACACACGTCCCGGACCCGTCCACCTTTGACCCTGTCGCCGCGACCATAATTGCCACGTTTTTCTACCGAGCGAGACGACGGGACGGCGCAAATCGAAGTTCACGAAAGACTAATACACTCGCAGTTGCGTGTCTCTTTGATAGAGCGATGTTTACATGCGAACACTTCGGGTCCGAAATGCCACTGGCATCGTGTACAGAGAATATTTCCTGATATCTTGTCCCTAGACATTAACATCAGCTTAGATACTCGGGCATGTTAATGCTATTACAATAATAATTTATTATTTGAATGGGAATCGCTGATAGTTCTACTGCATACTAATGTCAATTTTGGAGAGAACACGTAACGCTTTAGTATTGAAATTTTCGATAGAATATATGTATGTTCCGAGAATTCCTTTTACCCCCACAACACCGAACATCCAAACTTACGAAAAGAGAGATGAAATGAATCAGTCTTTATTTTTCTAAAAAATACGTCACCAATAAAATAGATCTATTAAAAATGCGCCACTGTGTCTAGAAAAGGAATTTCAACAAAGACAATTCTCTCATCGAGTCATACATCATCCTCGACTTGAAATTATGAATGAATAGCACAAAGAACTTGACTCTATTTCTCTCTCTTTATTTTTATTACAATATGTGTTTGGATAAAGAAATTTATCGATTCAATTTACAAGTAAGCAACTCGTAATTCCAATAATTGTGAAATGAAAAATATAAAGTCGGTCATTTGACCGGCAGCGATAGGTTCAGTGTTAAAAAACACAGCGAGGAACCAAAAAATCGACGTCAGCGTATCGACAAGGCGACCCTAATTCAAAGATAACTTTTTTGTTTCGAATGATTTCTTCAAGACGTATGTATGTATTTACAATTAGACGGACGGAGCCATAAGAGCACACGGATCCCATTGATTCGTCCATGGGCTGATCGCGTGGGAAACTGAAACTTTCACCCATGGGACTACAAGAGAGCTCTCGGATAGCGCGAATCTAGCGGTTCTGGATTCCCGCTGACTGACTTGCGGCTCTTAATGTCAGCCCGCCGCGTAAACTTTAACCAGTTCATTTTCTCTTTGATAATTCACTCGGCCCGTTGCTTCACCGTGTCCCACAACACCGTTACCGGGATACAGAACCGCAATCAATTTCGAACGCGACTTTTCTAACTCGAACCAGCCATTACACTTCGATCACCTCGAACTCTGAGACAATTCTACACGAAATAATTTTTCGTGGCTTCTCTGCATACACCAATTATAGAAATAGATGAATACAAATACGTAATTCGAACACAGTCCTTTTTCCTCCATATTTTACATTTGCAAATCTATGTACAAACAATATGAAATTGTTTATCCCTTGGCAGTCGAGGGTTGACTCACGAGTCACCACTGAAAGTTGCTGTACCATCTATACAGTTAGGAGCAAAACTGATCACACACACTTTACATCAGAATTACTTTTTTATCAATGGACCAAACGATTTCAATTTCTCTGTAAGGCTAGAAGAATTAGTTTAGTAAATGACGTCTAAAAAATATGTTGAAAAAATGCATTTGGTCGGAATTGTGAAAAACAATAGTAAAATTGGTTTACAATTGCATTGAACAATTTAAACATGATTGACACGTCATTTACTAAACTAATTCTTCTAGTCTTACAGGGAAATTGAAGTCGTTTGGACCATTCATAAACAAGTTATTCTGATTTAAAGCGTGTGTGATCGGTTTTGCTCGTAACTATATATATATATAAAATAGAAAAGTATGTATGTATGATCGCATCCGTACTGGCTGACCGTACGCGTTTATTGTCTGCTATAACAACCTTTTCAGGTACACCTCCAGTGATCGGGCGCAACGCGCCCGGAGGTCCTACCTGCAGCTAGTTATTCATATTATTGTTTACATTATAACCCTTTGCACTCCGTTGTAGCCTATAATGCGACATTTGAAATATATGAACTTTAAACATAAATGTTTTATTTTCTTGAAGATTTATAAACTCTTGAAGTTGTTTTATACAGGATGTCCCAGCTAACTTGACCACCTTGAATATCTTTGTTGTTTTTAAAGATACATCAAATGTCTGAAGGACAAAGTTGAATGGTAAAATGGGGCCCATACGATACCAAAAAATTTTTTGTTTTTATCTAATTTTTTATAGAGATATGAAGGTCACCTTCATTTTTTTAAATGGAATGATGTATTTTTTAATACATGGTATTTTAGAGTTATTTAAATTGAAATATCTCCTGAACTACTAACTTTTCGACATACATAGGTTAGTACCTTTTTATAACGAATGTCCAGTTGCATCGACTGATGTATTAAAAAATACCTCATTCCATTTAAAAAAAAATGAAGGTGACCTTCATACCTCTAAAAAAAATGACATAAGAACAAAAATTTTTTTGGTATCGTATGAGCCCCATTTTACCGTTCAACTTTGTCCTTCAGACATTTGACGTATCTTTAAAAACAACAAAGATATTCAAGGTGGTCAAGTTAGCTGGGAGACACCCTGTATAATGTAGCTAAGAAATAAATAATTTGTTTTATATAATGTAGCTAAGAAATAAATAGTTTGTTTTAGTGCAGCAACCGTGTTTTTTTTTTTAATTATATGTATATTTGTAACTAATATAGTGTTGGAGTTGTTGGGGTGTACTATATGAGTCACTAGGCTGGAGTGCAAAGGGTTAAACGAGTAGTAATAGATTAGATATCAATATATGTAACCCTTTGCACTCCAGCCTAGTGAGACTCGGTATAGTGCACCAACAACTCCAGCATTATATATGTAGTTACAAGTGTATTTATATAATAAAAAAAGATACGGTTGTTGCAATAAAACAAAATATTTATTCTAAATCTTCGACAAAATGAAAATTTTATGTTTAAAATTCATATTTCGAATGTCACATTATCGGCGACAACGGAGTGCAAAGGGTCTTGCATGAGGCATTATATCAATTTCATATCCATAAAATGAGAAGAATCATATAAAATGGAATTATTCTAGGTCAAAAGGGATGTTTAACTTTCAAGAGTTAAAATATAATAGCTCCGACCGCAAACTCTGGGGATCGAAATTTTTAATTTTCCCGCGAAACACACACGCACACACACACAGCAATCGAATAGTATGAATCGTGGGGGATCGAAGTCTTTCGTAAACTCCATGTAAATTAGGTGTTTGGTAACTGCTCTGGCATTTGCTGATTAAATCAATTACAAATTTCAACTGTTGACAGTTTCGACGATTTCGAAACACACACACCTGGTATAAGTTCGAATTCTTAATTCATAAGCGAATTCTTTTTCGTCGAATTTCGTTTTCGCATTATCCTGTTCATCTTGAAATTATTGCAACAACGTTTAACGAGTATTAATGCTCTATAGGAGGTCTGCAAATTCTCAACTTCACCTCGCGCGAATGCAGACGATACTTCAACTTCACCGCGGTCTGTGGCCGTAACCCCAACCATAATTATTTGGGTTTCGACATCTGAATCTACCGGGTGGCTCAAAGTCTTTTAACGGAGTAAATCTTCGATCGATACTTATCCACTACGAAAAATCCGTGAAAAATTGTATATTTCAAACGAATCACAGAGCGTGCGGACCGGTTTCAGATTTTCCATTTCACAATTATTGAAATGATAAAGATACTGTCGTGGTAAATGATTGAAACAATATATTTAATAGCTCGCAGACATTATAATACTGACCGCACAAAGTTTAAATTTTAATCTTATCAGTAGACTGCGGATGTTTATGCATTTATGGCTTACGAAAATTTCTAAAAAATGCTACAATATAAAATTCGATAGTATTTAGTACGCCTTTTATTTGTTTCCGATCTACAAAGGCTGTTCCCATGAAAAATACGATTCTATTCCATTCCACTTTCCCAAAATTCGTCTGTAAAAATTTGAAATTGCATAGACATTCGCAGTCTACTTATTAGTTTTATAAGGCAACGTGTATCGGCTACTTTGAAAGCTCGGTGGGTTTAGCGTTAAAGTCGATTGTCAGGTATTTATTTATAGCTCCTGATGGCTGAAGCGTATCGGTAGATGGGCAACGAAGGCCAGACACAGAGCCTAGGGAGAGACGTATGTCTAAAAACTCACTAGATCCTGTAAGGTGACAGGGAGAATCGTGCGAGACGGAGTCTAGGGCACGGTATCGCGACGAGGAAAGGCGAGGCGAGTCGATCGTGTGCAGGACACATAGAGACAAAGAAATGAAGAGGAGGAAAGGATGGAAAGGTGTATAGGAGGCAGAAGGAGAACGTAGAATCGAGGAGAAGCATGGTCCCGCTATCCGGTCGGCCGCTAGGCCGAGGTCGATGAACCTCGGCCCGCCTACCGACTTTACCTGCCAGCCTCGAACCTGCCAACCTGGCGGACTTGCTCGGCACCGAGGGTATCGGCCAGGATATTTCGCCTACGACAACTTTGCTAGGCGACATTTCGCCTGGAAATAGCGCGGAACAGTGTCGCCCGCGAACATGTCGCCGCGCCATTTTCTAATCACCGAGGAAATACCCGCCAACCCACCTGGGTTCCGAACCACTAAGTAACAGATTTATGTTTCTTAATTTTTTCTCTAAATGTATATGATAATATTCTAAGCGGATCTAGAAATATCATCCCTTGACGAGACAGCCGGTTATGGCGTTCGACTGCTGTACATATCCAAGACGATTTATGCCAATTAATTAATGTTACGATCAATTGAAAATATAGCACCATTTAAAAACGTGACCAATATGTTAGTCTCAATGTTCCAGTAAAAAATTGTTAGAAACGACGAAGTTATGAATGAACGAACGTTTGTATGTTTCTGCACCGATCATATACAGTGTTCCGCGAAAGATTGAATGATAGTAATTAATGACGATTCGACCCAATAATACCGCGATCAAGATATCGTGGCCCAGTGATCTACCTGAAACCGTTCAACGCGATCTGCCATGATAGCGAACCTTTTACGAGTCCATGGAGTCCGTCAACCATGAACTGACGTCTCTAGCAAAAAACGTTTCAGTATATACGGATCGTGTTACGGTTCTGGATATATTTCCTCCATTTTTGTTTCTATTACAGTTGCACGTAACCACGCGTAATCGTACATAGGATACATAACACAACTATTTTCAGTGCATATGCGTAATTATATGCATATGCGTAATTATAGGCATATGCATAATTTGTTAAAATTGTAAAAATTTGAGAAGGGAATGCGAAATTGTGAAACTTTCGTGCATAAGATATTTTATGGAAGTAATTAATGTAGTTTAGTGCAACAATTTTCCAAGACTACTTTGTAATTTGATAGAGGGAAACGAGTTGTACATAACAGAAAAATAGCCCCGTTACCGCTGTCAGTAGCTGGGAACAACTGTCAACTGTCGGATCACGATTAACAGTCATAGCGGTTGCAGACTTTAATCGCTGACTAATCTACTCAATGCAATGCAACACCGAGCTCGATAACATGTTCAGGTTAATAACTCAGGAATCGGGACAGTGGCTATATTAAGCTCATCAAATTTCAAGGGTCTTTGCACCTTCGTAAAGCCAACATTCGAGACTGTGTCCCATTATTAATATTATTAATTTTAGATCATTTACGGAACACATTTTTTTCAATTTCGGAATAGGAGCTTTCCTTCGACCGACGCCATATTGGATTCACGAACTCAACATTCGTTTCTTCGATTCTACCATCATTATGTTTACTCTATTAGCCTGAGAAACGTATCTGCAATTTTTTCTAAATAATCACTCGTTTAATCCACTCCGTATCGTTTTTTATTTTCAATTGAAATGTCACTTGAACAGGTTATCTAAGAAACATTTCGAAAAGCCGCTTATTTAGGCCTTCAGAAGTGCGATAACCTCTTCACCCTGGCAAGGCCCGACAAACTGAACGCTTCATGCTGTGCTCGATTGCTTTCACAACCGCTACTGTACTTTTCTGTTCTTTTTCAGTTCCAATTAGCTTGGAGCCTCGGTTCCTTTTTAAAATGTTATCGTCCGGCAAAATGTATATTTCTCAGTCGACGCGATCACCGTGTAATTCATTATACTGTAATGTCCTATAATGATTATAGGATGGACAGCAACTGGCTGGCCAATCCACCGACTCGTCTCATTTCTATTTGCCTAGGTAAGAGCGGTAGGCCACACGAGCTTCGTTTTTTTCTTCGAGGTCAAAGGAAACGATGTTTCCTGAATACGCAAGAGGATAGCGGTACACGCCATCGATGGAAAATCGTCAAATTCGTGGTAGTTCGTGAACTTTAAATAACTATTTTCACAACATACAGTATACTAATTATAAATTAATTTTCAACAATTCGATACTGTGTAACCGTATCATTCATTTAATTATTGAACTCTCGAAATTATAATCTTAACTAATTACTAAGCTAACGATGTTATAATATAACATCGATATACCATTATGATATAATTGTATAATTTATAATTGCACGATTTAATAAGTTATAAAACAGTCGACATCGTAATCGTACAATTTAATTAATTATTGTTTACCAACGTGTTCGTGACATTTTTCTGATTAAAACGAGCACAAGCACGATACAGTTTGGATCGCATTTACTTGTTTAATCCACAGTTCTCATGTTCCACCGATTACTTCGGATAAGCGAGGTTCTACTATATCGTGGATAATACGAGCGAATATAATCCAAATAATACTGTGTTTGGTATCGTTTTAATCAGAAAAGTGCCCCGAATGTGTCAGTAAATATTTCATTAAAAAAAAAATTAAAAAGTAATTTTTGTACACGACGGAAGCGATACTTTTCACACGCAAAGGGACATTTATATTGAATCGAGAGGGTACTAAAAAGTGAGAACGATGATTCAGAACGTAAAAAGTTAAATTGATCGGTCGATGTCCTTTTCGGTTTGGCAATTGCACTGGCCGATATCTGGCGGAGATCCTCGTGCACACGGCGTGCAGTTATTAGCACGAGGAAAAGAAGTGGCACGAATCAGTGGGTCGATGAAACCCGAGGAGCCTTGCACTCGAGAGTTGCCTGAGTTTGCAAGCTCTGATTCCTTCTTCCTTCTTCCAAAGAAGGAGAAAGTTTATCTCCCCTTGTTCGGGAAGAAGACAGCCGCATCGACGCGCACAACGCAATTTTCTACTCGACTCACGACCAATGGAATTGCCACTTTAACGCATTGACTACTTCACCGACACTTGTCCAATCCCCGAAAAAAGATCTGCCGCTTTTTTTTTTATTGCAACGAGGACCCGCAAAATTAACATCTATCATACAAATTTAAATTTTTATAGATATTTTTATATAGTAACAGATAGAGAGATAAAGTATAGATATTATCTGAATTAACTGGACAATCAATGATGTCAACGATTAAATAAAAGTATTCTAAATTAATTGTAAAATACAGCAATTAAATAAAAAATTTCGTCTTAATAATTGTAATGAATTGAATATAGGATGTTTGATAAATAAAATAATTTTAAATGGCTCCTGGGTACTCTAAAAATCATTGACGACACGCAAGAAGAAAACGTTGCACTCATAAGTATTAGTTTAATAACGATAATAGAGTAAACGATGAATAAAATTGTTCCGATACAAGTGGTTCATTGATCAATACCAAATCGTTTGTTCCGAGTAAGTGCTCGTCCGCGATAAAACGTTCGCAACGCTGTTTAACGACGCAAAGAAAAACTCGTAGTATTAATAGATGATTGGATAATCAGTGTCATTCAGGCTCCATTAAAGTCACGGATCGCGAAGCTGAATTCGAAATTGGTCGGGGAAGCGTTCCAAATTCGGACACGATTTCCACGAACACAGATGAAAAAGTATGAAAATCGTAGGTGTATGTCTATGTATGAGTACACACCGAATAATTAAAAAAGACATTGGCCCCCATCAGATTTCTAATTATGGTCGTCAATTTTTTCAGAATGACAGTCAGTGGATCGAAAAATGTTTGTAGGTTGATAAGAATAGCAATTTTTTTATACATTATTTGAACAAATGGATCTTTAAAAAATCTACTTGCACAGTTGGGTTCCTCGTTAAAGAATGTATAATTTTGTTATTTACAATTTTTTTCTAGCTTCGATGGTTTATAAGATATTCAACCAAACATGTGTACTACCATTAAGGGGTAGTTTTACCCCTTCAATATGGACGACAATTGAGAATGAATGTATGAAGAATACAATTCGTATAAAATCGGACTACTTATGTAGCACGGAGCGTTCCCTTGTTAGTCCGTACCGGCGCGGCGTAACTAACCTCGCTTCTTCATTAAGTTATACTAGTTTTCTCTCGGAATAATTTCCTTTGCCGGTGTCTAACCAAATCAATTCTATTTTTACCGTTTCGTCAGTCTTGTTCCCAACGTTTCTCGAGACACGGAAAGTTGTGTCTCGAAGAGAGCCACGCGTCGAAACACAATACCGCGTTCTCACAACAACGTCGAACGGCGTCGAGTTACACACACAGAGCTGTTTCTTCTTTTATTTTTTTCGGTGGTTCGACGATCTCTGCTATCGCGTACGAAGGGTGCCACGTATCGTAATACATTACCAATGGTCACAATTCACTCAAAAAAATCTTAAACTCCCGCACCCTGCAATTTATCTCTAAAATATATTCCCCCAAAATATATATACCACTCCAAAACTTGCCAAATAAATGTTATAAAGAATATTTTCTAAACAAACTACTATTTTTTGACAAACTTTTTGAAGTGTCAACATATTTTTTATATAGATAACTTTTTTCTAGGACGAGTAATTTCCGAGATATCAAGGAGAATGTTATCCATCCCTAACCTCAAAATTTGTGTCCATCCCGTAGTAAAAAATACTAAAGCCAGTCCAATAAATAAATATTATTGAAAAAATCAGTGTTTTATATTCTGGAATGTCTCTTATCAATTAAATTTCATGGATCGTGTAAGTACACTAACCTTAGGAACGGAGGACGAAGATTTCTCGACCGGTTCTTTTTCCGAATTATCTCGTGGCGCCATAATCCCTTGCGGATTCCAGAGATCTCGTTTCGTAAACAAGGTCTTTCACAAATTTTCTGACACGATCCACTTTCCTCTATTTTGCCGGCTTTTTCTCCGAATAATCTACCGATAAGGCTCGATCTCCGATCACCCTGAACTGACGTTTAACCTTTCAAGGCCGAGGCATTTAAATCCCGGGTTCCCCGTGCGCACTCGATATGCGCAACGAAATTTTCATTTGAATGACTGCGATCTCGGAACGTTTCCAAACGAGAAGATCGTTAATTATATTTCCTTCTGACGACCGACAATTACAGCCTAGTAATTTGTACACAGTGTAACAGTTAATTGGGAATAATAAAACGGCGTAAGGTTAACCTGTTAACTGAGGAGAACGAATTACCTCGACGGCTCTGCTATCTGACAATATTTGGCTTCGTTTACGACCAGTAAATCAGTCCTGAAAGCAGGTTAATCTTCCCTGACAGATTCGCGCAGTTTCACTGAGATAGTAGAGAGTGCGTTGGACGATATACCGGCGGGAAAAAGGATTTTTCAAATTTCGTCGATAAAGATGCGTTTGCGAACGTGTGCGTCAGATGGAGATCATGGCGGGAAAAACTATTCCGAAAGGAACGATACAAAAGGAAAATTTTTGTAGAGAGCGTGGAGAAGATGCTACAAGAATCCTCGAGAATTCGGTGCATTCTGTTGGTCGTGTTTACTACGAGTTCGAAAAACCGGTTTTTCCTCTCTCCATTAAACTCGGATGTGTGGCCGGCGTCTCGCCTCGATCGTATCGATCATTCGACTATTCCTGCTGAAATTACGCCGGGTCTAATCACACCTAAAAATTCAATTTACGCACGATAATTCTCGAAGACATCGACATATCGCAACCTGTCAAATTTCGATTCTTGCAAGCGATCACGATCGAGTGAAATCAAGGCAAGAAATCGATACAAGAGATATTAAAACGAGAGATCAAGATAAGAGGTTATAGTTATATAAGAGGTATATTTTTGAATATCAAGACTCAATTCTGTTACTTTGAGGTTAGCAAGATTCAAAACTTTTCGCCTCAAATATTCTGGAACGAGTATAAGTAAGGAACGAGATGGACCACACAAATTCGAAACAGCACAGACTTCACGAATTACATATAGTGTACTGATAGATGGGTACGTACGCTGTCACTTGAGGTTCGACGGTAAGGTTAGTTTAATTCTGTGGAACTCGGTTTGCGGAGAGAATTTTCAAAGTCGAGGAGGATAGAGTTTCCACGAACGATGCACACATCTCTCTTTCGGTTCTCAAAAAGTCCTCGATCGGCTTACTATACTACACAAACGCCGCGCGCGACTGGAACCGGTTTCGAACAGATTGCGTGGCCACGCGAGAGTTTGTCCGTGTTTATTTCGTTTGCCGGTCGTACACGATCCCTCCGAGCCTTCGTCACTTCTCCTTCATACGGATTAGGGATTGAATAAGAAAACACGTCCACGGACCTGTGTATTTTGCTCGCTCGGGTGGCAGCACTGGTACATACTCCGTAAACACGGTAAACGTAATTTCCCCTGTGGACATGTCATAATCGGACAAACACGGAAACGTCAGTAGCACCTATTTTTCGAGAGGGAAAATACCAAGTAGGCACGGATTGAAACCAATGAAAAAGAGAATACTACAGTTTTAACTAATCTTTGAATTGAAATACTATCCTACGATAGTATTTCGGCCATTTCGGATTTTGGTACCACTCTAAGCACTCCAGTTTAATTGCATCCGCGCAGATAGACGGCCAACGAGATTCGTCCACGGTTAAATTTAAACTTGGCTATCCGGAAAGGTCGGTACTTACTTACGTTTTGCCTTCCTTAGAGGCTACCTTCGAATCCCGAGGTTAATGTTTACCATTCTGATTCCTCTCACGAATCGCTTAATATTCCGAAGGTACTTCCTGCTACGCAAAATAAAAACTAATGTTCATCTTGTTCCTTTCATTTATTTTTTCATTTTTCGCGGATTTATCAACGTACTCGCAAGACAAACGTACAATGAATAGCAATTGTACAGGTTGACCGAGAAGTCACTGGACGATTTAAGATCCGAGCAATTAATTTTAAAATGATTTAGTAACTTTTGGACCACCCTGTACAAGTGAGAAATATATATATATAGTACAGGGTGTGCAAAATAAAAAATCAACTTTTCTATTCCAGAACGATGGCCAGCTGTCACCGAGACCAGTCTAGGAAAATTAGAATTTTGCCGTGTGAAAGAAAAATCGCGCGCTAAACGACTAACGGTATATTCCACTCGATTCGTTAGCTGCATTCTCGAGCAAGGTGGGATTTTTAAAAAGTCGGACACCAAAGGAAAAGCATGCGATAAGTCGCACACCTAGCGGGGAGCGGAGAAAGCAACGGCGCGAGATGCTCCCATGCAAAAACGATTGCTATCGCGGCTGCGAATCCGTTTTACTGGACTAGAATTATCTGGAATGGTAGGTACTTTTAGGTACCACAGTGATGTTTAGAAAAGAACAGGAGTGGAAGTGAGTCCGGGAAAAGAGGCAGTGAGGGGAAATTCAAAAAGCGGGACGGCCCTGACTGTCCTCAAGGACATTAGAGAGCAAGAAAAGGGCTCTCAGTCCTAGACGCGTGGTTTTTTTGGTGGGTATTGGGGACACCGACCACCTGTGTCCCCCGAGTATATATATATATATTCTTTGGTTTTTTCCAATTCAGGGAGAAAAAGAATGGAACGTTCATCTTACAATTAGTGTAGCAGGAAGAAAAGAACCGTGTACAAAACTCCGACGTCGACCTTGAAGGGGGTCACATGCAAGTAATTCCGTGGTCGTAGAGCATTACATCATCGATAATTCTTTCGGCAGAGCGTATCATCAGTTCCTTCTTCGGATTATCAACAATTACTCGTTAATCGTCGCGTGTGTGTATGGCCACTTGTTAAAAGCACAATCAAGGGAGCAGAAAAAGAAGAGGTACATAATCACGGTTTTACGTTGAATGCGTCGTCGGCCGCTATTCTAGGAACACAAATCGTTCCGACAAAAGAGAATTGTTGCCGACCACGAAATATAAACTGTGAGGTGCACGCGGAGAAAGAGGTGAGAGGAGGTGAAAAAAAAAGAAATTCAATTGCCTCTTGGTTCGTACGAGCAACCCACAAACACAACAAATCCTCATTCAAATGCCGGGACAAAAGCGGGCCCCGAGAGTGTGCGGGTGTCTGACTTTATACAATTGGTAATTAGTTGACATGAAAGTTCGCGGAATGGCAGCGAACAACTGTCGACAGTCAGCAACGAACGTGTTTTTACACTGTTCTTTCTCTTTTGTTGCAATATAACGTTTCCCGTACCACAACACAAACGACTTCTCGGGACGCTGATACTCGACAGATATACTTCATTGATCAACAAAGCTATTACGAAATAAAAACTTGGAGAAAGCAAGCTGTTTACATAGACTCAATCTTCGGAAATTAAGATTCCGAAAATGTAATACGGTGGTGTTAAACTTTTTAGGTGTTTTGTTCCTTTGCATTTTTGACTGCAGGAATTTTGAAGAAGTTCACCATAACCTTATCTAGAGTAACGGAGACTACCGAGAAGAAGGAAGTCAAAATATAAACAGTATTTCGTTCGCACGATCGAGATCTAATTAACAGGAACTATTATTCAACTAGATAAATTCCGGCGAAAGCGAATATTAAGTATTTTTCACCATTATATAATACTTGAACCTTCGAAAATGCACAAAAGAGTTTGAAAGTCCAATACATACATACATACCTGATAAGTTTCTATAATACAAAAATTTACATACAATTCCTTTAAAACATTTCAAAATCGCTAATAAGTGAACGACGTTACAAAAATTGGTTAAGAACTGTAGAAAGAATTAGTTTATAATTTCTCAAATATTCAACTGTCTGGGATAATAAGAATTTTACGTCTTACGGGGAATTTGTTAGATCGTCTTTCTGTCAGCTTTTCGGGCCAAGTACCCCCCGGGCGTCGCGTCCGCGAGAGTGCAGGGAATTGAGGGAATCGCGAGCCGAGTAGCACGAAGGTTAGATGTATTATATGCTAATTTCCTTGGGCCCCGTAGGGACCAGAGGAGGGTATCACTTACCGAGCCTGATGGCGGCCACCTGCGAGATACCGAGGAGGACTAGGATCAGCGGAAGTCCACCGAAGACCGGGCACAGAGTTCTTATTCCGAGGGTATTCCCGGAAGCGCGTATGCCGTCAAGGAGGAGCGTGCGTGGCCGGCGTGGCCCCGCAGCCACTGCCATCGCACCGTCCTTCTCTCACCGCGCACCGTTCAACACTGCAATTGTCGTCTCCACTGTGTGTCCTCTCTCTCTTCTCTTTCTCTTTCAACACCAACAACGACTGATCTCTCCAAAGACAGTGGTGCACACTTTGCCGTGTCCCGAAACGCGAAGCGTCAGAACCGGGACTTCAAAAAGCAAGTCTCTCGAACAGTCGCAGAACAAATCGTTCCAGGTATCTTTCTTTGGTTTTCCACGTGGGGAGCACGTGTATTTTCCTCCGTGCAGATATAGTATTGAGGAAATTATATATATAAAAAAAAAAGGACGCGAGAGGCACGAGCGGTACCTGGGTCTGGTTCAGTTCATGGCTCGCGCGGTCGGTATTCACGCGGCCGCGGTCAGCGAACGACTGACTGGCTCGCGCGCGCGCACCCGCTGGAAGGGCTTCTCGTGGCGACGACTGGCACGCATGCGCCGGGAAGGGGGTTCTAAGGACCACGTGTGGTAAATCTTGCGCCGCGCCGCGACTGCGTCTGGAGACTGAATACATACCTGCGCGAAAGTTGTGACACGAATGTTAAATATGACGTAAAATTCAATCACCGGGGAACAATTGATCGTGGAATTATGAATACAGTCGTGTCCACTAATTGTTCGACACGATCTAATATCACGGAATTAAACAATCACGATGGCCCTTTTTTTTCACGCCGGTTTTTGAAATCTCGGCTCGCAGAGCGGGTGATTTGCATTATTTTGCATATAGGAATTGGCTTACCAAATTAGGCAATTGAGATGTATTCATGCTTAACATATTTAATACGAACTGACTAAAATAATCTCTATAGCAGCTGTGGCAGAATAAAAATTGTTTCCTTCTGTCGTTACAACAGGATTATGAATATTCTGCGGATCTTTACGCAAAAGAAAAATTTGTGTACATTAATTATTTCCAATAATTTTTAATGGAACGTCGAGTGCGTGCGAACGCATTCACCGTTACGCTAAAAATTGCGTTAAGCCTCGTTCAAGGACCCTCTGTATACGGAATGACTGCGCACGTCATTCCATATAAGAGCGGTGTTTGTAAAAAAATAGTCGTATGTATTATCAAATACGGAGCATCAGCTCCAAGCGGATTATTTATTTGTATCGCATTTTACATTCGCGGTTACACTTGCGTTGGATCTCTAAAGAAAAACATAGTTTCAGGTGCATCGCCGGTCTACCTGTTCCTGGAAAAAAACGCCCGGGGCACACGAATGTAAACATGATGAGCCTACCTGACCCGTGGAACATCGTCCCTTCCAAGATTTCGTGGGTCTTTCTGCAACCCGAACGAATTCCTTCACCTGCGTCTGTCCTCCGGATTCCTTGGAGCCGTTCATATACAAACTAACCGATTCCACCTGCGTTCCCATTTAAGAACCTGCTATATTTTTATTCGGTCGTTTTGTCCTCAATCCTCCGGCAAGACAAATCGCTTAGGATATATACATATGTATGGGGTCGTTGCCTCTAGATTCGACGACTGAATACCATTTGCTTGATATACTCGATACGACACCCGACTTCCCTATCAAATATTTATACCAATTAATTATGCACAATTCTGGGAAAATTGTAAACTGTATTTTCGGGTAAAGCAAGTCGAGTTTCGTCAAATAAAGTATTTGATGTTGAGCAATTGGTCCATTGATTTAAGAGTATTATCATATTGTGGTCAACTTATTGTTTGGGTCGCATAAACGACCCAATATGCATAGACGGAGGATTAGAATTATTAAAGGGAGAAACAAATTTTTCGTAATTTTCATTTTGCATAAAGTCCACAGTCTAGTTATAAATGTTTCTGAATTGTGTGTGCGTGTGTGTGTATGTGTGTGTGAAATGGTTGGAAATGTGAACCGTGTCAGTATGTTATTGTTTTAGTTGATATTGTCGAGAGGGGACAGGGTGTGCCATTTTTTGAGGCAGTGAATGCACGAAAGGGAAGCCCGTAATTTGTCTTGGCATGCAGGACACTGTTCGTGAATGAAGTTGTACCGTGAACTCGTGCCGTCCGTGCCCGGCGGTGCCGCTTGAGAGAACGACACCGAGCCCGACTCCTGCGTTTTCTCGCAAACGCGTTTATTAGTCGAGGCAAATGCCGCCACAGCCATAGTGATCGACCTTTCCTATTGTCCGGAGAGAGACGTGGCTCGCCGTTCCCGCACTTCCTTTTCGTCTGGAATTACGACCATTTTATCAGCTCTACAATTCCCATTGTAGTCTCTACCGGCGATTCGTTCATAATTTTTGAAAAGCAATTTCTATACATCTATAGCAATGGCAATTTCAATCTTCAACTATTTATAAAAAAAAGTAATTCTGATTTAAAGCGTGCGCTATCAAACATGAGACTAGATGTCAGTCTCATAATTAATTTAAATCGTCTATTTAATAGTTAGAAATAACGCTTAAAAGCGCTACAGTATCTCGCAGAACGATTCGTGACGGCAAAATCGCGACTAGGCAGAAATGGTGAAAACGATCAAATCGTCCCGGTTTAAATGCATCAGGCCATTACGAATGAATCACGGTTTTTTTAAGGTCTCTTTGTATCATGCACGGCGTCTTACCCCAATTGCTGGTACATCCTGTTTAGACAATTGAGGAAGATGCCACTTGCAACCGTGAAATTAGCCCACCGATCGCGTTCCAGCTCAATTTTCTCTTGAGACTGTTGAAAAATTAACAGAAAATTAACGAGAAACAAATCTATACGGTTGTAGCATCTTCACTGTAGAATCGGAAAATAGAAAACAACAGTGCGACGTGGCAAATGTAACGCGAGAGAGCGTTTTTAATTGTGTGTTGCGAATCATTTGAATTCTCCGCGAGCGACGGACAATTTCGAAAAATATATTCCGGTCGGGAACAAGGCATCTCCGGCGCGACGTGTGTGTTCTTTCACCTGTTATTTCACTGTTCATTGGCTGCGCACCTTACCCGGTGCAAGACCGAGCCGCACAATAAAGGTCTCTTTTCTTCTCTCTTCCTCGATCTGTCCGTCTCTCTTTCTCTCTTTAGGCTAGCGCGCCCTCTCTCGCGTGTATACGTGTCGTGACCTTGTGGCATTTGGTACCTGGCTGTACCAGTCGGCGCATGACTCCGCCTGACGTATAGTGATGGGCACGATTCGAGTGCCTGAATCACTTATTTCCTTCACGTCCCCACCTGTTCCCATCACTTCCCAACAAATCTCGAACTTTTCCATTCCATTATCAATTTTTGCTAATTTTTCCACCTCCTCCCTCTATAATTATCTAACAGCACATTTACGGAGCGCTAAATTGTAATGAGAATAGAAAGATAAAGAAATAAATTTGTTGAATAATCAATACATTCTTTACAATCTCAATAATAGGAAATTAAAAATACAAAGAAACCGTCATTTTGCGAATGTTTTTCATGTTTGCGAATTTTTTGCGATTTATCTGCGAACGCTATGTGTTGACGTTCCATAAAATCATGCATGGCACTATATGTAGACAGTGTGCTTAGGGGAATATTAATCATTGTGTATATGTGAGATTGAGAATCACTGGCTATACCTATTGCCATTCGTGAGTATTTCATTTCTTCAATGAAAAACATCTTACACCTTTCTTTGATGGTTTTCTTTTAATTAAAATCTGCTCTGTCACGTGGTGTGATTAAATTTTACACACACACCCTTACTTCTTAAAATAAATTAAAAATTATCTAAATGCAAGATCTTGTAATAAAAATGGCACTCTTAATTGAATTATTTTTAAATATACATATCGATATAAAGAAAAGAGAGATTCTGAAACATGATTAACACAATGTTTATTCAGAAATATTATCATAAGGAAAGAAGAGCTGGAATAATTTTCAGAAAGTTGTTTTTTTAGAATCAATACAATATTAGTCACGAACAAATTTCTTATTGGAACATCTTCATGATTTCGAATATGAAAAGCTACAAGTATCAATAAAACACTTCAGCAATTACATTACATCATGTTTGTTTTTGTAACCATTATTTCTATGTAGAAGACTTTTAAATACCATGAACAAGTAACCAATTGAATTATCCTCAATTGAGACGATTATTAAAATAATATCACAATTTCCTGAAAGTAGAGAGTTTATTTTGTTGTAGTTGTAACAAATCAAACTTCAAACGATCATGAAGTAGAATCCACAACAAAAAAAGCTCACAATATATAAATTAACTCTAGGTTTACGGGACGTGTCAAAATGACGCGTTCTAATATTTTTAATTTACATATTTAACAAATTTATTTTTTTTGAGTATATATACTATAAAAAAACTTATTTTTATAAAATAATATAAAATAGTCAGTTTCAGTGGTCCGTAAACCTAGTGTTCTGAAATCTCTCAGAATTTAAGACAACATATTAAAAGAACAACTGGAATTGAAATTATGTATATTATATAATTTCCTCCATTTTTTATAATCGTCTCAATTTCAAATCCTGAACCGAAGGCCCCCCTCTTAAAATATATTTATGCGAACTTTGGAATGATCAGACTATGACAAGGACGCTCAGCCTACCGAAAGGAACAACAATCAACGAATGTTGAATATATCAGCATCTTCTATTAAGTTTCTCACCAAACGGTTGTATACTTGAACAATTTATATTTATCTACAATTTTCTTCTTAATCGTTACTTCATTTAAGTCACTTTGAACGCCGACAATATCCAAGACAATTCCCTTCAACGATAATGTTAGTTTATTAAGTCTAGACTCGAACATTAGAGTTCATTCTCGAATATCGCTACATGCACCTGTGGCGCGGCCAGAGAGTGCAGAACCACACGTTACTGGGAATATACGTGGAAAAACGGGATTAACTGCTATGAATTATATATATATGTATAGAAGAAGCATACATTGTATTCACCGAAGGCTAACATCTGCGGTTCCCATTGAACTCTCTTCATACGCAAGTACTCCGTCGTCTCGTTCCTCGTATTTGAAATTAATGAAAAATACTGTCTATTCATTCCAATCTTGTGACACGCTACATGAAGTGATATGGAAATATATTTTTACTGATATGAGTTGCTCGTTCCACACAGAAATCCGATTTCACGATTACGGTAGAAATGAGGATGCGAATAAAGTGTACACGGTAATACTCATGCCGGACATTTGCAAACAGGTATACATGTACACAGTCGAAACACAAACATTCTAGAAAATATGTTATCGCTTTAAAGTACACACACTCCCCTTTCTTCAATTTATAAGAGTAGTAAATCGTAATGTTGTCGGTTTCATTTGTATACATACATATATGTACATGTTTCATGCGCCATCGCATGCCTCCATCCCAAGTTTTCTGGCTGCGCCACTGAGACTTGCACGCCTCTACATCTTGTCCACAGAACAGAGTCAATGCGCGCACGAAAAGCTAACGATAAGTACACGATGCATGTCAACTCTACACAATGCGTCTAAGAAACATGACCCAGAAATGTAAACTCACGTTGCCACGCTAAACTATAAATTGGTCCACGTCTTATTTAAGTGTTAATTGCCTACTGGATCGGTACAAGTACGAAATTAACGAAAATAAGGTGAAAGGTGCTACAACTCTAAACGAGTAGAACTGTACAGCAAACGCTCAATAAGCAGCTGCGGTCGTGCTAGTTTTTTACTACAGTGATAAATATGCCATTGGAAACACAATTACATACAGTAACAATTGAATTGTTTCAATTATAATTTACACGGTAGTTCAATTAACAAAACATTTTAATAAAACGACCAGTTGCTTATCGAGCGTCTACTACATATAAAACCTACGTATATCACATGTTCTAAGTGATGTTTACGCTATCAATACTTTTAAGATTGAAATCATACATACTCTACAAACTAAAACATCCGATGCTGCAGTCTTGACTCCATTTCGTGAACAAAGTAAATATTTCCTATTTCACACATCATATCGTGCAAAAAGGGCAGAAGATCTGTACCACAGAGTATCACTACCACTTCACTGTTTTCATTTTTCGAAACACAGTATTTCCTCCGTAAGGTCGCGAAACTGGGCAGGTACAGCGAGATATTTCGGAGCAGGGGAAGCTACTTTAAGATCGTCCTGATTGGCTGCAGACTAGCTAGGTGGGGTATAGAAACATGACGTGGACGGGGTAGAACGCGAAGCTATGGGGAAAATACTGTGGACAAGTTGTACTTTGTAGATACATTTCATACAGAATCCCTTTTGATAAATAAACGCAGAAAGGGTGCGATCTTCTATTTAATGTTGCCATGGTCATCCGAGTGGTATAGTGAAGGTTTTAGTTAAGGATCGCTGTTATCATACTGAATGTAGTGTCTAGAGAATTGTGTACTTCTGTGGAAACTTGTTCTAATGACATCCAGTAAACAATGAGCTTAACTAGAATCTTCGAGAACAGGACTTGAAACGGTCCCGAAAATAACTGTTCAAGATTGTTATACATAGTTCTGATTGAAACAGTTACGAAGAACCTTCATTTCGAATAACAGCTTTCAAGTCCTGTAATGAAGAGTCTGCTCGAGATGATCTTGGAAGAGATTATTGAAGTTGGAGACTGCTCCCTTTCTGTGAATGATTATCTCCCTGTTTCATGAGTAGAGTACAGAATACCTTAGCAGTCGGTGTCTCGAGGGGGAACAAGCTGGGATCGGAGGTCGGTCCAAGCACGGATTTGAAAGGTTTAACGGAACGTCGTTTTTGTTTCCTTCGTTTCTACGCCATACATCGATGCGTCCACAAGGTAGAGATATATCGGATGTCTTGACCTTTCAAACTCGCGCTCAGACCGACGTTACTCAGCCGGGCATCTTGCGACTCATAACACCAAGCTCGCAGGCGATCTGCTTATGGTCGCGGTCGAGCAACAGAGTTCTGGCATTGAGAAACGAAAGGTCCGGTAGCCGGTTCAGTACACGAGCGGTTTCCGCTTGTATCGGCATAACGCGGCCGAACCTGTCCATCACCACGTGTTCGGACCCCGAGGACCTCTTGTTCACAGATTTCCCTCGATACATGTCTCCCGAGCTCGTTTTCTCCGGCAAATACTGTTTCTCTGCGGACGTGTATTGCTTCTCTGACGACACGTATTGTCTGTCAGTTGCTACATGCTTCTCGTTTGTTGACAAGTGCTTCTCTATTGGAACGTTGCGCTGTGAACCACTGTTCCTTGGCTTCTGTCCAGGGTCAAGGTCGGATTTCCTCTTCCAGTCTGCTGGACGGGGAGCTGGCAATGGTTCGATCATCTTCGAAGGGTGCGAACGCTTCTGCGACTTCAGAATGTCGTTCTCCAGGGACTCGATCGTCTCTATCTTCGAGACCGAGTTGCGCCGTTCTCGACCGATGCTCACTTCTGAGGCATCTGTTGTATAAAAATGTGTTATCCAAGTTGATGGTTTTAGACGTGGATTGGAACAAGTAAGCAACACACAAATAACTGACTAGTTCTCGTAGTTTCTAGCTACAGTGTACAAGTTACAGAATACCAAGCCCAACACTTACGATGATTAACAGGATTCCTTGCGCTACTTGGCCGACGATAGGATTCAGAGTTGGTGGAACTGTGGGATGTTAGTAGAGGATCGAAAGGGCACAGAAAGTCCAAAGGTAGAAGAGCGGATAACCCACCACCTAGATTATATGATCCATCAAAATTGTTTTACCCAGTGCAGAAGCAAGTATTTAATAACAATTTGTTCTTTTTTTCGTGAAAGCAACGTGATCGAACGGAAGCAGTGAACACTTCTATTTCAATAATATACTGGCAAAGAAAAAAAAAATACATTTGTCGAGTAGTTTATGATAATCTAGTCTCTATTCGAATGAATATTCAAAGCAATATAGTGAAATAATATGGCAACAGCGTATATCATGTTTGATACTTACTAGCTTCTAAGGGATTAACAAGCCCGGAACTATTCCAGTCAAATTGAGCAGCAGGTACTTCCTAATGGATATTTAATATTAATAATTACAACATTGTTTGGTTTTAAGATCAAATTTGTTGAACAGTAGTATAAATAATTCTTGAAGGCTACAGCCGGGTAAGGTGGTCAAATACACCTCGCATACCACTTTATCCGGCTTTATCCTTTCTTCTAACATTAAACAGTGAAGCTACACGACGTTAAACGAATACTTACTTCCGAGTTATTCGAACTTTGACATTTACTCGTATTTGTCATAGCATTCGGTTGAATTTCCACGGTAGCCTTAATTGGCTCTAGAGGAGTGAAGCCAAGGTTTGCGGCGAATCTCGGTACGTTTGGATTCCACCTTGGACCAAACAACTGCAAGTATCGCGTTGTTACTTCCAAATATTAATTAAATTGTCACATTACTTACAATATTCCGCGAATCAATGCCGAGGGAGTTTAAGAGTACATTGTTGCTAGTACTGTTTGCCCACTGATACGTCAAAGCGTTTGTTTCCTCAACACTCTTAATACTGTGCCAAACTTTATCTGCTTGACTTATCAGTGTTTGTATTTGAATTTCGCACTGTTCCGTGCCTGCCGGAAACATCGTTGTTATTATGTCTTCTATTTTATTGGCCGCCTGTGGAACATGTTCGAAATTAATTTCTGACATAATAGAAATAAATAAATACACAAATAGCTTACATTTTTATTTTCTATTCGAGACATCGATTCTTTTAGGCTAATCGGTGGAGGCTCCACTTCGGGTTGTTGGAATGCTGACTCGAATTCATTGAAGTCTCCGAAATCGTCGTCCTCCTCTTCATCAGGTACTTTTGTTTCACCAACTTTCTCGAATTGGGTTTGATCAGTGAAATTCGTGAAGTCGCCGAAATCATCGTCTTCAGCTTCTAGATCATTTTTCCGTTCATTCCCTTCTGTTGCTTCGGGAAAGTTGTGGACCTCAAGTGGAAAAGTCCTAGTAGAAGTCTCTAATGTGGTATCACACTCGAAGTCGCCAAACTCCTCATTCGAACACCTGGAAATAACTGGCAGTGGTTCAGTAGATAGAAAGTTGTTTTCAACACTCATTGGTTTCGCTTCAGAAAACTCGTAGAATTCATCAGCAATCTCCTCCGGTTCAGCTGGGCTTTCATTTGTAAATTCATCCTTCGGTTCACTGACACTCTGAGGGTTTTCTTCAACAGAATCATGAAACTGTTCTATGTTCGCAGGTTTTGAGTTGCCTGCATCAACCTCGAAGTCATCTCTCTCGTCTGGCACTTTTAAGATCGCTGTGCATTGAGCATCTACAGTCAGTTGCTCGACTGGTTTCTCAAATTCTATATTTACGTCCTGTTTATCAACTATACTGAAGTCTTTGTTTAAATTATTTGAGACATCTTCAGCTTCTTGGAACTCAAGGTAGTCTGTTTTCGAAATGTCTGTAGGCACGTCGTTGTTTGAAATCCAATTCTGAGAATCTTCAAACTGCTCGTATTCGTAAAAATCATCATCTAGCGGTTGAATTATCTCGGGAGCGGCGGTTGGGTCTCCCAAATCTAGGCTTAACGGTTCTAAATCCTCTAAATTATTAGGGGTAGCTTCCTGCTCGCTCTCCCCGCAGCTACTGCTCTCACTGACTAAGCCAACTTCACTGAAAACTCTTTTCTCTCTATTGTCGACACTATTGTTATTTACATTTTTCAAGTTTCTTTTACAATTGTTCACCTCGTTAATCGTTTCAACCTCTGCTTTCAATTTAATCTCGCTCACAGTGTTTTCGGTTTTCTCAAGTATTAACAGGTCTTCTGAGATAGTGGCTTTCAAAACTACTGGCTGAGAGTCGTCCTCAATTGCTTCGGAAATACCATTTAATTTCGGCGAAGCATGCTGCGACGGTAAAGGTGTTTGAACCGGCGTTACAAGCTTGTGCGGCGAATCTGAAGACACGGAGAGACCTATAAAAAAATTTTATTATTGAAATATGCGCTGCTATGTATTACAATTTTAATGCTGGAATTACTAAAAAATTGTGTTGCTTGGGGAAATTCGATTATATATATTACTGGACTGCGGATCTTTATGCAGAATAAAAATAGTCTGCATCGATTGCAAGAGATAGAAAGCAAACTGAATGTTATTTGTTCCCTTAATAATTTTAATAGAGGAGAGATCATACATTGATATCTTCAATTTTTTAAATTTTCCAACAATTTTGAATTTCATCTACTTAATTTTGCTATAAATGCATAAAGATCTGCAGTCTATATATTACCATCTATGCCTCCAGTCGTAAAGTCTCCGAACTCGTCCTCTTCCGAGTCCCCAAAATTATCTAGCGGAGGAGGTGTTGAGCTGACCAGTGGTGGAAACGCCATCCTGCTGTCTACTCTGAAGAGTATACACAATGTTTTTAATACAACATACTTTTTAATTGATCGTATCTTTCACAAAATATAAAGAACCATTATACATATATCTTCAATCGAATATTAAAACAGCGAGCTCGAATACAAATTTTCGTATCGACTTATAGTTTTAATAAGACAGAAGTTCATGAGTTCATGTTCAAAATAAAAATTGTCTGCATCGATTCTAAGAAATAGAAACAAAATTTAATGTTATTTTTTCCCTTAATGATTTTAATAGAGCAAAAATCGTATATTGACATCTTGAATTTTTTAAATATTTCAACAATTTTGAAGTTCATCTACTCGATTTCGCTGTAAATGCATAAAGATCCGCAGTCTATTAATGAGAAATTGAACGTTGCACCTTTTACCGCGACGAGAAACGCATATGTCAAATTCAACTAGGTTATGTATATGTCAATAATGACGGATGGAAACATTTGTCAAAATCACTCGGAGACGCGTCAATAGTATCGAAATGGTCGTTAAAAATGATTTTATCGCACTGTTGAGAGGGAAAATGACGTTATTACGCGAAGCAAAGTGAAATGGAGTCGAACGTATAGTGTCATCGTGAACTTACGAAAGAACACGTAGGTACGTGGAGCACCTTTCGATATTTCTTTATCTGTCGTTCGTCATCGTGTCGACTTTATTCCAGTCGGTCTCCATCGGCATATGCAATCCTTTATCAATGACGATTGCAACTTGTTAGAACCCGTAAGGTTCGGTGGTGTGAATCACGAGACCATCGGTTGTATCACCTGTTCTGTACGTGTTGCTTCTGCGCACCTGTGCCCACCTGCCGTTGCGCGTTTTTTTCAAACTCGATAATTTCGGGGATAAAGCCCCGTAATTTCAAATTACGGGGCTTTCTTCCGATTGATTAAAATTCGCAATTTGATTCATCAATCAATGCTCTTGATTGAAAAAATCAGTCATTGAAACTCACGATAGATTCATTCAGTTGATGAAACTACATACTGGTAAACTTATTCATTAAGCTATCAAGACTATATTACAATGTTTATTTATGTACAGTTTATTAATGTGGTTACAACAGTTGTAAAGACTATCAACACGTGATATACATGCGCAGAAGGTTTTATTCTTACTGTATGATATGTACTATCAAAAAGTTGCTACCTCCAGCAAAAAGCGCTCAATTAAACAAATTAAACTATTTGACTTCATTTACATACACTGCTTGCTACAGCTAGTATAATTAATGAAAGTTTTTCCCAAGGTATACCTTGGGGACTATAGTCATTCTATTTCGATTTACTTCAGGTCCTGCTTAGCGGTATGCCGCGTACGTCTGTGCTTTCTCATGTCCCCTTTTTGTCGGAAACATCTCCCACAAACGTCACACGCATGTGGTTTCTCGCCAGTATGAATTTTGATATGATTATTCAAAGCTTCTGTTCTAGTGAATGCTTTCTCGCAATAATGGCACTTGTATCTACGATCTCCCCTGTGTATTAATCTATGTTGATAGAAAACGGAACCCGTTAAGAAAGCTTTGTTGCAGACGTCGCACTTAAATGGTCTCTCTCTGGTATGCTTCTTTCTAGTATGATCCGCTAGATCAGGTTTTATAGTGAATCTCTGATCACAATACTCGCACGCATAAGGTTTGACGCCCATATGGAACCTTTTGTGAGTCCACATGTGACTCGACTGCGTGTAACTCTTCCCACATATATTGCAAACATATCTGAAAATACAAAGTTAATTTAGATTATTTTTACTTGAAAAAAATCACGCGTGTACTTCAAATGTCAGCAAATATTTGTGCAAACTTCCAATGCGAAAGGTTCAATAATTTTCCCAAAAAAAAATCCTAAAAAATTTTGTACATACGGCCTGAGTCCACTGTGTCTTCTTTTATGCGCATTCAAAGAATTCGCAGTGGGCAGTAGACTCCCACAAATGTCACAGGGGAATTTGGAGCATCTGTACTTCCCGTGTTCTTGGAAGTCTTCGGCGCTCACAAAAATGCTTCCACAAAGTTCGCAAATAAACTTCTCTTCGCTCTTCTCCGACTTTCTAGCCACCGGTTGATGCCTCTTTTGTTTATGCTTGTAGAGTAGAGACAATTCTTTAACATCCCTATCGCAAACATCGCATAAGAACACTACCAAGACTTTAAATATTCTCGGATGCTCCTTCCAATGAAGGACAGCCTCTGCGAAAGACTTGAACCACGAGTTGCACTCGTTGCACGAGTATGGTTTTTCAACTATGTGTAAGTCGCGGTGAGCTTTTAGATAGTTCATGTCTGCAAAGTGGCTGTTGCAGAACTCGCAGTGGTAAAGCTTCAACGCCTGCAACTCTTCGATGAGACTGATTTTCTCTTCGTGTATCTTGCAATGCTCGTCTGCAGTCTCGCATGATCCAAACACTTCGCCGCAACGAACACACCTTTATATAGAAAATATTAAGGATGTACTAATTACTATAACGCTAAAATAAATCATATTGTGAGGGATTAAGAATTACCTCCAAATTGTTTGACTGTTTTCTAAAACGATACTGTGGCCAGCTATGTGTTTGTTTAATCTTGACTTCTGCGTGAAGCTTTTTGAGCATTCGGGGCATTTGTACGGCTTCTCTGGGAGATGGGTAACCACATGACGCTTCAAAGTATATCTAAAATAAGGATAACTTAATTCAGTACTGTTTTTATAATATCATAAATAGAGGACTGCAAATTTTATGCGTTTATTACTAAAATGGATCTGTTGAATAGAAACCTGTAGAGACATTAAGGAAATTGAATGATGTTACATACAAACGCGCAGTCTAATTATAAGCATTTGACTAACTCACCCATCGCAGAATCCTTTAGAGCAGACCTCACACACATGAGGTCTTGTTTTACCATCCACGCAGACGTGTTTCTTTAGCCCTTCTTGATTTTCAAATAATTTTCCACACTGCAAGCAGGATACTCTACCATCTTTGCAATGATACCTATAATAAAATTAATTAATATAATTAATTAATATATAAAATCAAATACATTGTACATTTAAAATGAAGATTAAAATGCTTTAAAATGAAATATCATTGTACCTCTTGTAGTGATAAAATAACTTTTGCTCCTTCCCAAAAGTAATCTTGCAAATTTCGCAATACAATGCTTTTGCTTCCTTGTGAAAATGTTGGTGGAATTGCAATCGCTCTTCGAAGGTGAATGTTGCGAGGCAGATATCACACTTATATGGCTTAGATGTGCACTGCAAGTTGGGTTTACATTTATGTTCATCTAGAGTTTCCTTCGTATGATAAAGGTTCATACAAGCACCACATTTCAAATATTTTTGTTTAGTTCCCAAACAAAACAGTGTAATGGCTCCATTTTCAGCTTCTTCGTCGGCTCTGACTTCACTTGGAATTTGTTCTTCGTCGCTGCTTTCAAGAACAATGTCACTGTCATACAAGTCAATATCCTTTTGATCACTTTTAGTTTCTTCATAGATCTTCATTCGTCCTTCAATGCACAGTGGACACGAATCATTGTTCTCTGAACAGATTGCATCAGTCTTAATAGATACAAAAGAATGTTTCTGCTTGAGAACTTCTAGAAGAGTCTCCTCGGCTCTGATACATTGCGCATCGAAGTCGTTACACCAAGTAATCTTTTCGACACATGTTGGACAAAGTTGTTTTGGAAGGGGATCTGTTTTCTTCACCTAAAAGTCATGCGCAAAATTAAAACTGGTGACAGAAGAAAATTTCCTAATTCAGCCTGGGTACCTTAACGCTTAAACATGTGTTTATCTTGTCCAAAAGTCTTAAAGACTCTCCGAACTCCGAGTAAATGTAAACAGGATTAGAGGTTTCCCCTGCGCATAAACGGCACAGAGATTTCAAATGATTTTGATTCTCAGAATCAGGAGGCAATTCTAAAATTTCATTAGAAGATAATGGTTCATCCTGAGACCAAATGATTGATGCCTCGAAATCATCAAGGTCGTTCTCATGATCGCTCAATGTGCTAATCGATTCTGTTTTTCCAATATTCATATTACAAAACTGAATATTCATTTATCTGAAATACAACGTAAAAAAAATCAATATTTTCTGCTTTCTAATAATATTTAAATTGTTGACGAATCAAGCAAGACAACAAATTAAAAAAGTTACAAAATTCATAATACTCGAATAGTTGTATTAAATTTACACACCTAATAATAATTTCAGTAGCAATAGCTTAATTTACTAGTCTACATCTTTATCTTTTTTATTATGTGCTGGTTGAACGATTATTCTTATGTATTTGTTATAAATGATAAAAAATCAATTCTTTTCTCTCATTCTCGCTTTCTCGCGAGCGAATTGAAACGGAGAGTGCAGGATGGAAAGTATGTCAGAGTAGATTACCTCGTTCCTTGGAAATAATGTAAAGATCCTTTCATGGCAAACTAAACTTGAATCTTCGTGTTAGCAAAACAATTCAACGAGAAGCCGATTTTTCCAGCAGAGAGCATTTCAGGTAAACACGCTGTCACGACAACAGGAACAAAAGCGAATCTCGGGCTCCTTTTGAATGGATGAAGAAAATAGAAAATAGTTAACAATAAATTCATACAAAACAAACATCTTATGTTACCTTAGTTTATTAAAATATTCAAAACAATATAATATTTTCTTTGTTATAGACATTATAATAAAAATATATATCTTTCCTGTACAAAATTAAATCGTAATATATTTTTACATTAACATACTTATAATGAACATTTCATCTTCATTGGTTGTTAAATATAATCTAGCTAAAATTATTTAAATTGGCATATGCATGTACACTATTGTGCAAAAGAAAGAAGCACCCAGTATAATTATAAGATATAATTACAAACAAGAAACTCAGAAAACTTACTGTGTTCTTATTTGATTTTTTACACTGTTCTATTAAATATGACTGGGTGCTTATATATATATATATATGTATATTTCTATCTATCTTGACTGAATTGAGTTATGAGACAAACTTTTTGAAGAACTGTGTCTATCATTGTGTTGCTACAACGTATCGTATATCATTCTTCACTCTATGTTCCCTTAATCTTTTACAATGCCTCAGAACAGTCAGTAAGTTAAACTTCATCTTGTTCAGTTTGGTTTTCGTGTACATTTCGTAATCTTGGTTGGTGAAGAAATATAGGTACTCTGAAACACAACATAATTGATTTCCCTATACTTGAAATCGAATGTTGTACAAGCTACTCACCATTTTTAGAACAAATATCCAAATCTTGTTTCTTATATTTTAGATAGAGTTCCATATTGCCTTGCTTTCTAACTTTTTCTTTTCCCAACGACAAAAGCGTATACTTCGCTTTCAAAACCTGATTAATGGTCTCTACCAGACTATTCACTGTCTCCATAGACTGTCTTCCAATAAGATACTTTGGAACAGTATTGAATTCATCTTTAGTTATTAAAGCTATCTTAGGATAAACATCAGGCTCGCTAAACAAGATTTTCTTGCAGTTTTTCATTGGAGACACTTTCTGGATCTCTATATTGCTCTTATCATTTGTTGATTCATCTACATGGTTTAATAATATTTCTTTGAGAACGTGGTTCAATTCATCGTTGGTATGATGGTAATTATGTATCAATTGGGGCGGAACATTCCTTTCCATGTGAACAATTTTGTCGTCCAATGTTTGCACCAACAATAATAATTCCTAAAATTGTTATTTATGCAATCTCAATTGTTTATGACCTGTGTAGCGCTGCACATGTCTCAATTATTGTCTGAAGCTTTTTTTACTCAAAAACTGTATAAAACTATAGCTCTAAGATTTTAGTTCTTCGAATGAAAATGTCAGAGATTCAACTCCATTAATTATTAAACAAATTTTTACCTGACATTCCTTATTTCGGTCGGACATCTTGCACAATTGTTCCCTTAATTTGTTAATGTTATCAGAAATCTTTGAAATTTCTACAACCATCTCCATAAGTACATCCTTCACTGCATGTTTATCTAAAACGAAAATATTGAAATTAGTATAACTAGAACGATGCGAAAAGTTTCTCCATGATTAAAACAAACATATAAGTAATGCGGTGAAGAATTTTACATGTACAAATGTACATATTACATGCAAAATTGCAATGAATATTTAATTTAATCATACCTTGAACTAATATAGCCGCAGATTCGAGATATCGTACTTTATCACACTGTCGTTCCATGACATCTTCAAGAGAGCAGGAGTTCGCCATGATTTAAAAACTGCAATAAAACGTATCAACGTCTTATTTTTATATTAAAACTTTGGGCATTCGTAAACGGAATTGTTCATCAAACAATATTTTGTCAATCACCACAAATAACGGTTTCACTTCGCTTGTAACGCAGTTTGTAAATTTCGAATTTAATTTAGTTCACAGATGGCGCCAGGCGCTACCTAAAGGCGCTAGCCCGCGCCCGCTGTACAAAAACGAGTGGAGTCGAAGATGGTCGAAGACAGCGAACGCGTCAGGTCGTCGGTTCGTCCACAACAAACATACATCTGCATACATCAGACAAACCTTCTCCTAAATACATAAGTATACATAAATACTCGGTGTGTGCCCAGTCACGACCGTTATTATTTTACATGTTTTGTCGCCGAGGACCATCGAGGACACAACAACCATTCGACGTCAAATAAAAAAAGACCTCACGTTGTTTTTCTTAGCGTCAGCGCAAATCGCCGTTGTAAGATACTAATCGAGCATCAAAGCGAGGGCATTTATTATAAATCGAGCCTGGTCGAGCCACTGTACATCCGCAAATAATATCAATAAACGCGTGCGTAGGTAGATTCGAAACAAGTTTTTTCTTCGTATCCCGACACTGAACCCGACCTCCGGTTCCGGTGTTCCCCCGAACACGATTGGCGAAACGCGAAAGTCTCGATCCACTGATATATCAGTGTCTCGATCTCTAACAGGCGCAATATATATACTTGCATACAATAAAAATAAATAGACAAAAGCTTTTGAAAAATTACATTCCTTTATATACACATTCCTATGATAATTGACGATTTAAAATTAATTTATCATACACATGAAAACTCTCAAATCGACTTTACGAAAATCAGTTGTGGGTATTGAATACTTTATACTTTTTTCATCCAACTTTCTGCCAGAAGCTTATGAAATATCAATTTATTAAACTAGCAAACTGTATGCAAATAGTATTGTTTCAAGGTTATCTAAGTTAAGTCACCGACTAGGTATAATGATAGACTTTTTGGAGGCCACGTAACCCCATTACCATTTTCATTTCGCCCATTTGCATGCAAATGAAGCAATAAACGCGAAACAACGTACCAAAACAGAAATAGACTTATTTACTTGTTTGTGGCACAAAGATTCTGGTATAAACTCGTCTAAATCGCGTAAAATGAAAATAGTAATGGGGTTACGTGGCCCCCGAAAAGTGGGCCGCAAAAATACATTGGATGGTAGGTCTATCCTTATACCTCGTCGGTGGTTAAATGTGTTGAGGTTAGAAATTTAAGTAGGAGTTTCGCCTCTACGCTCTGCGCTTTCGAGGAAAAGATTCAACGTTGCGCCGCGAGATGTTAGCGTGTTCGCGTGTAACACGTTCGTCGTCGGGGACTCTCTACTGGTTTCCTTACTGATCCACGAAGCTGCTGTCATTTTCCCTATTTCGTCATCGTTTCGCGTGGTTTCGCGTGATTTCGTGGAGTACGTTTCGACACGTAACACTGTGACGAAACGTCAAAAGTTTCTTGATTAACAATCGTCCGTTGACTCCGGAATTCTTTGCTTATCTAGAGTTTCGTTGTCAGTGCTTCAGAAGCTGCCAGTGGTCAAAGAGGAGGAGACGGGGGTGGAAGAAGAGGAGAAGGAGGAGGAGGAGGGCTCACCTCCGGGAGGTGATCGCGAACTATGCACGAGACACCGGTCAGGAAGTCACGGTCGTGAAAATGCGTGTCTCGAACCGAGTCGCGTGTTCACCCGTGCCAGCCTAGCAAAGGACTGAGCTTGGCCCAGGTGACGATGCAAGATAACTCCAAAGAGATGTTCATCATCCGAGCATTGGAAAAGATCCTGGCCGACCGGGATGTCAAACGGTCGCACCTCTCTCAACTCAGGAAGTCCTGTGAGACTGCACTCGGTAATCATTCTCTCCGTCCCTCTCTCTTCGTTCGGCTAACTATGCATAGAATCTAGTTCAATATGTGTTTACAAATCCTAAGCGTTCGCTGTCTGAGTCACATTTCATGAGCATCGAATGTGACTAGGAGATGACAACTTCGGGTAGAATCAAGTTCACTATGTCATTAATAGACTCTGGATGTTTATGCAAAATAAAACGTTTGTACATCAATTGCAAGACACATGAGCTAAATATAAATCTATATTCTTCATTAATAATTTCAACACTTTACCTACTGGAAGTCTATTAATAGGATTTTCAATAATTGAGCTGTACTAAAAGAAAGCATAAAAATCACCTTTTACATTGCAATCTTAAATGGAACTATTAGATGACATTATTGAAGGTGATTTGTTAGTTCACAATGAAAACTGCAATAATCACTGGTCGGTATAATGTGTTAATATGTGTGGTGAAAATAATATATTAACACTCTTAAAGCCTTTTAATATTTTCACTGTGTTTTAAATTGCACTTGCTCAGTTTTGTTATAAATGCATAAAATGCAGAGTCTAGTCATTAAGAATCCTAAATGTTCACTATACGATCTACAAATGCCACTCTATATAACTGCAGTCTGTATACAGCATAATAAACATGTATAGTTGTTGATCAGGTGCCAAGAAATTCAGAGTTGAAGAAATAAGTCTAGTTTCTTAGAAATAGATGCTTTTTGTTAGTCGATTGTATACAATACAAAAGAATAATGCGAACGTAAACTCAGATGTCACAATACCATGCAAGAACTATTCATCGATGGAGTTCATTGCAGGGAAAGTACATTCGATCGAATTGAATTCTACAGCATCATTATTTTCATTTTATACTTATTAGTTTTGCGTTGTTCATTATCAACTGTTATCTTTTCATTGACCTTGTTCAGAGTGCACTGTAAGGTATAAAAATAAGCCTGACAGATTGTAATTATACTATATTCTTCTTGCCAAAAGTATTTTAGATAAAAATGAGAATTGCAAGATGCTATACATATATTGTGATTGATAGCATTTCTTGGTCTTCACAGTGAGGCTTAAATTGAATTATATTCATATGGCACTTAATACATTACATCATCGTAGTCTACTCTTAATTCTTCGATGCTTAGTCTCTCTAACTGCATAATTAATATTGGAAAATGTAAAGCAAGATTCTTTTTTAAAAGTTACTTATTTTATTAAACATATGCAGAATGTTGAAGCCCGATTGGTTGTACATTAAATATACACGTACAGTGTACATAAAAATAATAGCCAATTAGCATATGTCAATAACAGATCACTCTTTGTTCTAGTCTATTTTTACATATTACTATTTTTACTTTATTACCTGGTGGGGATGCAATTATATCTGTAACGAATGCATGTACATGCAAGATAATTTTTCTAGATTCAAAAATACGTTCTGATTTGCAGATAACTTGCGGAATGAGATTAAGGAAGTATCGGGCACGCAGGTCTCGACTGCGCTGCCCCAACCCCGCAGCGATTCCTATGTCATTTCTGCGGAGAAGTATTTTTTACCATTCGAATTGGCCTGCCAGAGCAAGTCGCCACGAATTGTGGTCACTGCTCTGGACTGTCTGCAGAAATTGATCGCTTATGGCCACCTCACTGGCAATGTACCTGACTCTACAGAGCCGAACAAACTATTGATTGTCCGGATTGTCGAGACAATCTGCGGATGTTTCATAGGGCCGCAAACGGATGAAGGTGTTCAATTGCAGATAATAAAAGCGCTCCTGACAGTGATGACTAGTCAGCATGTCGAAGTTCACGAGGGTACCGTGTTGCTCGCAATACGCATTGTTTACAGCGTTTATTTGGCCTCTAAGAACCTGGTTAATCAAACCACGGCTCGCGCTACGCTCACCCAGATGATCAATGTGATTTTCGCGCGGATGGAAACACAAGCAGTAAGTTCATAAATGTGCCAGCGATTATGAAAGCGGTGTAAATCATACATATTTTGATTCGAGATATTTCTTTTATAATTGCCGGCACAATTGTAAGCTAAAGAATGATCTTTCCAGGAAGAGGAGAATATTAAGAACGAGATGGAACACACAGAAGCCGCTGTCAACGCAACCAACTGCACTTCCAGCGGAGAGCTGGAATCTGAGACAGTGAACAATGAGGAGACAGCTACGGAGAATAATCAAGAGTCGCATCTGATCGTTCGAGGGATCCTGGAGGATGTAGTCAATTCTGTGGTACCGGAGGATGCGACCAGTGCAGCGACAATAGTTTCAGAGGAGGCGAGCTTGGACCAAGTGCCTATGGACGACAACTCCGACGAAGCTGTGGCAGAAAGCGACAATATGGTCAGGGCGAAGTTTACCCATGTCCTGCAGAAGGATGCCTTTTTGGTCTTCAGAGCACTCTGCAAACTTTCTATGAAACCCCTTCCGGATGGCAATCTAGATCCTAAGTATGTATACAAGCGAATACAAGATTTTGTATGACAGACACGTTTGTAAAATGCATTGGGTCACTTTAAGGTCACACCACCTCAGGTCAAAGATCCTTTCGTTGCAATTGCTTCTGGGCATACTGCAGAACGCGGGACCAGTGTTACGTTCGAACGAGATGTTCGTGATAGCTATAAAACAATATCTGTGCGTAGCGCTCTCGAAGAACGGTGTTTCATCGGTTCCCGAGGTGTTCGAGCTGTCGTTGGCGTTGTTCTTGGCCTTGCTAGCACGTTTCAAAGTGCACTTAAAAATGCAGATAGAGGTTTTCTTCAAAGAGATCTTCATGAACATCCTGGAGACTTCCAGTAGCTCGTTCGAGCACAAGTGGATGGTGATCCACGCTTTAACGCGCATCTGCGCGGACGCTCAGAGCGTCGTTGACATATATGTGAACTACGATTGTGATCTATCGGCTGCAAACTTATTCGAAAGGTGAGGAAACATAGTGCAGTATTCTATCCGTAACTGTAAACACTTCGGGTCTCCAGAGATACTCGACACCTCGCTGGCTCGGTTACTGGTTCCAAGGGGGATCCCCCCAGTGGTAGGGATAAAATTTGAACAGTAACGGAGAGAATACTGTAGATCGTAATGCGATCGGTATCTGCAACGAAACGTTATACGTGCCTTATTTTGCAGGCTTGTGAATGATTTGTCAAAGATTGCGCAAGGTAGACAAGCGTTGGAACTGGGTGCCTCGCCTAATCAGGAGAAATCGATGCGTATCAGGGGCCTGGAATGCCTAGTTTCTATTCTGAAATGTATGGTCGAGTGGAGTAGAGACTTGTACGTGAACCCGAGCGTACCGGCTGATCAACAACTCCCTTCGGAGCCACCAGATCCTCCTGCTGAGCCGCCATTGCCTCGTTATGGCAGCGCAGGAAGTCTGTCGTCTGCGAATTCTAGTCTGGCAGGGAACAAGGAGATCCCGGACTCTCCGGAACAATATGAAGTGCAGAAACAGCAGAAGGAAGTTTGGGAAACCGGAATTGACATGTACGAACCGAAGATCTCTAGTCTTTCATCCTTCATCCTGTTCACTCGTCCTGGTCTGGGGTATCAGGCTGACTCGAAACAAAAGAGGGTGATCTTGCAGAACACCTATTTAGTATGCCGCTACGCTGCTCATTCCACTGCTGCCTCGGTCGCCGAGCAGTGTAAACACGCTGTGTAATCCGATACTGGACGAGTATATCAGTGTGAACTACTAATCCAATTACAAAACTTCTTTATTTTTCATTATTTTTTTATGGGACTCTGACCAACATATTCGTGAAATTTTTCTAATAAAAATGATACCAAATATGATATAATTCCGATGATACAAGTAAATGCTTGTGTAATGAACGACGAATGTTGCGGACGCAAGGAAGAACAGCATATGGGAAATACTTTGAACTGTGCCGGCCCGCTGCGACTTTCCGCGTCTCTTTCCTACGCTGTCCTTTGCGTCGAAAACTTTCATCGTTCTGATGGAATTATATCATATTTGGTATCATTTTCATTAGAAAAATGCCACGAATATTTTGATCAAAGTCCCATAATAGAATAATGAAAAATAAAGAAGTTTTGTTATTGGGTGTCCTTTTCTACGTCCGGTGCGGTCTTTGAAGCTACAAAAAAATAGTGTCCCGTTTATATCTTGGTCGCAATAGACACCGAGAAATGACTTACAGTCGGACATTACTGTAAATAGTAACATTCTGAACAATCATCAATATTAACTACAGAATTCACTGTAGTGATACTGATATTTCCTTCACGAATATCTCGGAAACTAAGCGGGACCGCCGCTAATGTTCAAAGGAAAAAATTCATGCGAGGATAGGTGGCTGTTTCTGCAGTTTCATCCTGAAAAGATTCGATAGTTGACGAGACCGCCTGGTATCTTATAGCCGCTGAACGATTAGGAATACAGTTGAATGGGCATGCTTTCTATTAATTAAGTGGTATTCTTACCTCTAGTTTTAATCGAAAGCCAAGCAAGGGGGTACAATATCTTCAAGAACAAGGTCTTCTAGGTAATTCGTCCGACGACGTTGCCCGCTGGCTTCATATGGACGAACGACTCGATAAGACCGCGATCGGCGATTTTCTCGGCGATCATAATCACAATCAGGTGATGTACAGCTATATTGATCAAATGAATTTTGCTGACCGCGATTTAGTTACAGCCCTCAGATATTTTCTCGAGGGCTTCCGGTTGCCCGGCGAGGCCCAGAAGATCGATCGACTTATGGAGAAATTCGCCAGCCGGTACTGTGAATGTAATCCGAAGTGAGTGCTAATGAGAAGCATGGCCTATCCCCTAATTATTCAAATTACTATCATCTTCAAATTAGAAATAAAATCCTGTTATGTGTTTGTCACTTTAGTCTTTCATATTTAACGTACAACAGAACAGAATTATATTTCGTTCCTGTTTCTTTCTGCAGTAATGGACTGTTCACGAGCGCCGACACCGCTTACGTGCTGGGTTTCTCCATAATCATGCTGACGACCGACCTTCACTCGCCGCAAGTCAAAAATAAAATGACAAAAGAGCAGTATATCAAGTTGAACCGGCGCATTAGTGATAACGAAGACTTACCCGAGGAATATTTGTCAAAGATTTATGACGAGATTGCTGGTAACGAGATTAAGATGAAATCAAATCCGAATAGGCCTGGGAAGCAAGGTAACATTCCCGTTCTTAACTAACCTGGAAGGGAACGAATGAAATTCTATTATCCCAACCGATGTTTCAGTAATATCCAGTGAAAAGAAACGACGTCTGCTATGGAACATGGAGATGGAAGTGATATCGACCGCAGCGAAGAATTTAATGGAGTCGGTCAGTCACGTTCAGGCGCCATTCACTACGGCGAAACACTTGGAACACGTTCGGCCGATGTTCAAAATTGCTTGGACACCGTTTTTGGCCGCGTTCAGCGTCGGTCTTCAAGACTGCGACGACCCTGAAATAGCCTCTTTATGCTTAGACGGCATCCGATGCGCGATTCGTATCGCTTGCATATTTCACATGACGGTAAATACGTTTGCACGGTCTCACAGTGTTTCGATCAATGCTAATTAGCTGGACAAAACTCATAATCTAATTCCGTAAAAAATGGATGCTAATTATATGAAGTTATGTCTAGACGGTCAGAATATTAACATTTCTCTGTCAGTAAAACTCCCAATTCTGCTTCGTAATGATCGACTATTTTATTTTCGAAGATAAATAAGATATTTAGTAGCTCGAAGGTTCTAGCCGCTAGAATCTAGCGTATAGCGATAATAAAAAAAAGCTAACAAGATAAAAAAATCCTTGGTGCGATTATATATATTTTTTAATGCAGTTGGAGCGGGATGCGTACGTGCAAGCGCTGGCGCGGTTCACTTTGTTAACTGCAAACTCTCCGATCACCGAGATGAAGGCGAAGAACATAGACACTATAAAGACGCTGATAACCGTGGCGCATACCGATGGAAATTACCTTGGCAGCTCCTGGCTGGATGTTGTCAAATGCATCTCGCAGTTGGAGCTCGCCCAATTAATAGGGACCGGAGTCAGACCACAGCTTCTGGGTCCACCGTCTAAACCACATTTCCCGTCGCCATTGGTCACCTTCAATCTGACCCATAACAACTCCCATCAAAGCAACAATTTGAATCTCAGTTCCCTGGACCGTAAGTGCAGTTGTACTGCCGGATAAGATGGTCAAATAGAGAATGATAACTTCAATATAAAACTAGAAATTTCAAGATTCAAATTTTTAAAAAATTGATCTTGCAGTCAGAAATTGAATAGTATAGTAGTAGTAGCACGATCTCACTCGTTCTCCAAACTAACAAATCGGCCGCGCATTCGTAGTCTACGTCGCCGCATTCCTGCCAGGGAACTTCGTGTCATTTCACCACAGTATTAGCTCTAGTTTAGAGGCACATTTGACGACCTTATCCGGCCATACCCTTTAAATGAACGACGCGTTGTGCTGACTTGTTACTTTCGAATTGCAGCGAGCGTAAAGGAGTCAATAGGAGAAACAAGCTCCCAGAGCGTGGTGGTAGCTGTCGACAGGATCTTCACAGGATCCACCAGATTGGATGGAGATGCGATCGTGGAATTCGTGAAGGCTCTCTGTCAGGTGTCCCTAGAAGAATTGTCCCATCCAACTCAGCCTCGCATGTTCTCGTTGACCAAGATCGTCGAGATCTCCTATTACAACATGGGTCGCATCAGACTCCAATGGTCGAGGATCTGGCAGGTGATCGGAGACCACTTCGACAGAGTCGGCTGCAGTCCTCGTCAGGAGATAGCGTTCTTCGCAGTGGATTCGCTCAGGCAACTGGCCACGAAGTTCATCGAAAAGGGCGAGTTTGCGAACTTCCGGTTTCAAAAGGACTTTTTAAGACCGTTCGAGCATATCATGAAGAAGAACAGGTCGCCGGTGATTAAAGACATGGTTGTTCGTTGCGTCGCACAGATCGTTCACTCGCAGGCTCCTAACATTCGATCGGGCTGGAAGAACATATTCAGCGTGTTCCATCATGCTGCAAGCGATAGGGACGAGGCTGTGGTCGAGCTGGCCTTCTCGATGACGGGAAAGATTATTAGTGAGTAGAAAGTTAAAAATGTACTCCTTAACAATGAAGTGGAACAGATGTTGTTCTTAAATCTAGCGTAGATCGATTTTCAAGATATCGTAGTTGACCCGTCACATTTTTTGCTTGGAAAAAGATTCTTCGTAATACGATGTTTCTTTCGCAGATGAGTTATACGCAGAAGACTTCAGTATTATGGTAGACTCTTTCCAAGATGCCGTCAAGTGCCTCAGTGAGTTCGCCTGCAACGCCTCCTTCCCAGAAACAAGCATGGAGGCCATACGGTTGATAAGATCTTGTGCCTCGTACATTGACGTCAACCCGAATCTATTTGCAGAGGGAATGATGGATGACAGTGGAATGGTGTCTGAAGAGGACAGAGCTTGGGTACGCATATTTATACATTGTCTAATGAATCATTAGTAATGATGTTCGAATAATTACGTTTCATGTTTTGTCTAGGTAAGAGGTTGGTTCCCGCTGCTGTTCGAATTATCCTGCATAGTGAGTAGATGCAAACTGGACGTGCGAACACGAGCACTAACAGTTCTCTTCGACGTCGTGAAAACCCATGGTGCATCGTTCAAACCTCACTGGTGGAAGGACTTGTTCCAAGTTCTGTTCAGAATCTTCGACAACATGAAACTTCCTGAGCAACATACAGAGGTAAGACCTATCAGCATTCGCTTTCACGAATAAACGAAATTCTTGACGAAATTAAACAAACAATTGCATTATCAATCCCCAGAAAGCAGAATGGATGACAACAACGTGCAACCACGCCCTTTACGCCATCGTGGACGTCTTCTCTCAGTTCTACGACACTTTAGGGCCCCTCCTACTGGAACAACTATACTCTCAGCTACTCTGGTGCGTGCAACAGGATAACGAGCAGCTGGCACGTTCGGGTACCAACTGCCTCGAAAATCTGGTCATCAGTAACGGAATCAAGTTCGACGAGGAAACCTGGGAGAAAACCTGCGTGTCCGTGTTGGACATATTCAAGAGCACGTTGCCGTCAGCATTGCTAACTTGGAAGCCGCAGACACCTAACAAAGAATCCGACCTCGACGTGATCACGGGAGAGGCTGACGGCCACATGGGCATCCTGAAGAGGAGCAACAGCTCCCAGAGTCTAACGAATGGCGACACGCTGAAGAACAAGGTGTTTTCTGCGCTGTTAATCAAGTGCGTGGTTCAGCTGGAGCTGATCCAGACGATAGACAACATTGTATTCTACCCGGCCACGTCGCGCAAGGAAGACCAGGAGAATCTGGCACTGGCGCAGGCTGACATGTTCAATGGAAAGTCCTCCGAGTTAGGCGTGAGAGCTGGGGCGGACCAGCAGAAGGAGGAGCAGGGCATGTACTGTGCTCTTACCACCACGCATTTACTGCAGCTAGTCGAATGCCTCCTGAAGTCTCACCGGTTCGCCAAAGGCTTCAACTCGAACCATGAGCAACGGAACGTTCTATGGAAAGCCGGGTTCAGAGGCAACGTGAAACCTAATCTGCTGAAGCAGGAGACGCAGTCGTTGGCCTGCGCTCTGAGAATTCTCTTCAAGATGTACAGCGACGAAGCTCACAGAGCGGACTGGAGCAAAGTGGAGGCCAGACTGGTCGAAGTAGCGTGCGAAGCGTTGGAATATTTCCTGGCATTGTCGAACGAGGCTCATAGAGAAGCCTGGACCCCGATCTTGTTGCTACTTCTTACCCGAATTCTGAAGATGAGCGACAACAGATTCGCCGTTCATGCATCCAGCTGCTACCCGCTGCTCTGTGAAGTTATGTGCTTCGATCTCAAGCCGGAATTAAGATCCGTTCTACGGAGATTCTTCTTGAGGATCGGCCCAGTGTTCAGGATCACCCAACAATAGTCGCCGTAACGGATTGGAAGGAAAATGGTCGTGTTTCTGATCGCTCTAACGATGTATAAAGTTGATTCTTGTAATTACGAAGCGCGAATCCCTCTGCGATGACGATAGAAGAATCTTGTATAGTCGAACGACGGAATTTCAGGGTTTAGTTTCTCAAGCTTTAGGCTGTCTACCCTGCCACGATCATAAATTTGGAAAGATTTGTTACAAAATGATAGTCGATTGAAACTCGTGGCTCTTGTATTATAAGTTTTAGGTGCCATAGCTAATTGGAGTTTTGAAAATGTTGACTTGATTCTGGTAGGGGTTTTTTCTAATTTCGAGAATATCGATTTTTCTGTAATATTATGTATGTAGATAGCGAAAATGATAGACAATACTTGTTCTCTTTGTGCAATTTATAAGAATCTTCTTTATACATGGAAAATGTATCTATACTGTGCGGAGCGAGGCAACTATTTCGTTTAAACTATTTCCTCCGATACGGGAATCAAAAGAATGTTGCAGGGGTACGTGCAAGCAGGACGATACGAGTAATGATGTTTTCATTGAAGCATTAGGAGAAGCATAATGTGTATGTATTGTATATGTTTCGAAATCTTCTTTGTATTTACTACGGTCTTCATTTTTATAAGGAAGAGCCTTCAATGGAGGACCTATATATCCGGTCGATTTCGTATACGCAGGGTGTTTCATAAATAACGTATTTTCTGGATACGAGAAGTTATCTTTGACTTATTTAATGGTTTTATCGATCGGTTGTAATTCTATGGAAATATTCCCCGGTGTACATTCTTTTAATGTTGCTTCGTCTATCTGGGTATCCCTTAAATAAGATACACAGTGTTAGCGCATAATTATGTAAAATATAAAGATAAACGTTACCGATATTAACACTAGGTTTATGCAACACGCCAGGAGCGTTCAAGAGCTTGAACAGCAGGGTACGCACAAACAAACAAGTAAAGAAGTCTAGTTTCGAAACAACTGCATTGCTAATGTTTATCCATCCAATTCCCAGGTGTATTTTAATTATTGTTTACGGATAGGGTAAAAAAAACAAAGAACGGTTCGACAGAAATTAAGTCAATTTATTTACATAGCGTCAGTCGTGAATGAAATGTTCCCCAGAAAATGCGCTATTTATGAAATATTTTGTATATTTAAACATAATCATATACAAGGTGTCTCTCGAAGTATACTGTATCATAGGCGAGTCAGAGTGCTGAGTGGAGAATAAGATGATTTTCCATATTTTTATAGAATCGATTAGCGACCCTGAAACCATCTCCTGAATAAGTTTATAAAATATATATATATATATATTCGTGCCCCGTATAGCTAACGTAGACGCTTCAACGATTGTCTTGTTTTGGACTTTAGAGATCTTATTTTTTACGGTACATTTTTCGAGACACTGTATGTATATTTGAAATATTTAGGAAACGATGGTATAAGCGAGAAGTGGCGGATACTTAATTGGAAATAAAACAGTTCACGACGACGACTGCTTTCTTCCGCGAGAAACACGTTCATTCCGGAGAAAATTCGGACTTTTGAACGCAGTGGGCGAAACACCCTACATTTTTCAACCAACTCTAACTATAACTCTGTCTCTCTCTTTCTCTTTTACTTTCGGTTGTGCCTCACACAAATATCTCATGTCCAATTCTGTTCGGTACACTTCCGCTCTCTGTGTTCAGTTCCGATCAACGGAAATGTCTAAAGCACAGATTTTTAATCAATTTTAGAAGACTCAATTCACCGGAGAGAAAGAAAATAGTATTTTGATACTATTCGGGTTTCTTATCTCTAGCTTGTACTGTTATTTTGTTTTCCACACATGCAGCCTGTGTATAAATGCAAAACTTGCATAGTCATCACAAAGTAGTCATATAAATATCCATCGCGGATAGGTGTTCAAACAACGAGTGATAGTTATCTTGATATAACTCGCTAGGGTTTCGATCGTTGCATATAGATTCGGTTTGAGATAAAAACATGAGAGAATCCCATGGACACACGTTACATGTATATTCACACCTTATAGAACTATTTATGCTTAAGTTAGATTAATTATTTACATAATGCAATATTTAAATAAATTCTAGAGAAACAAGAACGAGCATTGTTGCCTTTATATCTCCTGCTAAGCGAAAACATCAACACTAATTTATCGAACGAATGCATCAACACTAGACTTCTGATCACCTGCAATTAATTAATCCATTAATGGCAAATCACATAAAAATTAGACTTGTTTTTCGTGCTCTAGAGTGGCTTTACTGTGCGAGCTTTGAAATAAAAAATTTTACCTGGTAATTAGAATTGTGAAAAGATTCAATTCGGTTACAGAATTGTGTAAGACGTGTTCAGAAAGTGTAAGTGGGCACTGCCCCACACCATTCTTGAACAAATGCTAGAATATCATTCAGATTCGAGTCCTGGGGAGCCTGGCGAGCTGTGTTGATTAATTTCGTCCAGTCGTCACGGTCAGAAATGCGTTCACCCTTATTAAAACAATTACGATCAGACTTCTTTATTCAAGTACATGTTACCAGAAAAATAGGTAATAATATTCCTGTACCTCAGAAAATCGAATTATAGAACCTCGTACGGGGTAACCAGTTATAATGCAACCTTGAATAGGTGCAGACTCAGCAGCAGGAGACGTCAACGAGCCCACATAAACTCCTCTATGATCAGTAGGTAAAACCTGTTCCACCTTCTGATCCATAGACACCGCAAGCACCCATTCACGAACTTCTTCTCTCTGCTCCGACGTTACACCTAGAGAATTTGGTAATGGCACTTCCACAGGGAAGTCTGTAACAGCTAGATCATCGACGTCAAGCACGGTACTGTCTCCTTCTTCGATGCACTCTTCCAGGTCAAGAAAGTGATTCAGGAAGACGAACGCTTCGCTGTTCAACCCTGCTGTTCGTGCTTCGATACCAGCTTCGTAGTATGCTCTGTCAACGAGGACCAGATCGGTATACCTCAACAATGTTATAGAAGCCTTCAGAACTAGTCCAGAGAGCACAGGGTAATCTTTGCATCCGCATTTCACTGCAGAATAGTGTGTCGACTCGAGCAGTCTTTCGAACTTTGATTTGGCTGCATTAGGAGTGTTCAAGTTCTTCGTGAGATCCAACAGGACTGTTCTGAGCAGCGCCAAGTGTTTATACTCATAGTATGCCTGTTAGAATTTGAGTTTAAACAATATTTTGCTATACAAGGAGATCAAATGTTCCATTAATCCTAACCTTAGAGTGCAGAACATTTTCAGATATCTGTAAATAGAGATTGAAGTTTTGTGAAATCGGCGGTGTCCCATACTTCGCGTACAACTGCAGAGCCTCCAAAGGAACATTCGCTTTCAAGAGCTGCGCCGCTCGCTGCGCGACATATTTGTGCAAAGTCTGAGTGTCTTGGGAGGTGGCTGCCTCGAATACTTGATTCCATTGTCCCCTGTTAGCTAATATCTCTAAACCAGCGTCTGCATCAATTTCCACCAATCTATCAATCTGTCCATCCCTCAGCATCGCATCCTTGTATTTTTCTTCTAGATAGGGCTCTATATCCGGTGCCAACTCTCTCACTATACGTCTGGCTCTTTCCCATTCCCCTACCGATGCCAGAGCATCGATGGCGTCTTTCAATCTGTCTGCTTGCAGGAAAACCTGCGAATAAAAGACACAAATGTAGCAAAACGTTGAAACAAATGAAAGCGGAAAACTATTCGATAAAAACCTGTGCTGCCAGAGCATGTTCGCCAACAGAGAACAGTCTCGACCCAAGGTCTCCTCCAACTGCAGCTGCAGTTTCCGAATCTGCCTGATGCAGGAAAATCTCAGCAGCCCGGATCAGAGTTGGTCTAGAGGCTTGTGGATCTAAGATCAAGATATCCAAAGCCGCCTTCACTTCTCCGACTTCCAACCACTTCTTGGCTTCCTCGAAAACGTTCGCACCAGCGAATGAAGCGCTTTTCTGCCCCAATTCTCGTCTCAGGTTAGCCTCTTGGCTGGGCAAGTACTCTCTGCAGACTCTTAACGCTTCTGACCACATCCCAGCTTTCTATAATGTTTAAAACACATTCAATCTAGTGAAGAAACGTCCGCACCAATACACGATTACCTTGTAATGATCTATAATCATCTCAGGCTTGTGCGCTCTTAACAATAGAGTCTCTGCGAGCGAATAGTCCTGAGCCTCAGCAGCTTCGCTAGCTCTAGCAACCAGAACCTGAGCAACTGCGTCCTGATTCAACGACTGTGCTATATCTTCAGCTGATTCCCAGTCATGAGTGTGTATGTACATTTGCACAGCCTCCATGGCTCTTCCCGCGTTGATGAACTCTTTCTCAGCCTCGGAGAAACGACCTTCGTCCTCTAAAGCCATTGCGTGTCTGTAGTGGACCTCCTTCTTCTGTTCTGGCGTGCCATACTTTGCAATTTCCAGGGCCCAGTCGAACAGGTTTGCTTCGCAAGCCAGCTGAAGACAGCCGTCCAGGTATCCTAATCTCATCAGCAATCTTGCTCCAAGCTCCGGGGCCAAGGTGCGGGCCCACATCAGAGCAACCTGCAAGAAAAACATTGTTGAGTTTTCTATTTCTAGACTCGATCAAATCTTTGATAGACTGACCTGTTGAGCAGCGTTGTCTCCAGCATTCTGTTTAGCCACTCTTAGAGCATCTTCCCACATATTAGCTGAGCGATAAGCGTTCACAGCACCTCGCCAGTCTCCGGCAGCAAGATAATGCTCTTCAGCTTCTCTAGGCTTGCCCGAAGCGTCCAACTCTCTTGCCAAGTGTACATGTGTTGGTTCCAGTAGGTCCGATCTGTACTTCGCCACGAGTCTCACCATGTCTGTCCGACGACCTGCCTTCTTGTACATTGCTATGGCAGAATCATGCTCGCCTATCGCAAGATACAACTCTTCCGCATGCTTCAGGTCACCGGTCTCGTAGAGAGCTCCGGCATGTTTGGCTAGGACTTCGTTGGCTTTCTCAGCGTCCATGTATTCCTGTGCTACTTCATGAGCACGACTCCAGTTGCCACTTTGTATGTGAACGTCCACAGCGCGTTTCGCGTCCCCTGCGCGAATGTACAGCTTCTCTGCAATGCTCTTCTCGCCTATGGAGGTGAAGTATTCGGCCAGCTTCTCGCATTGCTTCCTGATAGTAGGGTCATCATCCTCGATAACCTATTTCAGAACAGGAAATATCATCGAATCCATTTTGACGCATTCTGTAATATTTAAAACATACTTGGACAATCTGCAGCCCTTTCCTCCACTGATGAGCATTTATAGCAGCGTCCAGGGCCAGCGCAGTTTCCCCAGCTTCAATGAAATGATTAATAGCAGCGTCATAATGACCAGCCGAGGCCAAATGCTTGCCCCAGTCTCGTTCAAGGTCTACCACCATGGTGGGATCCACTTTCCTAGCCAATTCCAGCGCTCTCGCGAATACTCCAGCTTGAGCATAACATCGTATAGCTTCCAAATACTCTGAGGTCTTTTCCAGCAATTCTCCAGCGAGCTCCATCAAATCTGTTACTTTCAAAACCTTCACAATCTCATTTACAATCGACTTCTCTTCCAGCAGTTCTTCATCGGCTAGAACCAATCTAGCTGCTCGCCCAGGTCGACGAGCTTCTAAGTACAGTTTGACAGCTCGTTGAGGATTCGTTGGCTCCAGAATAGCTGCAGCCCTAGCTGCCTGTCCGCTCTCAAGGAGCCACGTTAAGTGTCTGTCCCTGAGTTCTTGCAGACCTGGCCATCCACGATTCTGTGCCAGGATCAGCGCGTCCTCCCAGTGCCAATACTTCTGGTACATGTCGAGAGCTTGGCTCAGCTCGTTTTGCTCCAAGTAGATTGCCTCCGCTGTTTTCAGTTCGCCGTTAAGTATCGCTAGCTTTGCCCAGCAGTCTGGACTGGAAAGGGGATCATCGTTGCCAGTCTCTGCACTGTATTTCTCGCCAGTCTTCACGATGTCCTTGAGGAACCTGCGAATGCACTAGGTTAAACGAAAGCCCAGACATATTAGGTTGGTGCATATGAAATATATAACGCAACTAAATGGTTGAAATTATAACATATTTGAATATATTTCATTTAGCAAAACCTGGAGCAAGCCACATCTCCTAGAGCAGCGTAACATCTGGCAGCTACCAACAATTGCCTAGTAGCCATGGCGTTTCTGGCCACGTTCTCCCACATAGCCTCAGCCTGGGGTCTGTCCGCCAGCTCCTCCAGGAAGAGCAGAGCTCTGCCAAAATCATTGTCGTGCAGGGCTGTGCCAAACTCGACCAAAGGCTCGTCCAGCAGGTAGGCCACTTTTCCGCCCAGCTCTTCGACAGTGACCGATGTTCTACCATCTTCCCTGACGATGTCCACTGCGTCTCCACGAATCGGGATTAGGGTGGCAACCTCTGGGGCATCGACGTTGTACCACACTGCTAATGTTTGACACGTTTGAGCTACGACCACGTCGCTGCCTAGCACCCAGGAGACAAAGCTGACTCCAGTTAGCAGCAGGGTTCGACTACCCAGGTCGTCGTTCAACCACAACCTGTATTAACGAAACAGACTTCAGCTTTCATGAATATATCGTGTACAAAGTTTCTAGGCCAGAAGAAATGTCTTGATTGTGAAGTTGAAACAGGTTCAAGTACATATTCTACACCTTTGGATCGGTGAAGATCTGTTAAAAAAATGGACCGCAAAATTGACCTTGAAATGTGAAATTATTCTAGAAGTTAAATGGAACTTTAACATCCTTTTTTAAGAGAACGGTTGACTTAAGACTTTTGTTCCTCGCGATGAGTACTATACGATGCAATAGGAAAAAATGTTGACCTTGGTTTTCAAGGTCAAGTGCAAAGGTGTAGAATCCCGCTATGGTGGTCGTGACATATAATTTTTATACACCCTGTACAAAGAGTTACAGTTCTCCACAGACAAGTTTCTAATTACCTGGCTCTCTTGTCTCGCGACAGCAGTCTGTGACCAGTTTCACTCAATTCCAACCAGTCCACGCGAACATCGTGAGAGATCATTGCTATAGTGACACCAGTTATCAGATCTACAATGCGTACAGTCCTAGGATCCAACAAGTAAGCCAACCGCTTGTTGTCAGCAGCACCTGGCACCTGTCTCTCGTTGATCCTGATACTAACTACATGAGGATTCACTGCTTCCGTTCTAACAGAACCCAGTGGTTCGTTGTTCCCGTATTCAACAATAGTCAGCTCTCCTGAGCAGAAAATTAGGCAGACTCTTGGAAATTCGAAGAAGAATTTTTCGCTGTTGCTCTTGTCCTCCCAAAGAATCTCGCTGATCAGATTCAGTTCTATGTCTGCGAGTAGCAGCGTGTTAGCTGTACGAGCTACCACATTGTTATCCGCGCGTCCTAGAACTTTGACGTCCTCTATTTCATGGCCAGTCTGTGATCTGATGATTACTGGCCTGTTTCCCTCTTGCAAGGGACGAATGACTACTTGATTAGGGCCCACGTAGGCTACCTCGTGGCTGCCTCTGATCACTGATCGCTTCAGAACTGTTTCGAACTGCTCCACCGCTCCGCAAAGACTGCCGACCACCAGTCTGGAAAATATTGTTCGATCTAGGAGAGGGGTAACTCTTCACTGTCGAAGGAGACAGCTACCTTACTTTTTGAAATGGCTCTTGAGCAACTGAGTTTGAAATTAACACTTTTTATATCGCAAGCCTATTAAAAGGATTTTCACTAATGGTGTTGTATCAAAGGGAAGCTATTGCTGCCGAAGGATCTATTAAAATATAGATTAACATCCAAGATTCCATAGAATGATTTTGTTGACCAACCTTGATCCGTCGCGTCGCCATGCGATCGCAGTGACAGTATAAAAGTTGGGCAATGATTTCGAGTTCGCTTCCTCCCAGATGGAACGTCTAGGACTCCAGTCCAGGATTCGTATTTTGTTCCAAGACCCAATTGCCACGCTTTGCCCACTGGGGCTACAATAGGCCACTGACATCTCCTTATCATTCTCACGACTGTAATCGAAGACTTTGGTGATCTTTCCACGAGAATCGTAAAAGGTCACTCGTCTGTCACACCCTGCTGCCAGGATGTGAGACTGGGGCCAGGCCAAAGCGTATGCTGGCACAGTATGCGTGCAAATGCGTCCAGAAGGTTCATGGTTTCCATCTTCTGTTAAATTGTATTTTATGATGCTGCCGTCAGCGTGACTGGAGAGGAACGCAGTCCCTCTGACACTATAATTTAATACCTTTTAATACCTTTACCCTAGTACTTAATGTAGATAGATTATAGGATTAATAGTTACTTTGAGGCCAGCGCAATTGTGATCGAATCAGCTGTATAGAGGGTCTGGGCTTTTTGAGACTTCGGTAAGGCTGCACGAACTTTCCCATCCATCAAGCCTACGATAATGGGTCCTTCGGAGAGCCAAATCAAGCAGGTTACGGAAGAGCTTTGACGAAACTTGTTGCAAATTACTTTCTTGTCTCCCCTGTTGATTAAATGTGCAATGTGAAATTAAAAATATGTGTAAGTAATAGTTATGACTGTGAGTAAACTGCAACGCGTGTACCATTGTTCCCCAATTTTGTACACGTAGATTATGCAGTCGGATTGACCCACTGCTATTTTGGTTGAGTCTGGGGAGAATGCTATACCTTTGATCACATAGCTCTTTTTACCAAACTGAAAGAAGACGTCATTTTCATTTTTGTATCTGTTATTGCTCAATAATAGTATACCTTAGAATCGACAGGTTTTGTGGGAAACCTGTCCCGTTTCACACAGTTCTCATCGAACAGATAAATAGAACGGTCAGAAGAAGCGACAGCAAGTTTCAAGTTGTTCGGTGACCAGACTATACCGACTACTCGATTCTCATACTCCTATTTTACATTGAAAGTTCAAGTCAATATTAAAAAAGTATTAATTAACACGTGAAAATTATTCAATTCTGACAAGAAGTTGTATGTAGAATGTAGATACTCACATATGCGGGCATGAGATTGCCCAAGTATTTAAGAAGCATGATTCCTGATTGATATAATACCAGAAAATTGTAATAAAAATCCTGTATAATTACCAATCAATTGAACGGTTTTTCGTTCGCATTGTTCCACGTCGGAAATTCCATGTTTGACTGATGTATATCCGCGTGAGCTGGTTTGTGTACGCTTTGGTCGCCTAGCAACAGCTTGGAGGAGTTTAATGTGGAGGGAATTGGAATTGAATGCAGGAGACTTCCATCCTGAAAAGTGTGTATAAATTAAAATTAAATTAAATTAATTTAGATTGAATTTCAATTAAACTAATTCAGTTAACACACTTACAATATATAAATATCAGCACCGTTTTCAAATCTTTGAACAGGATTTTCAAATAAATTAAAGCAACTAATTCCTACAAGGTGCAGTCTCAGGCAACAAAATCGAAGCTGGAGGAATAATTAACGTTTATTCAGTTTAGTCGTTTAAAATAAATTGGCACGCTTCAACCGAACAGCACCGTTTAAAACTTTACACTCTACAAGAATAAAAATTCGAGGCCTTTCTCTAAGGTACTAAAACGTTTTAGCAACTACAGAGAAGTCTATACACCTATTATCATCGATTATTGAAATCCATTTATCACAAGTCACACAATACCAAATCATGAATCATCTCCGAAAAAGGACAATCTATGGTAAAATCATTAGCACATACAAGAGTACTTATAGAAACCTTGGGCTTCCAAACTATATATATATATAGTCTCTCAGTCATGAATTCAAACGACTAATCGCACTCCGTCACGTGTGAAGGTACAGTGAATCAAATAAATGCTTAATGAAACTATAATAAATAATGAAGAAATATATATGTATATATCTAAACATCATTTAGAAACGTAGAACAATGCAGTTCCCAAAATTCGTCGAACGAAAATGAGTATATATATGCATCTATCTCGGTGTGTGAATGGCTAAATTTTGGGACCTTCGCCTTATAAGTAACTGCATTCACAATGAGGTCTTGAAACTTCGATCGTGTTCTATGATCAAAATCGCGTCCCGAGTTAATTCCTGTCCAGAGTCTCGTCTTTCAGTGGCTGGATATTCACGGTCACAGAGTTGTCGAAGAAGCCACTCGATATCAGCCTCACCGAGGTAACATCGTACTCTACGACCTCATGATAGTCTAAAATAAAAAGTAAAAACCTTTTTATGTCGATAGACAATTCTAATATTTAGCGCAGTGTTAACTGATGGCAACTTATAAATAGACTCCGGATTTTGTATGCATTTATAACAAAACCGAGCGAGTGTAATTTAAAACGATGAAAGAGTATTAATATATTATTTTAAAGAAGAAGAATATAGATTTATATTTAGCTCCTGCGTCTTGCAATTGATGCACAAACTTTTTATTCTGCATAAACATCCGGAGTCTACTTATAAAGATATGCTTGAGCTGTTCCAATTTCTATCATATTTTAAATATTTTCTCTTTAATAATTGATTTAATGGACTGGATACCAATCTCTCGGATTGCTGGGACCCGTCATATCATGAGTGTTCGAGCCGTTTGATTGAACATCAAACAGAACTTTGATTTCCAGGTCCGTGCGATTAAATATTCAAGCCGCTGAGCGCCGACAAGTATTTACGAGATGGAATATCGACAAGCACTCAAGTTAATAAGTTTATAATAGCGGAAGTTATTGATTGTGTTACCGGGTTTCGAGTCTATTCCGCAGATGGAGTCCACCACCTGAACTTTGGTCGTGTCTAGACCGTAACCGCCTCCAATTATCGCTTGATCGTGCGGGTTTCTCTCGTCACACTGGAAGTAAAAGGTTTCCCACGTTCAATGAAAGTGTTAATTGCTAACTCGGAGGTTGCAAAACATTTTGCAAATGAAAGCGTAGTGTACGAACTTTCCGCAGAGTTCCGGTCTCGGCTGTGCGACCGGATCCCAGCAAATTAGTAACGCCGACTCCGAGGGCGATTACTTGCACGGTTCCTGGATATAATGCGATGTAGGTACAATTTATACGTCTTCCGTAGTTCCGCAAAGTGAACGGCTCGGTCAGGCTTGCTGCCAGCACGTTGCAAGCTGGAAAATGCGGACAGAATGTTAATATATATCAAGAAGAACGAAGTTCATTCAAATAAATACGCCAACAACGTTTCTGTTGCCTCGCAATTATAAATAGATGCCGTGAATATTATGCATTTATGCTACAAAAGACGGCTGGAAACCCGAAATTTTCACCAAAATCGAAGTCCGACTCCCTTTAAGAGGGTAGACTGGTTTTTCCAGAATTGCAAGGGTGCGGGATGCATCTTCTTATTTCTCGATAATGCAAAGATGGGGTTTTTCAGTAGTCAGAAGCGCTAGATAAAAGATCAATCTAGGCCGCGATTGCCCTCAAAAATCCCATCTTTACGTTTACAAGGCGTAACTTGCATTATTCGGAAGCATAAAGGTGCGCATGTATGTAGTTATTTTCATAAAGCTGTAAACGTAAAAATAGGAATTTTGAGGTGATTGCGGCCTAAATTGATCTTTTATCTAGCGTTTTTGTTTACAGAAAAACCCCATGTTTGCATTATCGAGAAATGAGAAGGCAAATGCCGTGCTCTTGCAATCCTGGAAACGAGTCTACCTCCTTAAACAAAGAAACTGGTTCTAATGCAACGATTAAGATGCCCCGGCGCTAATGGTGGGTGACGAGAGCGTTCTCCAAAGATCTTCCGGTAGCTATGCTTACGTCTAGGGTTCTTCAGGAACCTCGCAAGGATGGTGAACCCCTTGCCGGGTTTGGGGATCCTGTACCTGACGACCGCAACGTTCTGCGAGCTCACGAAGCTTCTCTTCACGCCGATATTTTTACCACAGAATTCGCTGATCCTCTGCTTCAGGGGTAATCGATGATCCATTTCGCTGGGGAACACTTCGCCGTTCAGCTCCCAGCCGTCGACCGCCTGCGGGTTGCAAAAATAAATTGTAGATCAACCCTCCGCTCAACGACCCGTGATGCTTTTTATGCTCTGATAAGAGTTTCGCTGGTCTCTCTCTCTTTCTCTCTTTTTTTATATGTTTCTCAATATTTACCGAGATAAGCCCGTGATGCTCGCACGGAACGTCGAAGCTGAGGAAACTGATTTCGACTTTCTGGTCGGGACCAGCTAGGAAGTGGACACCGCAGACCTCTTCGCTATCAGTTTTAGCCGTGTATATGAAAGCGCCGGGCTCTGTCGTCACGAACATGCAATCTGAGAAAAGTTCATGCTATAGTCTTGTCCATACATTTTTAAACAATTTATTGTGCTTTGAAAATATCACTGTCCATTCTACGGACACTGCACGATGAAACGCATGAAACTTCAGATATAAAAGCTTTGTGATTTTAATTAGATGTATATGTAAAATTTCGGTTGCACACGGAAGACTTTATCGCGACGTTCACCTGTGATGGGTTTGAAGCGGGTGTAGGAATTTAAAAAGCCATCCTTGTAGTCCATACGATAAAAGTCCTTTGACAAATGGTCCGGCGTGAGCTGAAAAAGAAATCAGTCTTTCAATAAACGTCGAGTTAAACATTTTCATTGGGGGGAACGTGGAACTTTCTTTCCGTTCGATCCATTCAGTCGATGTTCAACGAGACTGTTAATTTTAAAATTCAATAGCAGAAATAATTTAAAAATTGTAGAAATGTGCTTGGAAAACGAAGCACTGCTAATTAGAAACTATTTAAAATATGAAATGAAAGAGTTTTGTACATGGACACCAATTTTAAACTAAATTGGAAAATCGTAAACCAAGTCCATTTTTGGGCTGTGAAGCCCAGAATAAATAAATCTAACAATAAGAAAAGGATTTCTTGTACTGAAACGCTTTACGACTTCTCGTGAAACGTTAATTTCCACCGACAATTTAATTCTGTCGTGGAACCTAACAATATCCACGGATTAGATCAGTGGATCATCGACGATTCAAAGTGTTTCGGGAAAATCTATTTCCCCGTGGGGCAGTCAATGGAAATATCTTTATCGACAGACGGATATTACGACGTGATTATCATTGGTGATGGTCGATTGCTAGAACGCGGATGTTCATGCAGTTGCATGGTTTTCTAGAAAATAATAAAGTGAAATCCTCTTGTCGTCAGCGAAGCGCCATGATTTTAAATGAACCCAGGCAGATGAGTGTATACGTGTCTTTCTCATATAAAGTTACAGCAATCTAAATATCGGAAATTCTTATCTCAGAAGATGACTTGAATTTTACCCAGCATGGGTTTATTGTATACTCGCAGGGCTTGTTTTACTTATATGTACTTTGCGGGCAGCCTGTGTCACAATAGAATTTTTAAATAAATCCTCTCAGAAGAATTTCATTTTACGGTCCCTTTTATCTCCCCCCACGCAGCATCCTACTTCATTTTTCATTTGCCTACCTACAGGCACCATCCGTTTCAGTTTTATTTCTTCCCTAGAAAGACAGGATCCACGTTAGCTTCAGTGTCTTTTAATTACGCTCGCTCAGACCATGTGTGTGTGTTAGAAAGAGAAAGAGAAAGAGAGAGAGAAGAGAAAAGAGAAAATAGAAAAGAGAAAAAGAGTAGAAAAATTGAATGCACTCCTAAAAATGTTTTTCACGCTGGCCCGTTTAAATATTAGAGCAACACAAACAGAAAGGCGAAACCGTTTTCGTTTGTAAGTAAAGTTCCGCTGCATGGAGAGGGATGGAATGCAATATGCCGCTCGTTAATTTCGATGGAGTTTTGCATATGTTTGCTGGTGCAGCGAAATTTTGTTTACAAAAATCGGAAGACCAGCGGATTCATGAATTTTTCTGCAGACACTGACGCAATCTCTGAATACTCGGCGAGGGTGTCGTTCGTCGATAACGCTGTCATTGCCTTTCTAATAATAATCGTTCACAAGTGGCTGCAAACTGGGCTGCTATGATGTCTATAATGAAAAACAATGAGAATGACAGAGGATCAATAAAAGGAAGAAGAACCAAATGGCTGGGTGTGATGAAAAACAGTTCGAAAATAATCCCAGCGAAAAAGTACACCTCGACAGATTATTCAAACTCATATTTTACAATATAATGTATTCTACATATAATAATCCCAGTAAAAAGGAATACAACAAACAATAAAGCCAAATAGGAATAAAATAGATACATTTTAAAATTAAAATAATGTATGCGTGATCCCTTTCCAAATCCATTCGTTTGTCAAACAATTCTGATAAATGTTGAATACAAATACGCAGATTCGGAACGTCGAAAATGCAACAAAACTTCTCTTGTAAGAAGATAAACAAATTTCAGGTGTACAGCTAAAAAATGTATTTGCTGTTGCATAAAACATTGGATTTATTTTTAATCCCACGAGCACATTTATCATCGTGTAAACTTGTAAACACAATGTAGGGCAAATTGACCATTTTTGCAATTTTTGGAGGATTTGTCCCGATGCGTAATAACAAAATTTCGTGGATTGTGCTTCCTATTTTATGAAAAATAATGAGGAGGAGGGAACCTAACGCGTACCAAACAAAATGAGTATAAATTCTTTTATAAGAAATTTTTTTAAACAAGGATTTTCTAAATGTGAAAAACGTGGACGTAATTTATATTAAAAAATTCTCCATTGCTTTCCTCATTTAATTCAGTAATAACATCCGCGACAAGTTTTCTGCACCGATTGCATATCCGCAAATATGAATGGCAGTCGCATTCGTCGCAATTCGGTCGCATTGTCACATTTATTCTACTTTAACAACTAACTTGTCACACTCGGAATATTTCGTAATATAAAAACGGGGACGTGGTACATATACATTTTACTTACCCGCGAAACTACATTTGAAAAGTCAATGGCGCGCCGAATGGTCACGTGCATTTAATCGATCCTAAGGATCGAAAGATCGTGTTCCCGCCGTTTCTGGGGACCACTACGCTGGTCAATTTCAAAAGTTTCGAATATTCATCTAAAACGTGATCGAGCATATATTTTTTAATAAATTTCGAGCTGAGCTTTTGGAAAATGCGTTTTTCATCGATTCTTTAGATTCGTCGATTTTTCGTGACTGAAATAGTTAACCTAAAAATCGAAAGAGTTCCAAATACCACTTCAATGAATGTCTTTATATGTCCACAAGAAGTCTGCTTTTCAGTTCTTTAGAAATTCTTCTCTTCTATATAACTGAAATCGTGACCATACAAATCGGAAAAAGGATTCTGAAATATGACTTCCACGTGCCAGCTTTTTTCAATACCGTAAGCGTAGAATTGGACGGAACAAAAACAGTTAATCGGTTAATCCGATTTTTTGGAAGTATTCCCCCGGTGAAAATAGAGGGTTCCAACTCTGGATGAAATGTATTTTCTTTGTAAACCGTCTTCTGTAGCTCCCATTCTATTCAAAGGTACTTATTTGACCCTCTATCCAGCTCCTTTGAAAACGCAACAGTCGTTCAATTGACTACCCGTGTGCAGATGTCATTTTAACGCGCGTTTATAACCTACAACCTATTTCCAAGATCGCGTTTTCTCGGCCGTATAAATGGCTGCGACACGAGTTTCCTGCCCTTGTCCGCCGTGTAAATTGAAAGCAATATCACTAATAAGCATTTTATCTGACACACCATTGACTCTTTACATTTTCGCGTGCATACGTTCGATGACATAATCTTTGAAGTAGCCTCTATAACCCACGCCGCGCGCCAATCGAAAATCGATAATCGTAAGTTGCGGTTTTATTTTGATATTTCAGTCGGCCCGGTTCGATTCGATCACTCTGCGAATACCGTTCGATCGATCGAACACGGTTCGCTGATCCTTTTCACTTTATCTAAAGCTGCGTTTTCGATGGAAAACCATGTTCCGATAACAGCGAAATTGAATTCGATCGGTGACGTGCCGTGGGCTAACAGCACGCGATGCACTCTGCACAATGATTCCAAGTGTAACAACATTCAAAATTGATGATGGGAACGTCAATCTCGAACGAAACGAGTCTATAAAATGTCGATACCTCGAACACTTCAAGTTATCGATTTATAAAAATTCACAGTCATAACTAGACCTCGGATCTTTATGCAAAATAAAAATATTCTGCATTGATTGTGGGAAGCAGGAATAAAATAAAAATTCATTTCATCCCTTAATGGCCTTGTTACACTAAAAACAACATCACGATCTTCTTAAATCTTTCTAATCCTTTACTGTTCTATATTTCACCCAACCAAAATTTCTTCATAAATGCATAAAGATCCGCAGTCTAGTCACACACATGAGACATTGAATTATATAAAATGATTGCGTTTTATATAATATTTGCTTTGCATTCTGTACAATAATTCCAATATTTAAAATTGATGACGGGAACGTCAATCTCGAACGAAACGAATCAATGAAATCTCGATACCTCGAACACTTGATTCGAATTCTTCGACATATCATTGTATTATATAAAATGAATGCGTTTTATACAATGTTTGCGATGCTTCTGATTAAAATTTATAATCTATATATAAAGCGAAATATTTCCGAGAAAATGTGTGACATCCGACATTATCGCTGTTCGAGCACACGAGTCGCAATCATCAATGTAGAGGTTGTTAGTTATAATTACTAATATATACTATCATTAAAAATAGATTATTAATCGGATCAGAAAAGCTCTGCACGAGTTTACGCGCTGCCCCAGAAACTAGCGGAGGAGGAAATATCGCATCAGGAGTGTATCAGATTTATTGGAAGAACCATTAGCTAATATATAAATACATCAGACGATTCTGTATCTGATAATGATTCCTAATATAAAGTACACCTCGTGTCATAGATGTTTACATTTGTACATATTCAATAGTACGAAACATACAATAATAATTAGACTGCGGATTTTATGCATTTATGACAAAACTGAGCACGTACAATTTAAAGCAGTGGACATGTTAAAAATATTTAAGGACATCAACGTATTACTCTTTCAAATTGCACCTATGCATTTTTGCCATAAATGCATAAAATCATAAATGTTAAATAGAATATAGGAATCTAAGAAAATGCATGAATCTAAAATTGGATAATAAAGATTGGCTTTCTGAGGTATAATAGTATTGACTCTTCTAATTGTGTTTGCCCGCTGATTTGCTAGAAAGTATAGTGTGCATGGCGCGTGTTAGGGTTGCAGGAACTATGCATCGAAGAACTACACACGCAGCTTCGGAGTATTCGATTATTACGCGTTAACCAGACAAGCTGCCGGTGATTTATGATCGACTAAGAGCATGTAATCGAGGTACAAACAGCGGAACAGCCGTTGTAAATATTTGCTGTGACACGGATTCACCTTGCGACGATTGCTCGAACCGCAAGAAGCACGAGTTCTCTTTTAAGAATTATTAAGAACCGGAAGTACCACTAAAGTAGTCGATCCTATCAAAACTGATATCTCAATATTGACGTCGAGGATTGTTGTCGCAATCTGTTGGCATGTTTAATAAGTTATTATTGACTCGAGAATCTGTACTCAAAGAGAGTAAGCCACGGTGGAACCACAACGTTAGTCAAGAGAAATAATTGAACCTAAGCATTGTTGCACTGAGTCAGTACTCGGTACCATGCTAGGAATTCAATTTCGAAACTATGTTCGCTAAGTCGGCTTTAAAGTTAAATTTCGAAATGTAGGGAAATATTGAATTAAAGAATCAACCCATGTTAAAATAGTGAAATTCTCGGAGGTTATTACATATTGTACGTTCGTTAGTTCCTTTTGCAACTTATCGGAAGTACGGCATTCAATCAACATAGCAACTAATTTCATTCAATTATTCGCTCTTACAGAACCCAATTAAAAATACAAACAATTCTATCAATCAAGCATTCATTTTCCGGAGATTCAGTTGACGCTTCTATCTCAAAACACACTTGGAAAATTCTGAGAAAATTCACGTTTGCTACAAAACGTCGCTACCGTAAAAAGATAAACAATGTAGGGCATGAACAATTACGAGAAAATTGTATTTTTTAAAATATCGTTAAGAACATTACAAATTTAATTTTTGGAGCCAGAACCTCCAACTAAAAAATTTAGAAGATATTTAAAATAATGTGTATAAGGGGTGTAATATTCCAGAATTTACCGAGCAAGAAGCTTAGGGATTTAATTAGTACGAAGCGTTACAGTGGCATAAATCGGTCTAAGGGATTTTCTGACCTCGTTTTTCGATTGATCCTCTTGCAACAAAAATTTCTTGGACCCGTTTTAGTACCGTGCTTCAATCGGCACAATAAGATCGTACATTTACATCGCTCGGTGGTCTGTAACCTCGCCGGATTGAACCTCGAAGTACATTGCCACCCGATTTTTGCGAGTAACTCGAGCGCATAAATTGCGTTTACACTGACAACAAGCAACTCCACTTAACAGGTCGGCAGACCGAACGCCGCCTTCGATAAGACCCGTGGAACGCGTAGTTTCGATGCCGTTGCTTTCGGGATCTTCTCCGGAATGAAATATCAGCTTGTTACATGCCGAATCCTCGGGTTTTAACAATGACTTTAATGAACAAAACGAGTCTAACAATAACCACTAAATAGACAGCGGATTTTATGCGTTTGTGACAAAAATGAGTAGGTGTGAATCAAAACAGTAGAAATATTAGAAAAATTTAAAAATTCTGTTACTGTATTGTCAAAGAAAATAAATTTCTCCACTCCAAACACTTCAGTTTGTTGCAATTCAGGTAGAAAATTTTTATTTTGCATGAAGATCCGCTGTATGCCAATAAACGACACATAAAAATCGAAATTTTAATATCGATTTCAAGAATTTTTTTAGAATTTTAAAAAGAACTGCGTATCGTTTAATTTCAAAAATCGTTTCTCACATTTACGTACGGGATCGCCTAGCAGTATTAACAATTTCAGTCGAACACGATGTACGATTTGGAAGAGAACCAGTTTAATTGAAAAACTGTTTCGCGTTTTTAATTAGTTCAGAAAATGATAATGAGGTCCCAGCGAGCCGATGTGACATTACGCGCCGGGAGACATGATATTTCCCGAGCGAAACGGTTTATAACGTTGGCATTATAAAATCGGACATTTCATGTCCCGTCCGAACCTAATATTTTCGGCGAGGACGCGACACGAAGCCAGGAGTTACCCTTCAGGAATAAAAATGTTGAAGAGAGGACAGAGGGTTGGCGATCGTTTTCTTGGTCAGGAGAGGCGAAACAGAATTGGCCCCCGGGATTCCCCAATACTTTCGTTTCGGTATAGTGTTCTCGAATGGCAACCGTTGATCTCCGAGGTCTATCTCATTTCGTTCTCCGTCACTCGAAACGAACAGCCAATCTGATTAATGAAGAAGTATACGGCCCGGGATTGAGTGAGCACCGAGCCCCTTTGGATCCAATGAAGTTCTACGACTTGTTGTCCGGGGAATATTGAATCTATCCGCGGTGGCGTGACTTAACTTCGGCGATGCGAAATCTGTGTACTGCCTAGCGGATTAAGGGACCAATTTCCCTCGGCTTCTATTCGCAGATGTTTTAGTCTAGTCTTTTATCCAGTGATTTTGCTACCAGACAATCTATGCGACGTCTATGTAGATTTGGATGAGATATATTACGAGCTGAGTAAATAGATAATTATTAATCCTTTGCCGTATTTTAAAGTCTAACAAATACGAACGTTACGCCTTTCTTTTTAAATGAAATAAAATTTGATTCGTTTGTAATCAATATTGAAGCATTAAAATCAATGTAGCCATACGAAAAATATAAATTTCCTTTTCTCTTCTACGACATTTTTGGGGACAAAGATGTTTTAACCCTTAGCTCTCGAGTGGCGACTCTGAGGCACCCCACTAACAATTCCTGTACCATTATTTAAAATATTTTTTACATTATTATAAATATGTTGGTATCTAACCAAGTACTAAACATCTAAGTATTGTATGAGGTATTACATCAATTTCATATCCATAAAATGGAAAAAATCATATGAAATATATAAAAATCATGAAATGATACGGGAAGAAATATAAAGAAAATGATATAATAATTTATGTTGGTAGATTTTTCTAACGGATTAAAGGTGCAGATAAATAGAATAAGTAGAATAAGTTATTTAGATAGATCAGTTTGATATTAAACGGTATAATGAATTGTTTAGATAGATTAGCCCGACGTTGGAACGGTACAATAAATTATTTAGACCAGTTTGATATTAAATTGTATGATAGCTTTGAAAGATTGATGTGTACGATTATATAATTTGCTTGCCAACAATAAGACAAGCTCTGTAGATAGATGCTGCCGATAGATTAAGATCTTAGGTGAATTGGATGAATAAATTATGTAATGACTGCGATCGATATGGGTATCGCTAGTTACTATGTAAATAGGATGCATAATCAGTTATGCAAATTAGCATCCCAGACCTGGATTGCTTTTTCGAAGTCCACTAGAAAAAATAGATTGTGCATAATTATCCAAGTAGATTAAAGATGGGAAGAAGCTTCTGAAAATTATCTTATACGATCGTACACACTGTTATATTCATAATAGATCCTATGAACTTATAATAAACTGTATGATTGATGCGTTAAAATAGTCAAACCGAATAAATTAACAAAATACATTATTCATATCATTGGAGTATCTTTTAAAAATGATATTCAATTATCCATTCAACTAATGCATGTTTTGTGATTGTTATATTTCCCAAGATAGATTCAATTTCATTTCATTGTAGCAGTCTATCTCAGGTTCACATTTCTGGAATTGGAGTTCTTGAATATTTTTTTTCATTTTCAATATTCTGAATGGAAGTTTCAACATCAATAATTGATTAGTTTATCTCGTGTTCCGTCTGTATTCTGTCTTCTGCTTCAACGTGACCAGAGGGAACCTGTTTTCGTGGGTGGACAAGGGAAAGGAATATTTGTTCGGGACCCTACGTGCTCGGTTTACTTTGAAGCGCCGATGCAATTAATTGCTATGGCAAAGAACGGAAATGTGTGTGTTGACTGGTCAACGAATTACGTACTTCTCATCATTATCAATTGTTTGACAGTTTCTTCTTTCGACAGTCATTCAATCTCAATTTTTGTTAATTAAAACGAAGAAGAATATATGGAGCTATTAATGTGTTCTTGAAACTGATACTTTCAGCTCTTGTTAAACAGCATGAACAAAAAAAATACACGAATTCAATTTTGTAAAAACAAATGGAATAGATATATATATATATATATATATATATATACGCGAACACAATTTTTGTTAATTAAAACAAATATAGATATGTACTCTTAACACGTTCTTTAAACAAAACGAATCAAACGCGTACAATTTTCGTATAAAGATGAATCGAAGAAATCGAAAAAGAATACACGATCTCTCTCCCACATCTCCTCAAACAAGCCATCGAAAAGTCCTCGACTTCGCATCGACGTTCGTTCAAACAGACCCCTATACAAACACACTCGTTCCTTTCACCAGTTTTATTCTTCCCGGAAGAATAAAACGAAACGAATTATTTTATCAGTCGGATCAGAGAGCAAACAGAGTCGGGATAATAGAATGGCATCCTCGAAATTCAAAAGAGCCGTGTGGCCATTGTCTCGGAAACGGCGGCCAACACCGAACAAAGCTTATATAAACCAGCACCATACCTGTTGCTGATAGTGCTGATAATCGTTGCTCCCTTTTATAACAGCGTTCACGATGTTGAAGAGACCTGTGGCCAACAACAGCCACGGCAGCCGGCCAGATGACCCATCCGGAACCATCTTTATCCTAATCGTCGCTGAGAGGTACCTGCTGGCCGAACCTGAACAACACGATTTGCTATCTTTTTCCTTTTCTTCTTGGTCTCGCTGGGACTTTTCTTTTCGCTGCTGATTTCTATGCGATCGGCACCGATTTTTTAAACCCGGAGACACTTCGGTAGGACGCGCGTCGAGTTCGAGTCAGGACAAACTGGAGATTGTGTGGCGTCGCGACGCGCGGCGTCCCTCTTATAGTCGCTAGTCCAGCCCGCGATTCGTCCACGCTGCGCATCCCCGAGCGCTCGCCACGATACTAACGACGATAACGCTGATAACCGACGAGTCTTCGAGCCTAAACGCTCGAGGAACGCTCTTCGGGTTCTCAGGTACACCATGGATCTCGATTTTTTCCGAAAACTCGTCCCATTTTGTACAGGAAATCGTTGTTTATGTGTCTAGAAAGTTTGATCACAGAGGATTATCAAATACTCAAGGGGCACACGAGTTTCTTTTGATTTAATAAGCTTGTTGTTTCTAATGATTCATTTGTGAATCTTTTAACAGTGTATTTGTGACATTCTCCTGATTGAAATGAGCTCAAACACGATACAATTGGGATCGTATTTACTTGTTTAATCCATGATATAGTGGAACCTCGATTATGCTAACTAATCGGTGGGATAGGCGAATCGCGTGGATTGAATTAGTGAATGCGATTCGAAGTGTATCGTGCTTGGGCTCGTTTTAATCAGGAAAGTGTGACGAATATGTTAGCGAAGGTGTCGTAGAAAAATAATTGAAAACCACGAAGTTGTTAAATTAATATTGTCTTGGATGAAAGAAAATGAATTTGAAGAAGAGGATGCAGGAGCAGATTCGAATGGAGATAGATCCTGTTTAATATGGATCAATATGCAATTGATGACATCGCTAAGGAAAACAATTGGGCTTTACCATTTCGTTATTCATCCACGAATTTTCAGTGCATTGTCCAGAAGCTTTGTTGTTTCCCGTCTTTCTGGTACACTGAACACGCATTCGAAAACTCTTTCCCTCTATGAATTTTTCTATAGAATTTTTGAAAAATTTAATTTAAATAATAAAAGCGGAGCTTCAGAATTTATGATTAAAATTGGAAATGGAAATTAATTAAAGTTTAATATGTAGAATTCTAAGATCTAAATTGAAGCCGACAGCTGAAGATGCAATTATGGTGAGAAATGGCATGGAGCATTTATACCTAGCTTTCACGAGTGATTCCTGAGCGAATCTAATTTGTTTCTTTAATAATAAAACACCAATTTACTTCTACAAGCAGGTTTCCTCGAAATGAGATTTTGTTATACAATTTTAACGTCAAAGTTGATTCGTTGCACTTGCGATGTAAAGGCCATGAAGGAGCCACGCATTGCATTTTCTTGCATAATAATTCTATTCATTATTGATCACTTTTTGGAGACTGGAACAGCGGAAAATTTGATTTTGTTGACTAAAAGGCATCTTGTGGCAAAAATGGAATAGTGTAGTGAGTATAAGATGATATATAATTGGATGTATCGGTGAGAAGATACTAATTTAGTGACATAACTTTTTTGGTTTTAATGATTTTCTAATGAAATTGTTACTAACATATCCGAGACGTTTTTCTGATTAAAACGAGCCTAAACACGACACGATTTGGATCACATTTATTCCAAATTCCATTATCCGAACTGAACCACTGATTAGTCTGGATAATCGAGGTTCTACTTTATCGCTTTCTAAGTGTATCGTGTTCGTACTCGCTGCAATCAGAAAAATGTGACGAACACGTCGGTAAAAGTTTCACAAAAGAAAAAAATAAGGGAAAACAAAAAAGTTGTACTCGTGGGAAATGAAGTTCTACGAAATTATACCTTATCTGAAGTTGCTGGAAGAGGCTGCAGAATCTGCAGATCTTATCTCGTATTTTGCAAGTCCTTGGCCTTGGTGGAGTTCTACTCCAATATTGATTTTGCAAACATGTGCATCTCGTACGTTCACTCAGCAAAATGCAGGTGATCTATTTGACCAAAATAGGATGCTGATACCGGTGTACTTTTCGCAGTGGGAGGAACGTCATCGAATATCCGGTGTAACTTCCGGTTAACACGATATGTCGATAACGGGCATAGACACATTCACCGGGATCAAGACACGACAACGAATTTCCATTTGATAATCTCACATGTACGATAAGCGCGATTTTTCGTTGGTTAATTAAACAAATGGCGTCGCAGATACAAACAACAGTTACTAGAACGGAAAAACAGTTTTATATTTAGCTGTACACAACGATGAGAAAATCATAATTATACGAACGCAAATAATTATTAAACGTGCTATATACTTAAATAATGAAAATGATAGTTAGCTAAGAAACATTACAAGTAGATTAAAGAAGGTTACACGGTAATGAACAATATAAAATATTAAATAATCCCGAAAAGGGAAGAAGAAAGAACTGTTGTCTAATTACCCACGTTATGAAACGCACGATTAAAAAGGATCAAGGAGGATTCGAGTCGCCCATGTTATTATCTGACATGATAAAAAGAAGGGAAAAATTGTTCTCATTAAGACTGGTTCGCTTCACTTAACTAAATTAACGAGTTCAGAAGCTGGACTCCGTACGAGTACCTGATAAGTTGTCCCTGTAAAACTGATAAGAGTGCTGAGAGTTTCGCAGTTCCAAACGGAAACAATGGAGAGTGACAAGCCAACCACAATGTTCCTGTAAACGACCCCTAACAGTTGCGAACTTTCACTCTGAAACAATAAACAAAGAACGAATTATGAAGCATCTTACAGCATAGCAAAGTGCATACAACGAAATATGTATTATTTTAAATTGTATATAATTAAAAATATACATGCATTCAATTATGATTAAAATCTATGAAAATATATAGACATTTACGGTTTTTTAATATTCCTTAAATAAATCGAATAAAAATTTATGCCGAAAATGGTGCCAAGCATGAACGACCACGTACTTGTGAAAAATGTGGCCGTCGAAGGGTTAAAGATCCCTTAATTTTGATGGTGGGTGTATCTATTTGTTTTTTTTTTCTTTTTGTTATTTGATCGTTCATAGTTCACGCCGCAGAAGACATCTTCCGCAGGAGGTAAATTTATATTGCTGCCCACTATAAGAGAAACGAGACTATCAACGCCATCAAGAAAATAGGGGATGCGCGAATGATTCTTGCCGTTCGGCCCATTAGGCGCCCATAGGCGAGCGGCACGAATTATTTGCGCGACGATCGAACGAGTGACGAATGATTCGTTCCGCTCGAATATGGCCGTCTTATCGGCCGAACGGCAAGAATCAATTAAGCGCGTGGGCATTGACGCGTTTCATACACCCTGTTCCGCACCCTGTGCCCTGAGCTGGATCAATTAAGACCACTGATCGTGATGTTTATCCGAACCAGTAATTGCTATAAGCTGCACCAACGATTGCGGACGCTGTATTTTTGGGGAAAACATCCGCACTTCCGGTTGGTCCTTCCTCTCAATCTGCCCCAGCTAGAGTTAGGAATCATGGATGAACGAATCTGAACGAATCTGAACGAATCTGAACTGTCGCTCCTAGTTTCTGGAAAAATTGTATTGCAAAACGAAAATTGAATTTTTAATTTTGAGAATTTTTTCTGCTTCAGCAGCGAAAGTTATAAAAATGATCTGTGAATTTAAAAATTCTACGAACCCTGCCGAATACAACGATATATTTTTTAATATTTTAATTAAATTAAAAAATGTTTGTACTAGTCGTTGTCGCTGTCACAAGTTATTTTAAGAAATGAAGCTTTAAGAATAAAATTTCGTGGAAGATAACAGTTCGATGTTACCATAATGGTTTTTTAAAGTTTTACCTCGAAATGTACCTTCTCGCGATTTATTACATTGTAGACGTAGTCAGAAGGCTTGAGTGCACATTGCGAGAATTGTTGGAACATTGTTGAAGTCACAAATGTTTCTTTGAAGACTGTGAGCTTTTCTCCTCTAACCTTTTATCTTCTCCTTGTGTTTCAAGATTCCCTTGAATCTGTTGCCTTACGCTTTTCTCCACGAGTAGCTACATTTTAACATCATTTGCTAGGCTAAAACAGAATTCTGTATCAAATTGTGGAGAAATTAATAGTGGTAACAGAACAATAACATTTCAGTTCTTCCTATTCAACTTCATCTATAAATAAAATAATAAACTTTTAATTTATAAATCGAATACTTTTATATTTTATTGGGTTGGCAATAAAGTAATTTCGGTATTTTAAAATGAAATAAAAAAAACCTAATTTTTTAATTCAAGCAATGAGGAGGAGCAAAGGATCATCGAACAAAAAATTAGATTTCATTGCACCTTAAAATACCGAAATTACTTTCTTGCCACAACCCAATATTACTAAACTTCAAATAAATTGGGCACAATTAGTGTTCACTTTCAAGGAATACTCTGGTATTGATAGTAATAATTCTAATTGAGTTACTGAATCTGAAACATGATTGTCCAGTCGTCAGAACACCGGTTTAGAATACAGAGTGCATCTTTCCATCAGGAGCAAAATGGGTGTGGAAGCTAATAAATATTTTAATTGGCCATGAATAAAAATGCCAGAAGCGTGGTTCAACATTTGCGATAAAGTGTCGGTTATACTAAGTGTCCGCACACTTTGCTCTACAAGAATAGACCCGGTGTGCATTCGACGAGACTAGTTGAGTTATTCAGTAGGGTGCTTCTGAATTTTATTAAATCACGTCCAAGAGATTTACGGCGATATTTCAACCGAGGAACTTCCTATGAAGACGACGTGGACCGTTTTGTCTTGTCGGCGATTGTTTGATCAAGTAAAACGTCCCTTTCGTTGGACGATCTCCGAGGATCTAGAGATCGAACGGCTTTGCGGTAAAAACGTTTCGTCCTTCGATTCCGTAAAAAAATAAGCTGCGATACAGACTGTTCGGTGAGAATGAGAAAACGCTAATAAAATGATAGAAGTTATTGAAAATAATTCATTGAACATTGTATTATATTTGAAAACACATATTGAAAATTGAATTTCATATAATAATTGAAATAGAAAATTCATAAATGAAAATGATTTTATATCAATCTTTATCTGCGAAGTTTAATTCAAGGTATTTCTTCAACATGATCGCCCATTCCGTTTCCACTGACTCGCAGTCTGTATCATCGCAGCTGTCTGACCATAGGCTGTTACATACTACTGATTCCCTTCGAAGTCTCTGCTGGTATGCATAAGTAAAACGAAACATGAATTTATAGTTTCCCAATGCGCACCAGTCTTAAATATCAATTTTTATTGCAGTAGCCTTCTAGATAAATAAACTTTACAAAATAATCTAAATTAATAGCACACATGCTTCTTAAAAGTAAAAATAAAAACGTGCGTAGTTGCTGTACACAATATTTGAGACTGTCAGAATAACAATTTTCCGAGTGGAGCTCCGTTTCGGTATGTGAAGAAAAATGATAAAAATGTGATTTGAGGGACGTTGTAAAGCATTCCAAGAATCTCAGGACAATTCTGAGCAACGTAATGCATTTTTCCACCATCTGAGTACATCTTAAACCTAGTTCTTACATAATAAATTTATTCTTCGCACTAAATAAAAGATCGCTCTTGCACAGGATTTCTGGGAGAAGGGAAATGAGACTCGGAGGAGCCAGCAGAAAAATTCATGCTACTATCAAGTGTAACCATATTGTTTAATGCTCCGCAGAGGGCTCTTCCGTGTTCTCTTCCTCTTTTCTTTCCAACGATCGCTGGATTCGCCGTTTGTGTAAAAAGGTACAATCTGTTTTACATACTTTAAAATACTTTTACATAATTTCCAGCACCGTTGGAAGAAACGTGGGCGTTCGAGAGGGCAATTTAACATTTTCATCGTTAAACTGCGACCATTAGCAAATTTATAAATAAAAGAAACACAGATCGTTTGCATTCGTTTCATAAAAATGTAAATGAAGTTAATGAAACAAATCGATAGAAGAATTCGATTGATTTAGCAAACAATTTTCGGTTCCAACAAGACAGTTTAGTGACCAGAAACATTAAGGACGATAATGTATCGGGAAATGTATTTGATCCACGTTTGAATTTGGTTCTATATGGCTTCTGTCGTGCCAACCATGCTCTACAGGAGCATGATATAATCCATAATTGACGCCGTTCGTTGCTATTTTTTTCAAGCCCTGTATGCTGGAGAGTATCAGCGCCATTTTGGCTAAAAGTAACGCTTTGCCACCGAGCACTGCCAAGAATTGAAAACCCATTGGGATGAGGATGGAACCCATCAACACGAACCCCATCATTAGCAGGGGCACCATTTGGTTGTACCTGCGCCTGTTACGCCGCCTGCGGCCTGCAAACATCATAATATTATTAACAAATACTTCTGTCTTGTTCCAAGTACAATATCTCATTTTATAAAAATTGGGCATTTCACGAGAATCGCCATTATAAATTGAGAATCGGAAAGGAGTAGGGTCTTGCGTGTTCAAAGCCAACCTTCGAATATACTATTATTCACTTCTGGCTTGGAACTGTTCAACGAGGAAGCTGCGACGCTGGTGAGGTGGTCGACGTCCACTTTGAAAACATGGGTGCGTAAAACGCGTAATAGCCGTTTTACGATTATTGCTGTCCAGTCTGATTCATCGTGTGGCTCGCTGCAACAGAAACGTTTCACTGTGTCAATAAAATGGCCCGGAAGAATATGAACAATCAAATTTATTATACAGCAGAACAACCTAGTACTGGGATTCAGCTAAAATTTATTAAAATCGGCAAACCGATGGCTACCGGCGTCTAATTTTTATTTTGATATCTGAACTGCAAGTTCTGAGATAAAGAATGTAAAATTGGTAACAAAAACGGCACGAGGTGCAATTGATCAGGTACCATTTCCGAAGCTGCTTTATTCGCAAGTTTAGCAGTGATTTCGACGATTTTAATAAAACGTCATCCCACCAGGAATCAACTGATGGATCATTTAAGATGGCTTTTCTACGAGGAGACACTATAACGCGGATTCCTTGCAACGAGCGATCGCGTGACTTGAAATTCGTCTGCAGTCAAACGCTCGGAGCGTTCCATTAAAGTTCCGATATTTTTCCTGTTCGCATGAAATAGAGCGAGACGAAGCCGCAACTGATCGTACTGTTATCGATAGCCGTGGTATCTGCGTGCAAGCTCCTTCGTAGCCTAAAATACTTCCGTGGAAAGATACAATTGAAATTGTACGCATAGCAACTTTTTTAGCAGAGAATTGACGAGGAGACCGGGAGAGTTTATTTCCAATTAGGTTCGGATTAAGAGACTAGCATAGATCAAACTATGTTTGGGATAGGTCTTATTGTAGGTCTCAAGCAGATCGATAAACCTTGTGGTGGATTATCTCCGAGATGCTAAGCTAGCTGAATTTGCTAATTAGAGTTGCAATTAAAGATTGTTTTTTTATTCAATGACTTCGACCAGAGTTCGGTTTCTTTCGTTCTCGATCTTCTCTGGTCATCGTTCAAGCTGCGCCGACAACATACCAAATTAGCCCGAGGATGTAGCCCTTAGTTAAGTCTGATTTAAATAAATTAAGTAAAGTAGTTTTAATCTGGATTACGTCGAGAGAGCAGTACTAATGCCAACGTAAATGGAGTTCAGTTTAACCCTCTCGACAGCTGAGGTTTCTCAGGCGTTCATAGGCGGCGATGCTGCGATCCATTCTCATCAATTTTTGATTCTCGTTCACGCCTGATCGAGACAACCGTCGACTTTGGTTAATCAATGGAAATTGATCTTTTACATAATTGAACAGTTGACGATACTTGGGGCTACTACAGCTACTTATACCCGTCGATCTTTCCGAATATATCTGTGGTTCTAAGGAAGAACGCCGCATGTCGCATACTTTAATTTTCGAGAGATATATTGCCGTTTAAAGTTTTGAATACTAATTCTTTCAGATTGGACTATATTAGTCAAATTGCATTATTTTCTGAGCCTTTCGAATTTGTTTTCATGACTTTTTTCTGGTGAATACGTAAACCCTATACTGTGAAACTGTGGTGGTTGGGAACCCACCTTAAACTGTAGCTCCCGTCGCGTAGAAGAAGCGACGTAAAACAATCAAACAAAAAGGGTATACATTACGTACGCGTAGAGGAAATGCACCAGAAACAAGCAGTAACGTGTATCAGAAGAATTAAATTGCGAGAATCGCGTTGAATCCCCATCCTTCTATACTGTGAAGCTCAATTAATGCATAAACTCAAATTTTTTGAAACTTCCTTCCATCCACAGATACAGAAATGAACCACGTATCGTGACCAGTAGAGATTACTCTGTTATCAGCAGTCCGATCGAAAATGTTTTTATCAGGTATAGCGTGGTTTCAAGAGAGCTTTCACGCGATAATAACAAATTTTTCGTCAACTCTTTCTCCCCATGATTTTTCAAGGTCACCTTCAATTTTCTGCAAATTCGCCTACATTTTTTTACGCCTATTTGTTACAGGAATTTAAGACGAATTCGGTAAGTATCATGACATAAAAAAATTGCAAAAAAAAATGCAAAAAATTGCTTTTTTAATTGTTTTTCCAAAAGATTTGCTATAATCACGTGAAAGCTCTCTTGATACCATGCTATACCTGATAAAAACATTTTCGATCGAACTGCTAATAACAGAGTAATCTCTACTGGTCACGATTCGTGGTTCACCCGGTATATCTCTTAAAGAAACACTTGGCCCATATAGATCCGGTTACTGCGTCGGCTTATAAAGCCGTAAAAATTGAATGAACAATCCGCTCAAGATTAATTTGAGACTTACCTGTCCGCAGGTTTCTCTCTCGTCGAATTCGACCTGTCGCCATCAAACCGCACCAGGTCCAATCCATCAACCAGCGGAATAACATCATTAGCAAGCAACAGATCCAATGCAGCAAGCGCTCGCTCCTGCACACATTTCCTGTACTTCTCAAAGAAATCCTCCTGACCAGGATTGCTCCAGGACTCGTAAGGGCAATCCTTGAACACTGTACCCAAACTGTGGTACCATCTCGTCTTCCCATCGACATCGGCTTGGTCAGCATGACCAAGTGCAATGGGCACGAGGGCGAACACATAAAATCGAGTCTGCATTGAAAGAAACATGGGTCCTTCCTCGCTTGAAAGGTGTCGAAATCCTTAGGCTGTGTAAATTCCTCGAATTCTAGTTGAGTCACGACAGATTTGCTCTATCGTCAACATGTGTCGCTTTCTGTCCAGACGGCGGTTCCATTAATGATTTTTGTGCTGATCGAAGGATTGATTAATTAATTCGAGTCCACCGTACAGGTGGCATCAACGATCTGGAGATCTTTGAAATTTTTCTTGATATTCTTCTGGGACCTTGTTCTTCACTGTTTCGTACGATGATGATCGGTTGAGCTTAAGTAGAGTCCAGAATTGGTAACTAGAGTTGATAGAGAGCTCGGTTAACTTGGCCTTTTTGAAACACAAACGCATCAGTTGGAGGACGTCTTTCTTAGGAGGGTTTAGGTGCACTGTAAACCTGCAGGCCTGAGTAGTTGAAGATTTATACGCACAGGAAATAGGCTAGGACGCCGCTTAGATGGTGATTACGATTCATCAAGGTAGCGGTCAAAAGGCGGCGCTTTTTATGCTCTAGCAACCCTGGACTGCAAATCATCGATGAGCTGCAGGGCTGCATGACGGCGCCTTTATGACTGCGATTGAACATGCTATCTTGAAATCGTTACAAATTGTAAGAAACAGAAACTGTTAACGAAATCCGACTAGGATTCCACTTGAAAGTGCGATCCTATGATAATTATAGAGGGGCTAAACGACTTTAGTTTTTCTGCCGAGCTAGATATGTAACGAAAATTTTGAAAAAATTGCGTTTCATCTGAATTACGAAACAAAATAATAAAACTTACTTTTTACAATTTTTTTGTTTCAGCTTGTAATGAAAATTTAAAAAATGTGTTTTGTAGATTATTCATATACTTGTGTTATGCTGAAAATTTCATCGAAACTGATTAATTGGTTTATGAGTTGTAAGTGATTAAATATAAACATACATTAATAGTCTCACTAGAACAGTAATATGACACTATTAATTTTTATGTTTTACTAATTCTTTAAACAGTAAAAACTATTAAAATTGCAAACCCTTCAGATCTTCTAAAGCGTAATTTCTCATCTACCACTACTAGAATAAACGAAGACCATTAGATCCAAAACAAATTTCGCGATTTCCGTGCAGCAAGATTCTCGAAGCCTCGTAACGAATTGACCCCGCGGTATCACTATAATTTTCTTTTCAAACGGTTCCCCGCAGGTGCACCTCGCTCTTCCTGCTCGTAAATGAACAGTTTAAGGCAACAATCGTGTACTGCAAAATCATACTCGGCCGGAAATTACAGTACGCCATCCATCATGTCACAGATCTACAAGTTTGCGGTACATCTTCGAAGAACCAGACGTCGTCACACACACGCACACACACAGTCGGACAAACGCAAAAAGAGTGGGGAGTGGAAGGAGAAGATCAATTTGCAGGTTCACCCTGACAAAGAAAAACAGAATTTGTTCTTTTTAATAAATCGATAATTCAAAACTTTATTATATTGATACTGTGTAATAATATAACAACGCAGTTTTCGTCCATCGTATGAAATACGGTTTTCCGATCGCATACTTCGTTCGAATCTCATAATTGCCGACTAAACGGAAACGCTAACCGCTAAAGAAGCAAGTAATAAAATCTCTCGAACTATAACTGTATACCATCCTAATCCGTGAACCGAATATCACATGCTGATTGATAACAATTCATTGCGTAATGCTCAGAACTAGGCGTACTGTAAACAATCATACGGTGAAATTGATGTTGCACGAGTTAAAACGTAATCGCACAAGTTTGACAACGTCGTGTCTAACAGTCAACAGTCTACGTTGCGATGAGACGGGTCCGAAACCCCTCTCTCATTATCCTAATTCAAGTACCATCTCCTTAAAACTGTAGACATATATTGTATAGCATTTAAAACTATGCTGTCCGATATCAACTGTGGAAGCGAACAAACTTCTCTATTCTATCACACCGCTTTACAGAGCTTCCGTTACTTAGCTTACACAAAAGACAGAAGCATTCGAAGGACCCAACTCCAGGACAGCATTAATTCCGAACAATCAAAGGATCACGATTAACTAAATGAAAAATAGAGCTAAGAAGAACGCGAAGGGCAGTATAGTCGTTCGTTGATCCTCCAATTATCCCGTATAATGTATAACATGATTAAAATTGTTAACCGGTCGAAACCTCCTGATGTACCACTGGACGAGCTCGCCCGATACATCTTCCTAAAACACTATGCAGGATGTCCCAAAAATGTTGTGCTTTCTTCAAAGCCGTGGGGAACATCAGCAAAGGAAAAAGTTACCTACTTCAAGTACAACATTTTTCAAACACCGCGTAGCTCTATACTACCGTACTCCCTTATAGAAGACCGCTGTGCGCGTCAAACTGTCGAAAATATTACATAAAAAAATAAATGATAGACCGTTTTGGTCAACGTGTTCGTGGATCAGCCTGTCCGCGCGCTCCGCTTAATTACTGTAAAAACATGTTCAGTCTTTCAACATACGTTTGGACCGTGCAACAAACCGGCTTATGTTTTACAAACATACGAATTGTAGCTACATATAGAATAATTGTCTTCCGGTATGGTGTCGCGTTCTTCGTGACTGCTCCCTTCGGCGGACTTCATTCCTTTCAGGCGATACTTGTTCCGAGGCATACCGGCGACGATGCACAGTTCCAGTAAAGCCCACTCTTCTATAGATCCCAGGGAGCCTTCCTCGCTAAGAGAGCTCACCGAACTGTGCCCTGAAGGCGCCACGTTGGACCTCGTGGTGCCGCGACAAACCTCTTCATCGTCGTTATCGGCTCCATTGGAAACAGGGGACCTGCAATTGGGTACTTGATGGCGCGAGGACCCGTTCTCCTGGTCCACTGGAGGCTTCCTGCAAGAATTCAATGGACCCTTCTCGCAGATATTCATCCCACCATTTCTTATGGTTCGCCTGATCTCGGACATCTTGGCAGCGTGAGACGCCGAAGAAGGTCCACTGATCATGGACGCCGGTGCGTCGTTTTCGTGGTTTTTGTGAACCGGCGTCTGTGTCTGCGCTGTGGCAGTTCTGGCAGTCGAGTAGTGTTTATTTACACAGGACAACCCGCTGGGAGCCAGCCTGGCTTTGTGATACTGCTCCGATGGCTTCTTCGAAATCAGGGAAGAGTTCGACGAAGCAGAAGCGTTCACCGCCTAGAAATGAAAAGGATGACAATGCTGTTTCAGAGCTGCACCAGTGACTTTCCGTTACCTTCGGCATGCCAGATTTAATACACTGGGCCAACATGATGTCCTCTTCCTCCTCTGAAAGGCTTAAGTTATCTTCAAACGTTGTTCGTACTTTGGGCTGATGTTTGATTCGGTTTGTGTACTCTCGTTGCCTGTACGATGTGGAAGACGGCTTTCTCAGGATGCTTGCTTTCGCTTTCTCTACAGCTGATGGCAACTGTTGTCCCATTAGCGTGGAAATGTTTGATCTTACCTAATGTACACAGTCTCGTTAATATTCGTGGAAATGAATAGGCCAATAAAACAAAGAGACGAACCTTCGGCATTGCTGATCTTATGCACTCGCTCAGGATCGCTTCGTCGTCTGAATGATTGGGACTTTCATCTGAGAGATCGTTACCATGCTGCAGAGTCGCGCGACACAGAGATTTACCAATGATAGGGTTCTTGTTACCACTTTCCACTGGAGACGAGGATGGCGTGCCGCATATGTTGAATTTCTGCGTCAACGTCTCTGCCTTTTGAGCGAAGGAAATCGAGCAGGAAGGTGGCGGTGTGATCTGTCGAACCTACAAATTAAAATAGACACATTTAACGCAATGTAACTTCTGAAATTACTTTCAGGGACATATTGAAATGAATTTGGTGCTTTATCCGAATTCGAGAAAAAATATATTGAGCATTCTATTTATTAATTACCTTTGGTATTCCCGACTGGATACACTCGTCGAGCATCTTCTCATCCTCTCCGGAGAGATTAGAACTTTCATCAGAGAGGTCATTCCTATGACACTCCACTTCATTGGAGAGTTTATCCTCTTCGGTCCTCTCAACATCTTCTTGGACACTTGGCATCGATAATGCAGAAAGATTTGACTGCGAACCTACAGGGGAGATGTCCGCTGGTGTATCTTCAGTACAATAAACGTGCACAGTGTCCGGCGATGCAACCACCTCTATGTTATTCTTATTTGCTTTGGCAGTCGCAGCTGGGGTGTCTACATTGGTCACAGGAACTCGAGGCTCCAGTCTGTTTATAACAGCAGGTCTCTGGCAGCGTGCTAGCATGTTCGATGATTCGGATTGTATTGATTTCTGGGCAGTAGATGTTTTGAAAGATTGTCTGTACCTGTGACATATTCGGCATTAGAGAAACCTATTAGGTCTAAAAGGTTGCGGTTGTTAGTACAGTAAAAGCTCCTTTACTGTCCAACAGCGATCGTATAGGGACACTATTTTTTTATCTTTATTTGTAATTTTTTTATTTGTAGACTGCGTCTAGACTTCAGTAGAGAACCGAACATAAGGAAGGACAGCATGACAGTGGAGGGGGTAGGCACCGAACAGTGATCGTTCTGGCGACCCTGGACAGTAAAGGAGCTTTTACTGTACTTCCTATTTGTACTGGGAGTGCTCCGAGCTGGGTAGCTTGGCTGATTATCTTACTACAGCCTAATAGTGTTTTTAATAAGTATACATACTGCAGATTTTATATATATGCAATTATAAAACTATAAAGACATTAGAAGAATTGAATGATGTTTGTATACTATTTCCGACTTGCTAAAAGTATTAAAAGTGGAAATGCGTGTCTATTTAACTTCTGTTTCTTATACTTGACATGGAAAATTTTTATTTAGCATAAAGATCCGCAGTCTATTAATAAAATACTACCTATTGTTTTGTATGCCCATGCTGATGCAAGCAGCCAACATATCTTCGTCATCCTCGTCGCCATCGCTGACTTGCTCCTGATCTTTCTCTACTTCCGCCTTGGCAGTCTTTTCTTTGCATAAATCTTCTTTTGGGCTATCGTTAATGTCGTTCGAGACTTCTTTTATCTCTGACAATGCTTTCGAACTGTTGGGAATTTTCACGTCATCGTCAATCGTGAGGGAGCTGAGACTGGTAGCCGTGGAGAATTCAATCGGCGTGGACTCTTCTTTGAAAGTAGCGATATCATCTTCGAAGACGCTCGTACGCGGAGCATGGCACTTTGAGTACGCTGAAAACGACTTTCGTTTAGAGAACTACATAAAGCGATTGCCCGTTGAGTATTTACACAAACTGAAATCCGTATAACTATTGTTATATTGGCTACTACTATTCCTTTTACTGACAATCAATAGCATTGCATACATAAATGTCGAACGGACGGTCTTACTGCTTCTTCTGGTATTTTGCTTATGAAATCCGTACATTGACTCTTATGATTGCGTGGACTAGGAGGTATAGTTTGTGTCGGTGAGTCTGGCAGTTCACTCGGAGAAACAACGCCGCTAGTCCTACGACTATTAGAACCAATAATTCATTAAGAAATTCTCTTCATTAAAGATAAAGTGTTAAAATCGATCAATTTTGTGAGATGATATATTACCTAAAGTCGCTGACAATGGAACTGCGATCATCGTGAATAGAATGCTGTTCAAAACCGCTCAAAGACCCAAGAGAACTACAGCGTGAGAACATTAGAGGAGTCTGCTCTGCGTAAAAATCCTGCCTGCTGAAAGTCACCATTTTTCCTGAAACAAGCAGCATGCTTCAAAATATTACACGAAGGATATTAAATAATAAATAATTTAACAAACCTTCTTTATCCACAACTCTAGAATTACTTTTCCCTTCTGTCGGGCTATCAGATTCGTTCGATATACGTAATTCGTTAACTGTAGCTGTAGCTCCGTTGCGATCTGCTTTCAGACGCAAATCGGACATGGAAGTCGCAGTCGAAAAATTAAACGGTGTCTCGTATGGAGTTCCTTCTGTACAGTAAGTCTTAACTGTGTCTTCTTGCACGCTGCCTGGAAAGTACTCTGGGTTTTGTTTCTCGTCATCGTCCGTGTCGTCTTCAGCATACCTCAGACTATAATCCGTAGGCTGATCTAAATCGGTCTCAGCATAATCTCCAAAAAGGTCTACCTTGGAATTACGCTCCCCGTATTCCTTCTTACAGGCTCTGCCATCTCTAGACGAACTCTCGATCGGGTGTTCATGGCCAGCTGCTTTCCTCTCGTTGTATTTTTTGCTGTAATCGACCAACTGCTCGGCTGCATCCTCCTCGTACCTTCTCCCAGTACTTTTCTCCATAGTGATCAGTTTATTAACACTTTATTTACCAGAAACCTAAAACAGGATTCTCGATTAATGTTTTATACCAACAACAATCTCACATTCTTATAAATAATGATCCAAAAAAAAAATCATTAGATCATGTTACTGGGATAAAGGATCGAAATTCTTTGCTGTCGAAAAATTGATTCAGCAGTTCTCAGGTGTGAATCGTAATGTTAAGATATGTTAAATATCTACCAGTGGCTATTGTGTTAAAATTGTCGCACCGTTTTGGAGTAATTGGAGTTCCTCCTTCAGTTTCTCAGTCGCGGATCAGTACCAATCGATCGGGGAAAAAACCAGACACAAGAGTGTACGAGTGTCTCCCTCCCAAACAGGTTAATAATCAATTACAGACATCATCCTTGGCGACCCTCGCGTCAACAGTAATTATCTCGCCTGGTGGTGAACAGAGGTTGACCGCAGGGAACGCAGGGTCGACATCCTGCCGCACTAACCACTACCAGTTAGTTAGGGAGTCTCGGACTCCCGAGTTTGCCGCTAGATGGCTGCCAACCGCAGGCAACGACCCAATTCTCGCAAGCTCTCGAAACCACTGATATATCAGTGCTCGAAACACAAAAATTTATTCCCATCAACCCCTTTGCGTTTAGGGGGTAAGAAGGTCGCTGTTTTTAGTATTCAAAAACTCTAGATAAAAGATCAATGTAGGCCGCAATCGCCCTCACAAGTCCTATTTTTACGTTTACGAGGCGTAATTTGCATTATTCGACAGCATGTAGTTGTCGCAGCTTTATGAAAATATAGCTATATACATGCGCAGCTTTATGCTTCCAAATAATGCAAATTACGCATCGTAAACGTAAAAACAGCACTTCTGAGGGCAATTGCGAAATGAGAGACTACCCCTTAAAAATCCAGATATATTCAAAAATACCGAAATCTTTTAAAACCCCCTGAATTAATGCTATTTCTTGATCATTCTACAGGTTAAACAAAGAACAAACTACAATTACTTGAAAAGTAACGTGGGAAAGTGATTCCACTCGTTTATTAATACTCCTGAATCTGGTAAATTGGAATTTAGAGAAACATTCTTATAGTCATTATAAATGGAATAGTCGCAGGCTTATTTTATTGGTTTTTCTCTTATGGTTATACTCCACATGCATAATTTAACCTCGTCCTCTTCCTGCTTGGGATCCTCCTGGTTGATTTTGTTGGTTGAGCCAAGGTGCTGAGCCTGTGCCTCTACCTCTTTGGTTTTGTCCTCTGCCTCCTCTGCCACGAGCTGAACAGAGTAATAACATTATTAGAGATAAAGCTAAGTGATTATTATAAAAGTACTGTACAAAATAATTTTATATACATTTAGTAGAGAGAGAGAGAGAGAGTAAAAAGTATTGTTTGTCCATGAGAAGTCACTAGTCAAGCAATTTGGAAAATTGCAAAGTACTTGTAATGAAAAATAGAGATATTAGATAGCAGGGCATAGATGCCTACAAGTTTCTGCATGCGTCTTCTCATGGGCAAACAAATAATTGTCTATCTAAATAGAGCACTCGTCACAACATTATATGAGATACAATTGCGCTGTTAATAAAAATAGGATAATATACTTCAAAAGACAGATTTATGAGAAAGAAAGGGTTAATGCGAAGGTATTAGAATTATAGAATTCAATGAGCACAGACCTTGAGCACGTAAAATAGCAGACTTTCCTCTGCCGGCGGTTCCGGAGCCTTTCCCGCCCGGTCTTTTGAACATCGGCGCATTCTTCAGCATATCTGGCAATATGAGAAACCTCATTTTCGATCCTCTAATATAAACATTTTCTAGCTGCGCTTCACGTCCGTCCCTATAAGTTACCGTGATATTTTGCATCTGACAGTTCATATTGTCCTCGGCTTCGATCAATTTGCCCCGGAACACCTCGCCAGTGTTTGTCTCACAGGTTATGGTATGACCTTCCGCTTCATGGAGTACTTTTATCGGTACTCCGATCGACATTGTGGCAATTTCGAATCGTTTTGTCGATTCTCACGAACGAAATTCAACTTAATCAGCTTGCGATCTGCTCTTTTTCCTTCCAGAGACTCTCCAATATCCAAGTTCTTTACGCACTATAACCTATAACCTCGCTTTTCCCGTGGCTCGAAACGTTTACAACGTTCCCTTGCGGCTAGTGCTCAACGAAATGGAGAGGATGTCGTTGATCACGTGATCAAGATTCAATTTCAAAAAAGGAAAAGCGCGCGAACAAGCGACGCTCTCGTGTTCGTCCGCCGAGTTTGATTCGATTTAATAATAATAATAATAATAATAATAATAATAATTCAACTCGACTGACACAAAGAACTCGTTCTATATCGAAATAACCATTTATTTATTGGCTGTCAAACGAAAAAAAGTAATGTCGAAATGCTTTTTTCCAAGTGAGACTCGTTTACAGAACTACGTACCGGTCACAGCGTCTTCTAGGGCGATAAATTTATATATATTTTCTTTTTAAATATACATAAATATAGTCCACTATAGTTATAAACGTTAAGAACCATCGGCGGAAATGTTTGTATACGATCAGATAAAGAGATTCGTAGCAGTTCGTCGAGAAGATGCCATTTGGAAAATAATAAAAATATATAAGGAGCCAAGAGATTAGAAGGGGTGGAGGAAAGGGGATGTAGAAATACATACAGTAAAGAGTTCTCGTAAAGCTATATCCGAACCTAAAGTGCTTAAAGCGTTTCAGAAATTGTTAAATCGTAATGACGTTAATATATAGAAATTCATATATACACGTAGCTGCGGGTGTATATTGTATTACATATATATTAAACTCGACGTTACTCTTTAATCGCTTAAACATACTAATATCAATTGTAATAATTACAAGCATCGTTACGTCCTTATATAGTCAGCCGAGCACGATTTCAATTTCAACACCTGTCTCTTGAACGTAATTTTCCCCCTCCATTCACACCATCGTTCATTCCCTCATTGCTTTATTGTTTTCCAATCTTCCTATTCACTCACTCATTTTCTCTCTCTCTCTCTCTCTCGCTCTCGCTTGCTCTCTTTCTCTCACACTTTTACTCCAGCTTTCTCTCTGTGGCGTAGCTTTGCTCTGTCACTCTCTTTCATTAGGTAAAACGGTACAATAATACCCCTAAAGGTGTATACTATTGGTACGAATTGTTAGCCTTGTGTAACTGGCTAAAATAATCAACTTATCAGAGATAGTTCAGCTCAAATATATTCCTTAATGTCAACATAAAATTAACAACTAAAACTAAACTATTGAAAATTTGGCGCACAGACTAATTCAAAAAACTATTCAGCCAATTTCGTTGAAACTTTATAACATTGAACAATGATCGATAACCATATTTTTCAATTAAGCAACTAACCGATACAATCTTGTATTATTTTTAAAAATAGATTCAATATAATCTTGATCTCCTTCTGTCGAAAAATAAATTTCAAAAAAATAGGTTGGATAGTTTTCTTCATCAAGAAAGATGTTACACGAGACTTTCACCCTCGGAGGGGTTCGAGAACGCGACTTTGAAGCAAGCGAGATAGAATGGCTCGTCCAAGAATAAAAATTGAATTTTCCTTTTTTTAGAAAGTTCGAGTACGTATATATATATATATATATTTGAAAATATATAGAGCGGAAAAATAGAAGCGATTGATCGTGTTCTCTGTACAGGAAACGTGCGGTGGCGCTAGTCGAGATTAATTTATCAAAAATAAAAAATTGAAACTTCCTTTTTCACTGATGGAAGAGACATTCTCGTGGGCTCTCGCTTCGAGCTCTCGTAGCTTTTTGAATAATCCGTTTTGTTGAGGTGGGGGGCATCGGTGTACAAGTTTCGGGGTATTACCGTACCCCGATGAGACGCATTACATTTTAGAAAAATATGCTATGCCTAAAATAGGATGAGAGCTTGAAGGCAACCGTACTCTTTTTTTTTCCCCGTCGATATTGCGTGACAATCTTGGCGTGTGCGTACCTCCTCTCCATCATCCTCGACACTCTTCTCTCTCGGAAAAAAAACAAAAAATCACTTGTTTCATTGTCTTTTTTCTTTTTTGTTCTCGCCGCAACGAAACGATAACAACAACAACAGCAACAACAACAACCGGCATGCAAGCGTGATGGGGTTGGGAGGAGAAGGGGCGAGACTTTTCCATAGCCGTCAGGATCTCTCAATTTCCAATAAAACGATCGAACACAAAAACGAAAGAAAGAAAGTAGAAGAGTAAATAGTAATAATAGAACGTCAAATAACAATCGTATGATTTCAATAAACATGGTATATAGTTATTGTTAATATACAACATGGCATTGCGTGAAGGACGACGGAAACGGTCCCCAGTCATATTTATTTGGAAGTACAAAATGTTCTCCGCAGCCTTGACTCTATGTCCGCTTAAATTACAATGCTTAATCTGAACGTTTTCGAACAGAAAAAAATATATATATATTTATTTATATTTATAATTATAAACAAAAAAAGAAAAGAGGAAATGGGACCACGACGTCATGTGCGTGATCCCAAAGTAGTAGTTTCATAGTGTGTACGTAGTACGTAAGATGATGTGAAAAGCGTTCAACAATGTCAAATATCCTCGTAGTTCTATTGAAACAATACGATTTTTATTTATAACATTTCTTCGCACGACGATTATTACAAAAAGTTGAAAAACTGTGACGACCGATAAGTCTCACTCTCTGTACACACATAATATTGTCCCACAAACGTTTAATCGCGTCAAAGTGTTTCTGTTTCAGAGTCACGGCAAAATGGATACGCGAGTCATCATAACGCCGGGCACGACCGAAGTCATTTGTCATTACGAAACTTCGAACTTCTCGCTGGCTGTTTCTTTTTTGTCCCCCATTATTTCCCTTTTTCTTTCTTTTCTTTTTTTACTTGTCTATCTCTCTCTCTCTCTCTCTCTCTCTCTCTCGCTCTCGCTCTCTCCGACGGATAATGTACAATTTTCACTAAAGAAAAAAAATATATATATTTATATAATATATATATTATTTATATATATAGAGGAGCATCGATAACGTGTGATACTGAAATAAGAACGATTTACTTTATTCTATAACGTAATTCGATACAGTACTTTTTTCTTTTGTGTTTCATCAGAGACTTCTCGTTTTACTCTTTTTTTGTTAATTGTCGCTATCGGCTGTCACACGCAAGTTCAAAAGGGCGAAGGATCGATATACTCGTTTAAAAAATAATAATAATATTAATAATAATAATAATAATAATAAAGAAAGAAAGAAAACGCAAGTATTTCTTGAAGACAGCGAAAAACGTGCGATGATATACGATTTTTCGGCGCGGTGTTTTTCGTCTCTCTCTTTCTCTCCTTTTTTACACACCCTCTCTCGCTCTCTGTGTCTCTCTGTCTTTCTTTTCCCTTTCTCTCCCACTCTCTCTCTCTCTCGCTTGCTTTCTCTCTCTCCATTAAAGATTTGCTAAAGGCCCAGTGACGACTATCGGATTTTCTATTCACACCGTTTCTAACGAAGAAAGCAGTATATTGATTTTGTCCCTTGTCGAAAAAGGCCGAAAGAAAAATATGAAAACGAAAAGTACACATTAGCAACCACAAAGCGGTTTCGTTGCACGCTTCGCACGAGACTTCTCCCCTTGTTCGTTTAATTTTTCTTTCTCCACGCTCCCTCTCCCTCTCTCTCTCTCTCTCTCTCTCTCTCTCTCTCTCTCTCTTGTTCTCTCAACAGAAATGACTCGTGAAAACTCAAAACAACCTAACCGCGGCAACTGCACACGCACGCACACACACGCACACGCATTCTTTCATATTCTCTTTCTCTCACGTGTTTTTTTTTTCTCTACGAGCCCTAATTAAAAAGTTTTCGGACACGCTGGGCGAAAACTGAAACTGTGTATATTGCAACACGGAAGAAAATGGTTAAAAAACAGACGGAGAAATATGTCTCAATTATCTCGAAGAAAAAGTAATAATCGCTCTAATGTGGAGGGCGATAGTCGTCCCTTCGTCGAGGGGCCTCTCTCTTTTAAACATTTTTCTCGGGCTGGCCGTTTTCTTTTTTTTTAAGACGTTTGATCGTGTCTTCAGTTTGCACGTGGTACAAGCGAAACTAGCACCAATATTATTCTCTCTCTCTCTCGCTCTCTCTCTCTTTCATCCTTTCATTCTCTCTGTGTCTCTGGCGCGCACACTTCTAAACGTACGATTATACACGTAAGAAGGGAAAAAAGAAGAAGAATCGAGAAAACCGATTCGGTTCAACAACACAGCTCCGATTCGAACTGATCCACTACTGAAACCGTTTTTAGTAAATATACAGAGAACAAGGTACTTCACCTTTGTTTAGTTTTTCCCATTCGTTTAGCGGAGATTCGTGAACACGGCGTAAATAATGATTTGCAATATAGTTTGAAACATATTTAATGAGGAATAATGCTGGTTATATTCACGTGAAATTGGACATAAACACACAGTACTACTTATAGTTCATTGCATTATTTATGAATCAATAGACTAATATACTTAATAATTATTAGACTAATCGTTAACCTAGGATTGTGATCACCCATCAACGTCAGCCACTACCTAAGCAACATTCCCTTTTTTATTATTTTTTTAAACTTTTGTAAGTTTTGATATTTTACGAAACCAAACAGAAATGGTATTTATATAAAATTTTTGTTCTGCTTTCACGACTCAAAAAACCGCAACTCCCGATGAGACGTCTCGGACAGACTGACCGCACCAAGAATTCGTGAGGTTTATTCAGTTTGAAAACAAACATTTTTATTCCTTTCTCTCACTCTCACACTCTCACTTTCTCTCTCTCTCTCTCTCTCTCTCTCTCTCTCTCTCTCTCTCTCTCTCGTTTGCTCGCTCACTCTCCTTCCCCTATATCTCGCTTTCGTCTCGTATGTGAATTTTGCGTTTAAGTAAATTAATAAACATAATATAGAATAATAATAAACCGTAATAGTTGTACATAATAATAGGTAATAGTAGTGTAGTAAGCTGGCAGCAGTTAGAACCAAATATATTCTCGATTAAAACTCTCGATAAGATGACAAACTGACATGGCACTGGCATCCGATTTTTTCGAAGCATTCGTACACGCGACGGCACGCACTCTAAATATTCATTTGTTCTATCATCTTTTTCTTAAACTCGTTTCGTAATCTGTTTCTTCGAAAATTTCAATTATTTCCTCGTTTCCCTAACCGCGTATATATATATACCGTGTGTTACAAACCAATTTTACTACTCACTCTCTCCCTTTCCTCTCTCTCTCTCTCTCTCTCTCTCTCTCTCGCTCTTTCTCTCATATGTGTTGCTATCTTGCTCGTTTCCTTGTATTCTCACGCTAATTCATCTTTCTCTCGACGTCTCACACACACACACACACGCACACGTATTTCCGCATCTCTCTCTTTCGTACATGAACTCGCATTCACCCGTTTCGCCCCTCGACGTGCAATCAGCTGCCAGATAATTTATCTCGTTTTCTCCGTTTTATATTCTGTTTGTTTATATAGTTATATAACCATTTTCCCAACGACTACGCACTAAATAGTTCAAATTTTTTGCACTTTTTCACCAACAACAACTGGATTGTTGCGCCGAATTTCTTGAGCGCCCATTTCTCTGTAATCAAACTTGCAGTCGTGCTTGTCACTGTATCGATGCACAGAGCAGAACAGTCCTCCACAACGGCACTCGAATCCTGAAATGAAATTGAGAAGTTTACATAGAAATATATAGGACAGCTAGGATGGTTTATAGTCATAGTGTTCACCTACCGGTCAAACCAACTTTTTTGCGACACACTGCGCAACGATTTTTCTTCTTCTTAGATTCTTTGTCAGTCTCTTTGCCGTCAAAGCAGTCATCTGCGTCCCCGCTACTCACTGAACCTTCTGCTACTGCTCCACTGCTTACGCCTACTTCGCTTTCCTGATCTTCCCTGTTTATCTGTCGAAAAGAACAGCATCATTAGTAACCAGACATTCATCAATATTTATTTAAATTATTCCTAATATCTTCAGCATTTTTAAAATTTTTCCTCAGCTAGAACTGTTCTTCATACTGCTATAAAGCCTCTAAAACTGCTACCGCCACTACCGAGTTTTCTCTTGCTAATACTACTTAAAATTTAAGGCTGCCGTTCGGACAGCAGTATAGGATGATGTTATTTTTCCTCTACGATTCTTTCTCTATCTGACAAATTCATTGATAATTTTACACACACCTATTAAACCTCAATTAGTTTGAATGAAAACTGAAAACATTAGTCTGACTTAGCAGTTTCCAAATCATCGCGTAATAGTAATACATGAAATTAGAAGCTCCTATTTTTTTTTTAAGAACATACAAGTTTTATTTATCTTCTAAGAAATTATGAGCTACAAACAAGCGCAAGGGGTTAAGATAAGAAATGGAAAAACGAGTACTGAGAAGACTTACTTCTTTGGGGTTGGGCAGATCTGTCGTTGGTTGAGGTATAGTAGGAATGGTAGGTTGGGCTGTAGTTCCCGTAGCTGCAGGACTACCGAAACCGCCTTGCAACGTGCCAGCGTTACCAGAGACGGTCTGCGATGTCTGTACAGTGGCAGCTGACACAGGAGGTTGCTGCTTCTTTTTTAGGTTTTCTTTGTAACACAGAGAACAAAGGCCATCTGTCGCTGGCGAGCCATAAAATCCACAGCCGCTGCGGCACAGAGCTTGCATTGGATTAGACTCTCGTTCCATTTCTTCAGTTTATCCCGGTAGAACTTTTGCGATTAAACAAGTCCTTGTTCCTTTATTATTTGCAATCACTCGACGAATACACCGAGTAGTTGCAGTCAGCTAAATAAGGGATAAGTAAGTGTCTCTTGCCACAGCTCGCTCTCTGGTTGCTCCTTCACGACCGCGTGTCACCATATATTCACCTATCGAAATTAATTTTCTGTCTTAGTATTTCAGGCAAGAGAAAAACAAACATTTGTTCATAATCAATCTATGTATAATTTGCTCATACTGTACATATCGTGTATACCACATACATATATGTATATAGTGACAAAAATAGCAGCTATAATTTGTGCGATTTAAAAGAAGAAAGATCATGAAATGATCAAGTAATTGAACAATGAAAGCAATTATTTCATCTTGTCCTATATATATATATATATACATATATAATATCATCTGTGCAACGCGTGTACAGCAAAGATGTTTAAAAGACAATTATACAAGCGACCAACAACCGTAAGCACATTTTGACAGAAGGAAAGTGAAATCTTTGAGAAGAACCACGCTTTGGCAAATCTGAGTTGAATGAACTAACGAAATGGTTCTACATTTTCCAGAAAGACAATAGAGAACACAGCGAACTGTGGTGCAAAGCTTTTGTTGTTGTTGCGGGCTCCTTCTAGCGAAGGATCCGCATAAATATAGTTTCATAGAATGCAGTTGCTCACGTTTTATTTCTGTTGGGATACGAGTTGTCACTAGCTGTTTAAACACAACGAAAGCAGTCCGTTCGACCAATATCATTACACCAAAAACGATAGATACAATTGTGTATATGGAAACGACTCCGAGTAACCGTGGTACAGAAAGGAGAAAAAAGGAATAACCAAATAAGCGCACAGGAGATTTCGTATCGAATTTTTCACTGGTGCAAAACACGCACACAGACACACACACGGAAGACAGTCAACAACACAGAGAATTAGAAATCGTCAGCGGCACAACGATTATCACAAAGCAAGGGCCGTTCCCCTCGTGCTGGTCGTTGCGAGTGATTTCTCCAAGGGCAAGTAAAGCTCTCGGGGAGAATCGGGAACGAGGAGAGAGAGAGAAACAGAAAACAGAGGACGGGGGTAGAAAGTGCGAGAGAAAAAAAACGGGAAAGAAGTCAGAAAGACGAGGACAGAAAGAAGAAATCTGCACGGGCAACGGGGGAATTTCGAGCGCGACGGTATCATCGACTCACAACCGACTCGATTTTCCCGTTCGAACGCGATAAAGTGCCATCGCAGAGAGGCGTGATCGGGAAACGTGATATTACTCACTTTCCAACACGCAGTCGTGTCGCAACCAATGCACAACATGGAGTAAGAATTGGTTCGAGGCATTTAAGTGGGTTCCCCGTGTGTGTATCCTTATCGCGACGTTAGACGACGTGCCATCGATAGCCCAAGAGCCGTCGCTCGGGGAGAGTCACTCCTTCAAGCCCCGGATTTCGTGAATCTCTCGGCGCAATTCGCCTGTGGCCACTAAATGCGCGCGTTCGCTTTGTCTCCCGATGCTCTTCGCAGCAAGCTAAAACGAAACGTTACCAAATAGCTCTCCCTTTCTCTGTTTCTTTCTCTCGCGCGCGCCCGTGTGCTCGCTCTCGCAGTCTCTCTCTTTCTCTCTCCCTCTTTGTGTGCAACTTCGCGCTCGAGCGCTCGATATTACTTCAATCCGAGGAACCTGCAAGGACGGAGGAGAAACAACGATAACGACGACGACGGCCGAATGTTTTCATGATGGCGATCGTCGCGGATGTGCTGCCTTTGGGCGGACGCGCAACCGACTGCGACACACAGAAAGACACACACCGCGACTGCTCGCCGCGTTGAGGTTAGGGCACGGCTCGAATCGTATACAGCTTCCAATTAGCAAACTACGTTACATCGACTTATTAAATAAACGAAATAGAACTCTGTTTTCTATCTCATGGAAACGGGACTTGTGCGACGGTGTCCGAACGTCCGAAGATTATGAATGACGCACAATGTGATATTTTAGACGTCTAGCTGGACAAAATTATTTTATCGAAGTAATATCAATTTTCAATGATTCCGTGATTCGATTTTCTATTAATAAAAAGCATATATTCCATTGAATGTTGGTAATAGATTTTTCAAATTGTGCCACATTTATACGTACATCGAACAATAGGACGAGTTCAATATCTAGGCTCACTTAGAATCGCGATCATATAATAGCTATATACATAACTAGACTGCGGTTATGCCAAAAATGCAAATGCAGAACAGCAAAAACATTTGAACAATTTAAAAATGCTGGTATAATGTAGCTCTTTTTGCAAGTAATTTTCGTTTTGCATAAAAATTCGTAGTCTAATCGTACAAATAATTTTCCGATGAATTTAAGTTGGTTCTTTTAGTAATAAATGTTAATTATTACGAAGATTTGAGAGGCTAATAAAATGCAGTTTGAAAAAAGACACGTCTCCCGCCGAATTTCCGAATATCGCAATGTGTGACGTTCCGAATTTGAATTTTCAATTTAGTTCGACTTTGTCGAAGACACGATTCAATTAGTAAAGCAGGTGTACCTTACCCCAGATGCCCCAAATAATTGACACAGTTTCTGTAAATACGTATATCGAATTTTAAATATACATATTTTTTAAATATTTACTCAGTAACGTATGTAGTTCTTATTTCCCGCGTCAACACGCCAAAAACCGGAGCTCTAATTTGTCACGCGCATTCCGACAAATACGCAATTATCTTTGTACAATGGGACAACACGGTAAAATTCTTGGGAAATGGAAAATTTACACAGGTTTTCTATAACTGTCTAATAATACTCTAACGTTACATGGCGGCACGTACTGTATCTTTCAAATGAACCGCCAGATGTCGCGTCAAGTGCTAGCTACGTGACCGAATAAAATCAAAACTACTACATGCTGTTTGATGCGTGCCGACAGATGAAGTAAAAGAAGAAGGAAAAAGGCTGTTTTCTTTGTTCCACGAATGTTTCTATTTCTCTCTGTTTATTGATACAACACACGCCACGAAACGGTGCGCGTCTCTCGTAAGACTAAAGTCGCGTTTACATTTTCACCGTCTTAGAACGTTACTCATTGTCAGAAATGGATTGTCGAACAATTAACAACCACTCCTTCACCACTCATAATTGTGTAACGTACGTTTACGTGTATACGTGCGCATTTAATTATTCACCTCGTGGAGAATCAGTTTTTCCTTCGATAACGGCTATCGAACCTGTTGCTTTGAACGCTTTAAACAAAACACACGAGGCGAGGAAGTGCTCGATATACATATATATTAGGGATCGTTTCCAATAAATAAGTAATTAACTCTGCGTTCTGCATAGCGCGTTCATGATTCGGTGAAATCCCGGCAGTGAAAGGGCCAAAGAACGAAATGAACGGGATTTAAATCCGTTAGTTCAGACCAGGAATGACGTCACAGGCCAGTAATTGAGAGCCAAATCAAACTCGAATCGCGGGAAGAGGTGGGGGCAATTTGCGGGAAAAAGAAATGCGGTTGGCGAAAGAGAAATTTCCCTTTAGTCACCGATCAGTTGATTCATTTTCGGTTCCCATTGCGCACGAGATAAAATTCTCGAGCTCTTTTTTCCCCTCCTAATCAATCATCATTAAATTTACTGACAGACGGTAACGTCGCTTCGATGGGACACGTGTCGATAAACATATTAAAAGTTCGATCAAATAAAATGTCCTTTATTCATTTATACCTGTTCGAGGATACAGTTTTTGTTCAAGCAATAGAAAAAAAACAAAGAAAAATTAGTTGATGAATTATATTGAGTAATGAATAAAGACGCCGATTCGAGTTCGATAGATCGGAACAGTTAGGAGAAACATTTTGTCCTGTGATGGTGCAACGATCAGACGTAAGTTTAAAGGGATCAGTGAAATTAACTCGCCATTGACGTACAATTACGAACGATCTTGAGCTCTAATATTAGTCGCTCGTCGAATTGCAATCGTGCAATAAACATCTAACGGCTAGATAGCCGTGTAACAAAATTAACAATGCGTCCACGTGACGTACAAAGTTGTTCGCCGTTAACACATAACATAAATAAATTGTGTTCTTAATAATTGCGCAACGGGTATTTTATATTGTCCGGACTCTGCGCGAAAACCTCGAACACGAATTCGAGCTTCATGGAATTCGGTATACACATGAAAATACGTCACCGGCGAATTCGACGTTTCTAAGATATCAAAAGGATCTCGCGGGAAACGGGGTTATCAACTGTTTAACGTATTAACGATTAAATAAGACGCATATGCGTGACGAATGACCCAAAAAAACTTTCATTTCCGTAAGCAACCTGATAAAATGTCTGTGACATACGTTTTCGAACATTCTCGAGGCATTTTATCTACTATTCCCGCCACTTCCTCTCAGATTAGTCACGTGGCACTCGAAGATTTTAAATCTACGACCATCTTCGTCGATATTTCGACACGTGTTCGATCTGCAATTATTGGTCTAGAAAATTGCTTCGAGCAAATTACGATTCTATTGGTCTCTATTTGTAGCCCACCCGGTATATACGGAAGGTTATTTTTGCAGTGTACCTGTTTCTACCCATAACTACAAATATTTTTGACTTCCTCTCTTTCCGCAAACACCGTATTATCCTTATGAAACCGCGTTATCGTTCTCGAAACTGTGTATGCATAATCCTCGCCCTATAAACTTAGACGTCACCACAATTCCTTTGAAAGCGTACACGTCATATCCCTAGCACTGTTTAACTATCCGCCTGAAAAACCTTCAAATGCCACCGGAACATTTGCAGGTTCTGTCCGTATGTTATCCTATGCTAGGATCAGCTGTAAAGTATCCAAATCGGTACCTTTAATTCCCTTGTATCCTTTCGATGCGCGAAATCTTCAACTAGCAACATGGCAGAGGCCGCACATGGACATTGTTCAGTGAAAAGTAAAAGGTTAAGTGAACGCAAATGGTCTACATAAATTCTCCAACGGAAAGTAACTAGAGCTAGGTTCAATCAACGTCAGCGGTGACTATACAGATACAGGCCACGAGCAGATTCTCGAAACGTACTGAAAATGTCCCCGACGATTCTAACTGCGATTGCCCACGTTTGACTCATTCTCGTCTGGATAACAATGACTCGCTCAGCACTTCCCGTTTACTTATCGGGCCGCTTTTGTTCGGAACAAGGAAACATGTTTGCGACCTTTTCCATCGACGACCGTGCTAAATAGTCTCTGTGCTGGTCGAAAATAATTTTCTGATGCAAGATCGTGCAACTCCGGGTAATCGAATAGAAACGATAAGGAAAAAAATATAAGATTCATAACCTTCTATTTGAACCGGAGACGAACGTACGAACGTTCGAAGAGCTAATCGACGAGACTCCATTTCGATCAAAACAAAGTGTTACACGAGAGAGAGAGAGAGAGAGAGAGAGAGAGAGAGAGAGGATTTCCGAAATGGTATAAATTTTTTCGGAGCAAACCTATCGACAACTCCATATGTATATAATAATTCGCCTACGATTTGTTTGTTTACCTCGTGTGCCCGTAACCGTCGGTGTCCCACGATAATACGCGCAACCTTCGCCGGATTCTAACGGACAAAATTATAAAATTGTCTCTCGCGGAGATACTGACCGTAGAGATACTTCCTCACAGCGCAGAAACAATCGTTCGAAACGCGCATATGATATTTTCTATGTATATTATACGGTTGGGAGTAATTTTTAGACACTGTACAGTGCTAAGGCGGCACGTGGACACGTGGTAGGGATATATCTTCACAGCGAGCATGACGTACGCTATTCGTGATTTTCAAACGCGTCCGTTTTTCAATGATAAGCGGACTCGGTTGACTCGTCCTCGGAGAAGAACAATGTACAAAACACACACACAGACACACATAAACAGGTTAATTGCTGACTCTCGTGTGGCTAGATTCAAGACCGAGCGAAAGGAAAAATATAAGGCTCTTAATACTTTCATTGACGTAAAAGAGAACGCGAGCGAGCGAGCGAGCGAACGAACGAACGAGCGCGCACGCGTGAGCGAGCAACAGCGCGCACACGCTACCGACCACGATCGGCAGTAAAATTCTCAAGAAAGCATCATCACGCGATACCCAAAGTTACTTCTCCGCCGGTAATTGTGTATGTAACCATTTTACGGGGCAAATCAGCCAGCTAGAGGAAGAAAGCGAGGTGTGGCTAGGGTTCTAATCTACGCGTGTACATGCGTCAACCTGCTAATCGTTTCTATCGCGAGCGCGACTATTCCGCTCGGGACAGCTTTGACGCACACGCGCTCGCGCTCGCGCGTACAGCCTATTAGTGTTTTCATACACCGAGAGAGACAGGGTTACACGCGTTAACCTCGCGTCGTTAACAAACAATCCAGCGGCAGCCAACCGCCGTACACTGTGCGACAAAATGATAGCACACATTAAGATTTACAATGATTTCCATTCACTTCCTCGTATTGCAACCGACATTTCTTTCTACACGCTATTTCAATATACGTTTAATAACATGTACAGTGGTTGTTGATCAATAGATTACGGATTTTATGCGCCGACGACAAAAATGGGGGGATCAGTCAAAAACAAAAGTGTAAAGGCATTAGGATTATTGAAATTGTTAGAAGAAGAAATACACTTTTATGTAACTTCTGTTCATTACAGTTGACCTGGACAATCTTTCTTCCGCGCAAAGATCCACAGTCTATTCATTCATTTTTCCAGCAATCTATTTTATGTCCATTTTTCCATTTGGTGACGGCGCAAGATTTGCTGTTTCTATCTGAATTCGTGATAATAATAATAATTAAGACTATCAGATTCATCTAACAGATTATACATTGAATCTCTTCTCGTTCGTACATTTAACTTTTCAGCATCTTTTCTTAGTGAATAAATGCTTTTCTGCAAACTGCAGACGATTGTTTAGATGTTGCTCATTCATATACACATTCTTCTGCAATTTTCTCCTTGCACAGTTTTTGCACTTTGTTTTAAAACTGGTCACATGTTCCTTGTATCAGTATCCATGTCAATGCTGTGTATAATTTGTCTCTTAATCACCATCGAATTTGATGTTGTTCTTATTATTGCTAGTTTTCCATGAGCAGATAGGATCTGCAAACCTGCAGAACTCTTTTCTCCAGCATTTTCTGGGCCTTTCGATTAACCACAATTTGACAACTTCTATTTGTGACTTTTGATGTTTGCGCCACTGTTCATTGTTTAGTTTTGATATGGTACATATTTCACAAGTGCTTTCCACGGCTCAGTTTATTAATCTATTGTCGTGTCTGTTTTTAACAAATATAAAGCATAGAATGTTATTATATATTTTATTAACTATGTTCCATGTTGGATACTTGTGGTTAGCTTACGTATAACTGAGAAGCGTAGATTTTGTGTTATCATTTAGTCCTGTTTGCGTACTCCAGAATATACATTTGCATTCTGTAAAGTTATGTCGAATTGAATATTCTGGACACTAGTAACAACATGGAGAATGTACTTTCACCAGTTTTTCCTACAAAACTTTAAAAAATACAAAGATGCGCTATCTTCTTGTCACACAGTGTAGTTCGAGATCCGATTGAATACAACCGACGACGTCGGGAGACCTTCTCTCCTCTGTCCCGCGCGACGCCCTTCGTCCCGTGATCGTGTGTCCGTTCGATTTTACAGTCTCGTCGATATGCATGCCGCCTACGAGAAGTTCTATCGCACAAGAGATTCCGCAAGGAGTTACGATCGTCTCTCCTCTCCATCTTCCAGACGAGACCGCATCCGACTGAGCAAACGCGGCGACGAACACAAAAACGAACAACCTGAGAGAGTGAGTCGCTTCTCTCGGCTCTAAACGGGACTACTTAGCGCGATCTCGAAATTCGAGAGTTGCGTGTCGATCGAAGTTCGGGAAAACTACTCGGGGAGGATTCTTTTGAGATTCAATTAAAAAATCGTTTCCCTTTGACAGTTTTTCTTTTTTTAACTTTTTCATGTAACGTCGAGAGACTATCGAAAGGAGCGAACGCGGTATTCTATTCGGTAATTAGAGAAGTTTTAGGGCGCCCCCGTGTAAAAACTGGCCGTCGCTAGCCCAGGGAGAGCGCACGAAGGGCTGAAGGGAGGGGATTTAAGACCAGTGCGGATGCGGGCATCGAGGAAGGGGGTATGAAAACCGCGGGGCGGGGAAACGGGGATAGGAGAGGAGAGGATAAACGCATAAGTGTGCATTTGCGCTTGAATTGTATCGGCGCAGCCGTCGTCGTGCGGACACGGCCACACATGCACGCAGTCAAAGAGCACGAAGAAACAGGACGGACACACCAGAGACATGGCTTCCATCCTTGAGAGTATACGCACTTGGTCAGATATTGCGTCGTTTGTTCCCTTTGTCCCGCGGTGGTAAATGGTTGGTACACTACGTAGAACGCGCGCGGACATCTTTGTTATCAATGGAAAGGGGACGGGATAAGAGAAGGGAATATAATCGGTGGCCCCCCCCTTTGAAGAGGGAACACGGGGACAAAGAGAGGCGGCTTAGATTCTCCTAGTAGGCATTTTTCGCGAAACGGCCCATTAGATCAGGTGTATGGGTTAGGCGTGCACGTATTTCATGGGTATTAGATAAAAATAGTCGTGATTGAGGAGCGGGCAGACCGATTGCGACACTTACCAAGAGCTGTTGCGGTGTAGCAGGGCGCAATATGTCAGCTGACTTGACGTGTGACCGATCGTAATCCTGCGCCAGTATCCGACATAATTCTCAGCGAAGCATCGAGCAGCCTCGTTATAGCAATATCCAGTCGATTCCAGCTGCTGCTGACGCTGCCCGCACTTCTCACAAACACACAGATATCGGTTATCTCGTAAACTAAGTCCTCGCACAAAAACTTTCGATTACGAGATACGACGACCAAAGCTGCGGGCACAGGAACAAATACTGCCGATGACTGGTGTAAAGTTAGATCTCTTACCCTCCCCCACTCCGCACGCGAGCCACTCGGAACTCGGAACCAGGGTCGACAAGCTTCAACGGGGACCGTCAACTCTCCAAACACCCTTTACCACTAGGCGGCACCACTTTTTAGGGAAATGTCTCGGAAATTTTCGAAAACGATGTCCAATCGTCTAATAAATTACGAACGAGACGCGATTGTTTCTCGTTGCCCATTTCAATCTTTCCAATTCGAAATTTATATATATCAAATTGCGTATCGAACCAAAGAAATAGTGTCTTTTTTCACATGGAAACTACATTCCGTCGAATTCTCCACTTGGGAATTTCGATAATTAATTAAAAATTTTTTATCCCATTGAAACGCAATTCTAATGAATTAAAGCGAACTTTACCATTGATGTTTTCATTCCCACTGTAAAAATACATAATTCAAATAGAAATTTCAAACATTTCTTCCTAGTTTAATGGTTATGTCGCCTAAAGGCAGATTCACAATTTTTTCGAAATGTATTATTGTGATACTTCTTTGAAATAAATACAAATAATCTAACCGTATAATCTGTTTAGCCTTTTATGAATATATTTGCAAAATCAATGTATTATAAATAATAAATTCAGAATTTCGATCATCGCAATCCACCAATCAGAAAGCAGTTCTCGCGGCAGGTACGCAAGGTGCGCTATACTAACATGTCAATGCACGTTACGTTTGCCGCTCAAATTGGTTAACTAATTTGTTCAAACGTTTACAAGCCTTTCCTCTCCGTGTTCATTGCAGGCGGACGCAAACCTTCCCAACTAGAAGTAAACTGAAAAAAAATGACTAGGCCTTATTAGTTGTTTGACACTAATATCCGACGTGAATGCGAGTTCAACGACACATTTTGACAATGCGAAACATATGTAAGGGAGATTCGAAAATAAAGTGAGAGTGATATAACCACGTTGCTTGTTTACGATAAACAATAAACGAATTAACGAATACCAGGAAGATGAACACTTCACAGTCGAATAAAAAGAAGGGTAGAAACAGAGTGAGTGGTATTAATAACGATAGTCCTTCGAATATCGAACCAATAAACACGCAGGAGACATCGAAATTTGTTTTGGTATGATATTTTACATTACAAACATTTACTTGTAATTTATTCTTAATATAATCTCTGTTGCATACACACAAATTTTGAATCCGGTACTCTAAGTCATACTGTGTTAATGAAATTTAACATTTTTGTTTATGTTTACGAAGGTAAATCCAATTGGAGAAGATATATACAAAACATTCAAAATTGGTATCTCAGATTCTGTACCGATCATTTCCTTGGAAGAGAATGGATTCGATGATAAAAGTGCAACACCGAAAGGTCATACTGCTTTACCAGAGAAAGAAAAAGACGAGAAGAATGTGCTTAGTAGTTTACCAGTTGCGATGGTTAAAGAATTGGATGGATACGAACAACAGTTAGGAGAAGCAGAACCGCTTCCTAATTCCTACATTAGGTTCATGGAACGTAGCGGAGAAGAACTTGATGGTAAGTTTACTATTTGTATTTTTAATTTTTGTAGACAAATTTTAAGGAAGTGGTACGAAATGAAATTCCATTTTCATTGGTAATAGCATTTGTAGATCCAAAATAAATAAAAATCGTACTAATTTCGTATAGTTATAATTAAACCAATATTCCTAAGGCTGATTAAAACTCTTGCAGGTGAAGTTGAATACGATTTGGACGAGGAAGACACTGCATGGCTGTCCATAGTCAACGAGAGACGATTAGCGTCGGGACTGACTCCGCCGTTAGAGCCTGATACGTTCGAATTGTTAATGGACAGACTTGAAAAAGAATCGTATTTTCAACAGCAGACTAATGGAGGCGGAGGAGTAGCAGCTGACGAGGATGCTGTTTGTTGTATCTGCATGGACGGAGAATGTCAGAACAGTAATGCGATATTGTTTTGCGATATGTGCAATCTGGCTGTACATCAAGATTGTTACGGTGTACCATACATTCCTGAAGGGCAATGGTTGTGTAGAAGATGCTTGCAGAGTCCTTCAAGGGCTGTTGATTGCGTTCTATGCCCAAACAGAGGCGGTGCTTTCAAACAAACCGATCGTCCAGCTACATGGGCACATGTCGTATGCGCTCTGTGGATACCGGAAGTAAGATTCGCTAACACCGTGTTCCTGGAGCCTATAGACAGTATCGAAAGTATACCTGCCGCGAGATGGAGACTGACATGTTGCGTTTGCAAACGTAGAGGATCGGGCGCTTGCATTCAATGTCACAAGAGCAACTGCTATGCTGCGTTTCATGTAACTTGTGCACAACAAGCTGGTCTCTGTATGCGTATGAGGACGGTACAACCTGCAAACGGCGAACCAATGTTAGTGCAAAAGACAGCTTACTGCGAATCTCACACACCACCCGATTACCAACCTTCCACCAACCCTGCGGATGCTAGAAGAAGAGCTATTGCAAACAAAAAGAGCTCGTCTGCACCTGTCATTTCTATTCCGACCATACCACCGGAGCGCATTAAGGAGATTGCTTGGTAATAATTCAATAGTTATAGTTAGACTGAAGCCAGATATTCATTTCAATCTTGCTTCAATAATTTTAACAAGTTGAAAATAAATATTACTTTAAATTATACCTACTCATTGTGTTGCCGTAAATGCATGAAATCTGTAGTCTACTTATCAATACTTTTAATCAATCTGTGCGTATCTTATAAATATTTGTGACATTCATCAGTTTAGCCGAGGGGTTGCCCAAGAAAAGTCAACTGATACAACGTCTCATAGCGTACTGGACTCTCAAACGTCAGTATAGAAACGGCGTTCCTCTACTTAGGAGACTTCAGAGTTCGCATCCACAGTCTAGACCTCCGCCACTTGGAGACCATTCTTCGCCACCGCCGGATAGCGAATTGCGAGGAGAATTGTATCGTCAGCTTAAATACTGGCAATGTTTACGTCAAGATTTAGAACGTGCTCGACTTCTCTGCGAATTGGTTCGCAAGCGTGAAAAGCTGAAGAAAGAGTTGTTTAAAGTGTAAGATTATTTTAGCGAAATAAAACTTAGTTTATACATAGATATTTGAATAAGAGCTCAAGGGGTATTTAATTTTTTAGGAAGGAGAAATGTCTCTGGTTCGAACTACGTCCACTAGAAAGTATTCTACGTACTCTGTTGGAGGCAATCAAAGCGAAAGACGTAAACGACGTTTTTGGGCAGCCAGTGAACACAAAAGAAGTTCCAGATTATTTGGAAATCGTATCGCATCCCATGGATCTTTCTACCATGCAGGTGCTTGTTTATATCGACAAAAAATACTCGTTGCTTCAATGCGTATAATATTTACTTTTGTAACGTTTTAGGTCAAAATAGAAAGACAGGAGTACGATACGATTGGCTCTTTCGAATCAGACTTTAACTTGATGGTGAACAATTGTTTAGCATACAATCGTAAAGATACCATGTTTTACCGAGCTGGTATCAAAATGAAAGAGCAAGGCGGCGCTCTGATAGATCAAGCTCGCAAGGATTATCCCGAATTGGATCCAGTCAGTGAATCCGAGCAAACAGGATCTAAATCTAGAAAGAGGGACCGTGCTAATAGGAGTCGTGGAGAGGCAGAATTGCAGCTCGGAGAGAAAGAGATAGGTGGTGGAGGTGTGAATAGGAGAACAGCTGTGCTATTCACTCGCAAAGCCAGAGCTCGCGCGAGTAGGAGCAATCAGATGTTCGCTATGGAGGATGACAGGAAGAAACAAAGCGACAGTTTTAAAGTGTACAGGTATTTAGATACGACATTGTTTGCTTGCAAGGATCGCTCGTTCAATACGGCTAAAATTAACTGCTTGCTCCAGCATTTAGTTAGGCATTATCTACCGTAACATTGAGAGATGCATAATTACAGGAGTGGCATAATGGACAGTGACGCGGGAGAAGGTGAAAGTCAATCGTCGAGTTGCAGTAGTTGCTCGACAAGTAGATCTACCACTCCGGATCCTGACGAAGAAGAACAAAGACAAGAGGCGAGCGAGGCAAAGAAGGAGGTCGAGACTAAACAAAGTACGACTAGCAACGGACTAGAAGCTCTGCAGCTTGTATGGGCCAAATGCCGTGGATATCCATGGTATCCGGCCCTGATAATAGACCCCAACACGCCCAGAGGTACCGTGCACAAAGGTGTACCGATACCTGCCCCACCCGATGACGTATTGGCGCTCGCAGTCAATTACAAGGAACCAGTATTTCTCGTTCTCTTCTTCGACACCAAACGGACATGGTAATTCATTCCCCCGCAATATACAATTATACTCTTTTCGGAGAGCGGAGCCCATAACAAGACCGATACGATTGGCAGGCCTTTTCAAGAGTTTATATACACTTGTAAATACTTAAATACAGTACTCTCTCCGTAACTGAATATATCATTCCATTTAAAAAAGTATTACTGTTTGTGAACGTCACATATATGTGTGACGGTGAACGCGAACGTGTTAAGCTGTTTTTATAGTTTGTTGGAATTCATGAATCCGTGTACCGTTGCAGGCAATGGCTGCCAGGCGAAAAGCTAGAAAAACTTGGCGTATCTCAAGAATTGGACGAGGCAAAGTTGATCGAATCTCGGAAACCTGCTGACAGGAAAGCCGTGAAGAAGGCTTACCAAGAAGCGCTTCATTACCGCAAGCAGACACATAATACAACATTGAACGCCGGCTCGACTAGTTAATTTCTCCAATGTCTTAATATTTACTTATACATAAGCTAGCACAACATTTGTAAGTATGTAAAAAGAGTTTTAACAAAACGATTTAACTTATAGACTTATCATTAAGTCACACTTTTCCAAAATTCTATTTATAACATTTTTAAATGACTGAATAAATCATTGTTTATACGATAATCGATTCCTACATTGGTGGAGGGTTAAATTATCATAAACTCTGGTAAATTGCATTATTAAAAATATATGTGTATATCTTTTACATATTTTTTTGCTGTATAAAGCATCAATGGCAAAGCTTGTTCGAACAGCTTTTGGCAAGCTTTCCCATGATGTGGATGAGCTTATTCTGTTTTCTCGTTCAAGTTCATGTTCTTCTCCACGTATTCGGAAAGTTCTTTTGCGTACATGTCCAATCTCTGAGTCATCTGAAACAGGAGAACACACATGAAGAGACAGTTTCGAAGAAAAGTCTATCAGAACTTTATAGGATCAAGAATACTAACTCTGAGACACCACATATCCTTCATCTGACGACAGAGATTCAAGTCCATTTCGCAAACAAGCAGACCGTCCTTGCTACGGCTCAGACCGGGAGTCCTGGTGCCATCGGGAGCAGTGATATAGCTGGATCCGTAGAAGTGACCGAAGTCATGGTGTGCTGGCGCACCGTCTCCAGATGTGAACTCGTTGGGGAATATTTCGGTTCCCACGCGGTTGATAGCGCAAGTATAGTAGCTGTTGGCGATGGCGGCGCATCTGGCTTCAATGGGCCACAGGGGCTCGGACGTATGGCTGGTGGTTGCCGATGGGTTGAACACAATCTGCACAAATTCAAGTGAAAATGATTAATATCCCAATATTAAAAGAAATTATTGTTTTTACAAAAGTGTCCCAATATTACTCTGACAGATTATAAATATTTTTTTAAACACATTGTAGAGTAATTATCGTACCTCGGCACCGTTCAGACCGTACATCATCCAGTTCTGGGGATGATGACGTCCATAGCAGATGTTGATGGCGATACGTCCAAAGACAGTGTCGAAGACCTGGTGTCCGGTGTTGCCCTCCATATAATAAGTGGACTCGTTGAAGTCGCCTACGCGTGGAATGTGGTTTTTCCTCTGCTTTCCAATGACTTTTCCGTCTGGGCCGATCACCACCGACGTGTTCCACATGGTTTCACCATTCTCGATGTCTCTCTCCAAAATCGGACAAATAATGACCATGCCGTGGCGTTGGGCAAGCTCCGACATCAACACCGTTGTTGGGCCGGTTCCAACTTCCTCGGCGAACTCGCACCAAGGGTATTTCTCTCTTGTGCAGAAAGCGAATGGCATAGCTGCAATCCAAACATTCCAACTTTAGTACAACACTGAACACAAAGACGCGATATTTAATCCCAAATTTTTCGAGATCCCGTTCAGTTTCGGGTTCCCACAAACAAAAAAATTATTTAAGAGAACTGTATACTTACTACCATAGGAGGCACATATATACAGTCATTTTAAACAATTTTTTGATCGCTAAGTTTACTATATTAGTCCCGTAGAAAATAAGTTTCCGACTCTCTCGTTGATTACGAAAGCATCCATTCACATTTCCTATTCGAGTATTTGTATGCATTGGAAAACTGCATCAACAAACAATAATTTTCTATACATCGTTTTGCCGGACGAAATTAGTATCACTATCAGAGGATATTAATACACAGGCTAGTCTTATCAGATCGTCTCATATTAGTTCAAGACTAATCTACGAGCGTGTCAGCCGATAAAAGTGGCATGATTTATCTGCAAAATACGTGATTGTGCCTGTGCTTTTCAGATGTACCAAACCATAATACGTATTACAAAGAAAGGTCGCGAAACACTTTTGTTTTTCTCGGTTAAGAAAATTCGAGATTTTGTTTATTCGCGTACCCCAGGCTTCCTGAAGACAGAGTACGTTAACTCCGCAGACAGCGGCGTAGTCGACGTATTTTTGGATTTTCTGGTGAAGCATGTGCCTTTGTTTCTGCAGGGGCTCAGTGGTTGGTGAAACAATCGAGTTTTGGATTAATCCAACACGGACAATGCGAGGAGGGCGTAATTGTTCTGACACTCCGCCGCTCATCGTGTATCCTTTCACGTCCAATTCCGTCTTTCCGGTCCATTGTGGAAGTTCCAAGCACCTAATCAATGAAAACATCATTTTTAATTACTGGGAATATGAAGTACATTTTTCGGGACCACCCGATACATTAGGAAGAGAAAGTACACGTAGCGTTAGTCGTCATTTAAATATAGAAATATAGAACGTAGTTAGAAGTAGTTAGCTGTATTACCCGAGATTCTTTCGTACTTTGAGTTCTTGAATGTTAACAATATCTTTTTTCACCGCATTTTTATAGAAATTTTTTAAACTATATTTTATATTTAGAAAACATCGAATTATTTTACTTTACTTTTCGAATTTCTAACTTCGAATAATTCGATTCAATAAAGAATCATTGATGAGAATAAAAAGAAATGTACATAGTTTGGTATTCAGCTGGTGAAAGTTTATCTTAAACGCCTAATTCGAAATCCAATTCGAATTTGAATTTTTCAGGCGGAGTTATAGCTAGACTGCGGATCTTTATGCATTTATGACTTCTAAAAATTTCCAAAAAAGGGTGGAATATAAAATTCGACAGAATTTAGTACAATTTTTATTTTTTTGAGGTCTGCAAAGGCTACTACCACTGGAAATAAGATTGTATTTTATATTCCACTTCCTTAAAATTTATCTACAAAAATTGAAAATTGCATAAACATCCACAGTCTAGGTATATATAGCGTTCTCCGATGAGAATCACTGTGGAGGTAGTGGTTCATTCAACACGGTGTCAATGTCCACGGAAGGAACGTATTTATAGGGATAGTTTTTCTGCGGAAAATATATGCATTCGCCTTTTTTGTTGGTGCACGCACGATCTAAAAATATTACGCGTGAAATTATTTTCGTGGGCGTTAGCATTGGCGGCAACGACCACAGCGCTATTCACACAAAGGCGCCGAAACAATGTACATATCTGCATATGTTTCCACTTGTTGCAAATAGTTCAAACGGTATCGAAAATAGCATATCGAGGAATGACTATGCAACTTTTTAACAGACGAATAGAAAAATGTATCTTATCAATAGAATCTTACTGTAATTCACGGCCGTATAAGAGACGTTTCACTTCGGTCAGCTCCTTCTCCGGAAGGTTCTTTTCCAAAATGTCCTCGAGGGTTTGGTTGAACATGTTCTTCTGCATGCTCTTCTGCATGTTGGCTGACGTAGTTAACAACAACGAGGTTATGTACTTGTGAACGAAATTGCGTTTCGTAGCGGACTCAATGTGCAGACACGGATTTTACCGAATATATATACCGGTGGCACGCGTAAACACGCGTCGGGGATATGGTCATCGTTGAAAAAGTGCTCTTTCGACAAGCTGATTAGCTTGCGTTTAATCAACCGTTTTTTATATCGCCCGAAATTACGGTATCGTACCTGCCTTGTATCGTACGAAACGAACCGAAAAGATGATGTTTTTTGCGCTCGTTAAATTGATGATTATTGTCTGCTTTGCATATTTTGAGATCTGTTCGCGACAACTTTGACCCAATGATACCGTTTAATTCATTTTATTTGCACGCAGATAACCGATTAGCTACGCTATCGCGGAATAAACACATTTAACAACATATTTCCTTTTACTTTATATTATTTCCAGGCAAAAAGAAAGACATCCGGACATGAAAGATAAAAAATGAAATTCATTTGATGTTATTATTATGGAAATTGTATGGGGAATAATACAATACAATTGATAACGCGTAATCGCATTGCCCCTGTATATAATTATTTGTTTCCGCTATCTCTAAGACGATAGAAACGAACACTATTATCAGAAGACGATACTAATCTTAAGTCAAAATATATTATTGACTGCGTCTCATTTGTTTTCGTTTAATGGAGTGTTTAGACTATCGCAAATGCATTCTTGTTATTATAAACTTTGCAATGGAATAATTTCATTCCTACAGCTTTCATTTGTACGATTCCACTTCGTTACACTTGCTTGTTAAATAATTATTAATTTACATTATGTTTCTGAGTATCCAGCGAAAGATAGAAATTTGAAAGCCGCGAAAGATTTTCAAATATTAATCGATTAATATCGAGATAACCGTAGACGTGGTCGGCGACATTGTCGATAATCGATTGCAATCAACATTCGATAGTATATAAACAAGCAATGTGGTAACCACTAAAAGAACCTAAAAAACAAGCTTTTTTTAAATGTTTTAAATAAAATTATATAAGTGTTTCACGAGATATGACAATAGCTCGTTATTTATTATCAAAGGTGATACTTAGTTCGTATACGTGTACATAAGTTTGTGTACTATCGTTCGGAACTTAATCAAAGTTAACCTATTTATCAGTGTAACGAGAAGAAAAAGTAAATCCAACCAGAGTAATTCCAGTGGGAAAGAAAATACGCGATTACGAAAATGGCATCGAACAGGGAAAGACGTTCAAATGCCGGGAACAAAATGGCAAAATTGTTGAACGAAGAGGAGGAGGATGATTTTTACAAAACCACTTACGGTGGTTTCGACGAAACCGAACAGGATCATGATTACATGTTAGTATTTCACTATTTTCTATTACTGGGCAATTTATTCAGTCATCGTTTATTATTATTCGTTATTATTACTTATATGTAGACTGCGGATGTTTATGCATTTATGAAGAAATCGGTTGGGTGAAATATAACCCAGTAAAAGATTTTAAAAATTCAAGAATGTTCTAATGTTGCTTTTAATATAATAAAGATCAATTTTTCTGTTATTCCTGCTTCCCACAATCAATGCAAAACATTTTTATTTTGCATAAAGATCTGCAGTCTAGTTATACGATATTATTTAATCCCGTAGAAAACAAGTTTCCGACTCTCTCGTTGATTACGAAAAATTCCATTCACATTTCCTATTTGAGTATTTGTATGCGTTAGAATACTGCATCAACAGACAACAATTTTCTATGCATCGTTTTGCTGGACGAAATTAGTATCACTATCAGAGGATATTAATACACAGGCTAGTCTTATCAGATCGTCTCATATTAGTTCAAGACTAATCTACGAGCGTACTAAGATTCTAATGTTGCTTTTAACGTAACAAAGTCGTTAATGGATGAAATCAATTTTTCTGTTATTCCTGCTTCCCACAATCAATGCAAAACATTTTTATTTTACACAAAGATCCGCAGTCTAGTTATATGATATTATTTAGAGTAACGATATCTAACGATTTGCAATTACAGGGAAGAAGACGAGGGGGAGGACGAAGTAGACTCTGATTTCAGTATAGACGAAAACGACGAGCCAATTTCTGACACTGAGCAGGAAGGTCCTAAAAAGAAACGTAGACTAGTAACGAAAGCTTACAAGGAGCCTAAGGTTCAAACCCAGCTGCTGCCGAAAGAGAAGAAAGTTAGGCAACCGAAACAGCATAAACATTTTATAGAAAGTACAGGTCAATATTTTCAACAAAAAAATCGACTTTCGTTGTATTTCATAAATGTAAGGAAGAAAAGGACTGTGAATGTTTGCAGAGAGAAAATCTATACGTCGTTCCACTGCTGCGAAGTCTGCTGCAACGCAGAGACGTTTGCGCGAAAGGAACGAAGATCAGAAGAGGAAAACCAGAGTTATAAGGCATGATACGTGGAAACCGACTCAGGAAGAATTGTTGGAGGAAGCGCTACAGACTGAACAAATCAATGTGAAATCATTGGGTAAACTTTTAATAACAATTACCGTGTTCTCTCCATAACTGTGATAAGCTCTATAGCTGTCCCGCTGGACGGATAACATGCTGATATTTTCTTCTTATTTACGATCTCTGTTTACGTTATAGAAAAATATCAGAAATTAGAGAATGAAAAGAAAAATACTAGAACAGTAAGGAAATCACACACTGGACCTATAATTAGATATCAGTCGCTGTCGATGCCGGTTATGGTACTTTCCGAGGTAAACGTCGACAAAGAGGATAATAAAATTAATGTCGAAGGAGACGACGAAAAGAATGTAAATGCGAATTCTGAGACTAGAAGTTCAGAAGGAGTAGAGAACAGGTAAAATCTGGATAATACGGGCAATGTGTCTAAGGCGGGTATTCTATAGACTGCCCGATCTTTCGGGCAATGTGTATAATGGGCAGGTAACTTACAAATTGCCCGGACATTTTATTCGATATCCACGTTGGGCAGTGTGTTAAATCCATACTTGCCATTCTTTTATGTTTATCTTTTACAGCGGTATACTTGTCGATTACGGTCCTCCTCTCAGATTTTAATGGGACATAAAACCCAGATCTAATTCAGACCTAACGGAGGCGCCCCCCCCCCACGATCCACTCACAACTCATTCTCGCATTCTATACATTGCCCGGAACATGGGTATCGTTGGCCTCGTATGAAAATTGCCTAAGTCCAAAAAAGTAAATTTTACAGGATGCGAAACGATTTAAAGCGAAACTACAGTAGAACCTCCATTATCCGGGCCTCTCATGTTCGAATTCTTCATCGTCTAAATATTTTTAACAAAAAATTAGTTTGCGTTACACCAACCCATACACTACACTACACGATTTACTGCACACTGCAATAAGGATTGAGTTCAGCACTGAAACTATGTAATTGTTGTATTATCCGAACAATCATGTTCCACTAGTTAGCACGGATAATCGTGCTAAATAACTAAACTAAATAAAAAAAAATATTTAGACACTAATTAAAGCAGTTAACGAAAAAGTTACCCTCAAACCGTAGAAATTAAAGTACCTAACAAGGCGAAGCTGAAAACCCAATTTTCATAAAAAATGGACTTACGCAATTTTCGTACGAGGCCGACGATATGCTTATGAAATGCGAGACAGTATTCTATAGGTCAAATGGATTTCAGCAATGTTGTTGTGAAATTAGAGGACGATGCGAAAGACACTAGCAAAAGCGAATCTGTTACGAAACATCGTTATGAAGGATCGAAAAGGTTTTACGAACGAACATTCATTACTTTTGAAAATGAAAAGTTATTTTCGAATGCCTTTAAGAAATCTACTGCTCGGATACCACCGTCGAAAGCATTATGTGCGATTACAAGGTAGAGCATCAATTTTAATTACATTGGAATGGAGATATGTAATTCGATCGAGTAAACATAATTGAAAAAATTTATGCAGGCTGCCTGCAAAGTATCTGGACCCTATGACTCAACTGCCGTATAAGAACGTTCAAACATTTCGATTATTACGTGAAGCGTATTATCAACAATTGGAGGCCCGGACAGATATTAATGATGCAACACAAAGTCCAGAGCTGTTACGTTGGCTCGAATGGCGGCAGAAAAATCAGGGAGCTGCTCAGAGGAGTATGATACGTCTCGAAACAGCATCAACTCCTATGCATTCGTAGTGACTTTAAAAAGTGAACAGTATTATTTTAAAAAAAAGTCCTTTCATTGAGATACTTCTACCATAACGTTTTTCAACTTTCCGTGTTTAATTGAGATTATTGATATGTTTGATGAAAAAAGAATCTTATTAATATAGGCTTATTTTAACTGGTATGTAGAAGACTACTCGGTAGTTCCTTTTCAGCATTTTATAAATAATTGAATAAAACTTGGTAGAAGTATGATGATGAAAATCCTCGAGAATAAGTTAGTTACATAAGCGACAACTTTGTAAATAATTGTATATTTTATTCGCGTTCTATTATAGCATGTTTCTTTTTTTTGTAAAAAGTTACAATACAACATTTATTTGTACATAAAATTGAATCTTATTACTGTTACCGTCCGACGCTAATAAATGCAATGTATTAGGTACGATAAAATAGTTCAAATAACTCGATCCGATAAGAAAGAAAAATTGATTTATTATTGAATACTCTATAGCTTCTTACGCTAAAAAATAACTGATTTCGACAATAAATAAGTCTCCCGTAAGAAATAAACTATATATATTCGATTTCTTTAAACAAGTAAAACAAAAACGTGCCATTTGAAAAACACCATTGTACAACCTACTAAAAAATTCGTTTAGATCATTAGTACGTAGATGTGTGTAAAGCAAAAGTTATTTTATTAATAAAATTATAAAGTACAAAGCATTGAATAATGAAACGGCCGCGGGTCGACGCGGTCTCGGCGTGCTTCCCGTTTTATTTGATTTATGTTCGGTTCAACGAAGAGAATAAACTAATCTTACAATGATGCGTAATTTATCGTCTAAATTCCATTTCGTACAAATTTGTTCCTGCTTGGCGCAACGAAAGTTCAGGTCTCAAGGATTGTGTCTCGTAATCTAAGGATATACAAAATATGCTGGGGGAAACTAAAAGGATATTATTTATCCAGATGGAAATGTATCATCTTTATCTTGATATTATTTTATCGTACACACGATAAAAAAAAGTACAATTTATCTTGGACTACCACGTTTGCTTCCGAAAGAATTTACACTTTCCAAACTTGACCCCTAAAACGAGGGAACACACAAGAACCGCAGGTCTATTTGTTTCTCCAAAAAACATTGCTCTTTAATATGTTATTACTGTTTACCTTTTAATTGACCTTTTCAAAGTAAACTATTATATTTTCCTTCAACATGTTCCCTACCAGCATTCATATCAGTGAATGTGTATACTTCTGTAAAATCTAAAAATATACTATCACAGAAAAATTATAAATTCCCTAAACGTAATCATTTGAAATAACGACACGTATCAAGTTAATCTCATTTTCTTTACGTAAATATACGAAAAATCGTGTGACGCTGATAGCGAACGTGTTAAACAGAGTACCATTTTCCGAACGCTACTTCCACCAATGGATCACGTAGAAAAAGCTAACAGAAACAACAAGCATAATTACTAATTATACAATTAGAATTATAGATAACATTTCATGATGTTAAAGTAGCATCCATCGAATGGCTTACGTATATGTCCGAGACTTATTGTTGCCGTGTTCCCTCCGAGTCCGCCCAGAAAAATTTAATTAATTTATTTTTTTTTTGTTGCCGTCCGACTGAAGTTTCCTCAAATATCTCAATATTTCAACATCTTACTCACTCTCTATTTATTTATCAAGATACAACGAGGATTCGTAACGATAACAGATTACATTGCGGCTACACACATCGAAGCAATACTTATTTAGAGACACTAGAAAAGTATCTAACGGCAATCGTAATTTTTTCTCGCGAATTGTCCACGCGTACTTTCATATCACTTCACGTACAGGTGTTGTAGTATCTGTGTTATCGCGCCACGACCTTTCTATTTCGTCTCCTGTGGTTTCACGTTTTTCTATCAGTTTTGTTATCATTTTTTCGAAGAAGAGAAACAAAAGGTACCTTTCCCGAAAGCGATTCTGGCAGGCATTACTTCTCGTCGCACTCCGAAGTCGTCGCCTAACAGATGCGAATTTCAAAGCAGAGAGTGAGCAACGGTAAAGTGTGTATCCCGGTTCGTAAAATTCGTCGATTTCTTTTCGTCCAACTTTTACGTCCAACGGTAAGCATTTACTCTTTTTTGTTCCTATATCGTTCATTTCGTTTAGACTATTTCTGTGCATTGTTTTTAAATACCTAAACCGTAAGTTCGTGTGCTATACTACAGGCTGAAACTTATGGCCAAATGTGATGCATGATGTACGTGTCGCAAGGATAAGAAGATTAAGTTACGCCTTCGAACGACTCATCGATGAAAGTGATTATGATGACGATCTTGGATAATACTTTATCAGCACAGTGAGGTATGAACATTGAAATCCAATTCAGAAGTGACCTACTGGACAAATTGACCTGCATCGAGGAGTATCTTCGTTAGCTATAGCAGACCTGTACAATCCAGATCAATGTTTTCTCATCCCCTCGACTGGTAAAAACATTGTTCGAGTGTTTGGCCATGAATTTCAGCTGCAGCTCAATAGGTATAACGTTCGAAATCGTCGCGTGATCGAACGATTGCTTACTACGCTTCGAGTAAAATTGCACATGTACTACAAAAAAAGCAGTAATACTATACTGACTTTGTTGTAACGTATCAGAGATAAAGATAAAAAGACGGGTTGAGGAGGAGAGGGAGAGAAAGAGACAGAGGAGGATAAAAAAGTTTGTTCTGGGAAAGGCGGAGGATTCAGAAGATCGGATGAACTGTTTCGGAGATAGGATAAGTGCGTGCGTATTTTCTTCCTTGTGGAAATTCATTCCCACTGATGTCCTCAAGGTTGCATGATCGTAATTCGCTCGACTGTGCACACGTGTCGCTAGGTATCCTGTTTTCTCTTCGTCATGATTTTTCTAGCTGTCGAGATGTACCGTGTTTAAATTCTCCCAAACAATCTGGAGGTGGGGAATCGTCAGATGTGCTTCCATCCGGTTCGCTTATGCGAAATAAAAAAGAAGCGCACATCGTTTATAAAGTAACGAACAGGTTCACTTTGTTTCGTGAAAGTAGAAGACGTGTAGGTTTCGTCGAAGATGACCGACCAAAAACGAAAAATGCCAGGAAAGAATAAGTTTTTTAAGTACGGCTCGCAGCGATCCACTAGCCTAAATAGAAATCCGCTTCCATGCGACAAAGTTCAAAGAGTCGTAGAAAGAGCAGGTGTAACCTGCCTGAAACCCACCGCGGATTATTTGGGAGACTTTAGTCGTTGTATATACTTATAATGGTAAATGATCTTGACACTTGTACTGTATGCACCTGTTACGTTTACCGTCGACCACTTTTCTTTTCTCCTTTGCCTCTTTGTATGTCCTTCTGCAAAAACAAAATGGACGCAGCCCCGGTTATTATGCGCACTACGCCACGCGACTGGTGGTGTTTTTTTTTTTTTTAATTATCGGACCATAACGATCCTGTGCGCTCCCAGATAGGACGCACTGTAGTGAAACTGCTTGCGAGACAAAGGAAATTTATTTTCCAGCTACAGACGCAATTTTAACGACTCTGTTACATCCAAGAATTTCTTTTAAAAAATTATTCCTTTCGTAATCGATTCGTCTTTGAATTTAGTATACAATTGACAAAAAATTGTTAAAAGTGGTCGATAAAATTCATTGCTGCCATAGGAGTCACCGGATGACTGATACCGCATTCTTCGTTCTTGAGGTCACCAAGAATCAGACCAAAAGAAGACGTATCTAATCAGCTTTGTGTAACATTGAAGGGAATCGAATTGAATAAGGAAATTCTACGAAGCGTTATTGCGTGAACGTTAAAATTTTTTAGACTTGAGGCAAGCAGAGATAAAGAATTACTATTTTTCATCGATCGTATACTTCTTTTGGCTATTAAGAATGTTCAGCATCATAACGTGACCACGTGAAGTAAATTGATATGTAAGAACTGTATAGCGTCTGAATGATCGAAACAAACATTTATTCAGTCGAAAGTTGTACACCACTACCGCTAATTTAAACAGATCCATAGTAAACCCTTAGCATCCGAGTTACACGTAAAAAAGGAATGCCAGCTATTACTATACATAAGTTTCTTATGCTTGAATTAAAATAAATTCGTGTATGCGCGCGCGTGTGTGTATGTGTGTGTGTTCAAGTTTACAAGTTTTAAAGCTATCAGTTCATAAATATTTCTTAAAAATTAGCATTTTCACAAAACACGTCCGTGTATTACACATTTACACATCTGAGATATATATCTATGTACGCTATATATATACATATATATGTATACATATAAACACACATATATGTATATATATATATGTACGCTAAAACATTCAAAAGATAGTATCAATGAAAATAAATGACACAAACAACAGACGGAGGACTCTTAAGACATTGTATAATTGGAAAGAAGCATACCATTCATCGACTCACTCTTCTTGCATTGATAAGTATAGTCTTTAATTGAAAAGAATTAAATTCTCACTTTATAATAGAAAAATATCGACCCAAATAGAAAAGCATATATTTTTTCTCCCGAACGTAAAAATTAAATTATGAATAATATCTATTGCCGTTCATGAAAATAGTTTTATCTTCTTTTAAAATGTGATGTTATTCAGTCTATTTTGTTCTAATTAATAATTCTGTACGACATATATATACATATATGCATAGAGAGAGAGATAGAGAAAAGAGCGTTATACACTTGCTGCATGTGCTCTCAAAACATATAAACAACAACAGTCAGTAACAAATATTGGAAGAAAAAATACATAATAAAAGTATCTGTAGTAGTATTTAATTTTGATGTATGTCAAAATTAACTCAATTTACAAATCAACTTAATATTTATAATTAACTAATCATGGTTATTTCTTATATTAAAACTATGCTATCGTACAAAGAATTATCCCAGAAACTTTCATTTATCTGTTCACGTTTTGCTGGACCATAGACTAAATTTTCTCTTAGTAACTTAGGTATTATTCGAGTGTACTCCCGTGATATTTATACTGTATTTGCATGTACACACATTTTAAGCAGCAAGGTGAGTCACTGGCAGCACTGTTTACGCATTCCCTCCGAAGTCATCGTCGGCTTTACGTCGATGGGCTCTACGTTCTGTGGCCGGATCGTATCACCTTCGGGAGGGTCACGTATCTGTTTCTGCGATACGATTCTGTAGATTTCTGTAATGATCAAGCTCTATGTAACACCCTGTACTGCCAATGATAGATTTCTTTCTTCTAACTACTATCAGACATATTACTAATAATTAGATTGCGAATTTTATGCATTTATGACAAAAATGGGTACGTACAATTTAAAAGAGTGGAGGTATTAAAAAGATTTAAGGCTACCAGTGTATTGGTTTCACCTTAAAAAGATAATCAAAAGAAGAATTAAATTTTTATTTGGCTCCTGTGTCTTGTAATCAATGCGAACGTTTTTTATTTTGCATAAAGATCCGCAGTCTACTAATAATTATGAACAATATTATATTCAATTATTTTGCTATCGAATGATTTCACAACCTCTCGTTTACTTTCCAGAACAAAGTATCAAATTAAGGGGGAAACAATGGTAAATTAAGGAAGTAAGAAATATTCTTTTTGAAGAGAACGCGAAACTTATAAATAGACATCGGATCTTTATGCAAAATAAAAATTTTCTAGTTGATTTGCAATGAACTATGAAATAAAAGTTTATTTTCTCTCTTAGTACGTTTAATAGATCAAAAATAATATAACAGTACTTTCAAATTCTTCTAGTGTTCTCAATGTTTCGAATTACATCTACTCATTTTAGTCATGAATGCATAGAATCCGCTGTTTACTTGTAAATAATGTTATGGAAGAGAAATTTCAAAATCAAACAAAACAGGTGATGTTACCTGTTAGGATGTTTTGGAACGCTGTTTCAACGTTCGTGGAGTCGAGGGCGGAGGTTTCGATGAAAGAAAGGCCATTTCTTTCAGCGAAGCCTTTGGCTTCGTCGGTGGGGACTGCTCGTAAATGTCGCAGATCAGATTTGTTCCCCACCAACATAATTACTATGTTCTGATCTGCGTGGTCACGTAATTCTCGTAACCATCTTTCGACATTTTCGTATGTCAGATGCTTTGCTATGTCATATACGAGCAAAGCTCCGACTGCACCACGGTAATACCTAATAATTTTAAGAAAACCACGATTATAAACTGTTCGATCTGTAGTTTATAAGTTCAACGAGTTGTATGCTATTGTTGTATTCATAATGTAATAAATTCTCAAACTGATAGATCATCATTTTTCACAGTAGATTACAGTAAACTGGCTTCTCATTTCTTTTTCATTGGATAACTTCAACTTACGCAGATGTGATTGCACGGTATCGTTCCTGTCCAGCTGTGTCCCAAATTTGAGCTTTGATAGTTTTTCCATCTACTTGTATACTACGCGTCGCAAATTCAACTCCTATTGTAGACTTCGATTCTAAGTTAAATTCGTTTCTTGTAAATCTCGACAAGAGGTTACTTTTTCCTACTCCGGAGTCACCGATAAGAACAACTGAAACAACACATCAAACTCATTATTGTGCGATCCTGAAATTGTTAATCCTCCATCTGCAACCTTATTTTTGTTAATGCCCATCCGCATATTCGGTTGTTTATGTTTCCAACTAATTCTTTTACTGTTCTAGGTTTTAAAAAAAAATTCTCATTGAAGCCCCCATTTGAATACATAATCGTTAGAAAATGTTTAAATAAATATTGGAAAGAAAAAAATTCAAGAGTGACCTCAGGTTGCAAACAGTGGATTAAGATTTTGAAGTTCCAAACTACTGTGCAAGTATATAAACATTCACGTAACATTCTTTTATCCAAATATGAAAAAATTCATTACACAAATATCCCATTGTTTCAATTATATTCATTTATATACCGCTGCCGATTTATAGTACAGTTTATCTTCTGAATAATCTTACTTGAAGAAAATTTTTGGAATTGTAGAAACAAAAAAACAATTTGACATTGAAATTCGTATAGTAATGCATCATTTTTACAATAGCATTGTACTGCTATTGTCACATTATACAAAAGCATCTTCCGCGATGATGACGATGATAAAATCAATATTTAAAAATGATATACTCGAGAGATATGCTATAAAATTCGAAATCGAGTGGGGATTTATTAAAAATTTTATTAGGTTCAAAATTACAAGTATCAGGCGATCGTGTGTGTGATAAATGCGTGAAATTTGCGGTTTAAATATCGATATGAAAAATATTTGTGGGTGGGCGTGGAAAGAGTCCCACGATGAAGCAAGTAGGTGACAAAACGTGTGATTCGAATACAATCAACGACCGTCGACGAACTTATTGAGAAATCAAAGGAGAATGCTACTTTGTTCGTATTACAATGCTCGGCGATAACTCGTAAATAAATGGAAGTATCGTTGACTCATACGTGACTAACTGTATAACGCCTTTACCTCGAAAAATCCGACATAATATTTCGTGTCCTAAAGACGATTCGTGGTGTCTGATGTCATCGTTTAAACTCGATGCCCTATACACCAGACTGCTCTATCAACTGTCCGAACAGTTGAAATTCGAACTTGACGTTAATTCGTACCCGTGTTATTGAACGATGACAATTGTTGATTTTAAACCAACACATACACGCATGAACTCGGTACACATATATACGCGGGTTATACTAATACGTGTACGGTACGCAATATGTATATGAACAACAGAGGAGACACGTATACACGTACGTGTGTACAGAGAATATGGAAATTCATTTGTATATGTGAGAACCGCGCGCGCGCGCGAGATATGTGTAATATATACACATACAGACAACTAATATGTGTATGTGTAATAGAAAATATTCACCGAAAATTTCGCGAACGAGAAACGATCGAGGCGAGATTTTCACTGAGATGTTTTACCTTTGAATAAATAGTCGTATTCATCCTCCCGAGTGCCCATTTCGTTTGAAGTTATAAACCCCTTTGAACAGACTGACGGACGGTGCCTAGATCTATCAGGGGTACACTGCTACGGTTCTATAGTTATTTACAAAAATGCAGGAGCCTCGTGTCGGACTCCGTACGTTGTTACTTTCCGCGGAACTAACGGCTGACACCGTCCTAAACGTACACAGCGAGAAGACGAAACGAAACAGGCACGACCACACGATGATATAATTATTTTCGTTCTTTCAATTTAGCTGTACAATATGGCCTCCTTTCTACGCCCCTCCAAACTGATGAATTACACATGCGCAATGCGCGTCTATCCTACGCACGCGCAGATCGAACACGACCAACGCTCACTCTATAGATCAGAATTTCAACAGCGAATCACAGATCATTTATACCAGAGATGAATTTTCCACGTTTTCGGAGTGCTGGAGTGCGCATACGCTGGCATACGCCTGTAAATGGATCCTGGTGAAACAACTTCGTATCTCACACGCGCATGCCATGTCCAGCCATGTCCGTAGATAGATCCCTCGTGAATATAACTCTGTAAACAAATACGCATGCGCACAGAAGTGTGTACACCATAAACGTAGCTCCGAAACTGCTAGTTGGACTACAAATTCCAGCTCGGCGCTTTGATTGGTCCGTGTTTGTTGCGCCGCGGAGAACATTTCCGCAAAATTATAGTACTTCAAATGTCATCAGTAGACCGCGGATCTCATCTATGCAGAATAAAATATGTTCGCATTGATTGCAGGACACATATATAAGAGCTAAATAAATATTTTGCTAAAACATTTTTTAAATTGTACTTACCCATTCTTCCCAGATAGCGCAGCCTGACCGAGCCTACCACCTGACCAAGCCTGCAAGGTCCCTGACCTACAGGTTACAGGCTAACTCAATGCTTGGATCGGCTCGAGGCCCAGGCCGGTTGATTCGTGCCTGATTTTTATGCGCGCAATGGCCCGGATATAGCCAGGAAGGGGCTCGAGCCCAGGGCCTGCCGGTCGTGCCAGAATTCTGCCTGTTTTTGAGAGGGCAGCACGGTCACACTAATGTGGCCAATCAGTGCTTCGATTGAGCCCAACTTTTCTCGCGACATCTTCTCTCTCCACATCATGTTTAGCCTGGAACCAGTGATGCCATATGGGGTACCAAACGGTACCCAAATTCTCGGAAATCTTTCCTCCTTTTCCCCTTCCACTATTCACCTTCCCTATTCCACCGACACGTTGCGTATTGCCCGTCGCGCTCTGGTCATCAGAGAGGGGGTACATCATATATCGTTGCTTTCCCCCCATCTGGCAACACTGCCTGGAACCTACACCATCTTTAGCAGGAAACAGAACCCACTTTACTGTTATTAAATCTGTCTTAAAAAAGACTTTTGAGGGCGTTTGCTGCCTAGATTGACCTTTATCTGGCGTTTTTGACTACTGAAAAAACCCGTGTTTGTATTATCACGAAATGAATCTGGCTGAAACCAGGCACGGCCGGCAGGCCCTGGGCTCGAGCCCCTTCCTGGCCATTGCGCGCATAAAAATCAGGCCCAAATCGAGCCGGTGTGTTGTCTGGGTTCTCGTAAATGCATAAAATCCACAGTCTATATATATATATATATAGTCATCAAGAATCATCCCTTTTGGAGAAAGTTCAATATTTTTGGGATACCTTATATATATATACACGTTTATTGGGTTTATCAAATCAAATCGCAATCGCCATCCACTTTTCCATCACAGAAACGCGTACTATATGGTCGTATATGTATGCAGCCCGATACAGCCCGATATTATTTTTCGGTTTGTTGCAGTTGCAGGTCTGTTCTGGTCTGTTCATAATACAAGTGTAACGCACGCTGATTATATATTTATATTTTTCTATACAAGGCCGTAATTTGACAATATAACTGAATGATTTCCAAATTAAGGTCGAGTATTGAGCGGAAAAGAACGTGATACAGGTTAGTTATCATGTTTTGAATACCCATTTTGTTTTATTAAGGAATTGAGGAATACTCGCAAATATTTACAATTCTCCGGCAACGATCAATTTATCGTAAAGTATGATGAAATCACGTAACTAGATAATGTCAGAATTATTTTCCGATGTCGTATGTCATTGACCTGTACGATTTCTTCGGAATTCATAAAGTGACAGACGTTTCATTACGTTGTAACGCGCACGTGTCGCCGTTTTTTTGCTTCAGATGAATCATGAAATCGTCGGTAGGTAAGAAGCGGAATGATTGCGGAAGCTAAAATTTAATCTCAAGTCGGTGTAAAAACAAGATAACGATCAACCATGAATAAGTTAATAATTAGTGTTCCACCAGATTTGGATCTGGAGGACCCAAAATTTAGAATTACACCTTATCAACAAATTCTGGCATCATGCACTGGTGCTATCATCACATCTGTTTTTGGTAAGTGAATTATTTTAATCACAGGAAAATTATAATTTTAGGAATAGGAATAGTATAATTTAAATTTTATAGAGAACCGATCGCGCATCTTATGATGAAATATGTGTTTTGAAGTTATCAATTAAAACTTGTGAAATAATGCTACAAGTATTCTTATGTCTATATAATATGAGCAATTATAGCAATTAGTTTCTATTTTTACCATTGACAGCAATATAAAATCATATTTTGCGTTTGTCTGTAGTATAATTTAAAATACTAAAAAATTTGAGTGAGTATTAATGTAATGATACTTTGTTTTCAAGTTACTCCTTTGGATGTGGTCAAAATTCGTCTTCAAGCACAGCAGAAAGCTATGCTTTCGAATAAATGCTTCCTTTATTGCAATGGTTTGATGGACCACTTGTGTCCTTGTCCAAATGGTAGAGGTCCATCATGGGCCAGCGGAAATGGGAAGTTCAATGGCACTATAGTAAGTGAAATTAATCATAATTTTATGATAACAATGTACATTAACATATAAATATTCACAGGATGCCTTTATGAAAATTGGTAAAAACGAAGGAATTCTTTCTTTATGGAGTGGTCTAAGTCCTACTCTTGTTTTAGCTGTACCTGCAACTATAGTATACTTCGTTTCGTACGAGCAACTAAGATTATATTTTAAGGTAAACAGAAGAATTTTGCTTAGCCTTGCCCCGCGAATTTTCATTCATCTTCTTATATCGTACATCCTTTCCAGGATCAATATAATAAGAAATTTATAAATGAAAAAATTAGTGTTAAGTCCATGGAGCAGCCATTCTGGGTTCCTATGTTAGCTGGTGCCATAGCACGCATTTGGGCTGCTACTTTGGTTAGCCCATTAGAATTAATTAGGACAAAAATGCAATCGCAAAGATTAAGTTATGCAGGTACTTTGATGTACAATATTTTTTACAACAGCTTTAAGATGCTCTTTTACGATCCAAGTTGTTCAAGCTATAAATTTCTATGCCTTATTTCCAGAAATATTGCAAGCATTGAAAACTGTTGTTAGGCAGAATGGTATATCTGGGTTATGGATGGGATTGGGCAGCACTCTTCTGCGCGACGTACCTTTTAGTGCAATCTATTGGTTAAATTACGAGACTATAAAAAAAACATTTCGTGGGGCACAACAAACTTTTACTTTTAATCTTGCGGCGGGTGCTGTAGCAGGATCTGTAAGTACACACCTTACGATTTGATTCTTAGTGATTTAACTTTGATATTAAAATACGTTTATGATACAGGTAGCAGCGCTTTTAACGATACCGTTCGATGTAGTAAAGACACATAGACAAATAGAAATGGGTGAGAAGGAGATTTATTCAGGTGGTAGTCTCCGAACTAATTTGTTAAAGTTCTATCTGACTGTTTAGAGAATTATTGTGTAGGAATTTCGAACGAAATTCAAATTAACTGTACTATCACTTATAGATAAACCCGGACGCAGTCGAGGAACCTGGCACGTAATAAAGAAAATCTACACACAAAACGGCGTGAAAGGCTTGTATACAGGATTGATTCCAAGAATAATCAAAGTGGCACCAGCCTGCGCCATCATGATCGCGACATTTGAACACGGCAAGCGATTCTTTCAAACGTACAACGCTAACGCGCTACTCAAATGCGAAAATGACTTACAGTACCTAAAACACAAAAAGAAAAGCGACGAATGACATGTATATTTTGTTATGTACCATAAAAGGAATTCAAACGTAACGCGCGAATAAATTTTATTAATACTTCTGCAAGCACTTTTCAAAACTCCATACGGCGATTCCGCTTGTTACGCCGTGATGCATTCTCATAGACGAATACTCTATGGGTTTCAGGTGTGCACATACGTGCATAACCGAAGTTAAATCCCCAGTAAGTAATTATATATCACTATATATATATACCAATATATACGTAGTCGAACGAGCGTTTGTGTTTGCAAATTCTAAGAGATTGAATTGGGAAAGGATGTAGTTGGAGCAGATAAGAATTGTTCGTAAATAATTTAAATAGACAAAATGTTGAGGGAAATACGCGACGGGTGCTAAACCGATCAGTAATCGAACAGATAAACAGCGTTCGGCTGAATTCGGTTGATCGATACCGCGAACCGCGAGTCGGCGATCCTCGGCCCGTTGGAAATGGCGAATAGGTTATTGCATTCTTAGACCATATGGTCTATGTAATTGTAAGATTGCATTTTGCACCAGTGGGATATTGCACGGGTTTCACGCGCATATGCAACAATTTTTAGTGTCGGTAACACTTTTCTTTAAAAACGTACCCTTCCACTGGCTTCCATGGAAATTTCAAATTTTAAGCCAACTTCATACGATGCATTCTCATAGACGAATACTCTGGTTTTCATGTGTGCACATATGTACATAACCGAAGTTAAATCACCAGTAACTATATGTATACGTAGTCAAACAAGCGTTTGTGTTAGCAAACGATTTCGTTAAAATTGAATGGTTTTTAAATAGATTAAATCTGAAAAGGATGTAGTTGGAGAAGATAAGAATTGTTCGTAAATAATAATTCCGAATTAAATAGCGAAAATGTTGCCGGAAACACGCGACGGGTGTTGAATCGATCAGTAATTGCAGATAAAACGACGTTCGGCTAAATTCGGTTGGTCGATACAGCGAGTCGGCGATCCTCGGCCCGTTGGAAGTGGCGAATAGGTCATTGTACGGAAGTCGGTTCTTCTCGGTCCGTCAGGATAGGCTGTTCGTGGACTCAGTTCGTTCTCTAGTCACTCACGAATTCAACATTCCAAAGGCCGGGTCTTCTTACCGCCTCTTCGACATTGTCCTCTGGTAAGTCCGACCGCCCGCTGGTTGAACACCGTGGTAAATTCAAAGAAATCTTCGGTAATATCGCGTGAATCTTCTGGTTGACTCATTTTCGCGTTAAATCATCTACAGAAATACGGTTTATTCATTAATATTTCTCGTGATATAATCGGCGAGAAAACTCGGCACGGCCATCGAGGAAGAACACGAGTATTTAGTAGCCATTTTTCTAGTGTAACATTCAATCTTCCGTCGTTCTGTTCCATATTGCCAGTAATTGTTGCTACCCTGGCAACGGAGAAATCGTTATTTTTCACGGTTTATTTCGACCTTGCTACTCTCCGCGAATCCCTCTGTGTCGAACGATTTAGTATAACGCGTTACGTAATCCGCGTTCGCGCATACAGTTCGTGGCCTAGTGGTTCTTCAGTATAGATCGCGGGGTGTGCACGCGTCTTACGTACGAACTCCTCGAACGCTATCTCTTTTATTAAACGTTGTCGTCCGGTCGTTTTACAGGTACTCTCTCACCGACCACATAACGTCAAACGTCACCATGTTCGCTTGCACCCGATTCATCGCACCTCTTGCCAGGTCCACCGTGAGTAGAAAATTATTTTACATTTTTTTCCAGCTCACACATCCAAGAGATTATTATATAACGCTTTTCATCGTGATTTTGGATCGTTTTCGCAGTTGGTTTCTGGAACCAAGAGCTACATCCGGCCGCTGAGCAGTGCCGTGGTCAACCACAGCCAAATTCTCCAACAAAATCAAATCCAGAGCCAGGTGAGTGTTCTGTCGGCTGCAGTTCATATTTTTACACATTGCATAACCTCTTCCCCATGCGAGGTTACATAAGCGATTTTATTCTTATATTCGAACACTTTTCGTGACTTAAAAGATAAATTATTAATCGATTTAATGTGAGTATACAAGCATTCGTAAACTGCAGATTTTTGTATTGACATTGTCTGTTGATGCGTGTTCCACTAATCATTGCTGAAGCCATGACACTGGGAATGTGTAATCAGCGAGATTAAGATGCATTATAGTTTACAAAACATTGAAATTTACGTAACAATCGATCAAAAAATAGTTTCACGTGAAATTGATTATTTTAATTAGAAACTTTCTTTTTTTATCTTGCCAAGATTGCACCTGCAGTTTGATGATTGAAGCAAATGCAGTTTATTTGGCAATCTTCGATTTCATTAAAGATGGATTAGTTTGATTCTTTCAATGTATTGATCAAGTATGCTACATTGCAGTGGTGATTATATAAGCCACATTGTTGCAGTGTAGGGATACTTAGGTAACCTAGAATTATTTTAAACCATTGATATCTGATCACATAAAACAATAAAAAACCAAGTACAAAAAGTTATATATTTTTAAAATGTGCAATGTGGAAGCTCATGAATTTAATAGTGTTAATGCTTTCTTGCATAATTGGTATGAAAACTACTGTTCCGATTATTTTCTGCAGTCACCTATTCTGCGTAACTTCCAAACATCCACAATCAGCCGTGACATTGATTCTGCTGCCAAGTTCATCGGTGCTGGTGCAGCCACTGTCGGTGTTGCTGGATCAGGTATAGAATAATTACAAAGCATACTCTTACATTCCTTTGATGATGCCATTTTTTTGCAGACTTAATTCCTGTTTCTCGTTCCTTTGTAATAATCTCTATCTCTGTTCGTTCTCCTTTTTCCAGGGGTTGGTATCGGATTAATTTTTGGTTCCCTGATTCTTGCTTATGCCAAAAACCCATCCCTGAAACAGCAGGTGTTCAGCTATGCTGTTCTCGGTTTTGCGTTATCAGAGGCAATGGGTCTTTTCTGCCTGATGATAGCGTTCCTTCTATTGTTTGTCGTTTAGTCCCTACTTCCTTGAGCACTCCTGGTCACAGTACAGTTATAAATTTCTGTTTACATGTATGATTCTGTTTCGAAAAATACTGAAAAAATCCCTGTTACGATTTTTAGGTGCTGGAATTGGTTCGGTATTTGGATCTTTGATCATTGGTTATGCCAGGAATCCTTCTCTCAAGCAGCAGCTTTTCTCGTACGCCATCTTGGGCTTTGCCCTGTCCGAGGCCATGGGTCTTTTCTGCCTTATGATGGCCTTCCTGCTCTTGTTCGCGTTCTAAGTCACCAAAATCGCATAAGAAATTTCTGATAGTTTTAGTGCGTCACTGCCAAGACACAGCGTCTTCTGACTCTGATCGTGGAACAGCGGAGGTTGTTCTTGGTAAACGGGATGCCATGAAATCATTAGAGGAAGCTCGATTATGTGGTTCGACGGGGTGTGCGACGGTACGACAACAAATTCATGCAAATATTAACCCGGGCTGTACACACACGTTTCGAAAACATCGATCGGACCGTCTTACCCCCATCAAGCCTTTTGACTTGTTTGTAATCATTTCATGGTCTACTGTGTCTCATGTAGCGTAATTCACATTGTTATAAAAAAAAGAATACAAATCAGTATAAACAAACGAATAAGAAGTTACTGGAAGTTTATTAAAAAAGTGAAAAGAAAAAACAGCCTCACTTGCATACCCCGATACATAATACGCACTTTACGTATTTGACATTAATATACCGATCCAAAAGAGTAGTACTACACTTTTGAACGTTTTTGTTACCCGGATATGGCTTATCATTGTGCCGTCGCGTGCGCACGTTGTTGAGGTAACTCTTGACGAAGAACTGTACAGTGATATCGAATAAACACTTTTGTCGTGAAAATATTCTTTATTGTATTCACATCATTTATTTCAGTTCTCCTCCTCGATAGCTCGACGACATTCTATAGTTTCTATGTAGAGGTGCGCGAGACATTTCAGTGGATATATCCTTTAAAAACTGATCACTTTTTTCAAATTCAACCAAACGACTTGAGCTTTTTTCAGATGTTAGAAGAATTAGTTTACTAGAGAGGACAACGTGTATAAAAAATTAACCCTTTGCACTCGAAAATCAAACATTTCTTCCGACCTAGAATAATTCTATACTATATGTTTTTTTCATTTTATGTAAAAAGCGCCTCAATGTCGCCACTTGATCAAAATTGTGAAAAAAAGGTGATGGTCACGATTTTTAACTATTTTATCTGTGTCTATAATAAAAATTTAAAATATGTCTTTCGTAGATCTAAGGAAATTTCATCAAAATCAATGAAGATAATATTATAAACTTATGTTACTTAATACATATACATATAATTACAACACAAGCGTATAAATGAGTACACGTATGATTGTTTTTCTATGTGTGTTTATTAAATATGAAACGTAAATTCGAAAACAGTTGTTCATAACATATCAAACATAGGCCAAATGTATCTAGGCATTATTCTAATTAAACTTAAATTTTGTAATCATTAATTTATTCGATCGAAACAGCTGGTTGTCTTAACGAATTACATTAGAGACTTTACTTATTAATATGTATCTATGCATAAATTTAACATAGCAAATATATTTTAAAGTTTAGTGTTTATGGATTTACAGAGGTACAGTACCGTATAGAATTTTATACAGTAATGCGTGAAATGCTTTACGTTTTACTTTCTCATCTATGTGAGACAATAGGTGAATGCTCTCCAAGGATAATACAAGTGAATTAGAAGTATCGTTTACTTAAAAAAATGTAAGTGAAGTCTTTTGTCTTTATTCATTTAAAAACGTTCTGCGTCGCAATTTTCAATGAACTTTACACGTTTTAGTTTAAGAATTAAATCTCTTGATATTATTACATCTCTTTATGTAGACATCGTGACATACGGTATCGTAAAAAAAAAATTAATTTACAGTATTGCCAAAGCCTATTTGCGAGTCTCCTAAATTGTTATGTGGTAACATGTTAAGTTGATCTAGAAGGTTTTCTCTTTCCCGTAGACAGGACCATGCCTTTTCCTGTTCTTTCTTTGTCAATGGCACTTTCCGTTGTTTCGACAGCATCAATTTCTTGTAATGTTCTATCACTTCGTTATCAGCCGTACTGATCTTTCTTTTCAATGCTTGTCGTTTACTCTCCTCCTGCGCCAAATTCAGCAGCCTTTTCAGTTGCATTACATTATGATTAGAAAGAGCAGTAAGCTCTTGCTGGCATCTCTTAATTTCCGTCAAAATTTCATCGTCGTCCTGGCCTTTCTTCTGCGCGTCTGGCTCTAAAATTCCCTGTTCAACAAGTTCTTTGTGCATCCTTAATTCTAGATTAATAGAGTTCTGTATAGTAAGGTCCCTTAAAACGGGAGGATCACTATCCCTGAAGAGTTTGTTATCTGTGTTGTTATTCGCAACGTACACATTTTCCTCCAGCAAAGCAGAGACCAGTCTCTGTGTCAGAGGTCCTGCTATACTATGTGCTTTTTTGTCATTTTTCCCTACTAACAAAGACACATCAGAACGACTTTTCTTCTTATCCCTATTTGGATTTGCAGCATCCTCCTCTTGCAACAAATCGTTATGGGCCCACATTAGACTGTAATGTCTGCCCAGCGGAGGAATCTTTTTGAACTCGCTGATATCGCCGTGCGTAGCGATTAATTCTTCTAATAACTTTATATCGTCCGGCATAATGTCCGTACAATATGGGTCAACTGATGCCCAAAACTTGTTTGGGGTATCGTTTTTTGGTAGAAGTAACTTTGGCGATTCAGATTTGGAACCTTCGATTCTAGACATTTCATGGACATTTGGAATGACCTGAGAATTCGAACTAGCTACGGCTTTTTGTTTGAAAAGCTTGGCTGGTAAAGGTGATTGAGTTTTAGTGTTAAGTTCCTTTGGCTTAAACTTCTCTTCGCGAACTTTCTTGTCCAGAAGTGAAAGACCCTTGCCGCTCTTGGATCTCCTGTCCCTCCGTTCTTCCGCCGATGACAAGTTTGCTATCTCCTCTTGAATCATACGATGTCGTACAACAACGGAGGAGAGAAGCATTTCTAATTCTAGTTGCAGCGTATCCAGGTCTTCCATTCCGACGCCGTCTTCCACGTTCCGCTGTAGAATGCTAGTATATCTCGGAAGAAGACGGCTGTTGTCGACAATCTTTAAAATAGATAGAGACATCGTTGTCTCCAGGCTTTCCGAGCTTGTGTCCGAGTTAAGCGTCGAAGACTGTACAGTCTTTCCACTCTCTCTGACTTTGATGACAGCTTTTTTGGAACTTTGCTTGCCTTTACCCGACATGGTGCTAAGCGTAATACAACAAGCGAATGTTCTGGTGTCGGTCACGGTGTTACTATACTAAGAAACATTCATTTTTAAATGACTTCACTACCATTGCCTCATTTTCCTCCCATTTTCATACTTAGATCCTTTACCTCTTTAGCAATTGATTCTTCAGTTTGCCATCGGCCGAGAATTTCAGTGTTACCTCGAGAAGTTTAATTGTCATTCAAGTTTGATTTGTTATCTTCGATTTGTCAATAATTCATTGTTTGAAGACGTCGTCATGTATTATAGGTTACGAAGTATCCACAATCAACTTCGACAGTGACTGTTTTGTTCGACTGAGACAACAATGTGCAGAATGGGTCGATCGATTTTCACCCAATTGTAACCAATCGGATAAAATATAGCTTTATTCTCATAAGTTTATTAGCAAAATATTGTTTATTCCAACTACCTAAACACCCACATAAAAGCGCGATAGTGGACCAATGGTGTCATCTAACGGCGAATTAGCCAAAATAGCCTGCAGAAAAGCGTGTTTTCGCGGGAATGATTTTAAATTGAAGTTATAATTATCACTAATCTACCATGTTATAATTATATTATGTAGACACATCAGATGAAATTCGAGTAAACTTTGGCAACCGAGTTGCTCTCATAATCTGCACAATTGCAGTTACCGTATCTGCCATTGGATAAAATAGATTGAAATATAGAAACTATTATGAGAAAAAGAAGTTTTTCTTTGATTGCTGTTGTTTCATATATTAATGATAGTATAGCAATAGGAAAATTTGCACAAACGTCCATAAAATAGACAGTGGATTGTGGGCAGCGGGAGTTAAATAAAAATTCATTTCATTCCTTAATAGTTTTTTTACACCTGAAAACAACATAACACTAACAATAATATAAATATGTATATATATTTAGATTTATTTAATTTTTACTGTTTTACATTTCACCTAGCCAATTTCTTCACAAATGCATAAAGATCTAAAATAATGCATGCATTAATAAAGTTCTGATAAAGTTCTGATAAAGACCTCACAATTTGAAATGTTTCTACTTTATGTAAGAAATTACAGTGGGGTTATAGGTCAAAGTGTAAAGTGTAAATAATGAAAAGGTGACGTTTAAGAAAGAATATAAATTATGGCTGAAAAAGGAGCGCATTTAACTGGAACTACGTTTATAAGACCGTCTATATTCGAAATTATAGCTCAGGAATCGTTTGCGTCAACTGTTCAACCGGCCTTCAAAAAACTCTTTTCGGTAGGTTATGTTTACTAGTAATTTGTCTCAATAAATGCATATATAACTATATATTTAATTGGTTCTTTAACCACATACATATTATTAATACATTACATAGTAGAAAGCACTGGTAGATTATGTACAGAATAATAATAATGTATTATCAATCAAGTTTTTCTTCTAGTTTATTTTGTCATTCAATCCCGAACGATATGGACACCTTCTTAGATGGACCGATGAAGCTTACTTAATTTTCAATATAATTCTCCAAAGACATTATTTCAAAAAATATTGTAAGTATCCAACTGCTACTACATTTTTAAATAATTTAAAAAATTATACTTATTATCGTTATGTATTAAATTTCAGCTGCTTCTTTTTCTGAAGCATTCTATGGCTTGAAACGTATAGCAATAAATGATTCTAAAATTAAACATAAATTATCGAAGAGGCAAGAGAAGCTATGTTTGATATTAACTGTTTTATTCCCATATTTAAAAAACAAACTTCAACAATTAAGTCAGAGGTATCAACTGGAAAAAATAGATGGATCTGCTCCACGATCCGTAAGTTTATTAACATTTATAATTCGTTAAAACACAAATACTTTATAAAATTATAATGAATTTTTTTATTACAGAAATGGCAGAGACTTTATCGTGATTGCGTTGTCAAGGGGTACACAACAACCTTTATGATATACGAATTCATGGTATTGTACAATTATATACTTTACGTTGCTGGGAAATCAGTATATCAGTCACCACTTCTGAGAATTTTATCTGTTACGCTGACGTATGCTGTACCAGTACCAGTGCTAAGCATTGCTGATTTATTACGAAAAATAAAACACAACTCCTTTGGCATCAGCGATAGTGTAGATATACTTCAACGATCGGTAACTACATCTCTAGAATTTGGGGCATTCTTCCTTCAATTTGTATCGTGGTGGAGTCAGGAGCATTACGAGAAAAGTTTGATGACTTTACCTGTTCCACCATCACCAAAGGTAAGAATCATCATTAGACAGTTAGCAAGAAACTGGAGTGGAAGTGAGTGCTATACTGCTGTCCAATCATCATAGTCGCTTTATCATGAATAGACAGCGGATTTTATGCATTTATGACAAAAATGAGTAGGTATATAATTCGAAACAGTGAAAACATTAGAAGAATTTAAAAATACTGTTATATTATTTTCGACCTATTAAACATACTAGAAAAGAAAATGAATTTTAATTTTACTCCAGTTGGTTGCAAATCAAGTAGAAAATTTTTATTTTGAATTCATCATAAATTAATGCTGATTGCTATTAGATTCCAGAAATAGCCAAACAATATAAAGGGAAATGTCCCATTTGTTGTAAAGAGTTCAGAGTGCCTGTGGTACTTTCTATTTCTGGGTATGTACATGTTTCACAAAAAATAATATCGAAAATATAAGTAAAAAATTATTATTCTATAAATATTCAATTTTACAGATACGCATTCTGCTATCAGTGTATTCTTCCTGTGATACGAGAAACTAAAAAGTGTCCAGTGACGAGTTATCCTGCTGAAGAGGACGATTTAATACGTTTGTACTTAGATTAAGCAACGCATAAAATTGTTTAGATACGCTGTAAATACGAATAAAGACGCATTCTTATTCTTAAAATATTTTATGGTTAATTTATGGAGGAGAGTAAAAGTTGATCGACAACACCAATGAAAATATTGGTATATTTATTGCATATTATATTGTAAAGTTTATTAAAGTATATTATTAACCTGGAGTCTAAGGAAGAAAACATGGCATCGATTATAAAGTACACTAATTGATTAAGCAGTTGTGAATTACATTTACAGGTACATTCAACTATATTACAGAAAATACTGATTATGGCCGAAGCACTTTTCGATTAGCATCCAATACACTCGCGTATGCGAATCACAGACAACGGCGCCAGTAGTTCTAGCTATCGAATCCAATTACGAACACTCGCATCACATTTTTGGTCAAGATTCTTACGCAACATAATTATATTCAGTACGGAATACTAAAAATTCAACAATTCCCTAAAGTCTACGAAGCAGATTGGTTTATAACACGAAAGAGCTACGTTTTAAAAATCCAACAATTTGTATACAATTATTTTCGTACGATTAAATAATCAGTGTTCGAGTAGCAGTTACATAACAACATGCAGTGTTTTCTATGAAAGGCACTTATGTATTGCTTCAAACAACAAACATTCCAGAGCGTGGATAATCAAAAATTCTCACACATAAAATTGTTAACTATTACCTTTCGTACTGAATTATTTGAATAAATTTGAAGTATTAAAAACAAATAAATTGTTATAAAAGGGGAAGGATAAAATGATATTTTAGGAATGCAGGTTTACAAAATACACGCAATGCTTAATATTGCATAAAAGTTAAAATCCTTTCTTTTTATAGTATTTTCTGTATTTATGAAAAATATTTTTTTCGTAATAATTTTCCATTGAATTGTAATTATAAAAATGTCTAGGAACGACGAATGTATTACTACAAAAAATTATCATTCACTTATTCTCGCATCGAATGCTTAAAATGCACGAATTCTGTATATTGCTTTTTATAAAAAAATAAGTGAAAAACTCGTATAATAAAATACTCGAACACTGAGTTCTCTATCACATCGATAGGAACATTCCTTTTCAAGGCCACAATTAATGCACAAATATTCTACTGCTCTAGTCTAATCAAACTAACTATACCGTAGCATGTCGTTTCATGGCGTAAAAATCGGTTAACAATATTTCGCTTTACAATCTATACACAGATCTCTTAACACAATGTCAACGTACACGCTCATGCATTGGTCAACAATTTGAAAATTAATTTCTTTCCTCAGTAAACATTAAAAACATGAATTTACGAGCACAACCTACTTTATCTTTTTATGTGAAAGCTACATAAACATCAACAGTCTTTTTAAAAAGCTTACTTCCGTAAAAGTGACCGGTGCACGAGTATGTATTGCCTTCACCATTATCAGACTTTCGAATGTATAATCAATGCTTTATCATAATTTCTTACGAGGTCAGTATATCGTATTACGAAAAATTCTCTAATTTAAACAATTACTTGATACTGTATATTCACTTTACAAAATTGATATACTATTTGTAAAATTTGTGTAATAATTAAAAATCGAATCGAGATATTTATTGCCATTTCTAGTCGTGATTCTGGTGGATAGCCAGAGTTCATTTTCATAAGTTGTTTGACTAGACTGCTGCTTCAATGCATTTTGCTATAGGGTATGTGCGTCTTGTAACGACGCATTCCAAAGGACATGCATTCAATAATTTCATATTTGAGTACTAATAGTTTTCGACAGCAACAGTATCTATGCATGCTTTATAATATCGCTAGTCCTGTGTAACACCAAGGAATTATATAAAAAATATAGAAGCATTAAGAAATACATGCGATATCAAACATTAGAGTTTCACCGATAACATTTACGTTTCAGAAAAATATAAATTCTCTATTACGCACGTGTGTGCTTTAACTTGACTCTACTGACTTAACTTTATCTACACGCTTTGCACAGGTTTTTAACAGATCTCTATGGAAACAATGATACAGGTTTTTCCCTCAAAATTCACCATTTTGCAGATCATATTCACCTTCATTGCAAACCAAATTTACTCTTTCGAAATTCAAAGTTTTATTGCGTGTAACAACGAACAGATGTAAAATATGTAGATATATATATTCCAATAAAATCACGATAAAATTGTGTTATTTCATTCTCGAGTCGTCCACAAGATCAATTTGATTCCTAAAAGGATGAATTTGGTCTGTGTAAGGGTTAATTTCGAGTGAAAAACCTGTACGTCGGGGTGCTTTCAGGAATTAACCTTAGGTCTATCTATAATCGTAATACCTAGAGAGTCTAAGTTGTAATTTTGATTTCTGCGTATGTACTTTCTGTTCGTGAAAATCTACTCTAGCAAAAGTCGTTCGAAATCGAAAGTTATTTCAGCAGTTACGTGCAAATAGATGGTGTACAGTGAAACTGCAAGCTCAGGAGAAAGGAAACGTTTTCTGTTTTTTTCTTTTTTTACTGAGATTACCGTTCAATGAAAGAACTAACGTATGGACTAATAATAACTTCGACGGTTTAAATATTAGTAAGTAAATCGAACGGTTACTAATGCATACGAATGAAGCAAAATGTACAGATAGTTATGTATAGGTGAAACGTACGTTCCAGTATTCTACAACGTATACATACGCACGTGTTTAACATGATTTCTATGTCTCATAGCTCTCATACCCGATCGCATGTTACTTCGTTTCTTGTTGCGTCCACACAAGTGTCTATTTGTTTTTTTTTTTTAAATATAGGTAGAACTATAATTCCTCGAAAAATGCGACTCTGGCCTTGGTGGATCCAGACTTCACTTTTTTCAACGTACTATACTTATTTTCACCGAGTCGCACTTGTTCCTCGTGCAACTGATCTAGTTCGCACTGTTTCTCTCCGACTTTCATCACTTCGATCTCTGTGCGCAATTCTCTCAGCTGTTCCTGTAAGTGTTTGCTCTTCTCCCAATAGTCTACTCTTTCTTTCTCGATCTCTAAGGACAATTGGTCAACGTCACCGTCGGCGATTAGATCGTATGACGTCAAGTCAGCTGGTAACGGTTCTGTATCCAGTTGCAACGTTTGAAGATCCGCTTGCAAGTCTGACGGAAGCACCTGCGTTGACGGGAATAGATTTGGCACGGACTACAAGACAAAGTATGCAAAAATTAAATGTGATTTTTAACGGCCTTTCGAAAACACGAATACCTCCTTAGTGGAGTGTGAAGTCTACTCACGGCTATGGTGGCGGTGTAAGCGTTTCTGCTGAGGAACTCGAGCAGCTTCTCCTTCGCTTCTTTTTCTGCGATACGTGCACGTAACAATTCATCTTTCAGTTTCTCAGCTTCCGCTGCTCTTCTCTCTGACTCTTGCACCAATCTTTCTGTTAGCAGTTCGGCTTCCCTAGTCTTCCTCTCTAGGTGAACCTTCTCCTCTTCTGTCTTCATATTGTTCAATCGAATACGTGTGATCTCCTGTTCCGCCTCTGAAGCTTTCTGGCTCAGCAACATTGCTTCCTCTTCAGCAACGCGGCTCTTCTCGGCCAACAGGTCTGCAGTCTCTTCAGATCTTCTCTGTAATAGATTTCGTTCAAATTATTGTTTATTCTAATTGGTGTTTGTAAATCGCGCTATCGCTTACAAAACCTAATATTAATCTTCCTTTTGGTACAGCACGATTATTGAGAATTCTATTAATAAACTTCCGGTAGATAAAGTGTCGAAAACCACGATTATCTTACAAGTGCTTCGTTCGCTAGTCGAATCTCTTCTTGGTATTGCAGTAGTCGTTGCTCCATAGCTGCTTTTTCCCTTTCCGCAGCCTCTCTGAGTTGTTTCTCTCGTGCCAGCTTGTTCCTTTCAATTTGTCTCCTATCAAAATAAAAATTGTTACAGAACTCGCAAAATACGAAGTATCTATCCAGCAAGTACTCGTACAAACATTGATTTGTTCTAAAAGACACCTAATAATCCATATAAATAAGTGTATACTAACCTCTGAACATACATTTATCTAACTCTGTGTAATATGCCGATTAATTAGAAGGCTACTAGAATCCTTTAGTTTATAAATACACGTTTACGTAGTCAACGTGTTAAAGACATCAATGTGGTAGTAGAATAAAATACCGTATTCTAATCGATAGAAAACTTACCTTGATTTTTCTTCTTTGGCCTGTGCCTTCATCTGCTGCACCTCCATCGAATCTGGCTTGCGTCTCCTCATAAACAGATCGTGATTGCCGATACACAGGTCCAGGATCTTAACAAATAATATGTGAGCAGCTTTGTCATTGCTATGTTCGTTCAATCCTAAAGCTACCAAACCCTTCACCCAGCTGCCAACATCTGACTGTGTTTTTACCAGTTTATTCATGCGAACTTTCTGCGAGAAGAACACGAAATTTGGCGACGTCTTCTCCACCGGTTTAATTACGAACTTCTTGTCATCAAAGCTAATATGCCGGATCTCCGACCACGTGAATGTAGTTTTCGGGGCCAACTTGTTCTCCTTCTCATAGATATTCAATCCCAGGGCTGTGACTCCCAGCCAAAGATCAGTCTCTTTCTTGTTCTAGAATTTCGATTATGTTAGAAAACGTAATATTTCAGTTCAACGATTTCGTTTCATTACAACGAGGATACTTACGCTAATAGGAAAATAATTAACACCGTACATGTCCAGGTCTTGAGCAATCTTAAGATACTCCATCTCCGCTTCATCTCTAGACATACCTCGATGATCCGCGTACCATACTTTTATTCTCTCTTCCCACATTTCGGGAGTCATCTGATACTGATCTATAACCCTTTGCGGCAGTAAGTCCTCACTGGCAAGCATTCCAGGACGATAAGATACTTCATCGTAGTCACCGTACTGAGAAAACACAGCATACATCAGACCTTTGTTATTAGTAGACTGTGAAATGTAAAACAATAAAATATTCGAAAAATCTAACAATGGTGTTACGTTGTTTTCAATATAAAAACGCCATTAAGGGATGAAATGAATTTTTATTTAACTCCTGCTTCCCACAAATGATGCAGAACATTTTTATGTTGCATCAAGATTTGCAGTCTAGTTATTAGTTAACAGATTGATTAAACTAATTCAAACAAAATGTAAATAAAATATTATTTCAATGCCAAATCTTAACAGTTTTAATTAAATAGAGTTAATTACCTTTGCTTGCACTGCGTAAGAAGCTAACAATACGGATGCTTCAGGCGGACAATAAATGTCCATAGAAAGAATAGCTTGTTTCACTTGGAGAAAGAATAAATGTTGAGTCACTTCTTGAACTAGTTCTTCGGCAACGTCTTCTGGATAAAACTTTGCCAAGAACATGAAGGGTGTGGTGGGTTGTTGAGAGATGCATTGATCTTGAACTATAATACATTCCAGATTAGTTTTCATTGACAATATATTGTTCGTTCATGGAAAGAAGGTGTTCGGAAATTCGCTGTTGCACCGCTGTGCACCTTCTTTTCGTGGACAAAAGATACACGACGCACACAGTCTAGATCGATGAGCTTTAGAGTTTACCTTTCTTGTCTAGTTTCAGCCAAGATATGAATCCTTTTGCATCTTCGTACTGAAGCCCGAAATACCATGTTTCTCTTAATCCTATAGTACGGCAGACTAAATCGAACAGATCCCTTCCCGTTGATCTCCACTGAAGATAAAACGTATCGTCAGCGAATCTTTACATAATATATAGAGGTAAGGTACCCCGAGAAAGATGAAGTCCAACTAACCTCTAAATTGAATTCCAGCTCAGCATCCAAGGTACAGACTTTAACGGGGAAAGATTTTCCAGATTTTTTCCTTCGAAACGGTGGCATTTTACTCCTCATTATGTTCACTCAACATCACGAAAAACAAAGGTAATCAGTATCGCACAAAAAAAATAAAAGAAAAAAGTGAAGCTGCTAAAGGGTTGTTAATAAGATACTGCCAAGCGTTATAATTGTTTATAAATTTCGAGAGAGAGAGGAAAAGCGAGAAAGAGAGAGAGGAGCTTGAATGATAGATAACCTTACCTACGCATTCGCAGCATATTGACCAAATACATTGAAACGCGTAATTAAAATTTTGTCGACTCGATCCTTGCGACAGACCATCACAATTTTGGCTGAGGGTTTCTTCATTGAATCATCACATCGTGTCGTTCTTTTTCAACACTTTATTTCTAAAGCAAAAAAGAAAACGGAGAGGGCAACACCACAGAGAACTGTCTCTCTACCAACCACTACCAACAGAAACCGTCTTCAGTTTCTTGCAATTTCTTGATTCGAAACAGTTTATTTCCACTAATTTCAGCCGATTCGCTCTCAGCAAGCAGTGACTGCAAGCTGCAAGTGACTGTGAAGTGACTGGCAGTGACTGCACTGTCACTGTAGACTGTAGACTGATAGACTGTAGTGCTGTAGACGCTCTACCAACTCTTTGTTTATCATCGGTTCTAAATCTGTGCTATCGATCAATTGCAAAAGTCGTACGCCAGTCGATTTATTCGCTAAAAGCAGCTAAAAGTTTGATCTTCACGAAAAAGTTGAGTTAGTTAGTGTTTACAGTCACTTATACAACATATGGTTTCTTTTATTAAATATCGCTAGACTGCGGATCCTTATGTAAAATAAAAAATATTTGCATTGATTGCAAGACACAGGAGAGAAATCAAAAATTCTTTCTTCTTTTAATTATCTGACCAATAATACACTATAATCTTTTTTACCCATTTCTGTCATGAATGCATGAAATCCAACGTCTATAGTTATTACGGTCCCTTATAATTATGTAATTTATCCTGTATTTGGTGAACACAGAATAAAGTAATGAGTATTGACTTGAATAGTTGAACTTTCCATTCCAGATACGTATACTTGATATCACTTTATCTTTTCAATTGAAATTCCGGAGTTTCAAATGTGTGCTCCACGGTGCTCCACTAGTTTGAAGAATACTATCGAATTGAGAACCCTTGTCCGCACAATGGCGGCCTCCTTGTCTGTTAAAATTGAAGTAATGAATAGGTGTAGTCACGAATGAAACTAGGAATAGTTGTTGAATCATTTACTGGCAGTAAATACGTTTCTGATCGAATGTAAGTACATTTAAGAAGAGTGTCGTGCATTTAAAAAATTGAAACAAGAGGAAAGTTTATATTATATACGGTGGTAAGTTTGACAAAAACGACACTTTTTTTCTATTTTGTTATGACATATTTACAAAGTGCGATTTATCTTTGTAAGTCGATTATTAGGAATTTGTAAAGTTCAATAAATCAGTTCGTCGAGCGATAACCAAGTGTGTTAAATTATTATTCTTTTGTTGCTAGTGTCTTCTGTACCTGACCAACTGGTTCTCCATACCAGTTAACAAGTGCCCAACCTATTGAAAATAGTATGCTTATTTTATAGCCAAAAAATGGTAAAGTTGTACGCATTATCTGTTTTACATAAAAAGCCTACGGTGGCGACAACCATAAAGGCTGCCTATGATGTTGAGTCATTCTCGTTCTTCCAAAGGGGAAGCGTTAAAGAGTTTATGGGTTTTGTAAGTAAAACCATTGTCGAGAGGACTCAGATCAGCTCCAGACAAAGTGTAAAAGAAGGAGGTAAGATCCACAAAGTTTTGAGTAGATGAAATTCAAAATTGTTGGAAAATTGTAAAAATTGAAGATGTCAATATATGATTTCTCTTCTATTAAAATCATTAAGGGTGCGTGGGAGCGGAAATAGTAACATTAACAGCGCCAATCGAGATGAACTACGCAACAGAGAAGCAGATATGTTTCTCACAGGAAAGACACTGACAGAGAATATGAAACAGCTTGATTTTTCGAAAACCCGGTTGGCCTGCATTTAGGGAAGAAGAAATATTTTTTGATGCTCTTTGTGTTGAAATATTCTCTGCATTATTGCGGGTTAGCGTATAGAGCCCTTTTTTGCAATTTGGCTCTTGGGACTTTATAAACAACAAAAGTATACGTTTTTATAGAAGAAATTTTTTTCTGTACACTTTTTCCAAATGCTCTTTGTGTTGAAATACTCTTTGTATTATTGTGGGTTAACGTACAGAGTCCTTTTTTGGAAAAAGTGTACAGAAAAAAAATTTTTTCTATAAAAACGTATACTTTTGTTGTTTATAAAGTTCCAAGAGCCAAATTGCAAAAAAGAGCTCTGTATGGGACCCTGCAATAATGCATTTCAACACAAAGAGCATTAAAAAATATTGCTTCTTTGCTAAAAGCAGGCCGACCGGGTTTTCGAAAAATCAAGCTGTTTCATATTCTCTGTCAGTGTCTTTCCTGCGAGAAGTATATCTGCTTCTCTGTTGCCGATTGATGAGCGGAAATAGTGATATTTTCACTCCGGCGCTGCCTTAAGGGAAGAAATAACATTCATTATAGTTTCTATTTCTTGCGATTGATACACTCAATCTTTATTTTGCATAAAGATCCGCAGTCTAATAATGTTTCAAAGTAACAAAGTGTACTTGTTCGCAGACTACATGTGTCACGTATACGTGAGAGCAGACAATTTAGCTGCAGTTCTTATATCGGATCATGAGTATCCCAGGAGAGTAGCTCATACGTTGATTACAAAATTCATGGACGAATTTGCTACAAAATATCCAAGTTCGACATGGGAAACTCTCACCGAAGCAACTACCGATTTCCCACAGCTGAACTTGTACCTAGCCAAGTACCAAAATCCTGTTGAAGCGGATGCTTTTACTAAAGTGCAAAATGACTTGGATGAAACGAAAATTATTTTGGTGAGTGACATAGTAAATACCAGTGTAAACAGTTCTTTTTATAATTATTTCGTATACAATTTATAGCAAAACACATTAGAGGCTGTCCTTCAAAGAGGAGAGAAATTGGATGATCTTGTTTCAAAGTCGGAGGGACTCAGTGCACAGTCGAAAGCATTCTATAAGACTGCACGAAAAACTAATTCATGTTGCAGTTTAGCCCCTTGAAAGCTTTTATCGACGGATTATGCTGACTGTGCTCCAGCAAACATACATTGTCATTTTCTAATGACAGCGCAAAGTGCAAATATTTAGTATTATACATGTTTCATTAAAAGGAATAATTGAAAGATGTTTCTGGTTCTGTCATGTGCAAAGTTGAATATTAAATGTACAGATTGTTTATATATATAGAATGTATGGTGACACTTAAATGTTAAACCACTGCCGGCTTCGCTTAACTGATTTTAAAAGAACTACAACTGTTATACTTGCAATCTATCATGACTATCTGTTTTCCTGCAGGAATGTATCATCCGAAAGTTAAACGATAAGGTAAATGATTCGCAGACACAGATATACATTCCGATTTTATTTAGTTAAATCCGAATAGAACTTCCGAAAGTGTGGTACAAATAGAATTAATTGAAAACACCTCGCTGAAAAAAAGTAGATGTTGTAAGTACAATGTTCAGATTTGTTTGTGCACTAAAGTGACATCTGTTTGTTTAACTTTTTAATTTATATAACAGCATAACTGGGAAATATGTAGTGTTCCTTGATTTTATAGCAAATTAACTCATATTATTTTGTAGCAAATTAACAAAAGCACTCGACTTGGTGAAGATGTTTTTTTTAACAACCTCATACGATCAGAATATACTATTTTTACAGAAACTTTATTGTTGTAATATCAATAGAAAAGGTTGATTACATCGTCTCAAATATACATTTTGTATACCTGCAGAGTAATGACGAATGAAAATATCTCGTACGTGTGTAAATTATTATTGGTAAATATTATATATATATTATGCACACATATGCAAATTGTACTATTACCAAAAAGAAACGTGCAAATAACAATTTCAGTCTTTGTGGATATTTAAAATTCTAATTTTCAAAAATCTGTACCTCGACATATAATGTTGTACTTATATATTTAAATTACTTGTGACTTTTGTGTATATGAGCGAATATAATTTCGTAAACAATGTATATTTTTAAGGCATGTTTTTTGTGACATGATAATGGATAAATAATAACACTATTAAGTAAACATCACATGTTTTATAGATCAATTTACTCCACGTATTATTTACAGTTTAGAAAATATATGCTCCTCCAGAAACAAGCTATGAAATTTTTATTAATTTCATCACAATTTTTTTCCCACATTCGGAAAATAAATAAAATTAAAATTAATTTTAGAGACTAAGTAGTACAGAATTACCAATAAATTTTTCTTTAATTCTTTAAGTTTTGATAGGTGTAAAATCAATCGGAAGAAATCGTTTTTGAATTACTTGATCTGCAAAAATTAACATGTCTTAAGTGCCTCTTACGATTCATTGTTTAAACATATTTGTATCGTAGCCTGCTTTATAGCTAATATTTCCATAAATCAAGTAATCCATACTCTTCGTTTAACGTATTTATTTTATTATATTATAAAACTAAGCACATAGGAATAATTATGTTCTTCTATCCGCGAAAAATGCTTTAATTCGGTTTAACAAAATCTGAATTTACATAATCCCCGACAGTTTGCCGGCAGAAGGTTAACATCTTCTCTTCATCTCCTTTGGCAAAAACTTTATCTCCAAGCTTGGGATTGAAACCAGGCATGTATTGTTGACTAGGGAAACGCTAAAGAAAACACAATTACACATTCATAAATCGTTTCTGTATCTCTGATATTGTAGTAGTTTAACATTACTATGCTCACCTCGTCTATTGCCTTCTCTTCTTCGTAGCACTCCTCGGCGTTCAAAAACAAGTCGTCCAAAACTAAGCCATCGCATTCCTTCATCATGTCTGTGTACAAGTCAAGTCGTTCCTGGTCAATGTACTCTCTGAGAAGAGCAACATCTTCTCTGGAATTGAACACCCAGTCTCGTAACATATCAGTTGAGTAATCGTCAAGATTCAACTTATTTATATCATCCGTTATGCCATTAAGATCAGCCTCTTTAGACCAATCATAAGCTAATATGTGCGTATGATCAGACATATACTTTAGATATTTCTCTTTATACGCCTGTTCTAAATCGGTCAAGAATTTCGTAGTAAATAATGTCGATTTCACTTCTTCTGGTCTACCTCGTCCTTTAATTTTATCCTGAAGACGATACAAAACAATGATTGTAAATGAAAGTATTACACTCCACTGTAAACCGGTGTAAAATAACAAATTGATTTTACCTGCACAACCTTTACAGGTGCATCTAAATATATTATTGCGTGTGGTCTTGGGAAAGGGAATAATCCAATATTTCTCATTGTCATATAGTGTTTCTGCACCATAGTAGATAAATACCCAGACTTGACCATAGCCTCGGTAAAGACAATGTCCGAGTATACGCATCTATTAAGAACCACACCTTGACCGGTCGATAGCATATGGAGTATAGCGTTCATGTATTGATCTAATCTCATTAATAAATAATGTTCTTGGAATAACGCTGTTCTCTGATCTTTGGGATTTTCCAAAAATCTTGGTAAATCGAAAGTCTTTGCTATCCGTGACAACAATGGATCTAATGTTCTATAATCGCATCCATATTGGTCGATATACAATTGATCATGTGTTGGTGGTGGCATATATAGCAGTCCGAACTCTGCTGCTATTTTTTCACAGACTTTAGTCTTTCCCATAGCAGGCGGACCATCTACAACTAGCAATCTGGTATTATCATCGAATCTATATACCATCGGATCAGTGTATCTGTCGAGCCCAACCCATTCCTTCTCCCAATACGGATACGGAGGAGGTTTATTCGTCTCAATGTTTTTCTGTTCAGAGATCCTTGTCATCAGTGCTACTTGTACTACATTGTGATTTTTCGATACCTAAAAGTCAAATAATCAAGATCACATTCCTTTTCATCATTTAAGGCTGTCGCTCGTTTATCAACACCGCACACACGAATGACACCAGACCAACGTCAACACGTTTACATTATTATATGTAGTTAAAATGTAAATATATTTATACAGTTAAGCATACTAACCTTACATAATCGATTGAAACATGCCATAGGATTGATTCTTGCGATACCGACACCAAAAATCGACGCCATTATACTGGAAGAAATGTTGTCAAGATATAAAACACATTTAAATAGGATTGATAAAACATAACAGTGTACGCACAGTACTTACTATGAGCTTATGGCAATTAAATGCCTTCAGAAAGGTAGCTAGATCTATCCTATACATATATGCTTTCGCTTAGACTGACGTCATAGTGATCTTGTATATATATATATGTATACATATACATTGATAGTATGTATTTCGCAAACCATGCGGTGGATTCTGGTACTGATCTATCTCAACTTGTGAGTACTAAAAATTTAAAAATGTTTCACTTATGATATTCGAAGAATTTATAACCCTTTTGTAACAATAGTTTGTCTCATATGTTATAAGAAGGTGCGCTGTACTTCTTAGATTCTAACAATAAGACTAGAATGTTCTAACTATGCATAGTAATCATGATTGTCGAAACAATCGTGTGTCGCCAGAAATTCAAAATTGACGCACTTATCGTACCAAAGCATCGCTGCGCCGTCTTACAAAAGACCGATGAAACTAATTGTCTGAGGTGTTCGAGCATTTCCACATAGGTGCCGCCACAGCATTATTCATCCCCCACCACAAATTCCCACGTCTTGAGGGAGAAGGGAGAACTCCCATTTCAGTTTCAGTTTTCAGTTCGCGAGTCTCGTTGTCACTGGTTGTCGCTGTGCGGTGAACAATAGTTTTCAATGTCAGTGTTTTCTTTCTCACGTTCTGCAGCAAAGTGACCGATCAAGAGCTCGTTATCAGAGAAAATTCGAAAATCGTCGCCCTCTAGCGATGAATTTCCGAAGCGTGGTCAGTCGTCAGTCCACGAAACAGCTCGCAAACAAATCGAGCGATTCGCGATGAGATCTCGATGTGATGAGCTGCACGAATCTCAATTTTCTTACGCAAAATCGCTGAGTATCAAGCCGTTCGTTTAAACGCGCACGCAGCTTGCTCGTCTGTAACGAAAATCGTTCTCTCGAGGTGGTGGAAGCGTTTTCAAGGATCCAGAAAGATGCTAATACGAGCAGACTCCGGCCGAGACTCGTGTGGCACAGAGGAAAATAAGCTCTGTGGGAATTGAGGTGTCCCGTGATTTAATAATCGCCGCTGCGATCGGCTGTTTAAAGTGACAGACGCTCGCGCCACATGACCAGGAGAGGATCTCCTGTTCTACTGTGCTGCGTCATCGTAGAATGGGTGAGCGGCAACTAGCAAGCTTGAAAAACGCTTATAAATAGACCCCGTGGATTTTATGCACTTACAGAACACATGAACTGCAGGAAAACTCGAAAATTCTCTTTCAATTTTATCATTACACGCATACCACTTCGGTAGACGTACGAAGATTCAATTTTTGTTTATCATAGACATTTTTAACGGAGATTATAATTAATCCGTTTCTCTAGGATTCGTACGGAAATAGTGTAGAATGATCTGTATTTGCAAAAATCTGTTGTACAGTTGTGAATATGTAATATGTTTGAAGCTCGCGGGGCGTGTCTTGGTACGGATTTACGCGACCCTCTCTTTTTCTTTCGTTCAATGACCACCGATGATGCCAGACACTGGCGAAATTTTCACCGAATGATCGATGACGAATAAGAACGGTATACAGGATAGGCTGATAGTCGGACTGGAGGAATCATCTTCCATCTCGTTTCGCGAGATACGAATTTAATCAAAATCAACACCCGGTGTCCTATTTTCATGGAATTTTGCTCGTAGTAGATTGCAACAGAAATGATAAAGGATATGAAGTTTACTTGTTTCTTTGAAAAATTATCGAACGTTTTTGATATCCACAGACACCCTGACACAAGAGACAATTCAGCAGTACATCGACGAATAGAAAATTTATTTTTCTTATTTAATCATAGTGCACACATAAGAGAATATTTAATCAAGATAGTCTGACTTCGATTTTGATAAGAAATGTATACTATCAATGCAATGTCATGACTAGACTGCGAATGTTTATGCAATTTTAAATTTTTGTAGATGAATTTTAAGAAAGCAGAATACAATAGAATCTTATTTTCCATGATTGTTCTCCTTTTTACATCTGAAATAAATTAAAATCGTACTAAACTCTGTCATATTTTATATCCTAGCATTCTTTTAAATTCTCAAAAGCCATAATTGCATAAAGATCCGTAGTCTAGCGTAGTAGGGTGCACATGTACCCCGATTTTTTACCTTTAATTCTCTCTTCGTCCCAAATAGTGACCTATTCGGACCGGATCATTGATCGGGACATTCAGTCTAATGTCCCAATTAATGATTGCATCGGAAAAGAACGTTTATAAAATAATAAATAGCGAAACAAAATGATTTGCAAGAGTCTTTATTGCAATAGCTGTTAAAGCATTCTCTATTTATGCTGTTTATATTCCTTACTAAATTTATTGAGGTTATGATGCAAACTGACAATACAGTAATACATACACACGCAAGATGAAATATTGACATGACATCTTGTGTCAATTATAGGAACTCGTACGTCGTACGAGTACCGATTATTGACACCCATAACTCCTATGAAATTCGAGGCAACAGTTTATACATATTTAGTAAATTTACAATTATTTTCGAATTTGTTTGAATATATTTCCTTTACATTAATACAAGAAAATTGGGCCGTTTTTAATTCTGATAACAAGAAACAATTTTAACACGGCTGACACGCGCAAAAACATTTATTAATTTTGTGGATTTTACGGATTTTATGCATTTATAACAAAAATGAGTAGGGGTAATTTAAGACAATGAAAACACTATTTAGAAGAATTTAATAATACTGTTACATTATTTATAACGTATATCAAACATATTAAGAAAGAAGATAAATGTTTATTTCTCTCCAGATTGCTGCAATTCAGGTAGAACATTTTTATTTTGAATAAAGATTCGCTGTCTAATTATGACATACATCAGCGAAATCGTAAGAATGATACTTCGAATATTCACACGAATCGAATTCGATACTTTTAACATCTGATGAAAACATTAAAAATTTCACATTTCAATGTAAAGAATAAAGTGCTAATAATTAGTACATTAATCGGGACATTTACCTTAGTAACCTATTTACATTTTACCGCGAATCATGGACCCGGTGCACACACCGGGGCCAGCGTCGCGTGCCAGGAATTTCGTGTCCCCACTCCCGCTCCCGCCTCTATTATTTTCTATTTTCCCTTTGGTCGTGCGTTTCGTGCTTTCCTTCCACATATAGAAGCGTCAAGTTTTCTTCGTCATGAAAAAAACTCGTCCCCGCCGCCCAATGCTCGCGCGATCCTTCACAAATAATGAGCATTCGATCGTTTGACGCAGGCATATTATCGGCTCCGAATAACGATCGTAGAAACCGAGAATCTTTTTATTCCCGACGGTCGAGAAACTTTCGTCGCGCGAAATTTCACGGAGTAAAGCGAAACTTGGCCGGTTGTGTTGTTCGAACGAGTGCGTTTATCAGTGGGAAATTCGTCGCCGACGCTTTTTACGCGTGAACCGATGCAGGAAGTGTTTTTCCTTCCGCGTTTCCTTCCGACGCCCGCTGGCCGCTTGATAACGCTCCGCGCGAATGTCCCGATAATATACGGCCGGCGAACAATTTATATAACATTTATGTAACGAAACCCTTTAACGTTCTCGCTGTCATGTGCGGCTAGATTGTTCGTGTACAGTGATGCATTATGATAATCTCGTATCCTGTGCTCCATGGTATTTATCTGTAATCGTTTGTGTTCCAAGACACACAAGGAGGAATGTCCCGCAACACTGGACCTGGCTTGTACGAGTTCCTTATGGAAGCAGAGCTGCAACAGTATTATCCTGGAATTCGAGGTAACGCATTCTTTTATTTCCTCCTTTTCCCTCTGAGAATGGTTATTCACAGTGTCTCTTTCTGTCTTCACAGGGGACTTGAAAGTACAAACAACCGCTCAACTAAAATATGTAACGGAAGAAGACTTAAACGCCATTGGAATGAGTAAACCAGAGATGCGTCGTTTAAAGAAATACTTTCAGAAACACTTCCCTCAAAATTACCTCTCCAAATTCAAAAAGATGCTTCTGCCGAAACGTGAGGAACAAACTTCAGGCGCTCTGACCATGTTGCCGGAGGAGAGGCAGGACAGACCGCCGATTCGTGTTCCTAACAAGCACATGATACCAGCCGATGCGATTATTGTAAATAAAGAACTGGGAACAGGAGAGTTCGGAGTTGTGCAGCAAGGTGTTTGGACAAACGATGGGGAAAGGATACAAGTAGCAATTAAATGTTTGTCGCGAGAGAGAATGCAGAATAATCCTATAGAATTTTTAAAAGAAGCAGCCATAATGCATGCAATCGATCACGAACATATTGTGAGATTGTACGGCGTAGTTTTGGATACAAATTCGTTGATGCTTGTGACTGAACTGGCACCTTTGAGATCGTTGCTGGAATGTTTGAAGGAGCCAAGCTTACGTCCTAGTTTTCCAGTTCTGTCTCTTTGCGACTTCGCAGTGCAGATTGCGGACGGTATGCAATATCTAGAAGCTAAAAGATTGATACATCGTGATCTTGCTGCCAGGAACATCTTGGTCTTTTCCAAGAACAAAGTAAAAATATCTGATTTCGGATTGTCCCGTGCTCTGGGAGTTGGGAAAGACTATTACCAAACGAACTTCAATGTAAATTTAAAACTACCGATAGCCTGGTGTGCTCCGGAATGCATATCTTACTTAAAATTTACTTCGGCAAGCGACGTGTGGGCTTACGGAGTGACTTTGTGGGAAATGTTCAGCTATGGTTTTCAACCGTGGGCAGCGTTGACGGGCCATCAGATCTTGGAAGCAATAGATGAACCAAACTTTCAAAGACTTGAGCAGCCAGAGTGTTGTCCGAAAGAATATTTTTCACTGATGCAACAGTGTTGGCAGCACGAACCGACCAAGCGTCCTAAGTTCTCAGAATTGATTAATCTATTGCCTGATTTGAAGCCAGAACAAGTTCAGGCAGTTCAAGATAGTACGGAGACGGGTCAGCTCGTTTATAGACAAGGCGATGTTATCACCGTGTTAGATAAGGGAAGCAGCAACACGTTGTGGAAAGGCGTTCTAAATAATGGAAAAACCGGTTTCTTCAACCCTGCACACACAATAGCTTACCTCGGGTCTAATTTGCCGAGCAACAAACCTGGAGAGTTTACTCGTGGCGATGGCAAAAACGCGTTTTCGTCTCAACGAAGAAAGATTCGTACTGATATGATATCTTCTCCGCAAGGCGATCTTAAGCACACCGGTCATGTTGGACTTGACGGAGCTTACTTTGGCGATATCGGCTTCCTTGGTGGTAAAAATCCTCATTTACCTAGGCAGGTGGTATCCCCGTACAAACCCCAAGAAGACATCACGGATAATTCTAGTCAAATTGTTAACCAAGACGCGAGAACTGTAGAGGACAACAGACAGTTGATGAGGGATAACAGGAACATGCAGCAGGATATTCAAAACAAGCATGGTATGCGTTTTATCTACTTGTCGAATGGCCAGTGTAATAAATTGTTATTAGGTTTTTGCATATGAAATGTTGGATTTTAAACAGTAAAGTTGTACTAACATAGCTTTCTTTAAGAAACACACTCAAAACACACAAATATATATAGTAAAGACATAGCGGCACAATTTAAGAATATTTTTACATTATTTTTCATTTATTAAAACTATTAAGCAAAGAAATTTTATTTTGCATAAAAATCCGATGTGTATTCATAAGATTTGTATTTGAAAATCGGACATTTCGTATGCAACAACCTAATAATAACATCGTGTGTTCTTTGGTAGAGAGTTTATGGTCGGACACGAGCTCGGAGATGTGCCATTTGGGGTCAATACCTAATTCCAGTAAGCAGTCTATTTCTACGAATATGACTAACAGCACAGACGTTTTGGGGGCAGACCACGAATACCATGAGATCAGCGACGAGGAAAACCAAGACAGTCCTCTTCGGTTTGACAAAACATTGAATTTCGATTTTGGCCCCAGTCTGTTGGCTGAAATGGATCAAATGTTCAGATCATTAGGTAAATTTAGTGGATCTGGGGTGAACGTTGTATTAATTTTTGCGATGTACAGGGCGTTCCATTTGAAGTTTCTAATTCGAAGAAACTATTTCTATACACTCGTATTTGTTTGTAGGTTCCTCTCCACCACCGCCACCTCCAGTTCATCCTCTATCTACCGAACATGAATCGAGTAATGCGAGGAATGAACTGAGAGAGATTCAAGCGAAGCAATGCAACAAGAAAAAACAAGCCACCGTGAGTCCAATAAATGTACAGTAATTTTTTTTCTTATTTATAATTATGCTTTTATGTGTTATCGGTTGTAATTCATTTTTTATTCATTGTTTGCTGCTATGTATCATTTGTTTCTACGTATTACATATACATATATATATTCATATATACATATACACAGAGTGGAGCATATAAAACAGATTATCTGAATATCTTACTTGTTACTTACGAGGCATATAGGTTGATCCTGATTTTTTAAAATGGAACAATACGTTTTCTATCTATATTCTAATAGGGAAGGTCATTCAAGGTTGTTCAAGCAAAGATATTTAGGTGATCTGTTCTAAATTCTTTGCTCTGTGTGCATATGTATGTATCATGTGCATGGGAAAGCATAGAACCCGAAATTGTTAGCGTTCAAGAACAGAATTAGCAAAGAATTGTCACGAAAGATAGACGCAGTACATTTTCTGTACGATAAAATGAATACGCAGGCGACGAACTCGCTAAAAGCAGAAATTTTTGTTTCTATCGTCCACTAGCCAGAGATGGTAAACGTTTCTCTTATATTTAGGTGAAGCCTATCTCAGCCGCCGATCAGAAAACTCTCTACTCAGCCATTGCTATGGCACAGGAATTGACAGCACGTTCCATGACAGATCTTGAACATCCACCGGAGTCTCCCCGAACACCCGCCAGTCCTTCAAGACGCAGAAAGTTCTCTTTTAAGTTGCCACATCAACACAGTCCCAAACCAGACAGACGACACTTTTCAGAAGAAGCAGCCAGTATACCTGACATACAGGTACATTAAACAGTTTTTGTTTAATCACTAAACGTTTTTTAGAACACTAAAATATACGCAAACTAACAAAACACAATCTAACATTGCACTACAATATACTTAATCGGTCATTCCACCACCGAATCGATCGTTCTTTTGCTGTCGATGTTCAGCAGTTTGCTTAGATTTTTGGACGTGTACACGGAATCCGTGAATCGTGTATTAAGTATCGGTGTTCTTAATACACATGTAATTATATGTTATTAACGTTCGAGTCCGGCAAACGTTTTTATTTTTCGTACAGATTCTTTTTGCCTATTGATGTTAGAAGCGAGACGATAAATTCACGTTTGACTGTTCAACGTTATATCACCGTGTATTAAAATACACGTGTAATGTAAATATTACGCGGATTAAGATCTGGATTCGTTTATTACATGCAGAATAGGGGTCTCTACTTTAAACCTATCCTAATTTTTACCTCTACTACAGTGCATTTCATTTTGAACAAAATGTTTGACACCGACGGCAAAAAGTAGTCGATTTGGTATGGAGTGGTCCGGATTCAATTAATTTTCGTAAAACTAATACATAAAGGCGAGAATATTCGAAAATATTTGAGGATAATTGAATCTACCGATTCACTGTATAAATACATTTGAATTTAATACATTCAAATTGATTTCGTCGAAACTGTTATGGAACAGAGTTAATTCCTGCTGCCACACTGAAGAGTAGGTATATATCGCAGTCTTGTGTCTGTTCTTAATAATCCGATCTAAGCCATTTGTTCGCGTACCTTAAGTTGATACAATGCTTATTAATTTACGAATAAGACTAATCTTGACTTTCCTCTAATCCTGTCCTGTCTGTTTACGTTTTGTTTGTTTCTCGATTCTTCGATTTTCGTTACCTTCATGTTTTGTTGATCGTTGCATCGCCATGTTGAGAATATTTCTTTGTTTTTCTTCTTCGTATATGATTAATGTGTGATCATTGACTGGAACCTTGGGAAAAAAACCTGTTTTTTCATGTGGTGGCTTTGTTCTTTTGAAATGCGTGACATTCCTACATTGTGCATGATATTTCATCACAACTTTTTGTTATTTTCTCTCGATCCCCTTAAACAAAACTGCATGTCAACGGTTCGTCAATGTGGAACAATCAAGTGGTTGTGCTCAAGTTTGCAATCATTGTCGTCCACTGTCTCCAGCATAGAGTCGCTTGGCGCACCATCCACCCTAAAACTGCCTTTGTGGGACAAAGCGTCCGCTGAGTTTTGTTTCGCTAAGTCTCGTGAACTTCTCACGAAACCCAGTGCTTGGACGTCGTACATGGACATAGAGCTAGACGCGCATATTCTCGACAACGCTGCTCTCAAGCAGAATCTGGTAAAGTCGACTGAGTTTCTCGAGAACGGTAATAAGAGAAGCAATTACTGCGAGAATGCCACTGACACAGAGGGGAAATTGAACGTTTTCCCACAAAACGGGAAGGTAGCCTCGGGCGTAGAGAACTCCAACTTTGATTTCCCTCGTGATTCGAAGAGAGTGTCCACCAGCTACGTGGAGCGCTACTTCGAGCAACCTAAGTACTTCGAGGACGATGGTAGTCTGAGCTGTACCAGCGAGAAAGTGCCATACTTCGGCGATGAGAGGTTAGACAAGTATGACAAGATCAACAATTTGGAGCAACCGGGCAGGTCTGCCTGTTACTCGAACATTCAAGAGCAAGGTGTAGTATCGAACAAGCCTGTTCAACAGATGCAGAGCAAATTCAGCAACTGCGATCAGCCCGTCAAAGACAACGTGACGAATTTTGATTCAAAGTACGACGAAACAACCAGCTTTGATCTGGTGAAAGACACGCCTTCGAATTTCATCGACTTCTCTCGCTCTAAACCAGTCAAATTTGAGTCGACCAAGGTAGGTAATCTTGACATCGGAACGAGACCGAAGATTTCCAGCTCGTTCAGCGACTCGTCGAAGATGAACATACCAGAATTCCCGAAGAAAATCGAGATTCCAAAAGTAAGAGGTGGTAAAGTACCCTATGTCCCTCGAAGTACAAATCAGGACACCAAAAGTGTTATCTACGGCTCGACAGACAGCATAAAGACGAATTTGAAGAGTGGAGGGGGATCGGATAGTCCTAGGGGGAACATGGAGGCTGTGAGGATTAACATACAGAGTTTTCGCAAGATCGAGCAGAACCAGAACGGCCACGACGGCTTTCCTTTCGTTATTTCGAACAATCCACTGTTCATCGCGGAATCAGAGAAAAAGGAATCCCCTCTTTACAGTAGCTCGGAGAGTTTGAGAGTCAATTTTCAAAGACTCAGGAGAAAAAGCGACGCGGAGGCAAACAATCAGGTGGAGCTGAGTAGCAAACTGCTAGCTGAGAAGTACCAGCGTGAAGTGTCCGGTCTGGAAAGCGTAAAAAATTATCTGGACTCTAAGAAGGGTCAAGGACTGAACCTGGGATTAGGTAAATTAACGCAGAACATGATTCAGCTGGGCAAGAACATCGCTCAGAATACTAGGAACATAGAAACCACCCCTTCCAAGTCGTTGGTCACCAATATTAGGAACTTGGACCACTCTGGACAAAGTCAGACGCCGCTTAGGAGCTTGAACATCCCTATTCAGAAGCCTAAACATTTAGATTTGAACATTCCATTGCAGTGTCAGTCTCAGAGCAACTCGAAGATGAACGTGGCCCAAAAAGTAAACCCTCCGTCGAGTCCTACTATACATCAGCAAATTTTGGAGCCACCGAAATTGTATCAGAACGACAACTCGAGGAAAGAGGTACCCAAGACTGACGTTCTATTAGAGAAACTGTCAGCGCCGGTCAATATATACAGGCAGAGAACGTCATCTCTTTCCGAGAACAGAAAGCCACCCCTTAAGAACATAAGGAGGTCGTTTCATCCAACGAACGACTCCAGCGAAGACTCAGACTCGATATCGCATTCGGAAACGGACATAAGAAGTCGTTTGCGTTACAAACGACGCCACAAGAAGCTCCCACACAATCTACGGTTGAATTTCAAGAACAAAAGTCACTTTCTGCATCCGGAAACGGCCAGGGGATTTTCGTCGATCGAACTTTGCGGAAAATCGCCTCCGCCGTCGACCAGTTTCTTGAACTCACTCTCGCCGCCTTTCTTCTCCGGAAACAATCTGCTTTCTTGGCCGGAAAGCGCTCCAAGTTCTAGTTTAACGTTCACCAGCAACTCTGACCTTGATTCCGATACCAGTTCAGAATATCCAGAGTTCACAAACGACATACTGACTTTCCCACCCTCCCCTGCTCCATAGACTTCGAATCGTTCCGAGTTTTGTAATATTTTTGGTCGAACCTGAGATCTGGAACTGTAACGTGTCGTTGTCGAGATGTCGAGTTCTTGACAGGAATATACAGATTTCGTGCTATTACTGGGCAGCATTTTCTTGGAAATAAACATTGGAAAAAAAATAAAAAATGAAAAAGTGACACTATTTTTTGCAAGTAACATAATGGCATATGTAATTTTCTGTGTTTGCGCTATATTTTTTAGAAATGAAGGTGACTTTCAATTTTTTAAATGGAATGCTGTATATTTTTTGATGTCGTATGAACGCGTATGTCTAGACAAACTCATTCTTATACGTGTGGGACACCCTGTGTGGCATTCCATTTGAAAATTGAAAATCACCTTCGTTTCTAGAAAAATAGTGCAAACGCAGAAAATTACATATCCCATTACACTGCTTGCAAAAAACGGTATTACGTCTAATTTTTTTCGAATATTTATTATTTCCAACAAAAACGCTGTAAAGTTATAACGCGAACACTCTGCATAGGATGGCACCAGAGTTGGGCAATATTTAATATTTGTAACGAAGGTGGACGAATATATTTTACAAGCAATTCTGTTTAGCTTCTTCGTAGATATTCGATTTTGTTTGAACACTTCATTCGCAAAGAGCTTTTCATTTATACCGTAGAGTGTCCTTGATAAAACTAAATAACCAGATTTTTTATGCCATAGAAAGTAGTTTTTAGTGTTAATATTGAAGCAGTTATAATGTTTCTTAGAATCATGAATGGTAACTCGTACGAATATTGCTCAACAGTTATGTATGGCTGGGACGATGAATGACAGAATTCTGAAAGAGTCGCTTGGGAGTCATGAATTATAACAATAATATGAAACAATACCCAACTCTGGACAATACTCAGTGTACTTAAACCAAGGAACTGTGCAGAGACAGTTCACCCCACATACGCTTAGCATGCTTGCATGTTACATTAATTATTAAATAACATCTAGCGGTTAATATGTTTGGATGCATTTACACGTTTATACTATTTGTACTTGGGGGCTGGGGGGGACATTGGAATGGGAACCCTTGGAGTGTGTAACCGGACCTACATGGTGAATACCTCTTTCATTTCCAAGCGTAATACAGACTTTCTACCCTATGATGTGCTCGATACGCTCCATCCACTTCTGCATCCACCTCATTTTGGAGTAGCTTATATCGTCTCCAATCCAACACGATTCACATAATCCCCATGTACACCTCTGCACTTCAGTACTTGAGAGAGTGTGTGACCAAACATTGCCTCCACTTGTATTTGGTGTTCTTGTAAGAGAGGAGCTAAGATCCATGTACACACTGACGTTTCTTTTTCATGCCATAGTCTCTCTCTCTCTCTCTCTCTCTCTCTCTCTCTCTCTCTCTCTCTCTCTCTCTCCTCGTTTATTATTTTCTTTTTTTAATTTCTGTTCTCTTCTTTCCCGAATCTATCCCCTCCCACGACTTGTTTAGGCTACGTTGTCGGACGAGGCTAAGGAAGTGTACAACAGTCTAGTGGAAACGCCGAGCATAGACACCGCACCGGATACGAATCCGTTGCGGATGCTGCGTTCCGGTGTGCCAATAGTCAGGCCGAGAATCCGTGGGAACAAACACGCCACCCTGGCCCACACTGGCTCTCACCAGGAGGACCTGTCCAGGGACACCTTCCACTTCGATGCGTATCACAGCGGCTCGAAGACCTTGCCCAAGATCAGAGCACCGCCTCTGCCACATGCTCCACCACCATTGCCACAAACGCGTCATCTGGAAAGACACCATTCCGCCCTGGAGATAGAGAACAACCAGAACCAAAACAACGTGGACGAGAATCCGATACCGTTGCCGCCCAGAGATAGATCGAAGACCCTGCAACCGAAGTCCAGTCTGCCCAGACACCAGCGCAAACATCCATTGATCATCCCTGGAGGCGGAGTTACCAGGACCCTGGCTAAAATGGCAGTGACCACGCCGCCTATCGAAGACCAAGTCGATGGGAGTCTGCAAAGCGCAAGCTCTTCGGTAGTCAGCACTTCATTGCAGGAGGGATACTCGTCTGAGACTTCAGCTAACAGGTCAGAAACGTTAAAGTAACACCTTGAAGTAACCTGCTATAAATTAGTAGGATACCCTATGTATTAGTGAGCCCGTCCCTGTTAATGTACTTTAGATGAGCAGTAAAACTTGAGCACTAAAAGAATATTCTAATGAAAAGAAAATTTGAGGGTCAATATCAAATTTTGAACAGATTAAATTAAAATCAAATAATTAATTCATTGATGATTTAACAAGTTAGTTTAATGGCACAACGACAAACACTCTATGTGTCTTATGTGCATTCATTTTGACTCATAGTCCTGAAGAGTTCGAGCAACGCATAGACTCCGAGCTGGCTGCGTTGGACTCCCTGCCAGTTGATGAGAACAGACTCCACCGGTTCAGCGTGATCTCCGAGGACCTGCTCGAGTTCTCCGACAACCTGATAGACTGCGACACCCCGGAATACCGTCAGAACATGCAGGAGAGCGACGTGCAGTCAACGAACTCATCGACGGAGCGTCTACAAAGGAAGATCAGCGTAGAGTCCAAGTCTTCTATGCGAAGTTCGACCTCCAAATGTGTCCAAGAAAACGAGACTGGCGAGACTAGTAGAAACTCCACTCCGACAGGGTCGAACAAGTCCGAGGATTCGGTTGCCTCGAGCAAGCTCCAGACAAGTAGGACTATCTTGGTCCAGAGGCCCGCCAACTATATGATGCATTTCGATTATGGAGAGTATTCAGAGAATACCTCGCAGAAGGGTAAACAGCATTCCGAAGGCATGCAGCCTATAGAGTCTTCCGCGGTTGAGCCAACCGACAGTTTTCATTCTTCGTCCAAAGCGTACAACAGACTGTCCAGCGAGAAGGTACCAGGCCGCACCAGTGATCTGTCTCGTCAGTCGGATCATGTCAGCTGCGAGGACCTGTTGGAGTTCGCCTGCGATGGGCCTAATGCGAGGAGGACGCGTGGACCTCGAAATGGGGAGCAGTCGGACGAAGTTAGGATCATGATGAAGGTCTTGCACGAACAGTCGACGCCAGAGTCCTGCATCGCAGCATTGAACGTCACCGACTGGGACGTCCTGGCGGCCATCAAGCTGGAGCGGCTTCAAGGCTTGCTCAAGAAAGAGAACAATTTCGTCGGTCTGGAAGATTGCAAGGTGATGCTGAATCAGTGTGGCGGCGACGTCGTCAAAGCAGCTGCATTGTTACGCAACACGGATGACACTGCAGCAGTTTAGTGTGTTGGATAGTAGCCTGGCACCAGTTTAGGAACCCATCTCGGAGCGTGTCGGTTCACAGAGGACGGTAGTCACCTAGACTCGACTTGTTCTCGGGGGGTAAATAGTATTTTTTCAGGATGCCCTATCCTTTTCTTCTTCTTCTACTTGTTCTATATTTTTTTTTGTACCGTTCTCGTTTGTCCCGTGTGTAGAAAGCTAGATCAATTAAAGCGACGTTTATTTATTATTTTAGGGTTATTAGAACGAGAATAGTATTCGGACGCGTATTATTTCTACTGCCTAACGATGAGATAGGCACTCCAATTTAGCGCGATTGAGCTTCTCCTACCAACGATATAGGTTGCAGGCTGGTACGGAGACAGAACACTTATGGTTTAGTCAAAACGTATTGTGGGCGAAAAGAATGTCACTCTCTTGCACTCTTAAAGAATTAGACTATGCGTTGGTAGTTGACTACAGCGTGGGCAGTGCAGTTGGGCCTTATGGGTGCAAAGGGATATGTTTTTGGAACTTCGTTCAGAGGGTCGTTAGGCGATACTCTTAGTATGTATAAACTGTAGTGTATGTTTTTTAGGCTAGGAAATGGTAACTTCAATACTCAGAAAGGATCAATACAAATCTATCACCCTAGAACGTTGATGTTTAAAAACTCTAAAGCATTTTAAGAAGTTCCTATAGTCGTTTCGCCCATAATATCGATTCAATTATGTAATAAGCAACTATAGATTATTAGAACTTTTCACAGTCTTTTATGACTTGATCACACTCTCTTATTCGAAAAGTGCCAATGATTGACTGACTGTTGTTAACATTGAGGCAGATCATGTGTTCTATTCCCCGCAGACCAGCCTGTGTAGATCAATAGCTTGGTTTATATGTTTAATTTAAACATTAGCAAAGGAATTAAATTATTTTTCTTCTCCTTTTGCGTGTTTGCAAACTGAATGGCCCTTTCTTCTTTATATCTTGGAAAATTTGTGGAATACTGTTAGTCAGAACAGAAAAGTTGCAGTCTCATTTACAGAGGAAATTTTCTGTTCAGTTGACTTTTCTAGCGGAGAGACTAGCAAAGTGAAAAGTTGCAGTCTCATTTACGGAGGAAATTTTCTGTTCAATTGACTTTTCTAGCGGAGAGACTAGCGAAGTTTAGTCTAGATTTGATTTTGAAAATGAATGACCCGATAGTGGGATCTAGCTATTATTATTTGTAGATTATAGTAATGATACTCTTGCAACGTCTATATCTGTGACTAGTAATATTCCATAGAAATTGTGTGATATCACGAAGATATCTGATTATTTTAGGGTCGGTTAATAATTTGCACAATACATATATGTACTGCTATTCGGATGATCGTGGAATAGGGGCTAAGCCTATATATATATTGATATATATATATATACATTCTGCATCTTGAGTTAGGCGAAGCGTTAAGAGAAAAGTATTACAATGCCTACGACTAAGCAGCGAATAATCCTTGTATCGTGTGATACAGTGATCAGAGACTCTCTATATTTTGCGTTTCGTTTTACTGCCGCTCATGATTACTTTTACGAAATCATGTATTTTGTAAGAAGACAATCATTTTTGTAGTGAATCGTCAAAGTGTGTCGACTAATTCCTAAATCATACTGCGCGTTCAGACCTCGGCCGATTATTGAAAGTGAAGAGAGAATGAAAATGCTAATACGTTTTGCTGACAAAAGCAGATTTCGTTTCCAAAGATAATATTCTCACGGTATTATTGTTTGGGTATCATTACGCACTACAGCTTAGTGGTTCACATTGTATTGATTCTATGTAATACATACACACACAAACACACACGTACACACAAGTACACACAGTTTTTGTTTGCATCTAGAGACTCCTCTCTATTAACCGTGAGTTAATCCGATAGATAAGTGGTAGATTTAGGCGTGTCGTGTATGCGTAATCATTGCTGAGGACTAGCACAAATACAAGAGGTAGAGATATCAGCTTGTTACGTATTTCGTTTTTGGAGGTAAACAATTTTTGGTAGCGTGGAACGTCTATATTTTACCCGGTAGTAGGGTACAGTAAGCACCAAATATTGCGTATAAAATCTCTATGTTCAGTAAGATTGATTTTTATACCAGCCCTTCGTAGCAGACCTAAAACCTATGTGCATTTCAAGTAGCTGTTTGTGCTTATAAAATAACACTTACAATTCGACAAAACGATTTCATTCTACAGCAAAATAAGGAGTAAATTATTAAAGAATTATTCATTTATCCAAATTTATTAGCTGCAACAAGACAATAATGAAAACATTGGCAACGGTTAATGAATAGTATTTTGTACAGTACAAATCTTGTACGTTCAGAAACAATTACGGAAACGGATTTATTTTATCGGATAAATAATTGGAAAAATCGGTTTTGACCAAACGAATGCTAACTAATTTTATTTAAATATCCAGGTCTGCTCGGCAAGGGGCTTTTGCGTTATCTGTTAAGTTGTAAGAGGTATAATGACTGAAAGGATTCGACCAATATGCGTGAAAGAAAGTAATGTACTGATGTTAGTCGCGATCAAACTGAATTACGGTGACCTTGGCCGGGAAGGTTTAAATTGTTATTAATTTTCTACTTCTATTGTAATCTTCCAGTAGATGTCACAGATAGATGAAACCTTTTTTGTTTTTTCTTTTGCATCGTCGATTATCAATGCATGATAGAATTCACGCAATCCGAAGGTAAACAATTTTTCTAATACTTGTGGTACATTTCTAAGCGCACCTTTGGATTGCTTGAGTTTTAGTATACTGGATCGAGTACGAGAAAATATTCATCAAACGTCGAAAAACATATCCGGAATCGAACTGGGCTCCGACTGGGGTGGAGCTTTTAGACTTGATTGAGAAATATTTTTCCATGTACCCCCTTTTTTACCAGAGACATTTTCTACGAGGTACTTCCTTTGAACGATCGCCCCAGTTGAAGCGGATTCGATGAGTAAATTTGCTCACTAGTATGTTTGTAAACGTTTTAGTAAAAAAGTGAAGGGGGAAAGAAAAAGAAAACAAACGAATGAAGTGAGAGAAACGTAATGTTCATTCATTAAGACTTGCGAGATCCTTTCTGTACTTTCGCATTCTTCAACGAAGCCAAATAGGAGCTTACGAGAAACGCCTAAGTAATGTTACTTAGCCCTTTTTTGTAATAACATTGAACAATAAGGTTTTCGGTTCCTGAATAAAAATATGCATGTTATGTACTTTCTTATGCTGAATCCGCCTTCTTTCTTGTCACGTATTCGCTTCGAAACAATTCAATGGTTGTTCATACCCGAATGTTTTCTAATCAGAAATGATTCCTAAAACTAAGACTGGAATTGTTGAAGTTGTGTAAAAGGTTGTTTAGTTGCTCGAAGCAGTATAGTACTATTAAGTGCCTAAATTATGTAAATGACTAGAGCTTTTAAGTAACCAGGTACGTCTTGAGCTTACACTAAGTTTGGATAGATTCCCAATTCAAATAGTACTGTATATTCAGGCGTATACGTGATGGGAGGGAGGTTTAGAGACACAGTAGTGTTCAGTATAAAGAGATCAACTATTTTTGTGCAGGAACCACTAAGAAACTTAACTAGAATCATCTCGTTGTAAGCGAGTCTGTGTAAGAGTGTACACCTCAATAAGTTTACGATAAAGTACTTACTTAATTCTCGGGAAATGGGGAAAATCGATGGGATATCCTTACGGGGAATCCCCTGACGAAGCTGAGCTTTCGGTGAATCTTACATGAGTGCGCACGGTCGTTTTGCGCGAGTTCATTGCACTCTACGACGTGTCAACGGGCGCATTTCCTTTCAAGGATCGTCACCTCGGGAATAATAATCGAAATTAAGCTTGAACATGCACCAGGTGGAACACGACTGCTCTCGACGGAGTAGGTGTAAGTTCATCCTATAACCCGTTTTTTTTATACGCGATTTTACTACTGATAAGGCAACACGTTTATACATCTCTACATGATCATCATGCGCGGAAAACACGAAGATGTTTTATATCGACTGTATTTACGATAATATATACACCATTCATAAATCAACAAACCTACCGTGGGTTCGATCATTCGTGTCAGGTCCCCGCCTTTCTCTTCTTTAGGATTTTCTTCTTAGTTCCTGATTCGTAGAAACAGCATTTTTGTTTTATCTAAACAGTCTATTCTGTTCGTAGATTTGTAGTGTTTTTAAAACCGTTTATATCCTGCAAAACAATAATTAATATACAAGTATATCATGCTTTCCAAGTTTCATGTCGATTATTGATCATTTCGAATATAAATTAGAACGTTGGAGAATGTATCTTCCTACGAATTAAAAGAAATTGTTTTGTAGAATAGGTGGGGAAGGTGGTTCACAGAAATACCTATCTGGAATAAAGATAATTCGAATGAGTTTCCCTTTGAGAATCTGAATTTCTTAGATTTTAGTTCGACAATTTGATTAATTTCATTACATTAATTGATGCAGTACATCGAATATTATACTAAAATATTTGTAGTTTCGATTGACGTACAATATGCTGTTTGAAAATTCCCGCGTGCATCTGCGCTGTACACTGTACCAGTCTGCCATTGTTCAAAAGTTTACTCTGGTTTGAACGATCTGTTGACGGGTGCAGTAAGTGCAGTTGCGTTGGTCAATGCAGTGCGATCAGTTGAAAACGATCTACTAAAAGTTATTTACTTTTATTAAAGTACATTACTTAAACTCTCTCTTATTATTTTTTGTATAATCGTTGTAACGTAACCTTATCTTAGCGAAGGGTTTGTGGTTGGCGTTGAATGTTGTTCACGTGCGCTCGAATTTTTTTACGCGGGAACAGCGAACGGCCAGGTAGCCGCCAGGCCAGTGCGCGTTACTCGTGACAGTTCAGTTTGCTTTAATCGACGGTCGGATCAACATCGCTGTGTTCTTTCTCCAAATCAATCTTACTAATCACCAGTAATTTGATTCGAAATTTTAACCTGTTCAAGACAGTGTCATTAATTATCTCCAACAACTTCCGGACTAGAAATCTCATCTAATTAGACTCTATTTGTTTACGTACATTTAATTACGTTATTCTTTGTAGTTATACATTATTCGTTTTGCTATTGTAGTGACGATTGAGGATTGGTTTTCGATAATCGTAAACATCGATTGATCCCGGCAACTATCGAGTTATTTCGATTCTCGCAGGCAAGACAGAATGGTTCAGTTGCAAGCAGACGTTTGAAAATGTAGAATGGCTTGCTGTGTGTTTATTTAGTGACGTGCAGTGAATAATTGGAGAAAGAATTGCAGAAAAATGCTGGAATTGAAGAAGAATATTGCGGTGGAAATCGACCTGCTGTTGTCGACGTTTGGACGTGTTCAGGTAAGCTACGAGGACATTACAATTCGCTTACGGCTTACGCGATACATCTTTCTTAAACGAGTTTTTTTGATATGTTCAAAGTAAATATTAACAGAGACGATATTTTATATATATTGTAATTATTTTATACAGTATTATAGTAGTTCATTAGAGCGACAGGAAATCATAGAAACGTTTCTTTGTGTAAAATTAATGAAGCGGGGGTTAAATTTGATGAAGTTTAGGTTAGGGATTTAAAACGATGCATCAATTGTTTAATATGTTAGGAGCAGAGTCGCCAGATGAGGGGCGAGTTTGAATTGAGGGGAAAGAGTTTCCCCCTCTCTGCCAGAACGCGTCACGTGACCGAGCCGCGACGTGCGTGAGGGAATAGCGTCGTAGAAGGGGAAAGTAGAGTGGGGAGACGGATTTCGGCTCGGCCAATGCCAATGCCATGTCCACCGGGACTCATCGTCGCGCCAGTCACCGTCCCCTGTAGCCGCATTCTGATTGGTCCGCGTTTTTCGTTAATAATTCCATAACGAAGCCGCAGAGAACATTTTTGCAAAGGAAAAAGTTATTTTAAACGACCGCAGGAATCACCTTTTTCAAGAAGATACATTTTTAAACAGTATAAATAACATGCATTATTTTATATTCGTGTAATGGCACGAATAAGAATATTGAATTACTAGAAACACTGCAACGAATATCACGGATAACACACTTTAAACGAAATCAACTCGCAAGAATTGCCGATTTCTAATTGTTTCGTGTAGGCCGCGCGAGCGTGTTTTTCTTAATTTTTTTAACGGCCACCGGACAAATTGGGTCGCGCAACCGATTTTCATTATTCACGGTAGGAGCGCGGCGCGGAAGGAACGTCTAAAGAGATGCAGTTTATCGTTGCATAGCAGGAGAATGTAGCACGTTGCACCGCGCCGCACCGGTGCAAGGTAATAGGAATGTCAGCTCTATATTACAACGTCCGCGGTGCATTGTGTCCGGAGGAATGTGTTTCGTACCCGAGCTATACGCTTTCTAAGTGTTTTCAAATTCCACATATTTCTCTTTATCATGTAACCAGTTGCAAAACGGTGGCCCCGACGCATCGTGAATTATCCCCATAGTCGGCGAGTACCTGTTCCGCCGGGGTTCGTGACGAACATGAGCACCTAATGCCCCCGGTTGACGTACCCCTAATTACCGCGAAAAAAAGCCGTAATTGTCCCGAACTTTCTATACGTATGAACGCACTTTTACGCGACAAACCACGTCGGGTCAACTTCAAACTTGCCAGACGTCTTCGGTAGATGATCCTCATTTTTCGCCAGGCTGGACCGTTTGAAAAATCGACTTTCTTCCGCCGACCAATAGCGAAGCTTCTGACGAAACGCGCGGTCGCGAGATAACGGTCGCGCGGGAATTACGAAATTCGCGCGGTGCCGATAAGATAAGAGAGCCTCGGATCGGAATTACGCTAATATTTCTACGTCGGCGAGCATGCATCCTCGTCGCCGCGGCGATGGACGATGCGATAAACCCCCAGCTAGTCACGAAAGCGAATTGCGTTTCATTAGCATGAAAGTGAGCCGCGGATGCTACACGATAATCATCGGGATCGACCAATTATGCAAATATCCGGGGGAAAACGTTGGATTATAACGTCGACACACCTTCTAAATACTGTTGCATCCCCCTTTGATCTTGAACGACTCATTAGCGTCCGTCTCTTCGAGTATGCTCCTTTAAGGGACTCCGACTTCTTCAGAGTATTGTGTCGCATTAAGGTCGGCGCACATGAAAGGGATCATGTCAGAAGTATACAAAAACGTGTGGACACTCTCTCGACCTTCCGCGAGGAATGAATTCATGATATTCGTTTGCTAGGTGGCAAGTAGTACGGTAATGTCTCGATACACGTGGAAGTTATGGTATTTAATGAGAGAACCTTTTCGATTTGCATTATTTTTTTATGAAATCTTTACCGTCGTATTTGTCGCATTTTCCTGATTAAAACGAGTACAAACACGACATATTTCCAAGCACGATTTAGTATAAGCCTCGATTATCCAAACCAAAGTAAACCTGCTCCAAACTGTATCGTGTTTGTACTCATTTGAATCGGAAAATACGGCGAATATGCTGGTAAAAGTTTCATTACAAAAATCATTAGATACAATTGGTTTCGTAGAAGCACTGGGTCGAAAAGTCCACGCGACTGAAACCGAGCTTGTTAATCGGGCGATCGAGAACTCCGTAGTCGACATAACCGGATCGTTTAATCGTCCCTGAAGAGGATCCACACGTGGAATATGGGTCAGAGCTTCAAGCATGATTTAATGTGTTCGAAGATGTTTAAGCAAAGCCGCTAATGTTGCATAAGTTTGTTAAGAAGATGAGAACCGATTAGACTGTTGCTTCCTGTACCCTTATTTACGAACCGGTACTTCCTCGTTCGTAATGCGATTACAAGTTCGGTGTCGTTAATAATATTACACCTAATCTAGATAGACCCGTTACCAGCCTACGAACATCACTGACATCAGTTTCCTTATTTTTGCATTTGTTTTAGAATTTATGTAACACCGAACTCCGCTGATATAAGTGAAATCGAGTGAGTTCGCATGAAACACGTACGGAGTCTTCACGGTGGGACACACTTTCTTACAATTATATTAACTTTACATATTATTTAACATCACTATTTACTGGCACTCTCTTACTATTTAAATTTTAAATCTACGATTTTGTTGTTACTTGACATGCTTCAACAATCTAGTGAGAATTGATTGAACGATCAAGTGCAAATAGGTTTAGTCTCGTTATTTTTATAAAGCGTTTAGCGTTAAAGATTCATGCCCCGTTAAATGCTCGCGGATTGCGTCCGCGTGAAACGAGCCGTTCAATCGGAATGGTTCGCGATTGGTGTTGCGTCATGCCCGTTTTTCTGCATTTTTCTTCCCCGCGATTTTTCCGCCGTTTCTTCCACGCGATCTGCATCCGCGTTTCCCGTCGACACCGGGACGCGTTTTTATTTCCCGAAGAATCGTCGCGTTGCATGGCAACAAGCAGCACACAAGTCCCCGGTGCCCTGCCGGTGCATCCTAGCGGTCAGTGCAACATAACTGCACTTGCCGGCTCTCTGGGCATCGGAGTGCACCTCTGGTGCACGGTGCCCGTATATCGGATTTTTCGAGGGAATCCGACCACTGTGCAGCGCAACGAGCAATTATTACACTTCGTTCTAATGCGCAAATCGTTTAACTCTCCTGTGCACAGTCTCTGTGAGATACTAATTTTCTTTGCATGGAATTTTTTCCAACATATTCGTCTCATTTCTCTGACTGAAACGAGTATCGAAGTAACATGCGTAAATTTTTTACAAAAAATATTTTTCGCACAGTATCTCGAGGAATGCGATCTTGTTATTTTTAAAAGGTGACATAAACTAGTCAGGTTCTGTGGTGGGTAGGTATAGCGTTAAAGAGCGTCGAGTCCATCAAGGGAACACTGCAGATAGAACATAAGTTAACAGGACCGGCGACCACAGCGAGCGCACGATGCGAGGCGCAGGAAAGCGGCCGTATTTCCGGCTAGGTAGTCGACAACCGGTCTGTCCTGTGACTATCTGACGAGACTGGTCTCTCTATTCACAGTCACGCCAGTGTTAATCGTGAACACGGGCCTGGCCAGGTGATTGAGGCGCGTAAAGTGCCTTCTTCATTCAAACCACGCCAGCTTCTGCCCGGCAAAATGAACATCATACGACTGCGATTGCACGACAATCATCCCTGACGTCTCCGAAGATGTTTCTTCTCATGACTCGACCCTTTGTGCAACACAATTTCTCATAACTACGCTCAGAAAACCATTTTTCTACTGAATATTACGAAGCAAGGGCCATTTTCTACCTTACCGCGAAGGTTGGGTCACTTTCGAACCTTTGTGCAACACAATTTCTCGTAACCATGCTCAGAAGACAATTTCTCTACTTTGGTAAATTTTAGATCAACTAAAATTTGGTTTTATTTATTACTGGTGGCATTAGTAATAAAATTCATGGAACTGTTTTTCGCTCCCTTCTTTCGGTTTCGAATGCAAGTACATATCTAGTTCACGGTCGTCCCTCGCTTTAGCGCATCCGAATTGCACTAATCCGCGTCCGAACATTTAATCTTAAGTAAGTTTTACGCTCGTCGATTGTGTAATTATTGCAACGATTGGACAATGTTTCCTTTCGTCTGGGTATCATGCTAGAATCGCTCCTTTGCTTTCGTTGGAACAACATTAATGACCGGAAATGAATAATTGAAGAGGGATCTTGGCTGTTTAGTCTTTTCTTTTTTTTTTTTTTTCATTATTTAATTCTTGTTACCATTGGCTGGCTATCTTTCCACGCGAGCCTCGTCACTCTTCCTTTTCCTCGGTTTGTAAATTTACGGTATTTTTCAGCTTGTTCGGTAACCGCATTATAGTTTTTGGTCCGGTGACTCTCTGGCGTTTTCCCTTTCTCTATACTCTATAATATTGCATTTCAATCAGAAATGTTTGTATCGTACGTTTGCAATTCCTTGCATTTCAAGCAATTTCGCAATCCCTCTAATTTTAATCGATTATGCATTTCCAATTTTAATGGATTTTGCATATTCAATTCTAATGGATTTTGTATCTTTAACTTTAATACACAAATCCGTACAATATTTACAATTGAAAATTTCTATAAATCGCGGAACGCTTACAAATTGTTCCATAAAAATTCTTGTAATATTGGAAGATTGTTACATCACATAATTTCTGAGCAGTAATTAAAGAAATCATCGACACACATTCTTAATCATTAGAGCGAAGCCAATTTTATCCGATTTGAATCGAAGTGCGATTTCTACTGAAAGTATGATCGGCTTTCTCGCGAACAGGATCATGAATAAGAACAATATTCATCCGATATTAATCACGGGATCGAGATGCGGGAGAAGAGCCTAATTACCGAAATGTACATTGTCCAAGTTGTCCTTGCACCATGGTATCTCGTCGGTGGCAGGAAACGTAGATCAGCAGTTGCACGCGCGATCCTCTATAGAAGATTGATTCTCACGGGGTCCTGATTCCATTAGCAGACCGACGTTTCCCGATTAGCATCGCGGGAGAACGCAACCGCCGCCATAACGACCAATTATCACGAAGGAAAACGATTTCCAGCCGCGGCGAATCTTGTCATTGGATTTTGCATTAAAACGCTTGTGGCTGAACGAACATTCAAAAATGATGTTTAAAGAACATGATTCATTTCTAGATCAGTGCCAATCGATTTACTGCAGATTCGCGAAGAAATAAATGAATATTACTAATGAATAGTGGTGGCGTACCAGCGAGACAATATTAATTTCGTGCCGTAACTCTTTCGGTTTCTATAATTTTTTATGACACTTTTACCAACATATTCGGGGCAGTTTTCTGGTTAAAACGATACCAGACACGATACGATTTGGACCATATTTACTCGAGTAATCCACGATATAGTAAGCGTTCATCTTTATTGGTATGCATGAAAATGAAATTTTAGAATCCTAAAAATATTTTGAGTTGCAGTTTCTAAAAAATGGTGTACATTATAGACTGGTATGTTTCTGCTTGTTTTTAAGGGGATTTAGTAGAAAATAGCAATAAACGAGTATTAAAAATTTTGCTCAGTTAAAATCGTAGATCAAAACGCCGTCGGTACCGTCATTGTGCCGTCAGTACGTCGATGATTCAGGCTCGCCCGTCCCCGTCCCCGTCCCTCGATGAATTATTCATTCGACGTCTAACGGATAGACTTGCCAGCAGAATTCACGCGGAATGCACTTCCCTTTCCCGACGAACGATGTTGCACCTTGCATCTCTGCCTTCGGTAATTACGCTGTCCAATGCCAATCTTGCGTTTCGATAAACCGGTAGACAATTCTGATAAGTTTTTATACTCGCTGAATACCAATATTTGAGTACATAAATTGCCACTATATCTACCATTGTCCTCCGTTCTGAACCCCCAGCACTCGAGTGGTGACACTAAAAATTGTATCTAACTAATTACTGAACGTTTAAGTGTTGTATGAGGTATTATATCAATTTTATATCCATAAAATTAAAAAAATTATATAGAATGGAATTATTCTAGGTCGGAAGAAATGTTTAATTTTCGAGTTAGAATAGGGTTAACAAATTGAATTTTGGAAAGGCTTGTTTTCGGCTTTCAGAATTGTTCTGCCTCGGTTGTTAAAGGTATACCAATGATCTGAGAGATAGTATACGATCTTTTGTTCCCCCAGCTGCACGTGGCCGATCATTGTCATGCCACGGATAACTTTACTCGGTTCCGTTGCTAGTAAATCCACTTTTTCCACCCTATTTGGTCGCTCGAACGGATCAGCCGCTGTTGGCAACGTCCTCGATTCAAAATCCGATCAGGCTCCCCTTAAACTTCTAATACGCGATGATAGTAATATCCCCGAGAATTTAATAATACAGTAATATTCGATGTGGATGTAAGCATGGAAAGGCACGGAATTAATTTGTACCCTTGTTACAGAATTTTTCAACGCTGCATAAAGCGAGAGAAACTCGCCGGGATAATTAAGTGCTCGAGGTGCACCGATTCTATTGTGCTGGATTGTTCGTGTTACAGTGGCAGCGAGCAGCCTTTAATGTCTTTCCTTGTTAATTCGTTACGTGAAATAAATCTGATAGATTGTTTATCCGCGATGGAGTTATTAATTAATTTTATGTAATCGAACTGTTCATTCACCTCGGTGTCATCGACTTGCCTAACGAAACAGTAATACATTATACGATAATCCTTTGTTTCAAAATTTCGTTAATAATTCATATTATTTCTATTGAAATGATTAAAAAAGGGAATGTATTCCCAATTGGACAAATTTTATTTTGCACGACTATTCACAGTGCACCTCTCGATAATTTAACAATTTTTAATTTGTCGTGCTCGCCGAACACCTCGCGTGATCGTTGAAAAAATTGTTATTCTAATAAAGCCGGTCTAATTTTACCTAAAGAACTGTTACATAATTGACGCTCGTTTGTTATTATTTCCGCTAACAAGAGGCCGAAGAATGGAAGTTCGTTACGTGGGAACGTGTGTCTATTTTAATAGTAACAGTAAAAAATAATTAATTTATTCAGGACGACGCGGAATCTATCACTCTGTGCATTCTTTTATTCATGGAATGCACTGAATCACTTTGGAACGTGGTTTTTGCGTGTGAATTTCGACGACGGTCTTCCCTGTGTCTGCACTTCATTATCTTAAATCATTACATGACTCGCTCGACAAATTTATTGCCACTATTATCAAGTTAGAGGAGATCTCAATTTGAGTAATGCATTCGCTTGTTCAATTAACGATTCCTATACGTCACGATTGATTCTACAAATCAGTAACGATTGACTTTAATATTGTAGCTAAATAATCGTTCTATTATCTGAAGTAGTTCGGATAAGAGGGATTCCACAATGTCGTGGATTGCACGAGTAAATACGACCCAAATCGTATCGTGCTTGGCATCATTTCAATCGGGAAAGAATCAAGAATATGTTGATAAAAGTTTCATTAGAGAATGTTTAACAATAACAAAGTTCTGTCAGGTTTTAAGAGATCAAAGAACTATTTCTGTGCTCGATTTAATCTGCATCTCGAAGTACTTACATAGATTAAGACATCGCTGAACATGAATATCGAAAGAGACTCTTTCAAGTAACTATTCTGGAGGAGTGTACGATCGTTAACAAAAAAAAAAAACGAATTGGTTTTCACGAGTTTACCGTAAATTTTAACGACACGTCAGAAATCGTGTTCTTTCGCAATACGGTTCGAACGAGGCTCTCGACTCCTCCTCTGTTTACATTGTCGAAAGGCGCGAGTGGTCGAAGGCAGGCACAGCCCGTCGAGTCGCATAATTAATTTTTATTGACGTGTTACACAATTCCGAGAGCGACGCGCGGTGTTTTCCCATCGGCGCGGATTATTCCAGGTGAAAAGCAGAAAGAGCTCGAAAGTGGCCGGGTGTTACATGAGCCCGGCCGCCACGCTTTTGTTATTCCCGACCCGTGGTTTCTATTTGAAAATTCGCATTCGCGACGCGAACGCCCGGCCGTCGCCATTTTGACGCCTCTCGATCACCAATTCGATTTTACTCCCGGGAATTCGAAAGCAGTTTCTGGACGGTTTCCCGCCGACCAATGCAAATCTGTCGCGTTGGGAAATGTCTTCCCAACTTCCTTTCAGATTTTCTTTTCACTGATATACAGCAGACTTTTTATCAATTAAGCGTTTTAAGCGTTTATCAATTATTCATTGTTTTCCGATATTGTGGACATAGCTTCTGGTTTAATAGATTTAATAGATAATACAATTTTCGTTCTTATAAAATATTTACTACTAAAAGTTCCATTCTTATAAAAATTTATTATTCCACCCAAATACGACCTCCAACCAATCCACTAGGATCATCGCACTGAAGACACCAATCCGGACACCATCCCCACCAAACTTATTCTAAACTCATTCTGAGCCATCAATCGACAAAACCCGGTAAAAGAATTCCCACAATTCCCAGTGTCGGCGACGAGAAATCTGGAAAAAAGGGGTCGGTGACGTGGAGCCCGCGTAACAATTAAAAGCAAAAAGGAGCGAGCGAAAAACAGATAAAAAGGTGGAAAAAGAGGAGAGAAGAAAAAGTCAACGGAATCCGACGAAATGCATGCGGGACAGGGGTGGTGGGGATATCAGGGGGGTACACGGTGTGCCCCCGTAATTTTCGTGGGGGTCATTATCACCGGGCGCGCACTCGTGCCCGGGGAAAGATTCTGAGCGCAGCCTTCAGTACAGTTATAACTTCGCTGCGAGCCTAACGTCCTCTCGCTTCTCGTCGCCTGCGGCCGGGGTTCACCGTATCAAAGGATCACAATTGACTGCAGTCGCGGTTTCGCTCGGCTGCAAGTCGCATCCTCTACTAGACACACTCCTACCAATCTGTTTTTTCATTTCGAAACTCTTTAAGAGAATTCGAGAGGCAAGTGAGAAGTACACGTTGAACGTTTCGAGCATGGGTTTTCGGGCCCAAGTGTCCGTTTAATCAGTCGCCGCACCAGAAACTCGATCCTCGGCCCGCGCCGGAACCGTTTGTCCGGCTGTGCCCGTGAAACTGGACAGGTCCGGAGCCTGTCCGACCACTCAGTGCACCGGGAATTCTTGCTCGAGCATTAGGATCAAATTCTATCCGGCTCCCGAATCCAGTTCTTCTACTGTTAGTTTGAATCGGTTGAAAATCGGTGGCCCGTTTGTCACTAGCTTTTCTGCGTTGTGCATTAACACTAAACCTACCGAGTTCTAGAAATAGCTTTCACGTCTTGCCTTATAAAAATGACATAACAGGATACAAAAATTTGTACAATCAATTCCAGCGAAAGCATCGTTATAATTTTAATAAGGTTCAGTGTTAAATGTTCTACGCAGTAAAACAGAGGAATAAGAAAATTATTATTAGTTGAAACCCCCTACTTCTCTCGCGAACAATTTCGCAGCGGTCGATAGAATCGAAAAATTGATCGAGATTTCATTTCCGAGGTATGTTTGTCTAGTGTTTTTTTGTGGAATCCAGAGTCTAGTAACAAAATCGGCGAACCATTCGAACCACCGGTCAATACAGTGTTGTTACCCCGAAGGAAAAAAGTGGTCGTAGCCTGTAACTACTCTAAGTGTCCGGGGACAGAAATTGCATCGAAGATTGTGCATCGGAGTCTTCTTCTCTTTTGGTTGTCGAGAGCGCATCGAATGCACTGTGCCGAGTCGATATAGTGGTTTAGGTAGTGTATCCAGGTGGAATGTTTTTTCCAATGATTAGCTCTGCGGTTTGTTTTTCCACGGAGCTATGCGAGCGATCGTGATATTTGATAGTAGAGCTTTTTCTTATAGTAACTGGGTTTCTTTGGAATCGCTGCGCAGACACGGAAATTGCACAGTACATTTCGATGATCGTGTGAAGATTGTGATCTTGGTAGCGGCTGTATCTCGTTGTTATCTCGAGTATGATTCAAACGGTAATTCATTGATCGTCTTGACAATTTTGTTCTTATATGGTATTGAAATGCGCTATTGGATTGTTTTGATACTGATTGCTGGATTCGTGGATCTTCGTGCGTTTGTTACTCGTTGGGGTAACGCGAAATTCTTGTTTAACCGGTGGCTGTCACCGAGTTTCCAATTTAGACAAATTTTCTTCGATACAGGGAAACAACGTAGTCACCGAGAATAGATTTATACCATTTTTCTTCTGTTTTACGCAAAGAACGATCACTAAAATCTCTTTTCAACAACTTTTATTCTGTTAATTCAACGACGATCACCCGTGACTATCACTGTATTCCCGATTTACGCGATTCTTCGATTCACGCAAGCGTCGGTCACCAGAATTCGTTCACGAAAGTATTTATTGGAGATAGATCATACTTCCGTGTAGTTTTTTTGCATCATATTGTGCGAAAATCCAGTTCAACCTCCTATTGTTCGTTTTAGTACAATCTAATAGGCGCGCCACTTTTGAAGAGAGTACCGCTCGCAGAACAATTAGCATTCAATCCGATTTTGCATATAACCACGAAAGAAAATCTAAAGAGGCAATTTGCTATAACATGTAGTAGACATTTAGCTCTTGCCGTAGGTAGTAATTTGAAAGAAAGTCATTTAAAGGAAAGTCTGAAGAGCCATTACCAGCGATCAGATCTAGCAGATGCCCGGTTCAGAATTAATTATTATAACAGTCCCAAAAAATATGTAACTTTTTAACCGGATGAGTCCAATTAACTCGTCGTTCCCGCCCACTATCATCTTGCAGTACCTTTTCATTTTCTTCTTAATTCATTAGTCCTTTAGATTATGTGCTGATAAAATATCGTCGTACGTTTTTGGGGATCCCAATTGGTACTCTGTTACAGAATTAATATCGTTTTTAGCGGCCTAATTAAGAGATTCAAATGCCGTATAATCTTTCATGAAAATCGTGGAGCATTTTCCGGTGAACGTATTAGGGTATCTTTTGGTAAAGACGCGCAGTGGACAGTTTGACAGAAGACAATAAGAGTTCTCGGTGTCTCGACAGGGCCAGATGTGAGGAGGCAGCAGGGACACGGCTCAGCTGTCGCAGGGAGCAGTGAAAGAAAACGGTAGTGTCTCAGTGGTTCGTAATGAGGTAACAGTGCGAGAGGATCGAAGCAGAAAGCAGCCCGAAGATGTTGTGCCTGAAGAAGCGTAGGACCTACAGCTTCACGCAGGGCGTCTGCGCGGAGCTACCCAGGCGAGCCAAGAAGGATAATCATCGCTACGAGGGGTCCTTGGACATGGCTATTACGACACTGCCTCGTAAGAACAGGTGAGTCACCTTTCCTGTCCGATTCGATCGTTTGCTAAATCCACTCTGATCCGAGACACCGCCCCCGGGGGCGCCTCGCTCTTTCATACTAATTGCGATTTTCACGCTTCCGTTAATTATCACTCGGAGAACCACCAAACTGTTCAAAATGATTCCGCACTGGAGTAAACAATACTGGTCTAATGGTATAACTATACTGTTCTCAATTATTTTCTTATGAAATTACTGTTGACATGTTCCTGACATTTTTCTGATTAAAATGAGTACCCACATGACATACTTTGAAGCATAGTTACTTGTGCAATTCACGAGTTCGCATAATCGGAGTTCTACTAAATCGTGATCTGCGCCAGCAAATATGCTTTGAAGTACGTCGTGTTTGTACTCATTTTAATCGGGAGAATGTCACGAATATGTCGATACAAGTTTCACAGAGAAATAATTAAGTTGAAAATTTGTTTTGTTACATTTCTCATGATTCATCGTTCGGGGAGGAGCGATAAGTGTCATATAAGAATAGCACCGCCTTTGCTGGTTTCCGACATGGCAATCGCTTTAGCAAACGTCCCTTGCCCAACCGATAAGAGCACAATGTAAGAACAGTATTGCAAGACAATGCAATTTGGCGTATCTTTCGTAAACCGTTGAATTCGCCGTGGATTAACTCTTATCAATGATAATGATCGCGGCGTGTGTGTGTGTACACACTGTCGAATAATTGGAGTACATATCGTATTTCTTTGAAATCGCGTTAGTCATTTATGGGAGTATATAGTAACTAGATCGCGGTGTACATTTTAAATAAAAAATAAAAATGTAATAAATTGGGATAAAAAGTTATGTTCATTCTTGGGATTTCTTGTTTAAAAATTTTTGAAATCAATTGAGTAGTCGAAACACATACGAAATCGATGTACTGAGGGGTGCGGTAATCTTCCAAGCACGACCATCGATCACTATCATTCCGAGAACTCGTGGGGAACTTAAAACTTGCGATTGACAAGCAATTATATCCCGACAGGAATGACTATAATGAGACACGGCGACGTAACTCCGTTTTGCGTCAGTTTCCAGGGGAACGGTTGCTAAAATGAAAAACGAAAGGAAATCGGAATCGGTTGATGCAACGAACGATCGCGTTCTCGTAAAAGGGAATCGTTCCGCGGAAAAACGACAGCAATGTACCACCTACATGCTGTTGTCACACGTGACTGCGTTCCCCGATCACACAGGACCACAGTCGATCCTTAGGGCAATCGTGGATCGTGGATCATTCCGTCGACGCATACGCGTAGGAAGTTATTCCACTTGTCCGCCGCGCCGCAACGGTGTACCGTACACACAACCATAATTCCGTCTACTTTTACCTCCGGTCGACCTTCGCGTTACGACCACTGCTCGCTGTTATAGTCTTTGAAATCAAAAGTAAAAATCAGATCGTTTCCTAAACTGTGTCGCATCGATTCGAAACAATTATGGATAAACGCTAAAAGCACCGACCCCTACAAACTATGATCTTTATTAATTTTTTCCCCTCGAAGTTGTTGCTGATATCGGAATCAGTCTTATTGCAATGTGTAGATACAACTTTAAGCTACAGGAAAATATTTTTTTTCATTGCTCTTGTTTGTTTAGTCTCTGGACAGCGCGCGTCAACCTGTTCGGCGAACAAAAGAAGATTTTCACAAAGCAATATGTTGAATTTCCAGTTTTTAATTATTTTTTATGAAGCCTTTACAGGGGGACTTTCAAAAGATTTTGCATCATGTGTAGATCTCAAATTTAATTGGCAGAAGTGGCAATTTGTCAGATATCATTTTTCAAGTTAATTTCGATTAACTATTTATACTTTCTAAACGAGAACTCGGGAAAAGTTCGTTTCCGTTGACATCGATATCCTTGCGATGATTTTTCGTCGAAGCTCAAATTGATCGTGTTCCGGACGTAAATTTCACTTAGCTACCTAGTGACTTGTAAAATCACGACTTTCACTTGGCCAACGAGGGTGCAACATCCTCCATGAATTTCCTCAACATTACCCAAATGGGTATTACCATGAAGATACGATCGCGGATGATGCCTCGAAGCTTCCTTTTATCCCGATGAAAACCGAGATCGATATGAATCTTCGGTCATTTTGTTTCTGTTCTGGATCGGACGAGTAGCAACTTTCTAGCTTCACGATTGGCTTCCTGCCTTTCGATTTATCGAGCTTTTGCACGCCCACTTTCGTTTGCTTTTAAGCCAAACCCATAAATTTTTTAGACCCAGGAAAAGCCTGAATGCAAGTAGACCGTGGATCGTTACACGAGTAAAAACAAATTATCTAGGTAAAAAATAATTCAATTAGAAAATGTCAGGAATACATTGCTAACGGTTTCATAAAAAAGTAATTAATTTAAAAAATTCGTTCTATACAATTTGTTACGATTTTGTGGAAATAGATCTCCTTGCTTGAGAAGCGTCTTAGTAATTTCGCGAAAAATCCGGAATGGATAATTTCAAGGTGGGATCTTCAGCGTAAAAAAATCACGCCCTGTATTGCGCTAACGGTTTTTAATTGTCCCGCGATTAATAAGTGGTTCTAGGCTCCCGCGTATCCTCGGGTTTTAATTCGTGCACACATTCACCGTGTCTACGTAAACGTCCGCAGAACGCGGATTTGAATACGGTCATTAGTTCCTGCTACCGTTAGAGATCGAGGGAAAAGACAAGAGCAACGGCGCGAATCATAATTGCGATATCACGTTGCGTAACTTATTAGCCGCCTTCTTTTTTTTTCCTTCTCTCCCTGTATTTTATCTTCGACGTTCCCAACGCGTCGAGACAAAGCTGTTCCCTGAAGGTCATTTTCTTAATGATCCACGAGGTGCTAAGTGCTACTCTCTGTCTTTGATTCTCATCTTTTTCTGATTGGAATGGGACCAAACGTGACACAGTTCGGAGCACGATTGCTCCTTTAATCCACGATTTTGTAGGACACATGTTGCATCAATTTTCTCAATTATATGTATCACATCAATTTTAAAAAACTGATGTCTTCGATTCTCATCTTTTTCTGATTGGAATGGGACCAAACGTGACACAGTTCGGAGCACGATTGCTCGTTTAATCCACGATTTTGTAGGACATATGTTACATCAATTTTATCAATTATATGTATTACATCTATTTAAAAAAATTGTAATAACGTTAAAAAAATTTGAATGATCTAAAAATGAGACAGCAACGGCATCGATGACTGCGAAGGATGAAGGACCCCCACCGTTTGCTTAGGCTCTTCTTTCTCTTCCTGCCGGCGCGGTGGCCCATTGTTGTATCTTCACGTCGAGATACACACCGGTCCCGAAAGAAGCCGGATTCTCACAATGGTTAGGTTTCTCCCCGATGGGAAGCGATCATCTCTCCCCTCCTTTTCCATCTCGTTCTCGTTCACCTTCTCCCTTTTCTATCCTCGAAACGCAACAGAAGTCGAAGATTAATGCTCGATTGTCCGGCCGGCGAACTAATTCTGCTCCTAGGGTATCGCGTACCTTAGAGAACCGCTACCTACAATCGATTACTCGCTCGATTACTGAGCTCGGAGCTCGGCTGACTGTTCAATAGCCTCGATCAGCTTCTGCAGAAAACTCGGCGATGCCCGTGTCGTTCTCTATACGTTCCGTAAACGTATTTAGAAAACTATTAAAGACAACAAAGTTTTGTCCTTAACCCTTTGCGGTCTACATCATTTTTTTCATTTTATGAATATCAAATTGATATAACACCTCATGCAGTACTTAAATGTTCAGTAATTGATTAGATACGAAAATATTCAATAATCTAAACAATGTTTTCAATAATGGTACAGCAATTGTTAGTGGTGTCTCTGAGTTAATTAATTGTTAGGATTAAAAATATCGATCGACTGGTGGGTAATTGGGTGTGTTAGTGTCCATTTACATCGTTTACCTAGTCCATCAACGTCCCCATTTTAATAGCGATGCAAGAAGGTTACACGGGTCGGATTAAATCCAATTGTTCCTTATCTGGTGTCATTTCCTTCGTCGCGGATGGTTTTTCCTAGCTGGAAGTCCGCCTGGAATCGTGTCACCGTACGTTAATTACCGTCGAGACCGACGTATAAAGCTGGATCGGGTCTTCTTCGCGTTGTAACTGGTCTCGTCCACGTAAGCGACGTGTTCCTTCGACCGATAAAAACCCGTGGCTACCATAAAATGGCGCGTTGCGTAGGTTTCTGTGTCGCGATAATGGTACCGTGGCTCTTGATTGGCTGGAAAAAAAAACGGTTAATCCTCTCAGTCTTGGTCTTTCGAATATACGGGTCGCTGCGCGCATTAGATCCTCGAGATTACCTCAAAAATCTTTCAAAACCCCCACCCGTTACACGATATCTAACGTGGGACATTCGAGATTGGTCGTTTTTTTCACATTGTACTTCAAGGGTCGCGTTAAAAATTTGGTACTGTGAAATTCATGCGAAATTAGGGGTAGTTTAAGTCATCAGCGAGCTGAGTTTCAATTCGTTTATAAGATAATAACTGTTTGTAACTTTCAAAAATTCGTTTGAGGAATGTGGTGTCAATAATTTGCTGGTAATGATAGGATAGCAGGAGGTGATTTTGTACGTTAAATAGTTAAAAGAACAACGACAATGAAAAAAGATCGAGATCGGGGACGCTGATTACGATAATCTATCTTCGTCGAGCAGAATTGGATGTGTGAAGATTCACGGGCAGGTTGAAAACATCAGGGAACAGGATGTCCATATTAATCTCTTGGGAAGATAAAGCTATAAACGAAGTGCCGTAGATTCTATTACAAAATAAACGCGGAGAACACGTTCGAAGACAAGGAAAAACCACGGGAAGATACATCGAGGCTTCGCGATGCATTAGGAAACTGGAGGATGTCTTCATTGATGCGGCGCTGAGAGTCACATATATATCGTCCTAAAATTAGAACAATCCCTTCCTATCTTCAAATCCCCATCGTGATTTTAATTACCACAAAATCTTTTAACGTTCGTATAGACTGGAGAACTTTATACCTCCTCAATCTTTCAGGAACCGCGCTTATGGCAACGCGTTCCTCCGACCATTGGAGGACTATTTTCAAAGGATTCTGCTATCGATTGCCGCAAAGAAAAGTCGATTTTTCGGGGAGTGGTCTAAATCGTTGAGCTTTTGGAGTAGCGTTCAATCGGAGTGGCAGTGTCGCCGTCGCGGGTCACTGTCAATGAAATTGTCGGTGAATGAAACGAAATGGCAGTGGCGGCAGGTAGGGGGCAACCAGCCACGGTATCCTTGGAAGTGTCCCTCATTATCAGGGAACGACATTCCACGTAACAGCGGCCCCGTCGACATAATTTCCATTCGGAATCGGCCTGATCGGGCATCGGTTGGCATAGAAAGTGCTTAGGTAACCTTAACACCGCACTTATCGCTCGGCATGCCAACAAGAAAACCATCGAGAAGCCCGCCGATTTTTGCCCCGTGGCCGATCCCCGTGAAAATCGAAACCCCAACCAGTTTCTCTTATCTGCTTGTAACATGCCTGAGCGCATCATCTCGCTCGCTCTCCGTTCTCCCCCCTTTTAACGTCTCCTTTCTGCTTTGATTAGCCATTCAATGTAGCCGGGATCAGTGTGGAAAGACCTGTTCCACCGTGTCCACGGGATGCTTTCAACCTGTTCGCTAGCTTCAAATCAATTTCCGATGCTCCTTTTTCCAGAGGAATTCATCTCGCGACTTTTCTCCTTTTTCTTATTCCCTTCCTCTTTTATTTTCCATTTTTTGCTCCTTCTTCCCCTAGATTTATATCCACGGAGGCTCTCCGAGCAATCTAGGCATACTGTCACGATCGTGATGGTATCTGGAATGTGTCTTGTTATCACGGTAATGCCTCGAAAAAATCATGAAAGCATTCATTGCCACCCGGGTGGGGGTAAATTAGCCGCAAATATCGTGCACATCGCTGCGTATCGATTGCCGTAATTCTAATTCCGATCGCCCTGGACGTCCAATCGACTACTTACAAGCGTCCAGACAATGGTATCATTGATCTCGATACAAAAGATAACATCTTGATCGGAATGACTAATAGCCGTTTGTTTGTAGAACGATGAATGACTAATTAAGAGAATGCTTAGTCCCGACGCCTTGTCTCCCATTCAAGAGAGAAAACTGAAGAAAGTTCTCGTTATCGGAGAATCGCAAGACTCGAACTTCTCAAAAATTGTTCAATTTTTCGCGGATCCCGTTTCTGTTCTCGGATCGAGCCAAAACGATAGCGTTGCGCAATTGGATAGATCCGCGGCTAGCGACTAATTACCGGTAATTAGAATGAATCATGCACACTTGCCCGGCGCGCTCTGGCCCAGCTCTGAGAACGACACTGTTCTCAGACAATTTGTCAGCTCCGCGGAGATTGCATTTCGAGTCGTTTCAAGAATGTCCTCATTATACACCGTTATCTGCCGGCTTTTACACACTGTTCGCCAACCAGATCATCTCACGGAGTGTCGGCCGCTTTAGAAAATCCAGTGAATTCGTAGAAAGTGTAGAAACAATTTCCATGCGCGGCGTTTACTTTGGTTTTGGCCGTCTCTGTCCTTTCACTGGCAGGGTTCTATCCAGGTCCTGTCAGCGTCCACAAAGAACCACGGGCTCTCGAGATTACACGACTGTGTCCGTGAACCGGGCTGTCGCAATCGTGATTCGATTATGATGTTTAGCTGGTGGACCGCTTGCTCGATTGATCGAGAGCCGGTCGTACATTGTTGAGAAAGTAAAAGTACATAAGGAAACGGTTGAGGTGGGCCCTGTCACGGATAATCGTCGAGTATACTAGCTTTCTTTGACACTAATACTTGTTTCCGGAAGGGTATACAAGTCTCAACCATTCAGTTTTGTTTTGAATTATTATTTTTTGACGAGACTTTTAAACCTAGAAGCTTCGTTTTACGAAACCTACAGCAACATATTCGGGACATTTTTCTGCGTAAAATGAGTCGAAACACGACACGATTCGAAGAATATTCAATGGAACCTCCATTCGGTTCGGATGATGGAGGTTTTACAAAGTATGCTTCGAATGGTGTCGTGTTTGGACTCGTTTTAATCGTAAAAATGTCTTGAACGTGTTGCTAAAGGTTTCACGTAAAAATGATCGAAGACAAAAAAGTGGGGGATGAATTTTTAGGAAATATCTCGCACATCTCTTTCACGTATGTCGAGGTATCACTGTACTGCCAAAAGCCAGCCCGGTTTTCACCGCAGCTAACGGGGGCGTCAGATATTATCGGTTCGCACACGTCTTCCGATGGCGCGCGCGATTTACAAGGCAAAAGTTAGAAAGCATGGCTCCTCCTTTCCCCTTCCCTGTCTTCGTGGTTGCTTCCGAAACGTTGTGGACTGACTCCTCGGCGAGATTACCTCGGATAAGGAACGATCGTTCGAGCGTAAACGCGCACACGAACGTCTCTTCGCGCGCGTACGGGCTCGAACAGCGAGCGAATTTATTGCTGAAAATTTCCTTTCAAATTGGCCGGCCGTAATATTCAGATTTCGCGTTCCACTGTAATTTCGCGGGTTTCGGAGCACGTTAAACACCGCCGCGCGCCGAGCGGCTAATTACACCGGGGCGTGTGTTGATTTACGAGCTGCCACCGACTACTGTTAGTTACTATGTCCATTACCGATCGGAAAATATCGTCGAGATGATTTATATCGGTCGCGCCCCGTTACCGTCGACCAGACTCGGCTCTTATTAAATAATTGAATAATTATGTCGTTCGTCAAACGCGGGGAGACCAAATCGACGCTCGAAAGGAGAGCCGTTTTCTAAACATTTTCTTGTTTTGTTGTTCGAAGAAAGTTGCTGGCGGTCTTTACCGCCGTATCGAAATGCTCGACTAGTATCTGATCATAACTTCCATCGTGTGCTGGGGAAAATTATTAAATTAGTGGCATGTACCGACGGTAATGATAGGACTGATTAAATGGAATGGCAATTATTGAGGCTTGTAATAGTTGAGAATGCGAGTCAGTCGAATGTCGATCACTGGATCGCGGATCTTTATAAAGCTGGAGCTGTCTTCTTTCTTTCTTCTTTGGTAATCTTTGAGGTTCGAAGCGAAATGCGTTTCATGTGCGAGCAGTTCTTCGGCCGAAAGTGTGTTTTAATCAAGAGGGTTTCAGATTAAATTGTAAAGCATTTAAAGATAAGTATCGGCAGGATGATCATTGAGACAGCAGCGTCCATCGAGTATAGCGAAGCGAATTCATATCACTTCCCGCCGGTGAACGGAAACGGGCAGCCGCGGATGGAATAATTGAACGATTGGAAACCTGCACTGGCGATGATCAAGCTCGTTTCCCTGCAACTAGGCGGGGCACACTTGATATCGATGCACCCTCGTGCCAAATGGCTGCGTGTGGCTAATGCTAAACGTCGCCGATCCTCGCGGAATTCAGATCGTTGATCAACGGCGACGCGCCTATCATTCTGATCGCGCGATTTTACCCCGACTTGGCATTGACTTAAAAATAGAGACGCGACTGCGATGTCTACCTGTCCTGATGTCCCGGCCGTGAAACCGGTGCCTGGAGACCGATGCAACATTTTCAAGCCGAAAAAATGCTCGCTGCGAGACACTAGTATGTAATACGGGGACAAAATTTCTTTATTTTTAATGATTTCTTCGTGAAGGATTGACGAGAGGGTACGTGTCATTTTTCTGATTAAAATGGGACCATACATGATGTAATCCCGAGCATATTTCATTGTGCAATTGACAATTTAGTATATTTGTATCTCTTGGAAGTGTATAAAGACCCGTCGTGAAATAACCCTGAAAAAGGTGTTCAGAAATCGACGTAAAATAATATTAAAAAAAAGTGTATAAAGATTTGAAAATAAATTGTGACAGAAATTTAAAGAAATTACACCTGAATTCTATGAAATGTATATTTTTTTATCGTACAAAGTACTGAAGAACGCTTTATCCTGTGTACATATCTTCAGTTAGGCGCCTGTTGAGCTGCAACCACGCCAACGCGCGCGTCGTGCGGGTTGCATACTCCGCGGCTGCCTCTTTGTAGGCGAAAGTTGGCTGCCTCGTTCCACTCGAACTATTTCAAGTTATACTCCCTGTTCAGCATCGATTTCCCCGCAAATAATCACTGAATATCGTAGTCTATCTAATATAATAGGATGTCTTAAACGATTTCCAATGAAATATTTCATTTTGTCGTGTCAAAGGATTTATATCCACAGTTTACAAAAACTATACATGTCCTTTATACGTCGATAAATATACCAGAAAAATGTGTAAACAATCACTTACAAAGTCTGTATACTTAGCGCCACCAAAAATACGCGCGTACAGTTTTTTAAAAATAATTTTTTAATCGGATTATCTTGAAGTTTGCTGTAAAAGTCGAGTCGCTCAGCGCGCACGCGCAGAAGCATGCGCGGACAGGATGCGTGCGAGGTTACGGCGCGAGTACAGATCTTAGACGGCGTGTGCGAGGAACAGTTGTTTGGTTTTTGGCGATTCGTTTCCTCGGCTCGATAGAATAGGTGCTTGGGTGCATGCGCAGCGGTGTAAAAAGGTAGCCAATGAGAGCATGGTAGGGCGAACGACACGCATCCCGCGTAAAAGCCGGGCTGTTCGACAGCTGGCTGCGGTGTTTTGGCACGTGACTGTTTCCAACGGTCGCGGCGCACCATGCGTGACCCTCGCACGCACCCCTAGTATGATTCCAAACGAGTTCGCGTGAAGTGAAGGATACGTTGCTGTCAGCGAAGAAAACCGCCGGGAAATGGGACTGAAACTACGTCGTTTCTTCACAGGACTATGGTAAGTCGATCCCCATTAAATCCGCCGTGTTTCCGATAATTATTTTAACGGGTTTCGATCTGTCAATCGCACGTCTGCTCGACCGTTAGAACAGGAGTGTCTACGATTAACCTCTTGTGACCTATTTGCAAGCCGGGAGACATTGTATTGCGTTTATTAAACCGATATATTTTAATTCGAATTAGCTCTCTGTGTTAGATCGAAGATATTGAGTTCGTGGTTTTGAAGGTTAGTTTATAGGAAATTGAATTTGGCATGGGAACATTATTGATTTCACGTAATTTTCTCATCGACGATCGGTGAGGAGGAGTTACGTTATATATATATTATATTTAGGTTAGGTTATTATTTAAATAAATCATTAATGTTTAGTGTCTTATTACCATTTTTATCACTCTTGTCGCGTGTTAAGCTGCGTGTAAATGCACAGGCTTATCCCGTTTGAACATTGTCAGTAATTTTCTTTAACTTAAAAAATTTAGTAATTATTTTGAGTCAGATATGTTGATAATCATATATGATTTTCCTTGATGTTTTGAAATCGGTGATGCATTCGATGTTTAATCGCAGATGAATCTTTCTATTTAAAAATAAATGACAACGCGAGAGATTCAAGGTGGAGAAACAGCAGATCGAAATCATTAACAGTTACTGGACTGTGACCACATCGAGAGGTGGTTTGACGAACATTGACTAATAATTACGTCTTCGGGAAAAGTATAGGTTCCGTGAAACCGGCCAGCATCTTCTTGTAGTTATTATAATCTTGTCGGTACTTACAGTAAGTCTCGAGAAAGAAGTTCTGTAGAAATGGGTTGTCGACTTTTTGTAAAAAAACGATTTTTTAATTCCAAAGAGTCACTACAATCCTAAAATGCTTTCACAAAAATGTCACAAAAAGGTGTACAGGGCGTTTCAAAATGCGTGTTCCACACAATTTTAATATAGAAAATTTTTAACGAAGAAGTTAACTTTTAGACAGAGAGATATTAAAGGAATTAAATTAGAATATAGGTTGTATTTTTAAAATCACATACATCATTTTTAACAGAAACAAACTTCTTTAAAAAAAGAGGAGTTAATAACAAATACTTTTAAATAAAAATTTATATAGGAAAAAGATGGACTCGTTATTGAACAGTGTACAGGGCGTTTCAAAATATATGTTAAGATTTTGTTTCCAATTATTTAAAATTTTTTTTAATGCAAGTATGAAAACGAATCGTTCCAACCTACATGTGAGAGCAGTGCAGCACGGGAACGTCTACGTTGAGCGAGTCTGTAGTACACAGGGGACACGGTGAGAATTTTACAGTACAGGTTAATTGTTTCGGTTTCACTCCCCAAGGCGTACCGACCTGGCAGCTTTTTCGAAGCGATATTTTTAATGCAAATATCGTCGGGCTCGTATAAAATCGCCCTCGCACCGCGAAACACATCGAACAGGTGGCAATCTAACGGTTTGTCGGCACAGAATTTCTCTCGCACGTCATGGAAGTTCGAATGTACTCTGGTCGTGTTCGAGCCCGCGATATTAACGTTATTATACAAAGTGGCGAATAATATATGGTGCCATGCGATTCCGTAGAAAGACCTGGATCGAAAGCATGCAATTAGCCTGGCATGCGAGAGAAGCGTGAACGGTAACTCTGCCAGATAGAAGTGATCGCTGCTCTGTCACTGAGATTTCTAAGCGAGGAGCAACATCATTAATAACAATCGCAGAAAATCTTTCTCCATAACCATTTTTGCACAAAATGATTTCGGGCGTTAATTCAGATGTGTATTTTGAAACGGGCTGTACATTGTTCCATATTTTTTTTCTGTATCAATGTTTATATAAAATTATTGATTCGTTATTAATTTCTGTCTTTATGAAAGAGAAATTTCCAAATTGTTTACATTATTAAATATGTTGGTGTCTAATCAATTACTACACATTTAAGTATTGTATGAGGAATTACAGAAATTTCATATATACAATATACAATGGAATTTTTTGTTCTAGGTCGGAAGAAATGTTTAATTTTCAAGTAAAAATAGCTCCGACTGTGTGTGTGTGTGCAAAGAGTTAAATATAAATATGTATGTAGTCGACAATTTAAAAAAAAAATATTTTCTCTTTCCACGCGTTTAATAATTCAATTTGTTTAACAACAGACGGTTGACAATTTTCTAAGACACATATTTTCTCTCGAAGAAAATTTGTAGAAAAGTTACTACAATGCAGTGTTTACTAATCGCTCGGATCTATTGTCTCGCTCCTGGTATTTATGTAGACAATTAGAAAGAGAGTTTTTGCGGCGGCTGTTGTCAGCAGGAAATAAACAATTCCATTATCAAGGAGAGAGAGAGAGAGGCGTCCTTGCATACCTGTCGAACCGCAAAAACGCGGGAGAATCGCGGTGAATTTAATGTCGTTCGGGTCTTGTTTCTCGTGGCTCTCTCGTTCGCAGGCTGCTTCGCAAAGGCCGGTAAATTACTCTCGTAAATACTTCGATACGTTGGATGCACGGCTCTACGGACGGTTCTTATCAACCGGAAACTCATAAATTCCCCACCGCGATCGACGCTGGGAAAACAGAAAAACGGAAAATAAGAAAATCGAGAGCGCTCGGGCAGCTTCGTCGCGTTTCACCTAAGCCGCCGGGAGTATTACGTCTTGATTTACGATGACGGCGTGACCGAGTACCCCGGTCCGTGACCTTGAAACTGACCTTATACTACTCCAACCTTGGACACCAACCGCGATCATGATGTGCTTTCGATGAAATTCATTTCATTTATTTTTAACGACAGTGTTCGACTCTCGCTAAATCCTTATTAAACTTTACATTGTTCTCTGTGATGATGTTCGAAAAATTATACGCTCACATTAATCATAAATTGCAACGCCAGTTTTATTTTTTAGTAAAACAAGGATTCAAGTAATTTGTGTTTTGTGTCAAAATTGTGTATCTTTTTTCCTTGGTTAGAGGTTAAACTTATATCTATGTGTACAAATATTCTCGACAAGCAGAATTTCCTATTTAATAGTTAAATAACTGAACGCAAAGATATACATCTTGTCCAGCCGCCTCTCTAGGCGATAATGAGATGCGCAACGTCTTCGCCGAGCTTATATAGGAACCGGTACACCCCACCCCCAGGCACGTCTCAATAGTGGGGTGCGTAATGGCATTAGTAGAAGTGGGAGAGGAAATACGTTCGCCAATTTATTTATGCAGGAGCACGAAGTATTCGTACATACACCTTTTAAAAACGAGTAACTTTTTCATTATTAAACCCAACAACTCCCTTGAGTTTTTTTGAGACGCTAGAAGGAGTAGTTCACTAGCTAATGTGTAAATAGTGTTTTTTTAATTGTCATTAGTCGCAATTGCGAAGGAAAGAGTAAAGGCCACGACTTAAACTTTTTATCTGTGCCTTTGAAAAAGTTATTCGTTTTTAAAAGGTGTACGAACACCAGTACACCCACTGTATGTATATGTATATCTACCAACTTAAACGTGTGAGCTAGAATTACGTTGTAAAGTACAACCGAAATAATTATGTTTAACAACTGAAACTATAGTTCTCCTGAAAAAGTGATTATATGGAACAGTTTGAAAAGATAAATTTTAAAAACACAAAAAAATGGTTAAACTGAGCAGTTTGAACTATAAATTATCTCGTTCTTATTTATCAGATGATTAAGTATGAAACTTGACAAATAAAACACAAATTTCAAACACATTTGTCAAGTTTCATACTGAAACATGGATAAAAAATGATAATAGCCTGTCTAATCATTTCAAAATATCATAACATTCTAAATATCATTTTAAAAACGATATTAGTCCTGCCACCACATTTTCCGCAAGAGGAAAATGATCTGCAAATGACATTCAACTATTCGACGTAAAATTGCGGTTCACACTGGAATCTGCATACACAGGAGTAAAAATGTAATTGCAAACCATTAACGATCAAAATGCTCGTAGAAGGTAGGATTTAAATGCAGATCGCGTTAAATACCACCAAAAACGTATAAACATTCTCAAAACACCGGAATGAACACGTAAACCCGCGAGTCCGCTCGACCGGCGTCGATGTCGACCGAGCGCAGCCGAAAACGGCCGAACGATCACCGGCGGCGAGCGTGCGCGAAAATTCCCGAAGTAAGCCGCGCGAAAGCCGTTACCTGTGCGAGTCAGTCGTAGTCAGGCGCTCCGCAGGTGTTGACTGTTTGACATTGTCGAAAACCACGTGCGCTATCAATCGTGTCCTTCCACGTTTTCGGACAGTCTGTCATGTGATTCACTTTGTCAAGTCGTTGAAACTTTTCTGTCGAATCGCGAGTGTCAGTGACGTAAATATTCGTGCGGGATCAGTGACTGTAAAGGAAAGCAACTTCGCAGTGCACGTTCGACGACCGCGATGACACCGGCGTGGATTTAATTACGAGGTTAGTCGACTATCTGTTTTCAAGGGCAACTGTTTCGCGCCACTTCTCCGAACACGAGCGTTCTGTATTTACGAACACGAACAGCTCATTTCGTATTTACGAACTGGAGAGGCAATGCCCGTGACGTTCCGCGAACTGTGTGCTCGATTTTACGTAGCGAACAATTACAATATTATCGCGTTTGTTGACGTCCCGTGCGTACGCCGCTTGAAGGTTAGGGTATACGCGATTGCTTCTTGTGTTGCCATTGACGTTTCTATATAAATTCGATTCTACCTGTATACGTTCAATGAGTCATATGTATGAATAAAAATAAATGCTTGTTATTTTGTGCTCATGGCTCGATATAAAATAGATGTAAATCGTTATTAATTTATTTCTTAAACATAAGTGAAGCATTCTGATGAAAATAGTAATATAAGCACATTAACACAGTTTTATATTAGAAATTTTGCTACGTTATACTGTTTAATGTCGTACATTTGAATAATTTTTTTTATTAGTTTAGAAATGCTTTCGAAATATGCTTTACTGAGAATCGTACTAATGGAGGCTTTCTTCAGATGGTTTAGTTGATGCATTATAACGTTATCGGCTATAATAAAACGAGTTGCAATAAAAAGGTCAATAAAGTCCTTGAGGGATGTCATATCGTGAATGAACGTCATTACACAATGGTTTTGTAGGTTGCTTATCAACTTGATATCTCGTGTATCAGACATCATTTTATTTGTGTTTGTCTGTCCTTTGGGACTTGAGGCGGACATGTTGGTTACTACGTTAATAGGGGAACGAAAAAGTATCTTTTAGAATCAGTGACTCTTTTATTGGAGAATTTAATGAAGTCAATTTTATTGTTTGAAAATTTGGGATTTTTAAACTTTGAATAAAAAGCGATTTTGATAATAATAAAATAGAATGTCTAATTGTGCGACGAAGGAAAAAATGGATAAAAATTGAAAAAATTTTCTTTTGTTATTTTTTGTCGAGCTTTTTGTCGAATCAAATGGTTGATTTATGTTAAGTCGATGATAAGACAAATGCTTGTTGTGATCCACTTTTGCTCGGTAATCAAAGATAAACAAATCGTTATCGTGACGTTACAATTTACCTGGATGATTGTTTTCGTGATTCGTGATTTCGTAAAACGAGATAACAAACCGATGCAAGCACTATGCGGGTTTCAACAGTGCACTCGTACGACTTCACGTTTATCGTTATGGTTGTGCAAAAGTCTGATAACAATCGAATGGTTTCGTGAAGGAATCCGTGTTTCTCGATGATCAATGTTTTCGTGCGGTACTTGACACGGAAATTCCGTTACAAAATATTGTCAATTTGTTCTTTTACCGACTCGCACGTTTTATTATGCAAAAGATGGCATCGTTTCATTTCATAATTGAATATATTTAAACACTTTCATAATTTATTATGGAAATTTTATGTAAATTCTTTGTATTTGTGGGTCGTAACTTTATTGGAATAATTTATGGGAGTTTAATGTATGTAGTGACTGTTTCATATTTCTATAAATTGTATTAAAATTTCTCTAAACCAGAGACAGTACATTTGAAGACTAAAACAAAAAATTTCTATTGGAAATTTCAAACTGCTCAAATAGAGAGTGAGGCAAACATTGTCTGTTTGTATAGTCTTCTATTTATGGCTTCTAGAGTGTGGATCTGTATGCAAATTACCATTTTCGTACTTAATTTTATAATATGGTAAAATATATTTCTAATGCAATAAATATTTATGTAAAGTGATTTTACAAAACTCGGAGAACAGGGAAAATTTTATTTTTGCAGACTATAAAATACCTCCTGGTGAAAATAAAATAAAAATATTCATTTTGGTTGATGTAAACGTTTCCTCGTGTTCGACAAATTTGCATTCGGTAGAAATACTTAAAGATCCGTCAGTCTAATGATTTTAGAAATTTGCGCGGTCGTCACGAGTTACCGGTTTGCACGTGAATCGATCAGCTCTTCTGACAGAGCGTGATCGTTACGTAAAACAAAAACGAAAGAGGAGAAAAAAACAAGACCGTTTCGCAACGCGTCAACAAGGAGGAGGTACCGTTTCCAAAATCGAAACGGTACTTTAAAGAACAAAGAGAGGCCGCGTGCAATCAAATTCCATCGAATCTAAGCCGTTTCCCGATAAATTAGATTCATCCCATCGATATGTGATCATTCTTAGATTAATTTACTCGTTTTCTTCGAAATAGGGTCAGTTCCCGATAAGTTCGATTATGGCATGCGCCATCGATATTGTTAGAAAATTAAGTACATTTATCGCATTGAAATGCTAGAAATTTATCCGCAAGTATTTGAAGACTGATTCCAATTAGAGTAAATCGATTGTTTCCGCTTTTATCACAGACAGGCTTTGATGATGTAAGTAATTTTTAAGAGTTTGTAGTCGTTCGAATACTCAATTACTTTAAATATCAATTTTTCAAATATTCGGATACTGAAGGTATTTAACCACTCAAATTCTCAATTTCAAATTCTCAATTTTTCAAATACATATACAATTATTCAAGTAGTAGTACTCATTCAAATATTCAATCACTCGAATACGCTAGCACGCAAATAATGAAGTACTGAAATATTCGAATCTCAAGATATCCACTCAAACACTCGAGTACTCGAACACTCCATTATACATAATCCAGCACATTTGTTAGTATAATTTCCTTGTCGCGCCAATGACAATAATAAAATTATACTTGCAAATGCGCTACTAACAGCAACAATAAAAACCGATGCAGGAGAAATATAATTTGTCTAGCATTAAAATTCCCGCGGTTCGCGTAATACTACAGCACTGTAGTCGGTCTTTGAAAAATTTGCTTAATTACTCGAGTCGGTATGGAAGCAGACATTAGAGAGATATCCGCGCGGTAAGTGGATAAATTTTTCAACGAGCGTTCCCCCGCATGGAAAATGTTAACGAGCCGGTTAACGTCGAATTTATGGAACACAGGGAACCGGTCAACAAATTTCCCGTTTATCGGACTGCGGAACGAGTAGTATAAAGTATAAACACCGAGCATTTGACCTTTTCGATCATGTTTTCGAGGTCCCTCGGACAAACTGTTCGAGCCATTAACTGCTAGGGTTTTTCGAAATTGTTTTTTCTCCACTCGTAGGTGCAAAAGGAATGTTCCGTTAAATTAAGTTTGCGATACCATCCATTGGTAATTTTGAATCTCTTAGGGCTCGAATTGAAGCTAAAAGAACGCGTATTTTATGATAAAATTAGGAGCTCTCTTCGGTGATCACACCTGACGTCGACTACGAATTTTTCCCTTTTGTTCCCGGAACGTTCTCGAATTCAGGTAGGTAACAGTGTCACGTGCAAGTATGCGCGTTTGGTGACACGCCCGCGTCGTGTTACGTGTAAAAATTGTCCGTTTTTTTTTTACGGTCTTCGCCGCGCAATCCGTTACTCTATATTTATGGCTGGCCATCCGCTAGGTGACGGGAATAGTAATTGTGGATTAGCGTCGAGGTGTTCCATACGAGCTTAATTAACCGTTGTTTAATAAGAGTTTTTCGGGGAAGTAACTGTTCGAAGGATAGTAGGCCAAACCGTGTATGTATATTTATAGCCAAAAAGATGGTTCACTGTTTCAAGCAGAAGAAAAAACGAGGTCTCCTCATTTTTATATCATTTTTATATATCATCTCTAAGATAATTTCTATTCGCAAATAATTACGATCTCCCGGTGGGAATTTTAAAATGGAACGATGTTTTGTTTGACTAAATAATATATTGATAAATTCCATATTTTATCTGAATAATGCCAAGGCCAGATTTCTACGACATGTTGCACAACAGCATGTACAATATCGAGTAATCGAAATCGTTGTGGTACGAGTCACGGTCGCGTATCCCGGGGCCGTGCTCTTATCTAATTGGACTAGGCGTTATCGAATACACCTGGGGAGAGCCAGGAGCAAGGATCACCGATGTCTCTCCTTCTTTTTCTGCGATTCTGATTCTGTAACACGCGGAGAGCCCCGCGGATGCGCGTGCAAAACACTTTCGCCGTCGTTCGCCTTTTTGCGCGTCAGGTGTGAGCAAATATCCTGGCCTTGATTCGCAAATCTGGGACACATTGCACTCGTATATCGGCTCCCTGTAATCAGAGTGCATACAAACGCCGGTTGCGCGTACACACGCCAGCATTCGCTCTCTTTTTCTTTATTTTCTTCATTTTCTCCATTGCTGCTCTCGAGAAGACCTATCATTTTCTGCCGCGATTCTCCGTCTTCGCCGAAGTGTGCCCGTAGGGGTAAATACGGGTATTCGGCTACTCAAGATACTCAATCAATCGAGGACTCGAGCATTCAAAATCGCCCGAGTACTTAAATACTTAATTACTCAAATAAATCAACTATTCAAACATTCAATCATATTCCATCGCCTAATTCCGTCTACATACATTCAAATACTCGATCATTCGTGTGCTCCGTCATTAGAATACTCAAATGCTGGAGCATTCAATTGTACTTTCTTCAAAATTTCCAATGTAATAAATTAAATTATACAATAAATAAATTCAGAAAATGCAGCTTGTAAGCGGTGACAATAGGATGCCTAAATTGTCAAATTCGAAAAATGCAATTCATTTGATTTTCGGCAACAGGGTGTCTCAAATGGAACATCATCGTTTTATCAGGAGGAATCGTCCGAAATGATAAGTTTGATAAATGCGAACTAAAGTAGCTGGGGCAGATCTCGTCGTCGAAAATAGACGATTGTGTAACGGTAAAACGCAACCCGTAAGAGTTGACTTTTTTTCCTCTCTCTCCTCTCTGTCTCTCTCTCTCTCTCTCTCTTCACGTCCGAGAAGATCGTCTCGCCCGGAAAGGACATCGTCACCAGGTCGATACTTTCCACGTTAGGATACGTTTCTCGGGTGTATGGGGCCACCGATCCGTTTTAACGGCCCGTCTCCTTTTTTTTTTCTCGTGCGTGTCTCGCGAGCACGATCCTCGAAAAACTGCTCAATCGTTGCGGATCGAACCCGGTTTTTGCTCGGTCTCCCGAGTACTGGAACTTTAGAGCGTCGACGTGTTATTGGCCCAGTCCGACGTATCGGGTTCCATGAATGAGAAATTATAAAGGGAATCGATACCCGGTGTATCCGATTACAGTTCTGGCTCGATATATCTGCAGACTTCGGAACTGAAATGCTAATCCATTACTAATCCAGTGACGGAACATTTTTGCTTTTAATTATTGCCTTATAAAATTTTTACCAATACATTCGTGATATTTTTCTGATTAAAATAAATCCAAGCGCGATACAATTTGGATGGTATTCATGTGTTTAATCTACGGTATAGTGTGGCCTCTATTATCTGAACACCCCAAAATTTCAAGGCTCCAGTTGTTTAGAATAATTGACATAAAGAGATATGAGCGGTCTAGTTTGAATTGATTCGGAAGGAAGAGACAAAGTTCACGTTGGACGTCTCGGAGGCTGATCTCGTCGAGCACACAATCCGCCGTTGCATTTACGTATCACGGAATCTGCATTGCAGGGCGAGTAACGGTGCATCCTACGCGTGTCTCGGGACGTGTTGCATACGAAATGCAACCGAGCGACGGTGCCGATTCAGTTTCCGACCTTGACGAAATCCGGAAAAATCGTGTGTATATAGTCGTCCGTCGTTTTCGGTTTCTGCGCACGGGGGAACACACGGTCACGTAGCGTAGATCTCTCTTGTATTCGAGCGTGGCTCGCTCACGCACTTACGTAAACGGATCGAGAACGAACGATTACTTAATCGTACATACTGCATAAATCAGACACCGTGCTCTGTGCAGTTCGTTGGCCGGCGTTCCTGGAAACCAATACGAGACGGCGGCGCCTCTGAACCTAATGCAACTACACTTCTGTGTATGTGTGCTTTTAATGTTTACATTAAGCGGTTTTCGAATTTACAACTGTATGCTTGTTTGTGCATTTGAAATCGGTGACCTTGGAATGGTTGAGGTATTTCTGCACTCGAGTGCTGACTCGATCTTCATTTTATTCGAGCATTTGACTACTGATTTGTTGGGAATAGTCGAGCAATCAATCACTTAATTACTTAATGTTTAAATACTCGAGCATTCAAGTGCTCAATTCGCAAGTACTCAAGCATGTATCTACTAAATTCGAAAGTATTCAAGGATGCATCTACTCAATTCGAAAGTACTCAAGCATGCATTTGCTCAATTTGCATGTACTCAAGCATGTATCTGCTCGGTTCTGGTGGACTCAAGTGAAGTACTGGAGTATTAACCTACTCAATTCCTCGGATACTCAAATCCACTACCAAGTACTTAGAGTTTCAAGCAATTTTTTAAGAGCTTCGGTTATCGGATCTTCGGAGACGTGAGTAATTTCGGTCAACTTAAAAATTTTAGAATGTTCGATAATTCGGTTTCCATGCTCCGTTATCGAGCAAAATGCTAACGCAACTGGCTAATAAATTATTTAGTGATCGTACCGGCATGAAGGAAGACACAAAAATTATACTAACGACTAGGAATTCCGGGAGAAAAAGTTTCACTGACTGTAATATACATACATATCGCCGGCGTAATATATCGTTCTTCAACTGTAACGTGCATTTCGTCTCGGTCTAGGTGATCGTGCACCGGGTGCAGTTACGGTTTATACCCGTTTACTAGCCTCTCCGGGATGCACCGGTTTTTTCAGCGTCTGTCCAGAGAACCGATAATCGGAAGTCATGCAAATTCCACGGCACAGTCGTTGAGTATACTCGTAACAGTACTTCCTATATGCAAGAGAGACTGTTACCTCTGAACACTTGTCTCCTAACAAAAAAATTTCGAAACCTGTCCCTCCGCTCGATCGATCAAACTGTGTCACGATCTTGACTCCCGATCAATATGTATCACCAGGTTTTATGCATTCCTGAGCAAAAGTGGTATGCGAGATAGAAAAACAGCAACCATAGCTGAATTAAAAATTAAAGCTGAAGGAACGTACTTTATGATAGAATTTTTGTCATTTGAAAACAGTCACAATTTGAAAATAGTTCCAGTTTGAAAATAGTTACAATTCGAAAATAGTTACAATTCGAAACTAGTTACAATTTAAAAATAGTTCCAATTTGAAAATAAATGTGTACATTGTTATAAGCACGTACCTGTATAATTTGTTTGAAATGGCGTCACGGTGGGCTAAATTTCCAGTCGCCCAGCAACAATGAAAGTATGCTTCGTACGAGAGAAGAAACGCGGTCGGTGCCGAGGACCAGTTTTTCCATCGTGGATCGTGGATCGCGCGGTGCGTTGATCCACGGCTTGATCTTGCACGACCGCTTCTTGCCGATCGATCCTCGGGGACAAATGCGATCATCCGAAAGTCGGGGGAACGTTAATCGTCGGTGCCTCGTCGCGGTTACTTTCGATCGGACGTCACACTTCAACCCAAATTTATTCTGAAAAAAAATCCGTGACACATTACATTAATATTATATAAAACAATTTCGTTTTTGTAATCATTTCTTTCAAAGACTGTCGCCAACATATTCGCAACCCATCTCTGATTAAATTGATACCAAACACGATACGATTCGGATCTACGTCATAGGTTTCGGATAGTAGAGACTACTCCACTGAATCGTTAATTAAATAACTAAATAGGATCCAAATGGTGTCACGTTTGTATTCGTTTGAATCAGAACAATGTCACAAATAATTGTTTCATGAAGAAAGCATATGTACAAACATAAATCGAGTGGATTTTTATTTAACATTTCAGTAAAACGTCACGCAAGAACACTTCAAGGGATTCCTGCCGTACAAGCCTAACCGGTTTACAGGCCAAATGAAATGAATTCATAGAAACCAGCCATGTCGAGTCGTTTAAACGATATTAAGTAGCAAAAACGATTCGTGTAATGAATGCACAACAGTTCTGCAAATAACTGTTAATAAATCTTGGTAATTTATTATCGAATTCCGGCTGCGACTAAAGGAATCGAATTTTTAGAAATCTCTTTTCTAACACAGTTACAGTAATTTATAATAATAATAATTATTATTAAAATTAGTTTCATGGGTTCTGGTAAATAATTTAAAAATGTGCAAGATCGATGCAGATGCAGCAATTTCAGATTGGAATTATTGTCAATAAGGTTGCGAATAGCAAACGATCTTATCTAAAATTCTATAGCCCGCTTAAAAAATGATTGCACTATTATCTAACCTAATTACGTGCGCAGCCCGTTCGAAAACGATTTTATTTGAATAATGTCTGAGTCTGTTTGGCGACCTTATCAACTCGACTAGCGCCAACCGGCTTTTTAAAGCTTCCTAATTGTAGTTCAAATATTTGTATTGGCCGCGATGCAATCTCCAGCCATAAATTCCGGATATAACGGTCTCCATCCCAGAAATTGTTTAAATTATGATAACCGGTCTGCTCGTCGCACGGTTGCGCAAAACTGTTTTGCATACACGAAACCTCCACTAATTGACGAAGTTGCAACATTCATACTTCTTCAAATTTAACAGCAAAATTTTCCAATTTATAAACTGAATTACAAAATTATTGAAATTGTTATGAACTCTGTTCAAGGTACAAATTGAATTGGAAAACAGTTCGACTTTTAAATTCAGTCATAAAATTGTTCAAGTCATAAATTCATTTGTAGAATTTTTTCACTTGCAAATATTAAAGAATTGTCCCACGAATACTGCGAATAAAAAAAAGCAAGCTGCCTTTTGTTTCGTAATTTTCCTCTCGGGTATGGTCGACGACCCGCGAATAATCGTTTTCTTTGTCATAATCGTAACGAGTTTCTCTCGTTCACGTACCGGAAGTCGATCCGCATTCGAGGGATCGAATCGACGTTCCGCTCGACTTGACATTTATCGGTGAAGCGGGAAGAAAGCGTTCTTTTACGGGGCCCCATCTCGAACACACAAACACGAGTGATTTCGTTTTAAATAGTCTGTCTCTTTTGATTAGTCTTGTAAAATTATTCGAATCTTCTTTCTCTGTTGCTGCAAAAAATCCATTCGATCAATCTTATACGAAAGCGTGTGAACTTTTTAGCACACCCTATATGCATATTACATTATATTTCTTGCGTATGTCATTATATTTCTATAACTCTGTATTTTATTATTTCTCTTCACTTGTGTTTTGCAATGATTGCGCTGTACAACTATTATGTACATCTATTATGGCATTAATAATATATATAGTAAGTAGATTGTGCAGTTCCATGCGCTTTCCAAAATTTATAGAGTGTGAAATGGAATTATATATTCATTATACTTTTACCGTGCTGGCTTCGTAACAGAAAAATGTTTTTTATGCACCATTCGCGTTGCAGCTATATCGCACATGTTTACACAATTTGCAATTAACCGAATCGTTATGTAACTATAAACACATCTCGTATTTTACTAATTTAACGCACCAATAATTTATTGGAAGGCAATTGCTTACTTATTGTTCAAACATAAACTAAAAACGCTGGACGGGTTAACGTCCTGAACGATGTACAGGGTGTCCATAAAGTTGCAAACAATTTTTGCATTTATTTTATGCGTTTGTGACCAATATGAACTATTCAGTTTAAGAGTCTTTTAATTAATGCATTTTCGATTTTGCAAGTGTTCGATTAAAATGCGACACCTCGTAGAGCCAGGTATGCAGTTCGATTATTAATAGTTAATACCGAGAAACACGACAGGTATCGTTCCGTCGAACACAGGCAGTTTGTAGCAGGTTCCCCGACACGATTCCTCCATTGTTCCAAGTCGTTGGTGTTATCGGGAACGCGGAAAAAAAGCCGCTGGTATTCTTTTGCCGACGTCGAACGTCTCGAGATAAGCGGTAACAGAGTATTACACGCTCGTTTATCTCCTTATTGTTCTATCTCTCTCTCTCGGGGATTCACGTTTGATCGTAATTACCTCTTCCTTTCGCGAAATTCGCTGACGACCGGATAGAAATCGGAATTCTACAAATTTTTCATGGGTTCTGTTCCAACTATGAACTATACAACTCGTTTGTAAATGTGTTGTAACAAAATCTTGTTAAATTGTCAAATTTGTCACACTTTTCTGATTAAAACGAGTCCAAACACGACACGATTCGGAGTACACTTGTTCGTGCAATCCACGATTTCGTAGAACCTCGATTATGCGAACTCATGAGTGGTTCTATTGCAGTCGTAAATTGCATGGGCAAATATACTCGGAATCGTGTCGTGTTTGGGCTCATTTTATTCAGGAAAACGTCACGAGCGTGCCGATGACAATTTCATTAAAAAATTATTTAAAATATAAAAGTTGTAATAATATTTATTGTGAAAGCTTCAAACAGTAGAATTATGCACGCTGAGCTTCAGCTCTGGAAGTTATGTTGCGACTACTATAGAACACAAGTATCGACATTACACATATGAAATTTGAAGCGAATCGAATGATAGTATGGTTACAAAAATGACGAAATGTTCCCACCGTGTTGAGCAGACTGCGCAGACGACTTTCGTGAAACTTTCTCGAGAGAGGAGATCCCCGATGCATTTTTATGAAGCCGGTGCTGAGACGCTGCGGGCGAGTCTCTCAGACTCTCCCCGATATGGAGACGGACCCCCGGCAGTTTCTTTGGTCCAGTAATTTTTTTAATTATGGCATCGATCACGGACGTCTCGGGCGCAGCCGTCCGTGCTCTCGGAACGGGAAGGATGTTTAAGATCGCAACCGTGCATAAAGAAAGTGCAATTTCGTAATACAAAAATGAAAGGAGTCAGTTAAAAATTCAATTTTTACGCCGAAGCCCAAAATGTGTTTCAGAAAGTAGCAAAAATAATTGCACAGCAAATTTTAAGTGCTCGTCACAACGAGAAATCTTCAAATCTATGCTAGATTCTATCACCAAAAAAATTTTGCAAAATTTCTAGCATCGAGAACAAATACGTCTCATACATCAAACATACCTTCAATTTCTCACCTGCTGTCGTTATAAAAAACCTGAGAAAAAAGCGACCAATGGAGTATAAAAGTAGAAGCTTCAAGCTTTAGAATGAGTCCAAATTCATCGTTCTACGATCCTGTTTTACAAAGTTGTAACGGTTCGAACATCGCAGATATCCAGAAAACATTTTCATTGCATTTTACCAGTGTGGAACCGGCATAATCGGAGAAAAATCGATAGTGTGCGACAGTGTGCGTAGAGCCCGGAGCAAAACGGCTGGTTAGAAATCCTCGAGGTCTCGTTACGATTGTTCAGGTTCCGCGAGGCTGTTGGAGGACTTTCATTCAACTTTTTCCATCCCCCGGCCGGGTGCGCGTCTCTCCAATTATCTTGATCCATCTGTCTCCGAACGAGAGTCGTTTCTCTTTGGCCGGATATGGGTGCAGAACACAGAGAACCAGGTGGTTTCTTTTTCCCCCTACCGCTTTCGCCTGTGTGCTCGAGCTAAACTGTACGCGACCCTGACCTCGGCTAGATTTAATCCTTATACATCTATGGCTGTTCGGTTCGGTTCGGTTCTGTTCCTGTCGCTGCACGCGCGCGGTAGTGCGTAGACATAGACACACACGGAAATCGATTTGTTTAAGTGTAACGCGGCTTTTTCCCCGGCGACTTTTACTCGCCGATCGAATCTGCCGAACGGGAATCACCGGCTCGAATAATTTAACACTTAATCGGCGAGCGTTTCACCTGGAGAATCAATCTTGTCCGTTTCGTCCTCGAAAGAGCCTCTGCATTAATCTTGCCGCCGCCATCGCGTTACTTTCTCGTCGAATATTTTTTCTCGCTTTTTCAATTTAAAATGTGCATCTTCAGCATCCAAACACTTATTCGTTATAACAAAATCGTGGTATTACTTTTTTGTTCTTACTTATTCATTAATGTAGCTTTTACCGTGGTATCCGTGACGTTTTTCTGTTTAACATGAGCCTAAACATGACACAGTTCGGTGCTTATTGGCTTGTGCAATCCACGATTTTGTGGAACCTCTATTATCCGTACTGACGATATTTCGATTCTCTTTTCGATGATATCTAACTGTATAGGATTCAAATTGCGTCAAGCTTGGGTTCACATTTCAAACGGAAAAATGTCACGGATATGTTGGTAACAGTTTCATAAAAAAATAACTTTACTATTCTCTTTGGTACAAGATTCTCTCTCGAGAAGGTTTTCGCCCATGATCTAATGAATCGAGTCTCTGAGATTTTGAAGAGAGGCGAGATCGTTTGGTCCAGTTTGAAGCAAGCTGTTCGAAAGGATGTACCCTGGGACACGTTTGACCCAGTGTACCTTTGCTCTTGCGGTTCGGATCGATAAGATCGTACGCGCACGACACGCGACCGAGAAAGGTCCTTGAAATGTGAACACGCGCCGGTGACAACGACCTTGCCACCCTGACATATCCCCGTGACATCCTTCCCGCGATCTCCGTTTTCCCGCGACTCGACCTTAAATCGCTGGGGCTACATGGAAACGCGGCTTCAGACGCGAGCTCGATTCTCTTTTCCTCCGGCGAGGCGGGAGATATCGATGTGGCTCAATTAACGAACACCGGATTCGTGACCGACGCTCCAAAGGGGACCGAAAACGTTTCTCTTTACACGTTCGACCTTCTTCGATGTGCTCAGTCTCGTTTTCATGGATTATGTGCTCTTCGCATCGCGCGAGAAATCACGCTGTGCTTCTGTTTTCGAACATATTCTGTTACGAGCATTACCGACACAATAAATTATTACAACTTTTACATTTTTTATGATTTTTTAATGAAACTGTTACCGTTATGTTCGTGACGTTTTCCTGAATAAAATGAGTACAAACACGACACAGTTCGGAGTATAATTGCCTGAATTCGCATAATCGAGGTTCTACAAAATGGTGGATTGCACGACCAAGTGTACTCCGAATCGTGTCGTGTTTGGGCTCATTTTAACCAGAAAAATGTCACGAGCAAGCCAATAAAAGTTTCATTAAAAAATTATTAAAAATAAACAAATTGAGCCACTAATAATTGATCAAGGAATCCTATCTGTACACAATATGCGTAACTTTTCGGTCCTGAAATTTTCACATATATCTAAACAGTACTATTTGAAAGGTGCGTGAAGACTTTTTTGAGCCAGTTTATGTAAACGTAGGAGATCATGTAGACCCGGGTTAGGACCAGATCGGACATGGTCGAGACTCGATGGATCACCGTGTTGCGTGGGGCGGCTACACCTTTTACCGGTCACCTGAATTGTTAGCGAGTTAGGTACTTTCTCCGACGTGTCGGAACATTTTCCGCGGCGCGGTTATGCGCCGATACACGTTAGCGTGTACATCCTGGCCCCCGGAGCTGCATCGTCGTTCCCACGCTAACGATTCGCATTGTTACGAGATACGACTGCGCCATTTTTGACGCGTAAGTGTTACGGACGAACACGTCGCTCGACATTGCCTCGTACGAGATGGAACAGTAGAAAGTTCTGTGATCTTGAGCCGTGAACCATCGGTAACGCGACAGATATGCTTGCGACTCTGCGATTAAATTCCTACCATTCAAACAGTTCCAGTAATTGTCACGACACGTTTGAACATTTTTTCGAATGGTTCTTATTAGACTCGGAATTGTATGCATTTATAACAAAAATGACCAAGTGCAATTTAAAACACAGAGAAAATATTGGAAGACTTTAAAAGCATCAATATCTTATTTTGACCAGATTAAAATTATTAATGAACAATTAAATTTATATTTACCTCTTGCGTCTTGCAATTGACGCACAAACTTTCTATTTTGCATAAACATCCGGAGTCTATAATTCCTGTCAACCCAGTTTTCCAAAATATATTTTTGCAAAATTTATCCGTTGTACATAAATGTTTTCGAGCTAAAGTAGCGTCAGGTGTAAAGGGGTTAGATGAATGGGTCCGGGTGGCGATGGGCCCAAGTCGATGACAAAAGTTAGTGGACGCGTGCGAGACAAGTGTAAACCAGCGTCCGAAGACGAGACACCGATTCGCACGCGAAATCGCGTGCGGAATCGGACTGCGGCGTTCGCGCCGAGAGAAACGATCGACCGGATGTATATTTAACAAAGTCCGCGACCGCTCGCGTGCAGCTGTCGATTCTCGTATATCTTCCCGTTGAATTATCGATCGGTGCGCAGGCTTCATCTCGGGGCCGTGCCTCCACGGCAAATTTTTCCGCGTCAATTAAACGTCAATTAAACCGCTCGATCCGGCCCATTAAACCTTTTCCCATTATCGCGATCGAGATACGCGTGTTCGACATTAGTTTCTACCACTGGAGCCTTTTATTTGCATCGGACACCATTTCTGGTATTCTACCAGATCTCGTGACTTCATTCGCTTGAGATTACCGTGCCAGTTTGCTGCACTAATGCATCCCTAATGCTTACGAGGTTTTCTGAGACTGTGCTATCCTCTCGACTGTGTTGGGGAACGCACAAGCGACAAAGGACGCCACGTACAGAGCCTTAAACGATCAGGACTCGCAGGACTCGCACAGGTGAGTAGCCTGGGGGCCGGGTGGCAACGACCTTGCCAGACCGCGACGTGTCCTCGCGTTATCCTCTCTCGACGGCATCCTGTTTACATCCCGGTTCACCTGACGGTAAATCGACTTCTCTTTTTCTGTTGGTCGTTCGCGGGGATTATTAATGCACGCGTCGGGCCCGTTCCGCTTCGTGCGCTCGACTACGTCCCCTTCCTCCCCCTATTCCGTTGTAGTTAGCGGTGGGTCCGCGAGCGAGTATGGCTTCGAGCTCTTCAAGGTTCAGATGCTCCTCACAGATCCTCGATGCTCCTCGCAGATCCTCGATGCTCCTCGCAGACCCTCGATGCTCCTCGACGACAGTGGTCCCAAACGGTCCAGCATTTAGATCTTTCAATTTTCAATGAAGGGAGGTGTCAATCTGTGGTTGTCAGGAAGGACACCTTTGGCACGATAGATTGTGCGCAACAAAATGAATTCACAGGGAAGCAAGGTGGCTAGTCCCAACGATAACCCATCGCTACTAGATGGTCCCCGAGGCACTTCACCTGGGACGCACTCCCTTCCCCCGCTTCGTCTTGTAATTTCGAACTTTATTACCCGTGAAGAGAACACTCGTTTCTCAGAGGAAGAGAGGATGCTCTATTTGCGTTGGTGAATCGCAGTCCGCGTGGAACGCGGCGAACAGGACTGCCTCCTAGGAAGATGATTCGTTCGGAATCATCATCGGGGCCTCCAGCGTAACCAGACGGCCTGCACAGTGTCCTCAGACAAGGAGAATCAAGGGGAGTACAGTTGCCCCTCTCTCTGTCGTTACCGGATTAGTCACGTGACATCGTGACACGTGCACGACGGGAACGAAACTGGGAGCGTTCGATGAGGCAACAGGCGGCAGCGGTAAGAGGCGTGCGACCCAAGATTTATCCAGGAAGCTGGCCAGCTGATCCCACAGGGACAAACGGGTTGCATAAGCAGCCCCTAAGCCCCGGAGAAATTGAATCGTAAGGTCGTTCCGTGACGCGTTCGGCTCTCGCAGTTCGAACTTCGCGGACACGTAACTACGTAACACACGCCGCGCGCGTAGAATAACCGTCGGACGTAACGAACGAACCGTCCGCGGCTCTCGGTGCTTACGGTGTAACACACATCGCGCGCAGGACGAAACACGATCCTGTCAGGTGAGCTGTGTTCCGTGGCGTGACCTTATACACTCCGCGGAGCGAACTCTCTTCCGCGAAGAAAGCTCCGTCGTCCAAGCTGATCTCGCGCACGTGGTCACGTACCGGGTGTCCTGAAACTACAGTTAGCGTCGATTATCGGGATCATGCGGAGACGCAGCTTCGTCCTTCTGTATTCGAGAGCCTTTCAATTGGACAGCTAGCTTCAATCCTGATGTTGAAAGGGTATAGCCGGATAAGATAGTCGAAAATGCTTATTCATGCCGTCCATCGCATGAATACCGTGTATCGATTAAAGAAACTCTACACTGTCTATATTATGACCCTGAAACTTTTATCTTATTGTCGAGTATTACTACATACTCGGAACTGTGTCGCTCCTAATTTCAATCGCAATCGATGTTTTCAAGGCACGTCCCCACGCGAGAGCCTATACGGAGAATCGAAAAGTTCTCTGCGCAGAAAGCACTATTTAAATTAAACCTCGCGGCCACTTGCTAATCAGCTTAACAACCGTTCTATGTGTTGCGAGTGTCCATTTCACTGAAGCTTTCTGTCCAGTTGAAAAATCAGACGAGAACAATTACACTTCGCGGCTCGAGTTAATGATTTTAGCGTTCTCCGCGTCGATTGTCCCACTTACGAGGCAACGTCTTGATCTTTACTCTGCTCGGAGTCCAGTTCCAAGCATAGTCCGATGGGCAATTACGCTAGCCGGAGATATCCGCAGCATCTGATTCTCCGGATCGTTAAAGTCTTCCCTGAACTCTCGGTCGAACGATCGCATGAATGATCGTTCCTAGGCGATTCAGGAGAGCCTGGGCCGCAATTAACTCGCCGGGGAAGAAAGAACCGAGACACACCGGTCTTTCCTTATAGCGCGGCGAAGAATGCTCGGCCATGAGAAGCTCAATCCAATAGCTGCCCTTTTTCCTAGCTCCGTTTGCGTTATTAGTAGCCGACCAATCGTTGCTGGCCCATCTATCCTCGACAAAAGAGTTCAATAAATTTCAACCCCGGGATAGAAAAAGGAACAGGTGCGATCCGACGACTCTGTGTGTTACTTTCCGAGGATTAAGGGCTCTCGATCACAAACGCTGCTTCCTCGAACCGATCGAGACGACAAATTTTTATCGGCCCGACAATAACGTCGCGTCATCTTTATTTTTCGATGATGAAAATCTGGGATGGTCGGTAACGTTAAAAAGAAGAAAAAAACAACCGGATGACGAGAGGCCACATTCTCCTTCCTGCGCGTAATCCCCTTGACTGACGAGGATCGTGACACGAATGAATATGAGATCATTTCGCACCGTCGAATGAATCAATTCTCGCCTCGAGTAGCGTTTAGTGGGCCGGAACAGCGCAGCGATTAGGTCAATAGTTGCTCTATGGAATGATTTGAACACACGACGTACGCCGCGAGCGTGCCAATTAATTTCAACGCTCCACGATTTCTAAGCGAAACCGGTTGCGCGATTCTACATCTGCTGACGGTCACCGGTGACCGGCACATTCTACACCTGTAACAAACGGCTCCAACTAAATGGCAGAGACATAACTACTAAGTGGAAGACATAATACAGTAAATCCTCTATAGTCGCGAAAGTCTCGGGGAGGTTCGTTTGCAAAGTTCGTAGACGGGCACTATTTTTTTGATCTTCGAAGACCGAGCCGAACGTAGAGCAAGACCGCTCCGCGTCTCTGTCTTTCAGTTGAAATTATATCGCGTTTGGTATTACAGTAAAGTCGCGATAGTTGTCAACGACTGGGTATGCGATAGTGGTCCGTGCAGAACGCGGGCTGGTTGACAAGAATCGCGACTTTACTGTATTTTAACCAGAAAAATGCCACAAATATATTGGTGAATGTTTCACAAAAAAATGAGTAATAATAAACAAATCTTTATATTGGTATTACATTGTGAGGAGGACGCGCGGGCCTGTCAACTGTACCAGCGACTGCGACTCTCCGCGTGGCATTAGTAGTGGTTCACACCGATATACCCGAGCCGAGATCGGATTACTACAGTGGAGGGGATATTTTTTGCGTTTATTGTGTACGTCCTTTTTGCGACTATAGAGAATTTACTGTGTATTGATAATTAGAGTGACGGTCACCGGTGACCGGCACACTTGCCGGCTACTGTTAGCGCTTCTATCGCGGTAGCGATCGTATATTTGGTCTTCCGGTGATGTTAGCGAGAATTCACTGTACCGTTCGCGATTGCTAGCAGATTCGGTGCTTCCGCGACACCGTCGGAAGGTCCACGATCCCAAAAATGTAACTTAATCGGTCAACGAACCCGGCCGAGCAGTTCGTACACGGCGAAAGAGGCTGTGATTCATTCTCCACCGAACCGACGAAAGAAAACACGGTACTGTTACCTGTGGCGCGATCTCTGCCGTGTGCGTGCACACACGCATCTGCATACAAGCGTTGCGGAAGCGTTCGAACGAGCCGCGAGATCGGAGATTGCATTCCTGACAAGGGCGTTCGCAGGTTGCGATCCTTGGGATATTTCTCCTCCTCGCCGAGCTTTCTCGGAACAACGGCGTGTTATCTGAAGCCGGGTCTATAAGTATACGTATACGGTCTAAGTCTTGTACAATGGCTGACGCTCCAAACGTTCTTACCGATTTCTTACCGGGAAGACGCGTTCGGGAATGATTTCAGCGGAATCGATCAAGGAAAATTTGCATGCTATCACGTTTAGTCCTAAATACCTACTTTTTCCGTTTCGTTTTAAATGCTAATCGACTGTCGTACAAAATATTTTTTCACCGTCGTGCCGCGGCTATTTATGCAAATGGCGGGGGATCTTCGGACACGATTTCACGAAGACCGGAGAGACATCCGCCTGTATGAACCGTGTCAATTTCGGTTGAGAAGTTTCTTAATGGTTTGTTGACTTCGACGTTCGTCCGTGTAACTTCCAGTCCGCTCTATTAAATTCTCGTGACGTTTTACGAAGCTGACTTCTTTGCACAGTGACTTGGCGTTCATAAATTTTCATGATCCCGCGGGTAAATAGAGGTGATCGATTATTTCGTCGGTGAGAGAACGATACTGCGCATTATCTTTTCGAAGCTTACCCTGACGCATGGTATTTTTTTTGTTGCTAGTCGACGTTCATTGCGAAATAGAAGCTGCGACGTTACGCAACATTATCAATTGCGTGTCACGCTAAACGCTTCCTCTTTCTACGTTCAATGTAGACACGAACTCGAAACGGTAGGGGTACAGAGGTTGCTAAATTAAAATTATTCTCGATCACCACGTACCGATCTGCGCAAGCATTCGAGGAACGGGACACATATTTTCCTGTTTCGAAACCGAAAGATTCTCCGGCTGAGTCACATTCGGGCTCCTGGGATTTACGAGAAGATGTGCTTTCTAGATAGACATTTCTATCCCGGTGTGTCATCTCGGGTTTTTTCACGGCTTCTCGTAATTGGAAATCGAGTGATGAAGAATACCGGGAACTGTGGACCAAGAATGGAGTACAACGGTGGAGAAAGTAAAGTAGGAAACGGAATATTTGTTGAGAAAAGAATTTCAAGATCACCTAGAAAAGAACCTTAGGAGATTGGACGAACTAGATCTCGTTCAAATTCGAATGTAACACGGTGGGTCGACGGGTGGCATAAATTATTCTCGCCTGTGACCCTGGATCGTGCGCAAATAATACGATAGATCAATTTGCGTCACTCGACCGGCAATTACTGTCGTTTAAGGATGCAGCGTAAGTACACGGAACAGGTGATGACACCAGTCCGCGACCTTCTAGTCGCTGCTACTTGGCTACTTGTCGCTGTAACTACTATAATCTTCCCTAGAATCTTCCCCAGACTATAAATTTTCCCCTAGAATCTCGATGGAATTTCGATAATTTCTATTACTCCGCGTTTTAATGATTTTCATAGCTTAAATTACTTTGGGTAACTTCGACTATTTCGTTTGGATAAACGAGGTTCTACCGAGAATTTGTTGAATTATCAATAAGATACCAGCACAATGAGCTTACTGTTTGTTGTCAAAAATGAATCAACGATCTCAGAATCGTATTTTACGAAGTGAAGTAGGTAATTTTGGTGAGGATCGCCGTATTTCAACTTTCACGATTCACTATTGGTATTGGATAATTCACTAATGGATTATCTTATTGGAGGATACAAAGTTTTGGGACTGTTGAGAGATGGTACAAAGTATTGGGGCGCTGAGTGATGAACTTGGGTCTGGTGACGTGTTGCGAGGGTCGGCATCTTAGGCTTATCGGGCCTTAACAAAACGATCTCAGAATCGTTCCTAAAAAGAGATTTCGAAGTATCCCATTCGATACTTTGTTTCAAGAGCCGGACTGTCGAACCTAACCTAAACAGTTTGGAGATACGAGGGGACCCTGGTTTCCTTTCGGGGTTCCAACGATTTTCGTTGCAGCGCCAGTCGAAGCTAAGATTTCGTAAAGTTATTATTAACACCCATTTCGAATAGGATTCGTCATCGGAAAATTGGTCTTCCAATTATTTCTATGGCCAGTTCGTAAACGGAAACCATCATTGCCGACCATCAAGTATTCGCTCGAACAATGGTAAATGGCATTCGCTGTCGACCTTCCGCCGCCTCCCTGCAACGGCCGAATGAACGGAAAAAAGAAGGCGGCGGCGGCGGCATTGCAAGGCTGCTGGCCTGGGTGTCGCAATCCTTATGATGCAATCGGAGCCCGAGAGCCTCCTCCTCGCGACACTGAAACACTCTACCTGCGTGTTCAGTGGGAGCCAGCCTTGCCTCCAGTTTATTTCGTCTCGTGTCGTCTTCTCCGCGACTGTTATCGTTATGCGAGATTGCCGGTTCAACTACCTTTTTATTCCCTATCAAAACCTCCCCGCTGTCCACGTGTTTCGTGAACTCTTACCTTAATCTTCTCTTCGATGCTGTCATGAACTCGCGGAATCTTCATTTTTGGAACATCCGTGAGTTTTTGTGTTAATGTTAATATTGTGGAAGTTGTAAAATGAAGTACTAGTGACAAGTTTTGAAGAAGCTAAGTGAGTGGTGAACTTGTAGGATTTTTATGGGATTAATGGCAACATTGTGCGGGAGTGACTGATCATGCTACAGCAATTACCACGATCCACGAACACACATAGGCGTTCCCCGTACGCAAGGTACGACCTAATCATTGTTATTACGGGTTATTATATGCTACTATCGTAGAGAGGGGTTGCGTGGAACAATGATTCTGAAACTTTCTCTTTTGT